>VDFB02270651.1:730438477-730718812 GCA_007258455.2 Sequoia sempervirens | reverse complement strand
AGGTTTATCCATCGACTTGTCTTACTGTTCAGAGCATTAGTTTTAAACTTCAAATTTAATCATGGTTCATAAGGGAACTACCCTCTAGCATCCTAGTCAGAAGGAACAAAAATTAGCATAGAATTCAAGGATCAAAAGATACAAGAGGCTGAGCAGACTCAAATCACGATCTCACTCCATCCTGACCTCCACCTTAGGCTTTTCATCAAGATCATTGACAACTTGACAAGCCATAGCCCCTCACCCTAAACCTAATCTGCAATGAACAAATTAGTGATCATCTGGAGACAAATATTGTGAAGGTTTTCCACCACTTTGTTTGGATATGTCATAAACACAACACCTGCTCAACAGAAGTTGCCACATTCATATGAAAATCCTCAAAACTACCTATATTGTTTTAGACACTAGAGGCCTGTAGTAGGAGTCTTGCCTGTGAAAACATGGAAGGATTGTAATTGTATATGTTATTTTCTTGAGATAGCACCTCAAGCTTAAGGGCATGAATCTCATTTTTCATATTTGCAAGGTCTTCCATAGGGACAATAGCAGTTTGACCTGGAGAAGTGGGAATAACATATGAGGGAGTGGAGGCATTGGTAGGAATATTAAACATGGCAGATGTATACGCTCATTCAAAATAGCCATATCTTCAATAACAGATTTAACTCATCCCACTCTAAGTCCCTGACATTAAGAGGATTAACACTCATCTGACCAGAGCCACTATCAACTGAAAGTCATCCTATCACCAAACCAACTGTAGTATGGAGGCCCAAAACAACAACGAAGCCAAGAAAGGAGGGCATTGAAAAATAAGAATTCTTTCAAACACAACACATCTCCTTCCCACACAAGAGCAAGAAGTGACCATGAGTGAACATGGCAGAAGTAGGGAGGATGGCATGCATGTTGAGGGGAAAAACAGTAACAAGGAAACAAAGGGGATGAGATAAGGGGAGGTGGGTGATAAAATGAGATTCCAATGAAGGGTGTAAACATAGGTTTCAAAAATTTAAGAGTCCTATTTGGGCTGGCCTTTACCATCCTTAAAACCTTAGCATTTTTCTTCATTAATGACGCTTGACAGGCCTACTCAAAGACTTAAATTGTGAAAGTCATTCACTTATCCCAGCCATTCCTGTTCCATCATTAAAGAGGACATTGATGTAGCAAAAATGTCTGCAGCCTGGTTTACCTTCGGGAAGAATACCCAATGTGAAATTCATCATCAAAACTTTTAAAAATACATTGAATGTACCAGAGAATTTGCTGCAATTTCCAGTTCTTTGATTTTTCTCCTAGAGAAAAGAGCATTCACTAATATCTAGGAACTATTTCAATGACAATCTTAGTGAATCAATGTGACCAAGCACTAATACCTCTGCCACGTTGTTGGTAGCTACGTGCAGTCTCCCAACAAAAATAAAATGGCATCCCCATTTGTATCCCAATATATTTCTCCAGCAGACAACACGTCAATATTAATTTTAGCCCAAGAGAGTTCCAACTAAGCGCATGTCATTTTCTTAGTTTTCAGTTTGGCAACCCCATGATTAGGCAAAGGAAAATATCAGCAATTACATATAATTAAAAATATGAAATGCATAAATATTTAAGGGGAAAATGACATTTTTATGAAACTTGAGTTTTTCCTTACAATTAATTACTCCCCACAATTCAGGAACTAGAGTCATTAACTTGATCGACTAACCATTTGACTGCATATGTCAGTAACCTTTGTGACCAGTATAGAATAGGTCCTCTTACAAACAATTTTAACAAATAAACTAGAGTAAAAAATGAGTGCTACCATGATATAATAAGCAACCAATCAATAATCGATGTGGATAATCTATTGTCACCAATATGATTCTCACATTCATTATTCCATCGTGCACTAGTTATGTTTTTCAATTGAGCAACATGGAAGGTTATTATGAATTCCTTACACTTTATGACTGATTGATAAATCTCATACTTCAATTAAATGAGACAGGTAGTTCACATTATACATATCCACTTGTATTAGTTTTTAATGACTTGCAAGAATATAGCATGAAGCAAGTAAATGAGAACACATGCAAAAGATAACACGATATTTATTTTAGAGAAACCCAATTTGGAAGTATCCACTGTGAAAATCATTTGTGCAAGGTTTCTGCCGTTATGAGAGCCACTGAGAACATCATTCTAGCATCCTCACACCTGCACCTAATTTAGTGAACTCCAATGGTTGATTACAATCATACAATCTCAAGAAAGAAGGCACTGGGCTTCCAGTTGTAATTGCCAATTACCCTAAGACTAGTGTGATTTAAATGCAAATATCAAGTGAACTCTATATCTCTATTTCTTCCTTGCCTTCCTCATATAAGAAATTAGCTAGCACATGCTCCAATGGGTGTATATATGCTGAAGCATAGGTACATGAGTTGACCAAGAGGCAATGGAATGGCATCCATCTAAAAAGTCATATGGAGAATTGATTAAATTGACTAGAAAAGTCTTTAGTTTTGCTATTTTTTCATGTATGGATCACAATCAAAACCATCAGCTATGATCTATTCCCATCATGTCAGGTTTGTACACAGAAAGAACTGTTGAGTAAGTTTGATTGTGGTTGAAACCTTCCCCTGCAGATTTTTGTTCTACCGTTTCACCTCTTTTTCCATCTAACATTACTCAAGACTCACTTCATAGGATGATTGATCTCTTAACCACCTAACTATGATTGTTTATCCAAATGTTTCCAAGTTAACGACATCAGCAAACTCTCGTATGTGTTTCCTTCCATGATAACTAGTTTCTACCTAATACAGTTGTAGGAGCTAAGTGGGCCTTTGTTACTTTAATACTTTGGCATAAGAATGTTAGATTTGAAATTTGCTCCAATTGAAGATTTAACATATATTAGGGCCTCTTATATTTTTAAGATAAAACATTTGGCAGTGATTCTGTGTTAGATGACTTTAAAGAGTACAACAATATATTAGAGTCAACAAAATTCATTGAGTACTTGGTGTAGATACATCAAATCTGTGGATAAGTTTAAAAACTAAACAAAGGCTGTTCCTTAACATTTTGGGAATCAAGATTGTGCTAATATAGGCTCAATATTCATAACCCATCTTTCATGAGTAGTTCACAAGCACCCACCTCTCATGAACTTGAATGGATGGAATTTAAGTCAATTTCTTATGTTTAAATTTGTATCTTGATCAGCTTTTCTAATTTGAATATATACTACCTTGTAGTTCTGCTTTTTTGTTCCTTTTTTAGACAAATCTAAGGATAGAAAATTAAGAATTCCCAACTTTCTCCAATGGTATTTTGGTATTGAATGGCCACTATACTCTTTGCAATAAAAGTTGCATGGAGATTATTATTTTTTAATTAAGTTCATTTGTTAGATAAAGCTTATCCTCTAAAAATAGTTTCAACTAAATAAAAAACAAGTATTTCTAGAAATATTAAAAATAACTTTTCTCTAGAATTAGTTGGTTCTATTTTTAGACATTGTCTAAAAAAAGAAATTTACACTCTTTCCAAAGTTAGCAATCGAAGATTGTGTTAGCTATTTTGATGGTGAAGTGAGTTCTTGTTAATCAACTCCTTTCCCCAATTTGCACTATATGAATGCCTTTATCACAGCCTTCACTTTATTTGGATTTGGTAATGAATGCAATAAAGTCTTGATCATTCATTGTTGCATTTGCATGTGAAACCATTCTTTTGAGATTAATAGTGGCATTTTAGGTAGGAAGGACCTATTGGAGTAGTTTTGGGGTCAAATATAATTATTAATGGAGTCTTGGGGGCAATTGAAGAGAATAGTGAGAATGTGGAAGTTTGATGCAAGTCAAGAGGTGCAGGATGCAAGGTTTCCATGCAAATTGGACATGGGAATAAGGATGGGGTTGAGAATCAAATGCTTGGAAGTCGTGTTGATCTTTGTATATGAGAAATGTTTGGGGGCAATTGAAGAGAATAGGCAAGAATGTGGAAGTTTGATGCAAATCAAGAGGTGCAAATAGGGATGGAAGGTTTCCATGTGGAATTGAACGTGGGAATATGATGTGGGTTGAGAATCAAATGCTTGGAAGTTAGGTTGATCTTTGCATAAGGAGAAATAAGTGACAAAAGGCATCATGAATCTTTGTGAGGATTTGATGTGAAAGTGGACATGGGAGTTGGACAATTAAATGGGAGTTTGGAGTCCACCCAAAGCCTACAATAAGGGATTGGAGATAAAATGTTGGAAAAATAAAGCAAGAACAAGACATGTAGAATTTTAGTGCAAGACTGGAGGAAGTCCAAAGGCACAAAGGAATTCCACAAGGAGGGGTGGGGATGATGTGGGGAAAACATGCATAACTATATAAGGGAAGTGGATATGAGGGAGAAGGAAGAAATCTAGATCCACTTTGAAAGTTCATAAAGGTGATGAAAAGGAATATTTTCTAGGATGTGAGAAAGGGAAGGAAGATAGGATAAATAGACTAAAGTCTAGATGATCATTGAAATATCGCAAATAGGGAGAAGCAAGGGAAAATTAAGGAAGAGAGGATCGAATGAATCCTATGGTAATCCAATGCAAAAATGGTGCTAAGATTGGACCTTGGATGAATAGGAAATTTCTAGTAGTTTGGCAAAACTCTACAATTTTGCATAAATCAACAAAAAAAGGGCCAAAACACATGTAGACTTAATATTTTCTTGAATTTTGTAACTTCCAACATATGATTGGGACATAAGGGTGATGAAGAATGATTCTTATACAAAGTTGGCCACCATTCAAAGTTTTCATAGATTAGTTATAAATAATGAGTAAAATGAAGTCAAGTGCACATGGAGAACTCAACTTAAGCCAATTTGACATTGTCAAATAAGTTCCAACAAGCTCCTCTACAAATTTTGTAGCATTTTGAAGGAAGTCAACAATCTTTTGATCACTCTAGAATACCATCTAGTGTGATTAATCATTAGGTACTGTAGGTTTGACTACTAATTCAACCATATCCTTTTTTTCTCAATAGGTCCAAGGAAAAATCAAACTAAGAACCAATAAGAGTCATTCTATCTATTTGAACATTCTTTTTCTAGATACCACTTGTATATTAACAATATCAAAAGACTAAGATATCCCACATGTGATGTGTGTATGCTTTCATGACGAAATTATTTGTTGTGCATAAGAATCTAACATGTTTGATTACTATGTTTGAGTGATCATATATCTAAAGTATATTGATACCCTTCTTTTTTACAAACACCTACACTAGTGCCCCATGCTCCATAATGTTGCAAGTGCAAATGAATTAGAATCATAAGGACTATTGATAATTTTCGTCTTTGGGTAGATCAATTAAATGATGTCATTGATGCTTATTTTGTAGTTAGTTACATCAAAATATAACTTCCACATCATAGCATTATTCTCTTATTTCCTTGTGATTTATGGGATTAATAGAATCTCCTCATGAATTAGATAAGTAATCAAGCTAGTTTCTTCAAATAATTGGTAAATAATTTCCTTTGTGTCATCCATGAATGGTCACCATGCATCATGATCTTCATTCAAGACCTAATTGGGTAGTATGTACCTCATCATAGTGTTTAAGAGAGGATGGGTCATCCTTGATCCTAAATGATTGGCTAGGATTGTTGTGGATGAAAAATATATTTTCAATGTGATGCATATTGAGTGGTTTAGAGCCTCATTTTGGTTCAATATCTTGTGGCTAAGAACATATGTTTGTTGTCAAGGGAGAGATCCTTCAAATATACAAGAGAACTCTCTAAACAAGAAAATGCCAAATATGATGGGTACCTCAATCACAAATATATTTTGAAGGACCTTGACATTAGGGTAGGCATATGGGGATAATGGCAAATTTTTAACTATTCATACAAAAGTCACTAGGGTACTATCTAATTGGACAACTCTCTTGGTTATAACTCATATATCAAACCAAGAGCCTTCAAAACATTTTTGGGCATCACTAAGGTACTTGAACCAACATCTACCATACAATTATTTATTAACGTATTCTTATGAACAAGTGTCAAATAGAAGGGATTTACTTTAATCTTACCTACTCCATTTCCCACAATTTTTAAGATAGTAGTTGGTAGCATGATTACTTATATGGGTGGTGCCTTCTATTTACCTAGCACCTTTTATGTTTTGAGAGCTTCCTGTAGAATCTTCATTTTATTAAGTATATAAAGCACATCCTAGAGTGGCATGCTAACCATAGATCCTTTTATCTAATTTACTATGTTGAATGAACTTTTGGTCTATATCATCTTGGTTACATTAGATTCACAATGTGCATGTATTTTCTCCACTAGGCTATGTGATCTTTCTTGTCCTTGGCTAGGTCTCTAGTGTTTTGGACATCCCAAGTTCATCCAATTTACACCAACATTTGTGATGGATCTTAAAGTGGATGGCATCACCACACCAAATACTAGTGTATCCTCAATTATTCGTTTTGTAGGTAATAGTTTCCTTCATTACACTTGTCTTCTACCACCTTTTGTCTTTCTCTTGTTTGATAATAAAACTTGGGTTATCTTTTTAAAGTTGTAGTGGGTTCATTTTAATTGTATGGGTTGCTTGTATACTCTGGGTAAGTCTTTGCCACAAACTATTGATTGCCTTGATTGGTGTTGTATCTTTCCTCGGCATAGAAGGTGGCTTGGGTATGGTTATTGGTGGGGCATGCCATGGGAGTATGGGGCACAAAGTGGTAATATCACCATGTATTTTCCTTTTGAGTGTAGTTATTTTCAGTTATTGTTAGCTCTCTATTGAGATTGCAGGGAACCTTTATTATTTTGATTTTGTGGCTACACAAAAGTTTTGTTTGATTGAAACGAGGGCCTTTATTGGTAGTGTTGGTTATTCTAGAATGGCTTGTAGCCTTGATTAGGTTGTTGGCTATACTATTGTTTTGGTTACTGATAAGTATGTGAATAACAAGGTCTTTGCACATTATGTTAATTTCGTTTAAGAGTGGTGATCTCATTGGACATTATTTGGAGCAAGTTTCTCATTTCCTCAAGCTCATAAGATGTGTAGAAACCCCAAAATTGCTCTCCCATTACATAATTAATTAAATTAATATTTAATTAATTATCCACCATAATTCACCATTTTCTAATTTCTCATAATTAATTAAATAATTTATTATTTAATTAATCATTGTTCATCCTCATAATTAATTATTGCATTTCTTCTAAAGGTTGGTTAATCTCAGCCCACATTAAGTAATTCTTCTAAACTTGAGTAATCAATTAATCCACCCTAATTGTCATTAACATTTTCTATAATTAAAAATTCTTTTGAATCCCTAAACTTGTCATCATGTGACAAGTGTACCTAACCCTATTTAATGCTCATAGATGTGTGAGCATGCACAATTATCTATCACCTTCCAACTCACTCTTTGACCATCTCCTTCATTGGTGCTCACACGTGTAGCCACCCCACACCTTCCTCTTCCATCTACATGTCACTCCCATTGGTTTCCCCCCTCTTACATTTTCCAAAACTTCTCCATATGTCAACCTCATGTTCTTCCCAATGTGTGTGAGCACACAACTCTCTTCCCCATACCACACGTCACTATCTCTAGCATCAACCTTGTGACACTTGTCACAAGGCTAAGACTCCATCTTCCCCTTCAATCCTAGCCCTTCATCCCATAATCCATATCAATCCTCTAGTTTGGCCACCAAGAATCTATAGATTGGAGCCTTGATATTCACTAATCATCCAACTACGTGTGCTAAACTTATGGTGTCTAATTGCCATCAACAATCCATTTTCATACTAAGAGTATGTTGAAATTGAGAGCAATCCACATACATTGAAGTTGCAAAATCAAAAAGAGCACATCAAGTGGAGAAGGGTGCCTTGATTTCAAGATCCATCCGAGGAATGAAAAGTAAAAGATCCAAGATATTAGATTTGATTGTTTTATCTTATGTTTTATGTCTTTCTCCATTTCCTCATCTTCAAGAAGTTGATGGATTGGAAAAATTATATTCTAGTTGAGGCTTGGCAAGAATGGAATTCATGAGTGGGAGAGTGGGAGGTCATTTAGTAGGAACAAATTGATACGATGGTTGAATATTTGACAATAATAACATAGGGGGAAAGATGCCAACCTTCCAATTTGTATAGGGTCATTTTTTGTATCTATAATAACCCCTTGTATACATATGGGAGAGTATTTCCTCCCTTATTCTTCATGACAATATATGTTTTAGAATCAATCTTACATAACAAATGTAGGTCATAACTAATGGTAGATAAACCTATAAGGGGACGTGTTGCCATGTCTTCTAAAATAAGATGTTGAAATCATCGAGCTTCTCCATAAGATCTTTCTTGATAGTTGTTAGGTGCTTCAACAATGATGAATATTCTTCCCTTTCTTTGAATTTATGTAGGAACACCTAGCATAACTAGTCTCAATCAACAATTGATTTGATGGTAGAATTAATTGGTACTAGGCAAGAGATTTCGCTTGAAATGAAGCAACTAGGAGTCTCAAAATAATATTTTCTTCCTCAATGTTGAGAAAAATACAATGATTCACAATAACTACTCCAGAGGAGTGGTGTGGTTTTCTCCATCATGTGGGGAAGAGATTGTAGAACAACATCTAGTATGGATTCTCACTCTACAAGTGGTCTCAGTGGGATTAATAGACCTCTAGTATTCCACGCAAGATGTTCTCTAGGTTGTTGCACAACCATAGTGGAATCACTTGAGGGATTTGTCCTTGTGGCTATGGTGTAGCGTAAACTTTTATTCTAAGAATGAACATAAGGGGTTATATGTTGTAGATCTTGTGGTAATTCTAGGGTCGTATGTTTTTTGGGTTGATTAGTGTAGATTCCCTAGGTTAAATGCTAGAATTGATGGCTAAGAAAGGTCCACACTAGATAGATAATGTTAGCCACCATTGTAGAGCTTAACATCATATGATATGATAATCAACAAAATAATCATTCAAATTTTATGAATAGAAAACTCATAAACACAGATAAGGATTAAAACTTCTAAGACTAACAACTAAGTATATTATATTGGATAATAGAGATAACATTCATATAATTTTTAGGGGAGACCTTGTGGTGAAATGGTGGGGCTTCTTGCTTGTAGTGCTAACAACCAAGGTTCAAACCTCATGGGCTTGCTCTCTACAACATCAACAATTGATATTTCTTACCCTCAAAATTAAGCTAGCCTTAATTTTTTTTTAAAAATAAGGGATAACATGGAAACAATGCTCCCACTCCCTGGCATTTCAAACACACAACCTACTACAACAGTTGCAACAACTCTTGGATGCATCAATGTTTCATGCTCATGGCTTGCTACTAAGGATTTTGCATTGGGTGGTTCGGATGTGGTTTCATGGTCCCTCTCTCTAACACGAGATCCCCCTATTTCTCTTGTGACTGGGGTTTTGGTTGTTGTTGATGGCACCACCAATCCCAATGGTGCAGTTATGCCTTTTGGCCATCGAAGCTTCGCTAAGGTTATTGTTGCTAGTGTTGGCGCTAATGTTGCTCACCCATTGAAGGAGAAATGTTGTCCCATCCTCTATGCTAAATCCTCCCCAATGGTGGTATGTGGCCAAGATATGGTGGAAAATGAGGACTTCTTCCAATGTAGGGGTTCGATTGCAGATTATTCAATCTTTGGCCTTCTCTTCCTAATATGCATAATTGGGTGTTGGATTACTAGAGGCTCCTTGTGGTTGGAAAGATTGAGCTCTTCCCCTATGCTAAAGGTTTTTTCATTACTTCATTTGCCTATTATGAGGACAGAAACTTGGTGTTAAGTAATATGTGGGCTTAGCGAGAGCATTCCCTCTTGGTCAAACTTTGGACAACTTTCTTTAACCTCGTTACCGAACCATTCAATTTGTGTTTTGTGTGGGTTAGACTCTTGAATCTTCCCCTCCAGTTTTGGGAGGATTCTTGCTACAAGGCCATTGGCAACTCTATTGGTCACTTCTTGAAGGTTGATGTTTCCACCTCCTACATGGGCACCCTTTTTTTGCTCGCATTTTGGTGGATATTGACATATCCAAGCCTCTTCATAGGGATTTGGTTCTCATGGTTGGGGATAGGCCTTGGACTCAATCGCTTGATTATGAGGGCCTCCCTTTTAGGTGTCATTGTTGCTTCTCAATGGGTCTCTTGGCTATGGATTGTTCTCTCTCACTTCGGAAAGGTGTTGCTAGTTGGTGGAAGAATGCTAATGGTGATCACTTGACTATCCAGGCTCCTAATTCTTCACCAAATGACTCCTCTCAAGATAATGTCGAGCCCTCAACTTCTGGTGTGGCCTTATCATGCCCGAAAAACCTTATTGGGGATCATCCTACTTTATACTCACAACTTGATTTGTCAATAGCTTCAACTCAACTCCATTTTTCTCATGAGTTGGTTGGTTGCATTTTTCCTCATTGTCCCTCTTTGTGTGCTAACAAGCCCTCTGTGGGGGTTTCTCCTAATGCTCCCCCTTGAATTGATAATTTGGATGATAATTTGCTTGGAATGTTGTTAGTTGAAGAAGGAAAGGTCTCTCTTCCCAAACTCATAATTGAGTTGAGGGTGAAATTTTCCCCTAACTTGGGTTTGTCTAAGTGGGCCACCGATGGTCCATGCTCTCTCTTTTGTTTGTAGTATTATTTGGAAGCTTGGTTGCGGTTGTTTTTAGTTGTTTCTCTATTGTTTATGGCAGGTGTGGACATATTTCATCCAGCCTTCTAGAAACCTTTGTATAGGGTTGGGACCCTTGTTTCTCACTTCTTTTTATCTATTTCTTTCTTCTATACAAGGGTCTGAGCCTTTTCAAAATCCCTACTTACCTTAATAAAAAAACATTCATATAATTTAGCCTATACAAACATATAGAGGCTCCCCTATTTAATAGCAAAGAGAAAGGAGATAGAGATAACACATCCAACTTAAATGCTTCATTGTAGAAGCATAATCTATTTCATGAATGGGCATATAGACCCATATTTATAGAAAAAATTACCTATACCACAATAGCTTTCATACCCAAAAACACATTTGTAGTTGAAATCAATTGGGAAAAAGACCCCTCTATAGATTTTAGCACTTAAATGGTCTCTATTGGTGGTTGGGTGTAGCCACAAGGTCTTTGGTACCTAGTTCATAAAGTTGGTCACCTAGTGCTACACTAAAACAACCTTAGTAGGTAAAACTTTCTTGTCGAGTATTGTACAATCACTAATTATTAATATTTGGGTTTTCCTTTGTAAAAAAAATGAATTCTAGATATGACAAAGCTCATTTCTACCGCTCTAGTGTTATATACCTTATTAGGATAATACAAGGAAACTACAAGTATCAAAATCAGGGATGCTAGATGGATTAGCTCTATAAGTAATGGTCATGCATCTTGCAAACTATTAGATGAACTCCTAGTGGTAGATCAAATGCTTTGTTCTAACTTTGGAAAAAAAATCCCCCCTTGCTTTCTTAAGAATCCTTAGGAGTGTGTCACTTGGCTCTAGTTAATTCATAACTTCACCAATAACGTATGTGGGATCGAGGGTGAAATTTTAAAATTGTCTCCTACTTTTATAAAATAAATGACCAACACAAATATAGTTTTTCAACTTGGAGCACCTAAAAGTTACATATATGTTTTCAATTTTAAAGTATATAAACCAATGAAATGTGGAAATATTATTATAGTTTGTGTTTATATGTTACACCCCAATTGTGTAATTACTATTTACTATTACTATGTAGGGTAAAATGTGAATGTAATGTGAATCTAGTGGATGAATAAATTTTGTGTGCACTTTGTTATCACTACTTTATGAATGAATGTCATTCACTTGTTTTTGACTGTTTCTATCATGAAGGAATTTGCGCCAGCTTTGAAATGAATAGTTATGATATTGGTGCCACCTTTGAATCCTCTTAATTGTAGATGTCTATTTGGAGATTCAAATCGAATTCTAGCATATGTAGATTGGAATTGGTCTCTATTTTCTGTCAAAATTGAGAGTCAATCTGTAGTTGCTTAAGCTAAGTAAGTGCTTGCATATTCGCCACCTTTTGGCTGAGCTAAATGTGTTGCTATGCATGCATTTTGTTGTCAAAGATCGTACCTAATCTATAGGCCATGTGATCACCCATTGTTGTATAAATAGAGGAATGAGTTCATCTATTTGGGACACCTTCTTTACACAAGTTTACACACTCTTCTGTGCAATATTTTGAGCAAGTTTTGTATTTTAATTATATTTTTCCTGTAATATTCTGTCAGAATATAGTAAGGAGAATCCTTAAGTATTAGAGTGAGTTTATTATCTTTTAAGAAGTAGCATTTTCCAACTTGAGAGTTAAGGGTTATGAGACATTGTTGGAGGATCAATATCAAGATAGTTGTTCTAGAAGTGTTGTGTTCACAATCAATCAATTGGAAAGCTTATCACATGCATGAGGATATTCTACTTTTGTCTATTCTATGTTTGAAAGAGCTATGTCTTGATTGTTTAAACTAGTCTTTAATTGTTACTTGCATATAGGGAAAAGTATTGTTTTCTTTGAAAGAGAAGTAAAACTATTTACTTGCTTGTGCATTGTTTGTAGTAACTCCATGATAGGAGAGATTACTTGACATAAGTATTAGTATTATGTTAATACTAGATATTTTTAAACATGGGTAGCTTAAGGTACACTCATACCTAGGTATTTACTTATGCTAAAGGATTAGTAAGTTACTATAGGATCGTTATCCTGTGAAGGGAGGGAACTAGTACTTTGCTTAATGAGTTGTGTTACCTCAGGTTGTGTTAAAGAGATAGGTTATCCTAGGGAGTAGCTTGCCCATGGAGAGGGATTGCCTAAGCATAGATATGATGGCCTTAATTCAAAACAAGCTACTATAGTCTAAGTGAATGGTAGACCATCACTCGAAGTACTGAGTGAGAACATTTTTGCCAAAGTAGTGTGAATGTCTAAGACTCCACTGTAGATAGTGAGATTGTCGAGACTCCACTGCCAATTCACCGTGTCTATGTAAATGCATGAGGGCTACCTAGTGTAGGTTATAAATCCTAGTCATGTAGGACACAACACTAGCTCATAATGGTATGTCGTACGGAGTTACCCAACCAATGCCTTTGTCGAAGGGAAGGGCCATCTATCATTGATAGATGTGTGGGGGACCACATATGAGTCTGTGGTTCACAGAAAAGTGTTTGAGTGATGCTTCTCCTCCTTAGCAGGCAACAAAAGACCCCAAGGTTTTGAAAGGCGGATTCTTAGACCATCTATATCTTATGTTATGAAGCTCAAAGGAGCTATGTATGTAGTTTGTACTTACTTGGAATAATGTACTTTGTAAAGTATTGTAATGGAATGGAAATCCTTTTGTACACTGTTAAAGTATCTTTGTTCATTTATATTTTCAATAAAAAATAATTTATTTTTTATTGCAATGGCTTGTACATAGTTTGTTTTTACTTGCACAATAAAACTTAGGAAATTTACTTCAGAGAACGTTCAACATGTTACATTATAATTTTATATATATTTTTTTAAATTATTTGGATATAGTTTTTTTATAAATAGAAAAGAATATTTTAATTGTTGAAATTTTTAAAAAGTGTAGTCGAGGGGATATAGCGAAAAATATAGTAAATTTATTTTTTTCTTTGGATTTCTCCACTTAAACAACTTGAAAATCTTATGCATGGAGAATAATAATTGTTTTTTGATAAATATTTCTTTTAAATTATTTTTTAAAGTCAAATTTAATCAAAATATCATAATTTCAATGGGATGTAACCTTTTGTCTAAATTTTTTATTATAAAAAAATACCATTTTGGAGAAGATTCTCTCCTCTAGTGCACTATATTTTTTTTAATTTTAAAACGTATTTTGTTAAAATTATTAATGAGCATCATGTTTGATTATAATGACCTACTTATAATAAATGAAAAAATATATAATAGAACTAATTTAAATATTTTTAAAACATATTTCAGGTTCTAGGCTTTGAGCTTACAAAAGAGTATTTTTAGATTTTCACAAAAATATCCTTGGTTAGAGAAAGTTAGAGTTGAAGTTCTATTTTCGATGGAGTTAGGATGCCACATAACTACCACCTAGATAGTTTCAACAAAAAAGAGTTTTGGCTGAAACTCTTTAACCTTAAATTGTTTAGGCCAAAACATTCTACACAAATTAATATGCATTTTATTTTTCATTTCAAATTTATATCAAGTTAATATTTTTAGGCAAAAGGGTTTCAACTAAAACTCTTTGTGCTACGTAAGAGCCACATAGTTTCAAGCAAAACAATTTCACTTGAAACTATTTTGGGTGAAATGTTTTTCCTAGAATTATTTTGTTGGCCCAAAGTGTGATATGGTTCCAAAATTTTAGTTTCCACCAACACATAAATGTAAATTGTTATCACATCAATCTAGAAAATGATATGTCATGCAACATGATGTCTATTTGTTTTTTGAGTCTCATGAACTGTCAGATCAAATTTGACTCAGAGCATCTAATGGCATGCTAGGACATTGATAAATGTTAAAATTACATAAATATATCTCACTATACAAAATTGATGCAAGCGAGATGGCTTGGCAACAAGGTGGGATGAATTCACCTCTTATAATGAAGGACTCACTACATTGCCCATGTTTCAATTTTAATATTTTTTCTTTTTGAATTAAATTAATTAAGGTCATTGAATTACCCTCTAAATTTCAACATTCTTTAATTTGAATTGGAGGTACATTTGAAGATTCAACACCAACACTTGTGCCTTAGCCTTGTTGTTTGTCCCTTCTTTGATTTTATTTGAAGTAATGGCAATTAGGTTTCAACTAAAGAACCCGAACTTTTATTAATCTTGATCAAATATATGTACCCCAATACAATCACTTATATCTCTTAAAACAATTTCACAACATAGGAGTATTTGTAAGAAAAAATTACAAATCTTTATCCCATGCCTTCAATGTATAAAAAAATCATAAATAAGAAACCAATAAGAGGTATCCCAAAACTATTAGTCAAGAATATGAGCTATAGCAAAAATTCAATGCTTCCATAGTCATGGTTAAGCAACTTAAATACAACTCATTTTATACCTCTTAAATATTTTCATTTCTTATATGTGTTATATAAGTTTTGTCATAATGATAAAATTGACCACTTTCTCAAATATAAGTGCTCTATGGGAGTATTCAATGCATTTAGTTTAACCATAAAATTAAAAGATGCTTTATAATCCCCAATTTTGAGATTTTTAATGTAATGTCTTAATTCAATGTCTTGTTAAATAATATCCTAAAATATTTAGAGAATAATAAACAAATAATGTTCCCACCTTCACATGGGTTTTCCATTTTGTCCACTTTATGATGTTTAAAAATTGTATATTATCATTTACATAATTAAATACACTTTGCAAGACCTATGATTTGCAACGCAAATGACACTAGTCCTAGCATTCTTCCACTTGACATTTATATTACAAAGATATAAAGGGAAACTAAAAATAAATCAAGTTTGAGAAAGGCAAGGGCCATGGCCCTTTTGCACCAACAAAATTTCATGTTCACTAATTTAGTGAGAATGTGCAACATCAACTAAGGTGTCAAGCTTATGTATCATGATTTTTCCACCTTTAGCTATTTTGCAAACAAAGTGATACTAAACATCAATAGGCTTTGCATGAACATAATATATTTGATGCCTATCTTTGTTGGAGCTCCTTTAGAAATCTAGTAGCATGATGAATGTGCTTTATTTTATTAATTATTTTCTGAACTTTGTAGAACCTTTGGAGTCCCCTACACTCCTCGGTAGAATGGAGTTGTAGAATGGAAGAATTGGCCCTTGAAAGAGATGGTTAACTCTATTTTGCACTCCAGATATTTGGCACTGCACCATTGAGTTCCTTATCAATCTATGAAGAGGGTAACTCCTTTCCAAGATTGGAACAATCATAAACCTTCATTAAAACCCTTTAGTGTATTTGGATTCCCCGCATTGGCCCATATTCCATCAAAAAAATTTAAGGCTATGGATCTTAGAAGAATGCCTTAAATATTTTTGGGTAAGAAGATGGTTTCAAGGGCTTCAAGATTCTTCATCCTACCATTCATGAGCTATTCACTAAGAGGATTGTTCATTTCGAGGAGAGTCATTTCAACTCTTCTCCTACCACATATTCATTAACCGTCACTTTGGAGACACTACAACATGATGATAGTTCTTTAGAGAATATTAATCCTATTTTTCTTAATGAGGAGTCTAATTCCTCCACTTCATATGGTGATGATGATGAGGATTCACATCCTTTGACTCCTAGTCATCACTTAGAGGATACTCATCCAGATTCTCCATACTCTCTAGTAAAATGGCCTCTTTGGTCTCATCATAAATTATATATAGTAGGTGATTAAATTGGTGATACCAAAGACACTTGATGAACAAGGTCACAATTTTGGAAAGCTCCACATCTCTACATTGCTACAATTTTTTACCATCAATCCTTTTGAAAATCTTTTGGTATCCCCAAGTGGATGTTACTATGTAGGAAGAGTTAAGTTCCTTAGAGAGAAACCACATATGGGATCTAGTTCCCCTTCCTAAGGGAAGGAAACTTGTTCAAAGAAAGTGGATCTATCAAAAAAAATTCATTGCATATGGGTTGATTGATAAGCATAAGGATCATTTGGTTTCCAAGAGATTGTCATAGGTTCCTAGGATTAACTAATTTGAGACTTTTGCACCAATTACCAAAATGAATTCATCTAACTTGTCCTTGCTATTGTTGTAGCCCACATATGGGAAGTTCATCATATGGATGTGAAGAGTGTTTTTCTTCATGGTGACCTTCAAGAGGAGATATACATGGATTATCCATAGGGTTTCATACATGATCTTTCACTTGTTTATCATCTTTGAAAGTCTCGAGCTATGGCCTCAAATAAGCCCCTTAGGCTTGGTATGCCAAGATGGACTCCTTTCGTCTGGAATTTGAGTTCACTTAATGTTATTTTGAAATAAAGGTATATATTCTACAATAGGATGATATTATCATATTTTTGGTTCTCTATGTTGATGACTTGTTGATCATATTAAGTCACTCATCCACCATTTGGGTAGTTAAAACTACCCTTTGTGATCAATTTTTGATGTCAAATTTGGGCCTACAACACTAATTCTTAGGGATTGAGATCACTCGGTCTTCTTTGGGTATCTTCATTACACAACCTAAGTATGCTATTTATATGCTCTCTAAGTTTTGCATGGTTGACTATAATCTTGCACCATCTCCATTTCTATCAGGATTCAAAGTTGAGGCTATGTTCTTCACCTTTGGTTGATAGACCTTTGTACTGACAGCTTGTTGGGAGTCTCATCTACTTGACTCACACGAGACCCGATATTTCATATGATATAGGAATGGTCTCTTGATTCATGTAGAAGCCATATGAGCTACATTGGAAATAAGCTAAGTGAATTCTCCACTACATTCAAGGCACTCACAACTATGGAATTCAATATGCAGTGGGAATGGATTTTGACTTGGTGGGACACACAAATTCAAATTGGGTTGCTAGTTATTAGGATCACAAATCTACTTCATGGTATTGTTTCTCACTTGGTTCTAGTCCATTTGGTAAAGAAAAAAGTATTTTGTAATTGATCTTTCATCTATTGAGGTTGAGTATCAATTAGCAGTTAATGTTGTTATTAAAGCCATTTGGCTTTAAAATATTCTCATTGATTTTGGTATTCCATTCCAAAATCCACGATAATATTTTTTGATAACCAAAATGCAATACAAATCTCAATGAATTCAATCCATCATTAGAGGATCAAACACATTGAGATACATATACACTACATCAGTTGATTCATGATCATATGATTGATCTTCAGTATTGTTTGATATCAAAAGATTGCAAACATCTTCACCAAATCATTCATTGAAAGCCATTTCCTTCATATGAGAGCTTGGCTAGGGGTGTGGTAGGTGTCTTCTTTAGGAGGAGCTTCTTAGTCCTTCCACTTATAACTCTCTCTCTCTCTTATCAACAATGTACTTCCTTTTTTTGGGTTGGGGATTTCTTCTCTTGGGGGTATCTTTGTACATGGGTACCTCATCTAAATTCATTTTTTGGGATCCATATTTTCACCCACCTAAGCCATGCTTCAAGGTGGTGTTAGTGTAGGTTTTTATTTTCTAGTTAGTTATTTATTTTTCCCTAGGTCTTAGTTTTTTTTACATTTTTATTAAGCTTTCTGAGGTTAATAAAGGGATTTTAATTAGTGGATGGGTAATTAAGGTGTCAACATCCTAAAAGGGAGTCATATTTATTATTTTTAGATCACTTGGTAGTCATTCCCTATTGGTTGGACTTGGAACCTCCTCCCTCTCTCTAAGTCTATAAAAACTCACTACCTAGCTTGTATTTTCACTATTTTATGCAACTTCTCTTTGTGAGCTCCCAATGCAATTATATCATCTTAACATGTGCACATCTCTCAGATTCTCTGGTTTGAATTTCTATTATTATTTTACACTTGTATAACTTATCTCTCTCTTAAAAAAAATTGGTTATGCATCTATTTTGGATTTCTAATCATATATTATAATAATAATTTTATACACATTTTAAATATTCAAATTTAGTGATAATAATTTTATAATAATAATTTAATGATAATAATTTTATATATTATACTCTTACTATAATTTTTTATTATAAAGGAGAAAAGTGCATACTAATATACTCTATTACTTTACCTCTATTGTTTACATCACATTGCAAAATATCCCGAGTGTATGGTTTTAGTAAATAATTTGGCTCTTTTAGAACTCTCATTAAATCCAAACCTAAGCCATCACTATCATACCAAAAAAAAATTCTTAGGCCAACATGAATCTAATTCTAAGAGTTTTCTCTTTCTTGGATGAGATCGCAAGTGTGGTCTAGTTCCCTAGTTCTCATATTCACAGTTCTTTCTTTCTAAGGCCAACAATCATAAGGTATGATTGTTACCCATTGGCATACATGCTTAAAAGTTCAAATGGTGTTTGGGGTTGCATATTTAAGGACATGATCATATGAAAATTCTATTATTTACTAAGTACATATCATATTCACAAATTCAATCACATACATCTTAGTATTAGTTATATCAATCTCAGTAACATCAACTATAATAATATCTAGACATCAATATCAAAACAAAAGTTTTATCTTGTTGAAGTAATCCTTAAGGACACACATCTCATCAAAGAACTTGTTCCATACTTCCCTCTATACATATTAAGCTCTCAATTGTGCTTCTTAGCATCACATTATTTTACAAACATGGGCATAAATTTAGCCCAACATTCTCTCTAACCAAAGGATAGATTTTGCATCAAATGGACTCACACCACATAATAGAATTACACAACTTGGACCATATTAAATGTGTGATCCTATCACAAGTGTCAAGATTCTTAAATTTTATTCATCTCAAATTTTTATTCCATATTGAATTCCAATTTTTTAATTATAAGCTTTTATCACAACATCATAGTAGTCAAGAACTATATTAATTTCCAAGTAAACTCCTAATCCCTCACTTTCACTTATTATTTATATCTATCTCATTGTATTGGATAAGAACTATTTAATTGACTTAGGATCTAATTATATTGATTGTTTTACCATTAAATTAGATGATATCTAAATTAAATGTAGGGTACATGAAAAAAGATCAAAGAATGGTGAGGCTTCAATCATGCAAAGAAGGGTTTTCAGGCAGAGCCCTCCTCCATGGAGGTTTTCCCTCCCCTATGTGTGTCCTCTTAAACCTTTTATGTATTTCCCATTTATTTCCTTTTTTGTTTGGTTAATGAGTCATGTACTTGGGTGGCTTGAAGTTTCTATTTTCTTTATGCTTTGTCTTTTAATATTAAATTTCACTATGTGTAAACATTTATGGAATGGGGTACGGGTATCCTTGAGGAGCCTATAAATGATCCAAAGGGGGAAAGGGCTATTAATTTGCAAAAAAAATATTTTGTGACATATAAATGAAGGAAAAAACCACCCTATCACCTAGTGTAAAAAAATTTGTGATTCATAATGGTGAGGGTGGTGATGACAGCGTAGATGGAGGAAGACAAGATAAGTGCCCCTCTACAAACCCTAGAAAATTGGTCATCTCACCTAGTTCAGAAATGAACAGTGTAATTAATAACAAATGTAATAGGTTAAGGGATGTGCCTATATTTTTGGTGGTCGTGGATATTTTGAAACTCCTAGCTTGAAAATATTTGACCGAATGACTTTCAAATGTTTGGACTAAAAAACTAAGTATTCAAATCTCCTTTTGTAGAATGGTGCAACATGGGATATTTCTAATTTTTTAAAGGAACATGAAATGTAGGAAATTGTAGTTAAAAAGCAATTCTGGAATGTAGGGAAGTGTATTTTTTGTGCCCTAGCATGGTCACCTGAAGCCCTAAATTACAAAATTTTAGCTTTGTCATGCCCTAGATGGGTCGTAATAAAAATGTCCCTCCAATGGTATGGTCTTTCATGCCTCAAGTGTTGGGACCAATTGGTAATGCAATTATGTTTGAGGAAGCCAAAATTCATCTCCCCACATGGACGCCCAGGTTCTAGTAGCACTGGCTCCTAGATTGCAAATCCTTGAATCACTTGAAATCAACCTCGAATGTGTTTCACACACCTGCATTATAGAAGTTTTAGGTGGTATTAATGCATGCTACATATGTAGAAAGGAAGAGCACATAAGGAAAATTTTCTCGATCATTCTTAGTAGAATTAATAATTCTAACCCTCGTAAAAAGGCAAATGATAAGGAAACTTGTTTAGAAGGGCTTCATGAAACCCAAGCCAAGAAGAATGAAATGTTGCATCTAAAACCCCATCTAGTAGAATGGTAGATAATAGTACCGAAGTACCAAATGTTAGGGCTACCAATGGATGTTCTAACCTTGATTTTGTTTAGTTTGAACTTAGGGGCTACGAGGATGAGAAATAATTCCTCATTCCAGTAAACCCTAGTCAAGCAATAAATTTAAATTTGGGAGAACAACAATAGAAATCTGGCATTTCCCCCTGACTATCCTCTGGAGTGGAATTAACAAACCAATTTACTATTCTAAATGAGAATTTGGAAAACTCAAAAACAAATCTTATGCTCTTTTATACAGATAGTTCTAGAATCTATGGGCTACCAAGAGGCAACCCAAATAAGTCCTACCACACATCGAGGCCAGTGGAAAAGAAAAAAATAAATGCTCAACAACTTGGCTTGGAAAAAATCAAGCAAAACATTGAAAAGAATAAATAAGTGCAAATTAAGAACAATAGGGTTGGGTGGAGTCTAAAGACTATGTATTTAGGCCCACATCCAAAGAGACTAAAAGTAGTACCAGGGGTAATAAATTGAACATGGGGAACATGAATAATCCCAACCAAAATGATTCCCTTAAAACTTCATCTTTGGTAAGGAACATTAAACTTGAATGAATGCGGGGAGAGAATTGAATTATGGAATTGGCTTTGTAATCTGCATGATATATCTTGGATCCTAGGGGCGACTTTAATATGATTAAACACAATATAGACAAAAAAGGGTGAATTGACATAGAGTGGAAAGGCAATGAGAAATACTTTTGGCAGAAGATGAAAGCTAGAATTAACCTATTGGCCCCTCTTGAAGGGATGAAAAAAGATAACACCAACATTTGGTATACATGGTGCAATGCTCAAAAAGGGGGAAGAAGAATATACTGTAGATTAGATAGATTCTAAGTGAACATGGATTACTTCAATTTTGACCCAATTAGAGTTGGTTCTAAGGTGGAGGTATACCCTTATTCATTATCTAATCATCACCCTATAAGGCCCAAGATCTTGCTAGGTAGCCATAGGGTAAAGGAGAAGAAGAGGGAAGGTTGTTTCCTCCTTAATATCAACCTTCTACATGATGAGGATTGTAAGGTTGTTGTTATTACCCTTAAGGGAATAAATAACTAGATTCTCAAAGAAAAGAATGCAATAGAGAAATGGGAACACAATGTGAATGGGTGGGGAATACTTTCCAGACCATTGGAAAAAAAAGAACCATGGAAAGAAGAAAGGAGGAGAATAACCTTCAAGAAATACTAGTAAGAGTTGAGTCTAATATGCAAGAAGATCTATGGGATGACGAACTGTGCAAAGATCTCTCCTTAGCCAAGAACTCTCTAAGAAGACTACAGGTGAACCAAATTCAAGGACTCAAAGTGATAGCCGAACTAAATTGGTTGAATAATGGTGACAAGGGTACCAAATTATTTTTTAGGTATATTAAAGATAAAGGCATCAAAGAACAAATTGACCAAATTTGGAATGATGAGGCCCCTCTCATTAGTCAAGAAGATATCAAAAAGCAATTCTTCTATTTTTACAAAGACCTCTTTACATCTGAGGGATACAATGAAGCTAGCAATAAGGGTAGAGCATACATAAAGAAAATCATCCCAAAGAAAATATCTAAAGAGGATGAGGCTAAACTAGGTGAAGAAATCTCCAAAGATGAAATTAAGAGAGCCATTAAGACCTTGAATAATGATAAATATTTGGGGAGGATGGGATGCCTATAGAATTCTACAAAACATTCATTTATTGGGTATGTGATGAGTTGTATCAAGTGTACAAGGAAGCTCTAATACGAGGATCATTGGGTAAGAGAATCAACAAAGGTATCATTAAACTACTTCCCAAAGATGGTGAAAAAATATTAATAAATAATTGGAGGCCAATAACCTTGCTAAATGTGTCATACAAGATTTTAGCAAAAATCATAGCTATGAAGTTGGTTAATATACTTCCTAGTTTTGTCAACAATACTCAAATTGGATTCATCAAAGGAAGGTATATCCTTGAAAATCTAATCACTAGTTGGGAGGCCATGGCATGGGTAAGAAACTCTAAAAAAAACCCAGCTATTCTTCTCTTAGACTTCAAGAAAGCCTATGATAGGGTAAAGTGGTCATTTTTAATAATTACCCTTGAGGCATTTGGCTTTCCTAGTATCTTTTGTAATATGGTTAACACTCTATTAAAATATGTTACTGCACAAGTGAAAGTAAATGGGTCTCTCACATCAAAGTTTACACTAGAAAGGTCAATCATACAAGGTTGTCCCCTAGCCCTGGCTCACTTTGTAATTGCCTCAGATGTTGTGCATTACTTGTTAAGAGAATCACTCCTTTCCCTTAGGATTGGGGGCTTGAAACTTTCTGATCACAATGACTTGTTGAATAAACAATTCACTGATAACGCTGCAATTTTTATAAAGCCTAAAGATAATAATGTAGACAAGCTAATTCAAAAGTTACAATTCTTCGATAAAGCCTCAGGTGCCAAGATAGCCAATGCAAAATCCATCATGCCTCGATGGTCAAACAATCTTTTGGAATGGTTTAAAAAATATGACTTCTAGTGGAGGGCCCCATAAGCAAGTCAGATATTTGGGTATTCCTTTTGCAATCAGCCCTAATCTTAAGGATATGTGGATGTGGATCAAAACAAAAATTGAGAAGAAAATTGGTGGCAAGAATAGGCAATACCTATCAATAGCAGGTAGAGTGAAGATTTGTTAGAAAATCTTATCCTCTTATAGCTTATACTTTGCTTCTGTTTGGATCTTCAATAGTTATCAAGTCAATGAAATTCAAGATAAAATAAGGAACTTCTTATGGTTTGATGGTAAAAATAAGAGAAAGAAACACTCTATCAAGTGGGATTGATGTTATCTAGATAAGGTCCAAGGGGGTTTAGGCCTAAAGGACTTAAGATTGCATGCCATTTCCCTTGTTGTAAAGTGGATCATCAAAGCCTTAGAGGGAGGGGAACCATGGAAAGTATTGGTGAGAAATAACATACAACTTCTTGTACCCAAACAGGCAAAAACCTAGAAATGATTACCATTTTGTGATCTTCTTACTAGTAAGTACCCAATATCTCCTGCTAGATCATATGTATTTAAAATTTTGTGGAATTCTTGGGAGCTTATCAAGAATAAAGTGAATAATTGTTAGTTCACCAAGAACAACAATAGTTTAATCCTTACTAATAGATCCATTTGGTGGAACTTGGAACATAAGGGTAGACCCCTTGCTCTATTGCAAGGATGCTTTGCCAAAATTTGGGCTCAAAAAGGTATTCAATGCTTTAACAGTATATTACATAATGGGAAGCTAAAGGACTGAGCTTCCTTAAGCTATGAGTATGATCTTCCTCAATCTAATTGGAGAACCTATACATTATTAAGGGAAGCTTGTAAGGGGATTCAGTTCCCTACCGTCTACACTCAGAATGAAGAATAGTGCAAAGATTACAAATGGCAAGATGGTAACCCTTTGGTTGATATTAAAACTAGGATGATATACAAGTCCTTGTCTACCTCTAATTTTATTATAGAATATGTCAATAAATGTTGGGATACTAATTTATCAGAGAAAAAATGGAAAAATATCTTTAAGTTGTTATGATCAAATGTGTTAGAGCCTAAAAAAGGCTCGTTTAAGATGGTTACTTATATTGCAAAGACTACCATATAAACTTGATCATTTTGATATTGAATTTTGTAATATATGCAAGAAGCCTAAAACAATTAAGCACATTTCTTTTTACTGCTTTTATGCCAGAGAAATATGGAAAATGTTCTATGATGGGAAAATGATTTGGGGAGAATGTGGGGAAATTAATTGTAAAAAATTCTTATTGGGACTTAAAATAAATTAGATAACGTTTATAATATGTTTTGGATCTGTTTTTCAAATGAATATTGTGGAATATTTGGAAGGTAAGAAATGGGAAAAAATTAAAAGGGTTTAGAAGGACACTTATTGAGTCTTCAAAAAGACTCATACGGCTTAATGTTTTCATGCAAGTTACATCGCGATGGAGATTTCAAAATACAAATTCTTGAAGCTATTAAAGGATGGTATAGTACTAGTTAACAAAGAGGAAGTATGGTATGGACACACCTAGCAATACAATCATGATGTCACTTCAACATTTCTGAAGATTCTTAAAGAATTTCAAAAGGAATTCAATAGGAAAGTAGAGGTAAATCAGAAGAAATTAGAGGAACAAGGGGGGCCAGGTTTCATGCTAATTCAGTATATTAGTAGCTTGACTATACAACTACAATATAGATAATAGAAACTTCTATTTTTTGGTTTGGTTTTGTAGCAATAGTTATCCTTGTGGACAAAATAGTATATACTTATGGATGTTTAGTGGCATCATATGATGTAAACAATGAATGTATTTTTTTGTGATTGAAAAATATCATTAATAAAAAACATGTAGGGTACATTTTAGTAAACTCATAACTTCCACACCTATTCTTTAGGGTTTTCTTTTCGATTTTTAAGCTTGTTATTTGATTCTACCATTATTTCCTTAAAAAAAGTTATAAAATAGAGCAATGTTTTCAAAAAAGGGCATTCTTACTCATTCAAACAATTTTATTTTTCCAAGAATGAATGTGAGTTCTTCTTTCTTTCCTAAGTACGAAAACCCTCTGGCATTGTTAGTTTTGATGGAAACCCTCATAGCATTTCAATGCATTTCCACATAGGGATTGCAATTGTTCCTAACTAATAAAGATTTCTAATATCTAGTTATCATCTTCATTTTGTTAATTTCTAGAATTTGGTGAGATGTTTTAGTGGTTTGTATTTGTTTGTTTTTTACATGATGTCCCCTAAGAGTGGTGAAGAATATTGTATTAATATTTTAGTTTGAAATTAGTGTCTATTTGATGAGATAATATTATAGTTTATAGCAATTGAAACAAACCATACCATTTTTGGAATTTTGAGAACAACCCTTTGAAACTCAATGGTTGTCATACCCTTGTCCAAATAGGTCATACCTCTATTAAAATTTATATAAAAATTCTAAATGTATTTAATCATTGGGTGTTAACATTGTTTTTCCTTGTAATAGCCAGTCCCTTGTCCCTACATAGGTCATACACCTACAATCTTATTTAATATTTTTTTGTTAGAAAAGTGATTGTTGGGAAATTGAAATCATGTATAATTATTTGGTATTTTGATCAGACATATTCATCATATTGAATTGTACATGCACAATGATTTTTAATAATTATTGAAAGTTCTCTGAGAAGTTGTTAAACCCTCTATTTATGATTATTTTGTATTGATCAATGCTTGCTAATAAAGAGTATTATAAAAAATATGGATTCATATCAATTACTATTTGTAGTTGCACCACCTAGGGGCTTGATCATTATTTTATGAGTATTAAATGATATATGCCTAGCCTTTATAAGTTTGTATCTCAATCTTATGATTGTCCATATTTCTAATAATATACACTACATATAGTATAGATAGTATTTTGGGCTATGTTAATCATTTTCTAGACCATATGTCTATTGTCCAAATAGTTTTAGAATATAGTAGAATATTATGATAATCTTTAACCAATCTACACCTTGCACAAACTTATTGTATCATATGCATTGATTCTTAGTCAATAATGGAGTATTTGGAGGCTTTAACAGTTCTTTTGAGGTTGAATTCCTCCCTTCAATGATTTTCATATCAGCCAACATTGATTCACCTTCCTATTTTCATTCTAGGTTCCAATGACAACATTTTCTAATTATAAACAATGCTTATTTTAGTCTATTTTGGATTCATCTTATCATGTAAAGGTCCTAATTTGTTTCTAAATGTCCAAGCATTGATTTAAGTTCTTAGGTTTATTGAAAAATCATTTGAGGTTTAGTTATTTTGTTAAAGAAATCAAATATTGTAATATATTGGAAGGTTGAATATCAATAGTTTATTTAATTACTAAAGATATTTGACAATTTAATACCAAATCCTAGTTTTATCATTGTAAATGAACCTAGTCAGTTCATTTGCTAGAACCATTTTAATTTTTATTATATTATTCATCATGCTCGATGTGTGTCAAAATTGGGTGATTTATTCTACCATTTTAGCATTGATGCAAATTCGCTTGCATTCAACCAATTTGGCTTGATCAAAATTTCCATATCATTATCAACTATTTTAGCTTAATTTATTCTATGAGTTTCCTTTTTCTTAATTTGGTTTTCTAGTCACCAATTTCTTCCACTATAATTTCATTTTCGTCTTGCTAGTCTTTGTATTCTCTCACTTTGCCTACATCAAAAACTTGGTGATCAAAAAGTGTTAGGATTCAAATGATTGTAAAAATTTCTTAGGGGTTTGAGCTAGCATCATGTAAGGGATATTATAGTGGTATCAAATTTAGTGCTCTTGCTAACCTATTTTTTATATCTAAGCATTTTTATGCAAAGCTATATTTCTTATGCATCTTAGTGACAGAGAGCTCCATTATTATCAAAAAGAGAAAAAATGTATAAATAAACTAAGGGAAGAACAATATAATTCAAAGATTGAGACATAAGTTACATATGGAAAACAAAGAGAAGAGAACTATGATCGAATATGATCAGGTGAAGCTCGGTTCAACAAACTTGTCCAAGGGAAAGAACACCTCACTGTTGTGTTGGCTCAATCACTTCATACCATGCGAAATAATATGAATGTGTGTGAAAAATAAAATGGGGAAGAGAACGACTCAAGGGTCATTAATCATACTAACACTATCAACAACACTTAGATAACCATTATTGGGTCTGCTACTAGACCTTTCCAACCAACTTTCCTTTAAAGAGTGAAATTAGTTCCTAAAGTGGAGGTTCAAAATCTATGATAGATGGCATCACTAGTTTCTATACAAAATACATAAATCTTCTAGTTGAAATCTAAAATGAGATGTCACTCAAAATTTTCATGAATTTGAAGAAGTCAAGAAATGGTCCAAGAACAAAACCAAACCACAAGCTAATCAGAAGAATTTTTAGCATGCTTTGAAAAATTTAACGCTTTCCACCTATGATGGATCCAACAAGTGCACACCTTGTGCTTGGATACCAAAGTTGGACACTTGTCACTTAGGTCAATGTTCAAAGATGAAGTTGTCAAATTTGCTACTCTTCGTCTTGAAAGTGTAGTACATGGATGATGGCATTGTGGGTTGATTATGCAAGGACACAACCTCATAAACTCTTATGAACAATTCAACAAAAGGTTGATTGAAATATTTGACAAAAAAAAACCCAAAGTACATTTTCAAAAGTTGGCATAGCTCAAGCAATATGGAACTATGAAGATTTATGTTGTTAAATTTTAAAAACTTTCATAATGGTTCTTGAAATCACTGAGAGGATGTTAACTATGCTTTCCATAAAAGGCTTATTTGAACCTCTGGGTGTTTATTTAAAGGTTTTGATCCTCTATCCCTATTGGATGCTATTGAGAGGACTCTCAACTTAGAGACTTTGGTTTCCAAGAATAAGTTTAAATATTAGACACCACCTTTGGAGTAATCAAATAAACTTTTTAGAAATAATATTTTAATGTCCACCCTTAGAGGAGCCTACCACTTAGAACAAGTAAAGAAGATGAATCTAAGAATGAGCTTAGAAGGAAGAATTTTGTGTTTCCATTGCAAACAACCTTGGACATGAGGTAATAAATGCCTTAGCAAGGGAAAAATACATCATATTGAGGTAGTTTTTGATGAGCAAGAAACCATTGAAGAGCCTAAAATTTTTGCAAGGGAGCAAGAACCACATATGAATCTTGAAGATGGTGACACCACGAGTGGTACACGTGCTTCTCTTTTGGGAGCACCAAGGTATTGTCCTTTTATACTTTGGGAAGTCTTATGTGGGCTCACAATCATAACACTCATTGATAGTGGGGCTACACACAATTTCATTAATGATGGTTTAGTTGTCAGGAAAGGACTTCATGTTGAATATTTTGATGGATTTGACATCATAGTAGCTAACGAATTTATCATCTCTTACAAAAATATTGGTTGGTTCAACATACTCATTGGTGAACATAAAGTTTTTGATTGTTTTTATGTTGTTGGCTTAAGAGAGAGTTCAATGGTTTAGGGAGCTCAATGGTTATATTCTCTTGGGGAAATGTCTAAAAATATCAAACCATGGAGCTTAAATTTCAATCTAATAGAAAGGAGGTAATATTGAAGGGACTTCCAAATATGCCACCCTACCAAATTTTAGCAAAAAAATAGTTTTTATCCATAAATATCCTACTCAAACCATGGGTAGATAAAGCTACTTCTATTCAAAATACCAAAGATGGTTAATATTGTGGTTTTCCATGTTTGTCCTCTGACTAATAGAAGGATGGTGACCTTTACACAAGCATTGCTACCATTCTAGAATTTAAGGAAATGAATATGTAGATTCCTTGCACATATCTTTTTATTTTTTACCAGAGTGGCATGGCAGAAACAAGATAGAGTAAAGAAAATTTTGGGGGAATTTGCAAAATCCTTGCAAAAAATTTTTGAATAACTAGAAAGGAAATTTGAGGAGATTATCTTTGAAAATGTTTTTTAGCTTAGTACATCAAACAAACGGATCCACAAACCTCCTAGGTTGATTTGGGATCCTGGAATCACAAAGATTTTCATCTAGTATTATTTAGATGGATTGAGCCAACATTATTTGTGGATAAGCAATCTTTGGAAAGGGTGAATTGTCAAGTCCTTTATTTCAAAATTATGAAAATAATTAAATAATTAAATTTAAGTTGTCAAAAATTAACTTTATGTTATATTTTTAAATGATTTATACTTAATAATTTAAATGTGTGATTAAAAAATAACTTATAAAGTGTCGTTAAACCCAAGGTACAAAAATAGGCAAGTGAAAAACATATATATATATATATATATATATATATATATATATCATTGAAACTTCTCACAAAATCTAGAAATTATCAAATTGAAGACAATAATTAGATATTGGAAATCTTTTATCACTTGAAACACAATTACAATCTCAATACAATCTGTGAAATGCATTAAAAGGTTATGAGAGTTTTAATTTTCAAAACCAACAACACTAGAAGATTTTTATTCTTGAAAAAGAAAAACAAATCATTTTTATTCTGAAAAATGAAATTGTTTGAATGAACTAGAAGACCTTTTTTTAAAAACAGTCTTCATTCAAACAATTTCATTTTTCAGAATGAAAGTTTTCTTTTTCAAGAATAAAAATTATTTAGTGTTGTTGGTTTTGAAAATTAAAACTCTTATAATCTTTCAATGCATTTCCACATAAAGATTGTAATTGTGTTTAAGTGATAAAAGATTTCCATTATCTAATTATTGTCTTCAATTTCTAGATTTTGTGAGAAGTTTATAGCTGTTTGTTTTGCATGTGATTGAGAGTGGTGAAGAACATTATATTAATATTTTGGTCTGAAATCAATGTCTATTTTATATTAATATTTTGGTTTGAAATCAATGTCTATTTGATAAGATAATATTGTAGTTTGCAGTGATTGAAATAGATCGTGCCATTTTGGAATTATGAGTTCAGCCCTTTGAGACTCAATGTTGGTCGTACTCTTGTCCAAACAAGCCATACCCCTATTGAAGTTAATATAAAAAGAAATCGAATGTATTTAATCAATGGATACAAACATTGTTGTTCCTTGTAATAGTCGGTCGCTCATCCCTATGTAGGTCATATGCTAGCAATATCATTTAAGATTTGTTATTAGAAAAGTGACTGATGGGCGATTGAAAGTAGGTATACTTGTTTGGTAATCTAATTGCACCAATTCATCATATGGAACTGTACATGCACAATGGTTTTTAATATGTTATTGCAGGTTCTATAAGAGGTCGTTGAAGCCTATATTGATTATGATTTTGTATTGATTAGCATTTGCTAATAGAGAGTATCATAACAAATATGGAGTTGTATAAATTATTATTTCTAGCCACACCTCCCAGTGGTCTCATCATAGTTTTATGAGTATTAAATGACATATGCATAGTCTTTATGGGTGTATATCTCAATTTTGTGATTGTTCATAATTCTAATAGTATTTATTTTTTTATTAAGAAGGGTAAACCCTTTTTGATCCAGAGCTATGAATCGATGAGGTCACAAATGAGGGAACTCATCCCCAATATAAATTCACAAATAGGAGAACTCGTCCCCAATATAAATTATCATCACAAACAAGGACCTCATCCTCAATATAAATTCTCAATAATTACACCCCGATGGGATTTGAACCATGATGGCAAGAATAACACAACTTAACCATCACACCATGCCACTATTGACCATAATTCTAATAGTATTATTAACATATAACAGATAGTATTTTAGGCTGTGTTTTTCAATCATTTTTGGGACCATATAAGTCTATTGTTCAAGCAGTTTTAAAATTTAGCAGAATATATGATGATAATCTTTGCCTAATCCGCACCTCACAGAGACTTCATACATCTTATGCATTGATTCTCAGTCAATAATGGAGTATTAGGAGGCCTTATTAGTTCTTTTAAGGAGTTTGAATCCCTTCAGTGATTTTCAAATCAGCCAGCTTGCAGTCAACTTCCTGTTTGCATTCTAGGTTCTAGTGGCAACATTTTCTTTAGTCTATTTGGGACTCATCATGCAAAGGAACCAATTTGTTTCCATCTTTCTAAGCATTTTGTTTCCATCTTTCTGAGCATTGATTTAAGTGCTTGGATTTACTGAACAATTCTTTGTAGTTCGATTATTTTGTTCAAGAAATCAAATATTGTAATAATGGGTGATTTAACATCAGTAGTTTATTTAATTACTATAAATCTTAAATGGTTTATCATTAGATCTTAGTTTATCATTGTAAAAAATCTCAATCGATTGATCTGCTAGTTCCATTTTGATTTTTAGTATATTATCTGTCATGCTTGATATTTATTGAAATCGGGTGATTTAGTCTATCATTTTGACATTGACACAATCCCACTTGCATTCTACTAGTTTGACTTGATTGAAATTTATGTATCATTTTCAGCTATTTTAACTTAATCAATTTTATGACTTTGTTTTTATTATAATTTAATTGGTTATCTACCAATATCTTTTAGTGTAATTTCATTCTCCTCATTTCAGTCTCTTTATACTCACTTTGCCCACATTGAAAACTTAGTGATCAATAAAAACTAAGATTTAAGTGGCTACAAAAATTTCTTGAACTATCGCCCTATGAAAGATATTATATGATCCTTGAGGATATCATGTCCTTTCACCACAAATATGGCGCTCCATGTTCCAAAGATACATTGCTTTAGCATGTTTCTAATTTCTTGCCATTCATAAACCTTGTTAACACCTTCTCTTTTACATTAGAGACCTCAACTTCATTTATCTATTAAATTCATTATGATTACACTCCTTGCATGGCATGTGATAATGGCTTGGCTCTTCCATTTATTATCTTGATACATCAAGAAATAATGCTACTTCATAGTTTTCAACTATTCATGATGTTGCTAGACCAAATGATGATGAAATCGTTCATATAACTCATGATAATATTTTCTCCTTATCTTTGGATTCAATGTCTATTAATATTTTTTTTTCTAACAAGAGGCTTCATGATGTTTAATTGATGAATATCATTTATTCTCTCAATCACATAAAGTAAGGGAATTTAGTAAGCAAAGATTTTGAAAGGGTCCAAACCCTTGTACAAAAAGACCACTCAATCACATAATGTTAATGATTCATTGACTATACTAATTTGGTTCATATTATTTATAATGCAGCTATTATTAAACAATCAATAATGAATACATTTGGTAGAAATGCAGATTCACTCGTATTAGATCATTTTATCTCACATATTCATTAGATTGGAAACTATTTGTCATTTGGATTTAACCTCGAATTGTAAATGAGATATTCAAAACTAAAGTGTCATAAAGAATCATATTTATTCCAAACTACCTGCCTTAAGAGTTATAGTTAGCTCATTCGTCCTATCAATAGTAAGTATATTCACCTAAAACTCGTTTCTTGCACGATCTTCGTTATCAATATGAAAGAAATAAATAATACATAATAATGTACTTGAAGACTGTTACAGAGATTTCAAATATTTAAAACTTGGAATAGAGTTGACATGAGAAAACAAGAAGAATAAGTGAAGTTAACAGAAAAATGTCTCAATAAATTTATAGTTCAATTGGTTAGTAGATCAATTGAATTCAGCAATTTTTTAATTTTTTTAATAAAATAATTAACCTACTTTATCTTCTTTCCAAAAAGTAACATACATCCAATAATCACAACAATAATGATGATTGCATGAAACTTAAAATACATAAACTTGGGAAATATATAACTTTGACATCTCAATTCACAATTTGATTACTTAGGAGGGCAATTTACTTCATTAATTATATGTAAGTTTAACCTCATCTTCATATCTTCCACTTCACACTCTATTTCTTACCTCAATTTAACCTCGCCAACCTCCTATGTCATAATCCTCAAAAAAGCATATTTATAAGAACAAATAATATGTTATTTTGTTCATCCATCACTTTTGAACTTATCCGTGACTGTAGTACTTGTAAGGACACTATTGGAAAATGCTTGAGCCATGCAGTTGATTCCAAGGACTATTCTAGAAAACTCCTCCATTAATATGGTTGGCACAGTGGAATTAACTTAAGCCATTTAAATGTACTAATTCCATCCTCTTAGACTTGCATTTAGTCAACTAAAGCCTGATGCATGAGCTCACTCAATTCAGAGTGATTTTGCCCTTTCCTTGGGTAGAGAAGTGATGCACTTTACAGCCATTAAAGTTGTGTTTTTATAATAAAGGCATACACTTCATACAAGTAATAGTTGCACTAATTATGGGATTTCACAGACATTAATTTGCATTAATTATAGAACAGCTTGCACATGGTGCAAGTTGCCAAGATAGTCTAGGTTTGTTGTCATTAAACATGTGTATTCAGCCAATCAAATGGTGAATCAGCGAGACCAACCCTACGTTAGTCTTGGCAATATATATGGGCCATTAAGTACTTATTATCTTCTCTTTGTTTTTCTTTACATAGGGATGCCGATTCCTTTTTGTTAGGCATTCATTAACTTATTATGATGCTGTTAGTATCACTGTGAGCTTATTACATTCTGTATAGGTTTAAACTTTATACCCAATAGTCCATGATGTATCTTGATGAAAGAACCTCTAAAATACCAAAAGAAGTTTATGCTAACCATGTAGCAGTAAAATACTGACAAGAATCTTGCTAATGTTGGGGAACTTGTGAATTGAAATGCAGCAGTAAAGGCCAGTTTGCTTTAATAGAGTAAAATAACCACAATGAAAAGTGAGACAATGCCACTTTTATCAAAAATAATATAATACATTTCTCTGGTGCATCAATTGAACAACAAACTCTGGCACAATACATAAAGCTTCCAAAGACTTTGTTCCCGCATAATACCAGTACAGTATGAAAGAAACTAACTTCATTTTCAGCTATCTTGTGTGGGTTCTGACCCAAAATGATTTACCATCATAAGGATGCCTGCAGAAAAATCACACAAGTTCAGCAAGCCTACTTTCTGCTTCCCTTATCCAATAACTAAATGTGACAATTCGTTTCTGAAGAGCAGCAGTAATTTGTGGCTTGATTTTGACGGAAAACTAAAAATCCTCATATTCTATTTTTCAACTAAAAGCTAATATATTAAACAGATTACCTTACTATGAGTTCCCTGTCATCTTTTATTCTCTTTCAGAATATTATCTTGAATAAATGGTGACCAGGTCCTTCTAAACCAAAATTTACAGTTTCTGCATGACTGACCTTACCAGTAAAAGATGAGGACACAATGGTTTACTTCCATCCAAAATCTATGATGTTTGCAGCTTTATAACTGAACCATACAGGCTCAGCTCCAACATCACATAAGCAGAGCCGTTTCCGTATGTATGTTTACGATAGAGCCTTGGAACTTTCTTTAGGGGGCTCACATATGAAGTGGGATTACCCTCTGAAGAGTGAGAACTTTTGGCCTCCAGTACCATTAATAGTATTCACGAGTAAGAATAATTGAAAAGCCTACAGCTTGACGAATGGCAAAAGCAACTGCCTAGTACAATCTTCCACGGCAATTACTTGCCCCACAGTGACAGGGGCATCCTTTGCCCGGTAGTAGTTTGTAACGATAATCATAAGCCAGCTCTTCCCCGATAGCAATCTGAAATCAAGCCACAAGTCCAATTCAAAATATAAAAACCTTAATCAGCCGCTACAAAAAGACATCAGTCCCTAGGTTTGAGTAATATAAAGGGAAATTTTAATGCACAGTTCACTTGAAGTGATTACTACATACATCTCGACTTGCATAAAGACCAATATGTGCAAGTTGGCAATCCATGCTCTCTACCAATACTTGATAGTTTACTAGGTTTGGTGAGCAACTGGAATACAGAAACATAAAGAATGTTAATTCCCTTCAGGAAGAAAGTGGTTCCACTTAACAGAGATATACACTATGCTAGTAAGTTTACATTGTTAACAAATAGTAAAGACAATCAAAATCATAATTTGAAAATAAATCGGTCATCTTGTAAAAAACAATTGAACTTACTAAAAAGAATATTATCTCATACCTGTGGTTTATAAAGCGTGCAACATTCCCATACTTAGTAGCATCAATAACATATGGTTGTACCCCATCACCCAAATCACTTGCATCAATATGGGCATCAATATCATACAAATAGCTACAGCCTTCATTGTCATACCTGAAGAATGAACTATGAAGTAATTAGATATGAACAAACAAAAGGTAGCGTGAAGAAAATTATAAAATTAGTAAGCCAGCTATACTTTACCTCTCCCCTCTTTTGTTTGCCTCTTGATCGTTCAAGACTTCTCCAAGGTATTCACAAATGAATGTTCCACGTGAAATTGTTTGTGCAGCTCTAACTGCCCAGCCCTAAAATCAAACACACAGAAAAGAAACAAAACATTGGAAAAAAAGACATCAAATCTTGCTGTACCTTGGTTTCTTAATCATTTTAACTTTTAAGTAACACTTTGATTCTTATTTGCATACTGAAACAGACAATATAATCATGTCTCAAGTTTTTTTGCACAGTTCTATATCAAAACAACAGTACAGAAGCCAAATAACACCTTCTGCTTTGTTTTGTAAACTTCAATTTTGACTTGCACACCCTTCTGCAGCACTCGATTTGGACATTCTTTATTACAGCTGCACATAGAGTTGCATTCATATACCAAGTACCCTTCCTGCATAAACACAAACATCAACATCTGAAAGATGGGCCAGACCTACACTGCAAAGATTAGCAGTGAAGTCACTCTAGCACAGACCACTACATACACTAGCAAAAAACAAAAAAAATGCTGTGTGACCATAAAATGCAGATCACAAGCAAAGAACAAACAAGGCTAATGCATAACAGAATCATCTACAGATTAACAGGAGACAGCTCTGTCCCCCAATGAACCTGTAAGTTTATATGAAAAAGGAGGCAGCAATTAAAAAATCAATATGCAACTGTTTTTTGGTAAGACAATCCACTTATTACATGAAGGTATAGCTTATTTTGCGCAAATAGTAACTTTGAAATTACTGCCAATGTTTAAAATGTATGCCATCTTCCATGTCAAATCTACAATGTACAACTCGTAAGAAAAGACAAATCTTTCCTGTCACAACCACCATTTACTACTGAACTTGAAGAAATATGGGCATGCAAGTAGATATAACAAATCAGTGGCAAACTCCTTGCACTAAAATTCTAGTAGAATGTGGACCTACTTCTGCCATACTAGTGTGATCATGATGTAGATGTATTGGCAAGGCTCAGTTCACTCAAGAGTTCGGCCATGAGTTCGGAAGCCTAAGGTATACAAGATTTAAATTATTCTTATATATAGACAGTATATGGTAAAGTGAAGATGTTCCATTGTTTACACAAAAAGGATCTCATATGCCGAAGAGCAATATAGCTAGCCAGGACTAAAAAGTCACTTTTACCTATACAAGAAACAAAATTAATTATAAGGACAAGCATAAGAAAAAATACATATTCATAATTACCTCCAAAATAATTCGACCTTTACTGTCATATGGAAATCTGCCATGCATGCGTTGTCCATAGATATCTTCTGCATCATCATTGTCATTGTCAAAGAGATAAACGTGATCACATGACTCAGGAGAGCACTGTGGTTGTGTGCAAGTGCATCCCAGTTGTGAACTCTGCAAATATAAGAGAAGACATCAAGATAATTCCAGTTCTTTATTGCCTTTTCCAAAACAACAGTGGCAACTTATTCGTAGATTTACTTTTCCATCTAATTTGCATATTTTGAGTAATGCACCTCTTAGTGTTTATGACATAATGACACTATTGCTAAAACCAAGAAAACCTGGAGTTTCATCAATTTAGAAGTTTAGAACTGTGAGAGTGAGATACCTTTGTATCAAGACCAAGTGAAGGGTCCAGAAGCCTTTCGGTGATATAGCAGAAATTTTGCATATATGTTTTAATGATTATATCATTACCCTCTTTAAAGAGAGCATAGGTAGATGGATCCACTAAATCTTCATCAATCACACAAGGTATTGATGTTGCTTCCTTCCCAAAGCTCAAATCTTCACAGATCACAAGCATTTTTCTGTAATGAGTTCCTCCGAAGTGAGATGAACTGAGAACCAAGTGACTTTCAGCTTTCTCCCATCTATCCCCATTGCCAATCCCTTCGGAAGCTGTTTCTAGATCATCCAACTGAGCTGGCAAAGAATGAAATTGCACATCAGGAAGAGGAGTCAACATGACAGGAGGTTTGACACCGTCCTTAGCTTTACATTCTTTAGGACAAACAAAACCTTCCATGTGCCATTCAACTTTAATATTTGCTTCACTACACAATCTGGCAGCCTTTATGTAGAGGCGTTCAGGCAAAGTACCATACTTTTCTTCCAAAACAGCATGCAGATTGAATCTGCAGCAAGCCAAACTGGCCATGCTAAGTATTTCCTGGTTACTGGGCCAAGGTCTTGCTTTCTGAACTTCAGCTAATAACATCTCAGCCACAGATGAAGAATAAAAATCTGGAGGCTTGTCATTTTTTTCACTTTCTCCAGGCATCTCTGAACATCCATTCATCATTATTGAATTGTGCGCGTTAAGTTTTTCTGAGAGCTTTTTTCTGGCAATAATGGATGCATGTTTAAGTCCAAGAGATGAGCTAACCTTCTGTGTTAATTTAGAAGTTACCTTGTTAGCCCTCCATTTTGTAGAAAGTATCTCTTTTCTTCTCTTTGGCTGAGGGGACTGGTTCGAGGTGGTGCCCATGTGTTCAGCTTGGTGATGACGACCAAGATCTGGAAGAAGATGAAACTTCAACCCACAGAACCTACAGGTGTACCTACGAGGAGTATTACGATTTACAGGACTTTTATCCTTAACTACACTTCCAATATTGGTAGATGCATGTTGCAAAACGCCAAACATAGGACTTGCTTCCTGTTTAGAATTCACGGAAACTGAGAGTTCGTTGTGTATGTCAATGCCTCCCTCAGTTTCAGTAGGCACCAAAGAATTTGAACCATTGACCTGTTCTAGGATACCTACTGATCGGATGAACTCTTCCGAATGAGCAGATACAACATGTTGCCATAGTTGCTCATAGTTCATGAAATGACTACCACAATGTATGCATGAAGTTAATACACATTGTTCTAGCAGACTTTCAGCATGGTGGACCTTCACATGTCTCTCAAGACCTCTCTTGTTGGTAAAGGGACTATTGCATATACGACATGCATATCCTCTAAAAAAGCACTGAGCTTCCTTTTTATGAAAAGTGATCCAGTGGTGGCCAAGAGTTTGGGTATTGGAAAACTCCCCCCCACAAAGCTTACATCTCACCATTTGATCATCATTGGAAGCACAGTTCCCGAATGTTCCAGAATCAAGTATTCCAATCTCTCTACTTGAGTTGTGGATTCCATCATCCTCCACTGAAGAAACTGAAAATTGGTCCTTTGCATCAGGAGTCCATGTAACTATTGCAGCACTGCCCTCTCCTGCTTCTTCAATCCCAAGATGTTTGCCAAGCTTTTCCTTTTCACCTGAAACAATTTTCAACAGAGCTTCTGCAGATTTTAAATCTTTTGATGCCTCTCCAAGAATCCAATCCACAATTCTTCCCTTAGAATTTGAACGATACGTAGTCCCCTCTGAAAGGCAAACATTCATGACCTCATGCAACATATTCGAAGCCCGGAGTAAATGGTTTCTATTTTCTTCAGAGTTAGTGGATTTCAAGAGTTGGTTCAGAATCTCTGTTGAAACGTGTCTGTCGCCAACCTTTCCCTCATGCGCAATTGAGCTTGGAAGATGCTTTTCACAATATGAAGTACCTGGCTTTGACTTGTGAGAACACTGGCCACTATTGTTCCTACACCATCCAATACAACGCGACCAACTTGCACTCTGGTAGGGAACCTTAGCAGTAGACCTTTCTTGTGCCAGAGTGCTTTGAGACTGAAATTCAATCCTTTGATTCCTCCCAACAGTGCCACTATCATTGCTCCACTTCTGAGTTGATTTCTCAGATAAATCCTCGGAGTCTTTAAAGTCTGTATCTGATATGAGATTCAGATTTGATTTATCTTGTTTTGTTTCTTCACAGCCTAAACCTGCTGATGGTGCATTGTCATTTGAGAACTGCCCCTCAACTGATAACTTCACTCTCTTATTATTACTTGTACTCGGTGTCTTACTACTCTCTGGTAGTTCTTGAGGTAAATGCTTAAGACAAAATGATGATCCATTTTTACATCGATGTGTACATCTCTTCCCATAAATTGTCATACCTTGGCAAATTGGAGACTTGGAAAGAGATACAACCTGGTCCAATTTGTTAGCATTATCAGGAGTGTGTAAATTTAAATGCTTACAACAATAGATGCTTCCATCACTTGCCCATCGGCTACATTGTCTTCCCTTTGTTTCTATGAAGGCTGAACATTGTCGATACCGGTGCTCACTGCTGGCTGTCAAATGATTCTTGCTACTTGATTTAGATTCTGCAATGGGTGTCTCCTGATATCCACTGGGATAAGGAGTAATAGGATACTCACTATTATCCTCAGCTTTGATCCATGTGGTATCCACAGCTTCATGACAGTTGTTTGTTAGCCCTTCTAGTTTAGGAAATGAAAGCTCTTGACTTGTACTCTGTTCTTGTTTATTTGCAATCACGGAATCAAAAGCTTCCTTCTGAGCTGGAAGCTGAGATTCATGCACATCTCTTATATCTGACAAGCGTGTTTCTCCACGGCGAATTTCAAGTTTTGGGCGTTTCCTGCAGACTTCAAGTTTTGTGATGCTTGTTTCTTGAGAATAGGCCATCATATCATTTTCTCCCTCATCTCTGGATGTTGATGGAGGATAAGATGTTGAAAAGAATTTCATGCATTCCCCTTTCAATGTTTTCCAACCTGACCCCAAGTTAGGCTGAACAGGGGCATCCCAAAGCTTTGCAACATCATCCCATAAAACTGAATCAGTCAATTCCTGATCATTCAGAACAGTCGCCACATTTAGTGGTATAAATTGGTGCAACACACTTACGAAATTATTACAAATTTAAAATGCAAATATCAGAGACTGGAACCAGGTTAGATTTTTTTATATTTTATTTAATTGGAGTACCCGGTTAAATTTCAGAGTTACACAATGCAACTTTTACTATAGACGGAATAACAAGATGCAGTTATAGGATGTGAAATAGCCATTAATACCCTGGAGGCATTCTGCATAAGTAAAGCAATGTTGACACAATTTGGAAGGTTGAAAAAGTAGGATTTCAAATTTAGCCAAATGCAAAATAATCTAGCTGAAGGAAAGAAACTGAAACTATACCGCCTGAAATTAGGAAGTCTAGACCAAATGCAGTTTCATTCTAAAACTGACGGCAAAATTTATCATTTGTTGAAAGAATTTAGGTCAGAAGTGTGGTTCAACAGCATAATCAGACCATCATAAATATAGGTAGGCCCATGTAAAGGTAAATTAAATCATTCTGAGCAATATCTAAGAAAATATCATACAATGGCATGTGTTGGAACCTCCATCCTCCCATGACAAGGATATTGTGCAGTGCTTTGGTTATGTTACCTCCTCAGTCAGCAAAGGTAAGAAATAGAGGAGAAAACAGATGATGAAGCTTCTGGTCCCAAATGGAGGAAAAAGGGTACAGACAACAATGCTTCTGCAGGAGGAAAAGCAGACTACTCATATTTTTGGCTTTCGAGGAAATGTAAAATTTTGATTAAAGCCAATGTCCCATGTAATGGACCCATGATACCATCCTAGCCACTTGTAGATGCGAATGAAATTGTTGTACTATTTATTGATTAATGAAAAGTAATATTTCAAATTATATATATAGGCCCATGCTGTTGTCATAGCTTGGCATACAATCCGTAGATTGGTATTTTCCCTTTCTTGAAAAGGGCCTTTAGGCTGTCAGCCAAGGAAGGATGTCAAGGCTCTTGATCAATGGATAAATCTGTCTTTGAGGCTCTCAACCAAAGGATGAGAACATAATGGCCCTTGTTGAGCTCGTAAATAGTCAAGACTAATGAGAGAAGGATGTCCTCAGCCTCCTCCCTCATTGGTCAAGACATCCATCTTGATCATTAAACCTTTTTTGAGATTCAGTTGGTCATTCCTTTATTCACTCCTTTAGGATTCATTTGGATCATTATCATGACATTCTTTACTTTAGAGCATTGATTGTTGTTCTCAAGTCTTGATTGTTACGAAAGGTGAGTTGTACACCTTGCAAGTAATGTTACTGTAGTTGTGACCCTTATTAAAATGGGATGCCACAATTAGAGGAATCTTCAGATTCCTTTGTAATAGTCATCCTACCAATTGGATTGTGTCTTATGACATGTAAGAGAAGTTACCTTGGAGCATTAACATTGGGGGTTACAAAGATAATTGTAGGAGCATCTTTGACTAGAATAAAAATAGTATGTAAGAGCTCCTAGTCAGAGCACTTGGTTTGACTAGGTGAACTCTTTGTTTGTAGGGGTCAAGATCCTCATGGAGGTACATTCTAATTTGGAGGATTAGGATATGTTCATGAAGTGGGATGCATTAATCTAATTGGAGTAATTTTATCTCATGTTTTTTGGCCCAAGCTTTTGGAAACCACTTATTTCCTAGTTTGTCCATCGCCTATAAATTAAGTGCTTGGATTAGTGTTTGGAGATGGTTTCATATGAAATGTGCATGCAACCAAAATTGCTCTAGATATAGGGTTGGAGACATCATTGAGCATGGTTTAAACTTTATATGTATTGTAATCATTTTCTTGTGATAATATATCAAAGTGGTGTTGTGTTCTTGATGGATATTTTCCCGAAAGGGTTTCCCAAGGTAAATCTTGTATTCATTGTCTGATTGCTTTGTAATTCTGTTGAAATTCGTTTGGATTCTATAATCTACTTAGCATAGTTCTCCTCTATCAATTATCCACATCTCTTTCATTCGATATCAAACCCTAGTGCTTGTTTTAGATTCATGAGGGAGGGAATTTTGGCTCTATAATAATCATTGTTTGAGTGGGAGCTCTAGGTCAATCAAAAATTTTAAGTACAAAAGATGGCAAGCACTTCCAAAATGGAGATCAAAAAGTTTAATGGTCAAAACTTTGAGCTTTGGAAGCTCGAGATGGAGGATATCCTCATATGTAAAGATCAATGGCTTGTTGTGGCTTGTCAAAAGCCCACAACAATGACGGATGTTGAAGCTTGGATCAAATCAATACAAGGGATAGAAGCACTTTTTGTCTATCCCTTTCAAATTCAATGCTACTAACATTTCACAAGAAGACCTTGCTCACAAGTTGTGGGAGAAGATAGGGCCTTTTATCAAACAAATTGTCATGTAAACAAACTTTTACTACAGAAGAAGTTTTGAAACATAGGAGACAAGTTTTTATAAATCAAATCATAAATTGGAAATATACTTGAAAACCTGGATTTGGAGAAACTAGGAAAGAGAAAACATAACCCCTAATATTAGAATTGAAACCCTAGGAATGGGACTTATCAATGAAATTTTAATAATGTAAATGAACTTAGGAACAACTGTATTATGATATTTTTATTAGGATTCAATTGTGTAGCTTTTGAGTCAAATTCATTGACCCATATTTCATTAGTAGTTGTTCACACAAACCCATCCCTCATGAGAATGAATGGTCCACTTAGCACTCATCGTGTTTACTTGCTAAATGAATAAATGATTATTTATTGCATAGTAAACTGATTATATACACATGAATGATTTCTATGAGAGTTGCAAAGTAATTCAACAAAGCTTCCATATGATATATCAATTGCTTAATTTATTCATAGATGCTCTTATATAAAAACTAGAATAAGGGAACGATTCCAACATGCAGTCCATTTCCTTGAGTGCAAAATTTCTCTATAAACTCCTCAATCGTTGCCAAGTAACTCTATAAGCTAAGCCTGTTGAGCTAGCTGATTCTAAAATCTATGCCTTCAATCTTCAAGTTTCTCTCTTAGTTTATTGGTATTACAGATTGATTTGTCCATTTCAACATCAATAGTTCATTAGGTTGCTATTTCTGTTTGCAACATGATATACAAATAATGGAATCAAGACTTGATGGAGTATAAGGCTTCAAGCACTTTCCCATCAAAGCCACCAAACAAGTGAGGTACCCTTATTGGAATCCACTTATGTTTCATTTAAACTAATCCTGTGTTTTGCCACCCATGAGAAATACAAATTTGGATGAATTCGATATGGCACTCTCCTCCAACAATTAATTGGATATGTCGAGCCTCCTGTAAAACCAAGGGAGAATGAGTAGTATCCAATCTCTTCGCAATATCTGCAACTTAGCACATTATGTGTGCCATGGGCTCCGAGTCTTGAATATACTGTTGAATAGTGTGCAATGGGTTAGCAGGATCTAGCTTTGAGAGCTGAATCAAAATTTCCTCACCTTCACTAGGCACTAGGTTGTGTGGCTCTGCTTACACAGGTCATACATTGTGTAATATCCCCAATCAAGATAATAATGCAAATCCGATTCTTAACATTCCACAAACATTATTTTATTAACAACACCATCGACCGTAGCATTCAATCAGATCTAATATAAATTGGATTTAAAACTCATGTTTAAGCATCAGCAATACCATTACATTTCGAACAACAAATGATAGAAATGACTCAAGTTTCTTCTTATTATGATGAACAACAAATAATAGTGAAATCCTGATCTTTGTCTTATTACGTTAATGGCTTTATTACATTCAAATAGTTCTGCAACATCAGTAACTACAACAGAAAATTCACAACAACAACAATGGTAAAAGCAGATCAATACAATGCATCTAGAGTTGTAATGTCCCCACATTTTATGTGTCAGCATAAAGTTAAGTAATTAATTTAAGTTGTCAAAAAAGAGAATTAAAAAATGACACCTTAAATTAATAGAGCAAAAGTAACCTAAGTTGGAAGGTTAATATAAATTAAATAAAGTTACTTTTGATTTTCAAAATAAGAATTGAATTAAAAAGTAAATTGGAGAAAAAGAAGGAATTCAAGAAGACACCAGGAGGAGTTACGAAGTGAAAAGAATAAAAGATTGTTGGAAGCTTTGTTGCAAAGGTTGGATTTTGGAAAATTGAACACAGGTTCTTGTGGGTGAACACAGTTCACAGCCTTTCTGGGGTGGGCTGACCTCTAAAAGAAGAACACCTTCGATGCTGAAAGATGTTTCCTAGGTGTTGATAGCTGACAGTCATAGCCAGTGGCTGTGCTGGTGCTTAAAATTGTGAAGGAATGAGTTTTTGAAGCTGTGACAATTCAATAAAGAAGAGATGATGGTTAGTGTCATTTTTAGTTCTGATATTACAATGAAATTGAAATCAAAATTATGTCATACTATGATCAGTTTTCTGTCCTGTTGTAAGTCATTAATGGAGAGTAACATGATGAATGAATAAATTTATTCTGATAATATCTCTCTGAGGCACAACATATAGGAGGATTCAGATATTAATAACTTATAATTGCGGAAGTTGTGTGCTAGCTATTGGCCGCACAAATCCCGAAGGAGTCAATAAATATTTGGAGAATTCTCAGCATGTACAAATCTTCATTTAAATGAGCCAACACCTAAGGGTGACACATATAGTTTGAAACTGACATCTGAATAATATTTCAGTTTCCTGTTGAAGACGTCTATATAATACTGTAATGCCCGTTCATCTTCCTCATGGTAAGGTAAATGTCGTATCAGTGATTCTGGGTTGGTTTGTTGAAGGGAGCACTAAGTTTCACCACTACCTTGCCAATTAATTGCAACCACTCTAAGCTTTGTCACTCATTTAAAGGTCAAATAAAGGTGAATATAGCTGTGTTGGGAAATTGGAATATAGCCGCAGTCTCTCAAATTAGTTTGATTCCTTCAACCAGAGCAGTGGGAAAGGAAACATGAATTGTGGCGCTGTGAACCGATGCTTACTTTCTATTGCAAAGGAACTTGCTTAATCTACGTGGCTTTAATAAGTCATTGCTCTGGCACAATCTTTGTGGCTTAGTCTTCTGCAGCAGACAAATAAGCTCTGTGTCGGGGAATATTCATATGTGAACCAGATATAAGGAGTTGACATTATCTTACTTGCCAATTTTCATTCCCCTGTACTCGTGTTTGGCCATGCTTTCTCAGAAGTGGCTGAAATGCTGAAAAAGAATGCGTTACTATGTGGGCGTCATTCAGAATACTAAGAGTCGTGATTATAATTAGAAGGGAAAACCAAGATGGACGTTTAATTTGAGCTGCCAGTTCCTGGAGTTTACCGTGTGAAGGTGTAAGGCCCGTCAAACAGCTAGGCAATTAATGTGACACTTGGAGACTGTCGTGTCCCTTTGAAGACTGTTGTAGTGATGTGGAGTTTTGAATTGAATGTGACGTGGTGAAAGGGGCCCAGAAGACGTGTTCACTCTTCATATTGCCGTATCATAGCAAGGGATAGTCGTGTATTTTCAAAGGTGGCCAGGAAATGTGAATATAAGGAGGTGTGATGATATCAATTCCATTTCTTTAATCGCCAGCATTTAGTAAAAACTGTGGGAGTGTGGATGTTGCATGGCGAAATAGGAAGAAGACGTCTAGAGCCAACGCTTATTATGATTAAATTATTAAGAGGGCGGGCTTCCTTCTTGGGTGGTGTTAAAGTCAGAAGGGGAGCTGGCAAGAAAATCATAAGGGAGGCGGTGTGATTTGAGCAAGCACACAGACAAGTGTATAGTATATTGCCTCGGAATTAGCTTGCAATCTGCCAGTTATATTTGAATGTGAGCCACACCAAACAAGCAGCAAGCTAGAACTAAAACACAGGTTTGGAGACATAGCATTATTGTACTTCAAAGCCTGATGAATAATGAATTAATCCTGAAGTCATAAGTCTAGCTGTGCAATTTATGATTCAGCATTTTGGTTTTCAATTATAGTTCTGTATCTGCAAATTAGAGTTAATATAAATCTGAGTATTACTCCTCTGGGGTGTTCTATTGTGAGGAGTTCATTACATGTCTGTATGGTTTTTAATCAAATTGTAAAGCAATGGTAGTAAACCTTGAACAATAGAATGAAGCTGTTTGATGAAATGCCTGCACAGTAGTTTTGGTAAATTGAAAAAATTTATATGCAAATCGGGGTTGATCATTACAAGAGTCCACATCCAATGAAGCTCAAATATGACCCTTGTATGAGATGGTCCTCCAAAATCACTAGGGTTTTTGTCCTAGGATTCCCACACTTGAACATAAGCGCTCAAAATAGATTCTGAAAGGAATTGATAAAGTGTAGATGATGATCCAAGATGAAAACATTCGCTCATTTATATCCTCCACAAATAGAGAGATCGGCCACCATGCACACCCACAACTTCAAATTTGAACAATGATCATGGGTGACAAAGATTCCACTTTGAAAATAATGGACCAAAAACAAACTATTGACACATGTTGGGAAGTTTGGAGGGAAACAAAAACATTAGCAGAAATATTGGGGATTGGGGGTTGGATTGGGAGTCGGCCATAACACAAGGCTCAACTAAAGGGTGAGGTGTTAGGGGTTGAGCAAAGGGAATGACAAGATAGAGAAGTATGACATATACAATAGTGAGGCAAGGGATAGGTAGAAGACATGATAGGATGGAGAAGTCCAAAACTCCAACAAGAAGGAAAGTGCAGAGTTGGAAGAAAAGATATCCTCAGGAAGGGAAAACACACAACAGATAGATATAGGGAAGACACAAGTAGAGACCTAATATGTATAGACTTAGGTTGACTAGACGAGACATGACACATTGTCCTTATCAAAGGGAACTCTAGACTAGTATAGTATTTTTGGCTGAAGAAGTATAGTATTTGATTCATGCATAGAACTTATCAAAGGGAACTCTAGACTATCAATAGGAGCTCCCAATAAGCTTAACAATTCATCAATGTGTTCAAAAGCTTCTTTAGACAATTCTACTAGTGGAGTAAGAGGAGGCATGGTAATTTCCTCTTCACCTTCGTTATCATCTTCTTCTATTTTTTTTTTGAAGGAAGATGATTTGGCTTAAGGTTCTTTTTGTTTTCTTGAAATATGGCCAATCTTTCCTTCCTCCCCGTTTCCTTCCACTATCTGAATACCCAAGAATTTCCATCTAAATATAGAAGGACAACTTGAATGATAGTCTATGCCAAGCTAAAACTTACCCACTGCCAAGGATGGTACCTATATATACACTACATCCAAAAAGAGACGACTTTCCAAGGATTTGTTTTGTACAATGCTAGGTATCATTTGCGAAGTAAATTATGTTTATACAGAACAAATCCTTATATACAATGCTAGGTATCATTTGCCAAACTCAAGATGGCTTCCTATGTTGGAACATTCTAGTTGGAATTCTCTCCTTGCCTCCTAGACAACTTTATCATATTCTAACTATTCAACCACTAATAATAGTTCCATGATAAAAGATGGTCAAAGATCTCAAGTAGTTGCCTCTTTTGGATGTAGGAGGGAGTATTTATTAAGAACACTTCCATGTACCCCTGAATCTTCCCCAAAGCCAGCATACCCAGAACATAGACCAGAGTATGGTGAATGTATGTGCCTTTTGCCATATAATTTAATCAACCTTGTAGGTGGACCGAACAAACAAGTAGTCCAATCTGAATGTGTATTTGATTCTAAAATCACTTCTTTAGGTCCACTTGCTTCACCAACTTTCTCATCATAGTCTATGGTTATTTCACTTAATTCTTCCTTTTCATTCCCTCCCAAAGTTTCTTGACTTAGTTGATTATTTTTTTAATTTGGACCCATTTACTGTATCCTTTATGATTGTTTCATCTATGTTTTCCAATTTTATAGACTCATTCTCCAACAGTTCCCTAATTTTAAAAGGTTGACTTTTATTTCATTTCGGCAATTATACTTGTGTTCCAAACTTAAAAATTCATTATCTTCAAGTGCTTGGCATGTCAATGCTTTCTTGTTTTTGCATCAACTCAATGGCCATTTTGCCATTATTTTGCATTCATCCAATTTGTTCAAGAGGAGTCTTTCCTTGAGACTCTCATTATCGCCTAATCGATTTTCCATAGTTATTCCCTAGCATTTGTGTGAAGAGTTGACAACCATAGTCCTACCAAAAGAACCTTCCATGTAGTGGCATCAAGCCCCATATGGTTGCCCGCAAGTCCTTCGTGTGCTTCTTCCAATACACTTTTTATCTCCCCCCGCATTATGCATTTTCTTAGAATGCGATCAAGGCCCATCTTGTACAATAATTCATTGATTAGTGGAAACATTTTGGGCCTTAAGTATTAATCTCCTCTTTTCTCTTGGCAACATGTGTTTAAGAAAGGAAGAAGTTGAAAGGTATTCCCCTATGTTTTCATGCCATGTTGGCATTGTCACTATTTGGAACAAGCAAGCATAGAAAGTCTTCATTAACACTCTTCAAAGGTTCTCCAAACTTGATCCATGAAAGTAGATCTACGATAACATGGTTTTTTTCTTGGCCATCAATTAATTTGAAATGTGAATTCTTGAAATAACAATAACCATCTACTTACTTGACCTTGAATGATTGGTGTGTTGACCAAAAACATCAACATTTGATGGTCGACATAGAATGTGAATGGTGTTGCCAGCAAATAATGTCAAAATTTCTATATGGCATGGACCATGCCAAGGGCTTCTCTCTCGGTAATACTATAGTTCTTCTCTATACTTGCAAAGAAGACTAGGTGATTGAAACCTTCAAACCCTATGTAATGTCCCCTTCTCAAGCCTAGTCAGCTATTGCGACAGTTAGCCTATTCCTGAGATCCTGTAGGCTAATTGGCAGTGGTTAGGGGACTCCAAGGTTCTTGGAGAGTCCAATAGCAAGGTTTCTCAACATCCAATGGTGTGTTGGCATTTTGTTGGTGTTCGGAATGGTGGTGACGTTCTCTATTGCTTCTTGGCCATTTGGGTTCTCCACATTTCTTGGATAACACTGCTATTTTTAGTAAGTGCCCTTTTTGGCACCTGGCATCTTCCCACATCATTAGTAGATTCTTGGTGCGATCAATTTCCATTTTGGATGTCTCGTCGGTGTTTTCTGTAAGGTGGTTGGAAATATTTTAATATTAACACTAAAGTCATTACGTAATGTTTAAATATTACTTTAGTGTTAAATATTATAAAGTGAAAAAAGGTTATTTCCCCAAGTTAGACGCCTAGGGAAATGTGCTTCAGGACTTAAAATGTTTTTAAATTATAAAAGGGGCCTTTGAGGGAAAAATAAAATATTTGAATTTTTACTTTTTCTCTCCAAACTCTGTATATATTTTGGGGTTTTGGGCTCTCATCTCTGGCATTCGAAATTTCAAATATAACCAAATGTTGTCAAAGAACGTGAGTTCTTCCAAGAGTTGATTGAGGACAAAAACCCTCATTGATCTACACTAGTTTCGATGGTACAAGATCCATACTATCTGGTTGGGTGTTTCCAGTCAAGAAGCACATTGGATTTAACGAATTTTCTAGGGATTCCAAGTTATTTCAGAGATGAAATTATATGAGGTATTTTGAGGTGTTTATTTTGGTGTGATGAGTTTTGTTTAAGCATATTTTTTGGTAAGGTTTAAGATGAATTGTGGACGACTCCCTTGCCTGGCCGTATACTTCCAAGAGCTAGCCGTACTACCCTAACTTGGTCAACCTGTTTGATGCTTGTGTTATTTGGTTGTGGGTATTTTTGCATTGGATTTTCCAAGTCAGTGGGCCACTCTATGAGACAGCTTGAAGGTGTTTGATGCAGCCATGAATTTACCAAATATAATCGCCCAGGGTTAGGCCGCTCAGGTATTTGACTCTTATTCTGGAAATTATTCAATGTTTTGGTGGCATTAACAGTAGTTAAGCTTTCACAAACAGCAGCGCCCAGGTGAAACAAACAGCAGTGCCCCTGTTGCAGCTAGCGCCCTGTGTGAGGAGGACAGTTAACTAACAGGTCTGCAAATGCATTAAATCCCTTGGTCTAGAAGCTTGTAGATGGTCATTGGAGGTTGGTTTCATTGAGTTATTGGTGCTTCAGATTTGTGTGAGAGTAGTTCCATTGTTTACCATTGTCTCAAGGGTGACAGTCACTGAATTTCAGTCCCTTTTTAGAGTGCACAGTAACAGGTTGCAGTCATTAACAGCCATGTTAGGAGTCTTCATTTTGATGCTGGGTGGTGTATGGACTATTTAGTAGCATGCTGTAATGTCCCCTAATTGGGAATGCCCTAAATTTGCCCTAATTCTCCAATTTCCAAATAAACAAATGGGTTAGAGAATACCTTTCACCTGTCTGAAGCCCTTTCACCTGATTGAAGTCCTGCAAACAGATTAGAACCCATGTACCACAGTAATATTAATTAGCAGATTGTCATCATTAAACATAAGTAAATTCACGAATTATTAATTCAATCATAAAGCACTTTAATATCCTTGGAAGGCTCAACCATAGGAGAGCACGGGAGAACGTGACTTCGATGGGGTGTCTCGGATCCTCTACCCTAGGCCCAAGAGCAGATATACCATCCCTCTTGGCCTCATGTGGCCCATGCCATCTATATGAGGTGGTCTACCCAGTGAGGTGTCCCCTTTCCGTTATCCTCTCATCTTGCCAACCATTTCCCTCTCTTTGTGATTGGACTTCTTGTGCTGATTCACCATGATGGAGGGGTGAGGTTACAAAGGGTGCCCCGGAAGCCCATCTCTCCTAAGCCCAAGGTGCAGTACCCTCTGTACCCCTTGGGACTACCTGGTCCCCATCTCGGGACTACCTGGACCCCGTCTCGAGACTACTTGGTCCCCATCTCAAGGTGGCATACCTAGGAGAGTGCCCCATCACCGTACCCCTCATGTAATCTCAGTCCCCTCTATCATGGCTAAAACATTCAAGACATATGACAACAAATATTGATCCAATATTTACTGATATACAAAAGTAGTCATAACAGCAAAGTATCATTAGTACCTCAAATATCTAATTAAACAATCACAATCACTTATATTAAATTGTACTACAACTACATTGTTGTACATCAGATTCCATACCACCGACTCAAGAAATCAGACTGCTGCGCATATGCCAATTTATTAATTATTTCCAACTTAGAGGGTGCAGACCTCTTATTTCCTTTTTATTGATTTATCTCTGCAGATGATCGCTGGTCTGAATTTATCTCTTCTCCAATCAATGCCTTTTTACTCTCTATTTCTTAACATCTTTATATCCTTGATGTTGATTTTGGAAGACCATGTCTCTTAGGGAAGAGACGTTAATTTTGGAGAGATATGTCTTTTATTGATCGCCACCCTTCATCATAATTACTTCATAAATCACTGCACACTTGAACTTTGATTAATACCTAACATATGCGATCTATTTCTAAACAAAGACTAATTTATTCCTCTTTAGTTGGGATCACTGATTTGCTTGACTTTGGTCAATTTACTTATTATCTCCTTTCAGCCACTGTTCGTATATATTAATTCTTTATTGTTTCTTTATTTACCAATTACCTGAAGTCGATTAACTCATTTCCAGCTGTTCTTTACTCAGCGATGATATTGACTGTCTTCCTTATGTCGACCAAATATTATGCCAATTATTTCAGTCAAGGCGGAGGCAATTCTTAAATGGGAGCCCAATAATATTTGTACACCGAAGACTAATATACAGATATTATCTCATGCTCAATTAGCGGCCAGGTAATGACGGAAGACTCCATTGACTAATAAGGTCTTTAGAAATTGGCGGCTAGAGTATTAACGTTGATCTTTGCAAATATATTGATATCTCCTGAGTAGCCGACAATAAGGATGTCGGCTTCTCTAATCCTTCGACTAATGCTCATAGGTAGTGCACCCGATAAATGAGGACCGGCAAGTATTTGATGGCAGAGGTTATTACACCTTTTGGAAGTCGTTTTATATTCATTATCTTTGGCTGCTCCAATATATGTTAAATTTATGATCTGTTTCTTAAATCGTAGTATCTTGGATCTGTAAAGAATGATTTTATTTATTTATTTAACTTCTTTACACTGGTCGGCCCAGATTTAGTGATGCAATTTGCAGGGGCATGACACATACCATGAGTAAGGTAAGTCACCAGCTGTTATCTCTGATGGAGTATGATGAAGATGGAGCCACAGGGATTCTAATTGTCCTTATATAGACAACAACATTCTGGCATTCCCATTTTGAGGTAGTTGTTCACCATTCTCATGCTTGGTTATTAACTTATTATACGTAAAGAGACCTTTATGATGAATATGATCACCCTTGTTTCATGTGCAATGTAATGCTATTTCATATGCCAAATATTAGTGTTACTTTATCATGATTCTCATTTGATTATCATAGCAGCACTGTGACAGTGTTTTGAGTTTGGCAAAATTAGAGGCATCTACATGTACATCGAATTCCTTGTTACAATTTGGATAAGCTAAGCTAAGAGAACTAATGAGTTGTAACTTTAATTCATTAAAAGCTCGTTCCTATTCTTCCTTCCACCTGAATGATATTCCTTTCCTTGTCAACATATCTAATGGGTGTGAAATTTGAGCGAATTTTTTGATGAACTGAAGGTATTAGCCCACATGGTCTAAGAATGATAGTATTCCAGTGAGATCCTTAGGAGCTTCCGTCTCTACGACTACCCTTACCTTATTGAGATCTATTTTCAATCCAACATTACAAACAATGTGTCCAAGGAGTTTACCTTGTGGTACCATGAAGTGGAATTTTACTGGGTTCTTCTATTTTGCCCCCTGTACTCGTGTGGGTACAATTCTGGTCATGGTTTTTTGCTGGTTCTTCTCTGGTTTCTCCTAAGGTGCCTGGGAAGGACCCTGGGCGAACCTAGGCCGAACCCAGCGAAACCCAGGGGGACCTGAGGGTTCCCCAAAAAAAACAAAAACAAAAGTAATTTTTTAAAACATTTTTTATGTAAGTTAACAAGAAACAGGTAGGTAATTGGTGCAGTAACAAGAAATGTCCTTTTTGGAGACATTGGTTATGGTTTGTGTTAGATTAGTGGTTGTCGGTGCACCAAGAGATCGACCTGTCAATGCTCGATACAACCAACAGATTTATGTAAGATCCACAAGAGGCGGTTAAGCCATGTCACAAACCCAAGCGTCGTGTTGGACAAGGAAGACCAAGGGACACACCATCTTGCAACAATCCCCAAGCACAAGCGAGGGGTTTGAACCTGTGACCTCGGCTTTGATACCAATTGTTACATTGGTGGTTGTCGTTGCACCAAAAGATCGACCTGTCAATGCCCGATACAACCAACAGATTTATGTAAGATCTACAGGAGGCGGTTAAGCCATGTCACAAAACCAAGCGCTATGTTGGACAAGGAAGACCAAGGGGCACACCATTTAAATGTATATGCATATGTATGTATATATGTTATATGTGTATGTATGTATATATGTTATGTGTATGTATATATACATACATGATACATACATACATAAACAGGTAGGTAATTGTTGTAGTAACAAGAAATGCCAGCTTTTTGGAGACATTGGGTATGGTTTGTAGTTAAATGTATATGCATATGTATGTATATGTGTATGTATATATGTATATGTATGTATTTATGTATGTATATATGTTATATGTGTATGTATATCTACATACATGATACATACAATATATATATATATATATATATATATTCCCGTACCTGTACCCAAGGGAAAAAAATTGTCATATCATCGTACCCGTACACATTCCGAACTGGTAACTTAGGATTTAAGGTTAAGCATGTTGATTTGCATTGTCCCATACATTCTACTAAAGCCTTTAGATGTGTCTCCCGTCACTATAAATTGACCAATCATCCAAGAATGCCTTGAAGTTTCCTACAAACATTTTATCAAATATGAGAAGAACAATCCTCTAAAATGTCACAAGAGCATTGCATAGACCAAACAATATTCTACTGTAAGCTATGTTACCCCAAGTTTCCAAGATGGGGACAACAAGGGATAGGGGGAGGTGTTTCAAGGACAGGAACAACAAGGAGACCATTTTTTAGGGTACAGCAAGTGATGGCTATTAAAAAAATAGCGAAAATTTTAAAAATATAGAAATTTTCAAATATTCATATGATAGCTTTGATAAGGCAATCATTGGCTAAGGCATCATTCCTTGGTTGTGTTGAAAGGTTTTTATATATCTACTATGGGGTATCATGCCTCTTCAATGCATGGGATCCTCTTCTCTATTCTTGAGTCATCTAAATTTTACAAGGATAAATGCATTACATTTCCAATGAATCAATTAAGGGTGTATGATGATTAAGTCTAGAATTGTTTGCACAAAGGATCATCAACTTGTATCCTTAGTGGTGTTGAAAGGTTTTTGTATATCACTATTCTATCAAAATTGTGTTAGGTTAATACTCACTATGTTATCATTCCTTGGTGGTGTTGAAAGGTTTTAGTATATCTACTATGGTTCATCATGCCTCTTCAATGCATGGGACCCTCTTCTATGCATGGGACCCTCTTCTTTATTCTTGATCATCTGAGTTTTACAAGGATAAAATGCATTGCAATAACAATGATTCAATTAAGGGAGTATGATGATTAAGTCTAGAATTGTTTACACAAAGGATGATCAACTTGCATCCTTAAGGAAGACATCAAAGGAAACTCAATCTTCTATGGGACCTTCCTTCCATGATTTGAATGACATGTTTTGATTAATCATTTTAAATGTTAAGTAGCTCCTCTATGACCCCAAATTGTTTTTTGGAAATCTTTTCGAGTAGCAATTGAGCTCTTTTGATCAATGAAAATATGTGTTGGGTCATAGGGGACAACTAGTCGTCCCCTTCCATTTATAGGACTTTCATAAACATCCTTGAGCCATTTCTAGATTTTTAAAAAAATTGGGGACGGCACGGGGATGTTTCTGACCCATCCCCGCGCCCCTAAAACGTCCACAAAAAGGGACATCCCTATTTTGGCCGAGGACGCATCCCCAGGTTACATAGATAGCATATACATCATCCTCCACTATAAAAGTGGTCTTGCCACTATTTCAAGAATGGAATCTGTAAGAGGAATTGGGAATGGGTCCTTGATTGTTATGGCATTAAGACTTCGGAAATCCACACATTCATTTTGATTCCTAATTTAGTGAAACAACTATTGGTGACACCCAATCACTTGTCTCAACTTTGAAGATAATTCACGCTTCCAACATTTTGTTGATTTCCTCTTGTACTTAGGATGCATAGCTCTGAATCATTCTATATAGTATTTTTCTTGACCATTGTGCTCCAGGTACCAAAGGAATTCTACGAACACATAACTACGACGACACTCCTTTTAGGTCTTTGTATGTCCATGTGAAGACATCATTGTACTCCATGAAAATTTTGGACACTGCTGCTTTCAACATAGGATTCCAATTATCTCAAACCATTATCACTTCTCCACTATCTTCTTCACCCAAGTTTACATTTATGGTTGTCTATTCATGATACTTCAAATCCTCGTCTCTTTCAAATTTATAAGCAAGCATATTGTCCAATTTTATACTCCCTAGTTAGTATTTGATATATTTAGGATGGAATATGTTGGTGGTGTTGATTACTTACCTTGTACCTTCTCCTCATCTTGTGCCTTCTCTGCAACTTCGATCATATTACATTCAGGTAGGAATAGTTTGTAATCTTTCATCTACTGGTGGAACAATCCATTGAAGCAACTTGTTTCATCCTCAAAGCAAGGTTGGAGGTCTAGAACTCCCTCAGCATCCATAGGTCCTCTTTCTTCCTCTACCCATATTTCTCCTAGACCGGAATCTAAATTCAATGAGGCTACATATTCCTTCCCATATTTTCAATAGACAAGGTATTCCTCTTCCTATTATGTTTGGCTCTAGCTACTACCAACCATCCTCAACCCAATAATGCATCATAGGCTTTTTTGTGCAAAGAAATAAAAGCAAAGTTCAATAAGAATGGTTGGGTTCCAATTAGTACCTTGTGAGCAATTATAACTCCCAACACCTTTAGTCCTTGTTGATCTACACCTACTAGTTGAAGGTTGGTAGCCAGATGGTTGCTTTTCCTAGACTCTTTCAAGTGTCTTCAAGTAGTACATTTACTCCAGATCTTCCATCAATGATTGTATTCATAAGATTCTTCCCAAGAATCTCCATATGCGCCATTGCAAGTTTGTTTGCCAAGTTCACCATTAGAAGTATTGGAGGCTCTACTATTATATTTGCATTCTTTTCTTGGACTATATTTTCTTCTTTTACGATTGCAATCCTCAGTTCAAAAATGCTCTATAATAAATCAATCATCTTGTGTCATGTCCCCTTTTTGAGAAATCAAAATAATTGAATGATTTAATATTAAGCTGTTTGAAATAACTTTATTTTATAAAAAAACTGCAACTAATATTTTATTATTAAATTAAAAAGCTTCTCAAGGTGATATCTAATATTAAGCTCAAAGTGGCAACTAAAGTGCAAAAAGAAATATTAAAATAAAAGAAAATGGGAAATTATTGGAATTGCCCTAAAAGTGTTTTTAAAAGGAGTTTTGGGGAGAGAGGGAATTCTTAACATTTTTATATCTAAAAATCCCAATATGGAGAGATTGAACTTGGTTCAATTTGCAACTGAAGGATGAAAACCCTTCTAGCAATCATTCATGGACAAAAACCCACCTAGCTGATCCTTGGTGAATTCAAACAGGATTCACAATTGCACAAATTGCTTGAGTAAAGATTGAACTAATCAATACATTGTCTAGGTTTGCGGAATTTTACACATTATAAATTTATGGAACATTTGCAAGCAAATAATAAATTTGTTAAAAGAATTATGATACACATAGTTCACAAACTCAAACTCGAAGAGTACTCAACAAGCCGAAAATTTTCAACTCAACAAAAAATCTGTAACTTAAAAAGTACTAAAATTTCTTAAAAAACACTTTTTTGCAAAATCAATTACAAAATGTATTAAATGAGTTTAAAAAACCATGAGAAAGTGTTTTCTATTGAATTTGATTCTCGAATACATATGAATTACAAAATTGCATCATGCAAAGCTGGATAGTGGATACAATAGCTAGCTACTAACTAATAACTATTATGAATTTATGATGATTGTCTTTAAAAATCATCATCATAAATTTCATATCTAGGGAAGAAAAAAATTACAAGTTTTTACAATTTCCTCTTCCCCAACCTAGTGAAAAATTAGCAGGTAGAGGGTATGGTCCTCGCACTCAATTGTGGCTCCCTACTTGGCGTAGAAGATTGGACCTGTGGCTCCACCCTACTAGTAGATGGGAGTCACCATATCAATGTCATCCAATCCAATCTCCCCTGCTTCTACTGCAACCACATTCTTCATAGCTTGCCTCTCAAAATCAGCATCTCATCCTCTGTAAAAAAAGGAGGGCTCATCATCATGCACGGTCCAGTCACTATAGGGATCAATCTCATCAAAATCGCTAAGTTCCTCTGGTTGGTCCTACACTTTTCTTGTGCGAAGCTAAAGATTGTATTGCACAAAAACAAGATCATTGAGGCATTGTTGAGTCAACTTATTACGCTTCATCATGTAAATGGCATCAAACAAACTCTAGTTGCACTCATAGCCAAAAGCAGTACAAGGTTGAGACAAAATTCAGAGGAGTAGCCTTTGCAAATTTGGGGTATTTCCACCCCAATCTTCCCACCAAGAACCTACAAATAAGACATTCAAGTTTTTGTAAGTAAACAATATTCTATTATTATATGTAATTTGTAACTTACAAGATATGCGATTTCATTTTTTCTTACTTGGTGTTTGAGTGGTTCTTCCTCGTATAGCTAATTGCGAAGAAAACAATCTCCCCCCAATTGCCTTATAATTTTGCAATTCATAAATGATGAGGTCTCTCACCTCAAATATAGGTGTCATCCTCTCAATACATGTGGATAGGCCCTCCATAACCCCCCCATTAGCATCTATGAAGCTACCTGTTGATGTTATAGCGGCGGGAGATTTCTTTCTCTCAAATTTAAATAATAAATAAATGATAAAACAAAAGCAAGTCGAACTTATATAAATATTATTTTTATTTTTATTTTTTGAGGCCGACTCAATATGAAAAGTCGCCTTGGTTCTTGAAGGAGGTCGACCCTTATGAAATGGTGCCTTGCCTTTGTATATATACAAGGCGCTTGATATCCATTTAACAATTCAATCTTATTCAAGACAAGTTCGCACTATAAGGAGAAGATCAATTATTTGCGGCAGATTGGCATTAGCTTCAAGACGATTGTTATCAAGGAGGAAATATATTATTTGTATATTCGCACCTAGGAGAGGTGTTATCTCTCATTGCATTGAATCGGCCTTGTGTTTGGGCTAAGTTGTAAAGCAGATTTCTACTCTTTTCAATCTAATATAAGAGATATATCTTTGGTTGGGTTTTTCTCCCTCGAGAAGGAGGGTTTTCCCAGGGTATTTGTTGTGTTCTATTGTTTATTATTCTGTGTTTCTACTTATTTCATTTCTGATCCTAAAATTAACATGGTATTAGAGCGGGTTTAAGAAAGAATCTAATCAGATTTGGGTGAGCAGTCAAGACAACTCTACGAGCATCATTCTCGAAATTGAAATATTAATAGTTTTTTGTGAAGTGTCGTGATCAATGGTGGAAGTCATGAGCATTCAATTGCTTGCTTCCATTTATCTCTGGCTAAGGCAGTGTGGAAGGATATTGTGTGTAGGTGCAAAGCAATTCTTTTGATGTAGCGCATTGAAGACTTGTAAGGATGTGATTATTCTTGTTGCGTAAAAACATAAGGGAGACGATGTGTATGTTATTGCTATCACTATCTCTTTATTCTGGGTGCCAGTTGTATGATGTCGTGAGAGTTTTTCGGGCCTTTGTTGCTTTTAAAAATGTGCTCTATAAGACAAATGTGATCGCATGTATGTCTTTGTTGCTAGTAACAGAAACGCTTGAGCATTTTATTTCGGGTTGTTCTTTGGGTGAAGTGTGATTCTTTGTTTGGTGGATTATGCAATTCGAATGTGATAGAAATATACTGTGATGTTGTCATTATTTTGAAGGATATAGCAGATCATGAATTTGGTGGATGCGCTCAAAAATTGTATAGCATGAATAGTCTGCATTTAGTGTGTATGGCTCAGTGTAAGAGATTTTTTTTTTTACAAGACAAGCCATGTATGCATCTTGAGTGGGTGCTCATATTGATTGTATGATTGTTCGAATGTTTGGACAGAGAAATGTGTATTGATGGACTGTACTATAAGCAGTGTAGATGTTACATTGTCTACATACTCTGAGAACGGGCTTTTTAATGTATTAGCCGTGAGAGATATTTTATGCTTGTGTGTTGAGTAAAGAAAAGTGTTTGAATGAGAGAGTATGGAGACACGTCTTTCTTTGTGGGTGTTGATGTTGCTTAAGGAAGTGGGTGTGATTTTTCTGTTTATGGCTATGCAGATTTGAAGTGGTCTAATAACAGTTTTCAATAGAAGTATTTTATCTTCAGCAGTACATCATCGGGTGAAGATGATGGTTGTCAGGAAGAGTAAAATGGCTGCAACAGAATCAATAAAGAGATAAGTATTTCATACCCTTGAATAATGTTCATGAATCTTTTATGTAGTTTCATGCATTGGAATAGTGAATCATGTATGCTTCTAGCATTGGTATTTCTCTTCGGGATAGTTTGATTCTATGAACTATTAGTAATCTCTCTAAAAAAAAATGCTTCCAGGACGGATCGAGGAGCAAAAGGATGATGAGAGATTGCATTCAAGGGAGGAAGAGCTGATGCATCCTATGAGGAAGTTACGCAGGTTGAAGAATGGAGACACAGCTTGCTGCCTTGGGAATGAGTTGGTGGCACATAACTGGAGACATCTCTCGAAGAGGAAGAACCTATTCAAATTGTCATTGCAATCAGTTTCTTCGAAGAGGAGGAATTAACATTCAGAGGGAGTCTAACAAACCAACAAAGGCAACCTTGGACGAGGAGGTCAAGAGGTTGATGCAAGTACTTGGAGCTTCAGAGGGAGTCACATCATCATGAAGACTTATTGTAATGTATATTTCTCTGAGACAGAGAAATATGAGGTGAAAGCCCTTGTAGTGTATATTTCTCTGAGACGGAGAAATATGAGGTGTGAGCCCTTGTTCATCTCTGAAACTGAGATGAGACATCATGTTGAGAGACTCCATGACGACATCACGTTGAGAGACTCTGTGATGAACCCTTTGTACTTGTGTTTTCCACACATGGGAGTAGCCATGGTGGACGTCATGTTGAGAGACTCCATGACAACATCACGTTGAGAGACTCTGTGATGGGCACTTGTGCACATGTTTCTTTCCACACATGGTAGTAGCCATGTTGGACGTCATGTTGAGTGACTCCATGACAATATCACATTGAGAGACTCCGTGATGAACTCTTTTCCACAAATGGGTGTAGCCATTGTGGGTGTCATGTTGAGAGACTCCATGACATGGATATCTGGAAAGATATCTCCCTAGCTAAGAGGGAGTGTGGATGTTATAGCGGCGGGAGATCTCTTTCTCTCAAATTTAAATAATAAATAAATGATAAAACAAAAGCAAGTTGAACTTATATAAAAAAAAGATACATTTTTTTTTTGAGGCCGACTCAATATGAAAAGTCGCCTTGGTTCTTGATGGAGGCCGACCCTTATGAAATCACACCTTGCCTTCGTATATATACAAGGCGCTTGAGATCCATTTAACAATTCAATCTTATTCAAGACAAATTCGCACTACAAGGAGAAGATCAATTATTTGCAGCAGATTGGCATTAGCTTCAAGACGATTGTTATCAAGGAGGAAATATATTATTTGTCTATTCGCACCTAGGAGAGGTGCTATCTCTCATTGCATTGAATCGGCCTTGTGTTTGGGCCAAGTTGTAAAGCAGATTTCTGCTCTTTTCAATCTAATATAAGAGATATATCTTTGGCTGGGTTTTTCTCCCTCGAAAAGGAGGGTTTTCCTAGGGTATTTGTTGTGTTCTATTGTTTATTATTCTGTGTTTCTGCTTATTTCATTTCTGATCCTAAAATTAACACTACTAGAGAAGAAAAACTTGGGGTTGAGATAGTACCCCACTACATTAATGGGTTGGTGAAGTTGATTGTTCCACCTCCGATCAATGATCTCCCATATAGGGGCAAATCTATTTGCATCCCCCCTATAAAAGTTTTGAATGGCCTATTTGGCCCTATTCATGGGCTCATAAATATAACCCATTGCATTTTTGTCCCCATGCACCAAGCACAAAACCCTCACCAACGGCTTTGTTACCTACAAAGTACAAAGTAGAAGCAAATTTAAATTACAACTTACAATGAAACAAAATACTTTGAAAGTTTAAAAATAATGGATTCAATTTGAAAATTAAATTAAGTTTGAAGTTACCTTTACAATCTCTATAGCTCTAGTTGTGAAATCACCATCAAACACTATTTTTGTGATCCTTTCTCCATTAGCCTTCTTTGAATAAGTTGAGTCTACCCATGCTTGACTAACAAACATCTACTTCAAGGGAGTCAATAAACTAGAATGTAATGAATACCCCTGATTTTTTTTTGTGGTTGTATGTGTTTTCAGAATTAGATGGAATGCAGAACATTTATATTGTTTTCATTGTCAATAAACATAGCAATTATAACAGCTTGCGTAACAACCAAACATTTGATATTTTAAATCACCAAACAAGACAGATAGCTCACAAATAAATACACAGATTTAGAGATAAACTCGGACCTGTTCACAGTCCATTAAAAGTTTTATTTCAATCATTCACCGGGCGTCCATACATTCCAAACTCCTCACAAACCAAGCCTTTGCAAGAGCCATTCACTCCAAACTGTTCTCAGTCATTAAACCACTATGTAACCATGCAATGATGCCCCCAAAAGGCAACGTACAGACCTGCAACTTCTGATTTCAACTCAGAATTGGAAAACCCCAATCCCAAGGTGATGGTGCTGCTCCCAAAGAGGGCGATTTGGCTCTAAAATTCAGATTTTCACCAAATAACGCAAGTGAATAGTCGTTTTGGGGCACCCAGCCATGGAGTTTCCAAATAAGCAATACCCAAAAGAAGTCTCTCGCACACCACGGAGATAAGACCTGTTTGGCACCTTCCAGCTACTCGGAAAATGCAATTTACAGACCTCAGAAAATGGATAGAAACAGCAGCAAACTCACTCCAAATTGGATTAACCCACACACCAAAGCTAAACTCAAAATACTGAAAATATCCTCATGATTCACCAATCAAAATGCTCAACCAGCAAGCCAAAACACTGAAAATTTTCAATCCAAGTGCCAACCAGCTAGGGTGGGTCTTTCACCACCAAAACCAACAACTAGAGATGAGGGTTTCCATCCTCAACCAGCAGTATATGAATTATGGAAACAATCCAGCTGAGTCTTCTTATGTCGTCAAAGTTTGCATACCCAAATGAGAGCTCCAAAAGGAATAAATAGAGAAAGAGGGGGAAAATTAGGGCAACACATTTCAAACCCTCCCTTTCCCTCCAAAAGCCACACCCCTTTCTAGGTCCCAAAGTTTAACTTTAAACTTAATCTTTTTGAAATTACATGAGATTTCCTCCAAAGGGGTCGTCCACCTTTTTGGGCACAAATTAAGCCTTGAAAAAGGATAAATAATCCTCCTTTCTAGGCGTCACATAAAATAAGCGTTGGCCCCTTTTTAAAACAACATTATTTGACTAGGCCAAGGGGTCCTCTTATGAACCCACGCCCTCCTCACTTAAGTTAAATAACAACATTATAAATTGAAGTGGCAAATAAACAAATATTAATCCTAACCACCAAGAGAAGTCACCAATGCCAAAGGATGAATGGAGCCAAGACCAGATACTAAAAATAGCACTTACTAAAAATAGTGAGTTAAGTCACCAAACTGGCCCAAACAAGCCTCGACTAGAACTTAATAAAAATAGTAAGTTACTAAAATAGCCGTCACCACAAGAAAAAATCCAGAAAACTCCTCTCATGCCACCAACTCCCCTAACCAAATCCACTTAGCCTACGAGAACCGGAATAGGCTAATGGAAACTCAGGCTGGCTATGAGCAAGAAGGGGACATTACATAGAAATACCTTGCAATGTTAGAAAATTAGTTGCAAACCTTGTAGCACGTGATTGCACAAGCTCTTTCCCCTTGGTGTGATCTCTCGTCTAGTGAAGAACAAACGGATGATTATAAATATATTTTGTTATATCTCTTGCAAATTCTACAATTGGTCTCACCCAATCAATTTTTCCTATGTCCTCCAAAAGAAGATCAAGGCAATGAGCTGCAAAAGGGGTCCAAAAAAGTGTTAAATGCCTCTCTTGAAGCAATCTTCCAGCCGCCACATATGTTGTTGCATTGTCAATAACTTGGACAACATTTTCTATGCCTGCCTCTAAAACAACCTCCTCCAACATCAAGCTCAAATTTTTGCATTCTTTATTATGTTGGAGGCATCAATTGACTTTAGAAAAAACAATTCACCATTTGAAGCCACTAAAAAATCAAGGAGAATGTGACTCCTTCCATCTATCCACCCATATGGAAAAAAATTGTGGATCCAAACTTTCGCCATTGCTTCTTTTGATCTTCCACAATTTGTTTTGCATCTACAATAGCATCTTGGAGCAACCTACCACTTAAATCTTTTGGAGAGGGGTCCTTGTACTCTTTCCTTACAATTGTCAATGTTGTCATGAAACACTCCCAATATTAACTCCTTGCCACATTGAAGGGAAGGTTGTTATAATACCAAAAATTTGCACAAGCCTTATCTGCTTCTTTGTGCACCTCCTTTTTCCACCTACTAGCTTCCAATGAAGGTTGTGCTCTTGGTACATTTCTAGGCACAAAAAACCCTTGCAACTGAACTTTGCTGGAACTGGACGAGGAGGATGGACCATGTATACGTGGACCACGACTAGAGCCCACAATACCTTGTGTATCCACATCATATTCTCTTGACAAATTAGGAGCAATGGCTTTTGTATGGTTGCTTGTGCCTTTTCCCTCTCCAATTTATTTTCATCTAGTGTTGCATGAAGGGCCATCCTCTCTCATTTTACCTCTTTAGAGATTGCTTCACATGGCTTGGCATCATGGCAAAGAATGCCTACAAGATGGTATTTGAAGCAATTAATGCCTTTGCTAAGCTTCTTCTTACATCAACTACAAATAACAAACCCTTGTATTCGTCCAATTATGCCATGTTTCCAAGTGGGGTCATGGCTCTTAGAGGGTCTCTTTCTGACAAGCTAACTTGCACTTGCTAAGTCCTAACCAAATGTAGAATTGGATGCCATTGTGATTATATATTAACCTACAATATTGATGATAACAAAAATAGTGATTAAAAAAATATAACAATTTGAAGTTGTGTTGGTATGTGAAGTCAATTTTGTTTATCCAGCATTGATTGAATAGTTGAGGCCAAGTTTTGAGACTTAAATACTTTTTGTAAATTTTGGCCATTCAACATGTTTGGCAATTTTTGACAATTTTTGACAACTCAACATGTCTTTTTACACAAATTTAAATGCTTAGAAAAAAAAGGAAAAAAAAAAGTTGAAACTAAATTATTGCAAATCCAAAATTCTGAAAATTTCTTCTTCAAGTCGCCAAAAAAGTCTTCATGCTTGTTGTTGTGTGTTTAATGGAGCAAATGCCCAGTTTCATAGCCAAAAAAATGTGAAAAATGTGTTTTAACCATGCCGACGTTTTTACTTGTGTTTTTACTACCTTGGCATCTTTTTATACTTCGTAATTTTTCCCCATGGACTCACCACATTTTGGTGAGTACTCGCCAAAAAACCTGACAAGTTTTCACCAGAAAATCATCCCTACAAACTCACAAGTTAAACATGTAAAAACTTGCACAGTAAAAAAACAAAAAGTACTTGGCAACTCAGCGAGTACTTGCAGAGTTTACGAACTATGATTGAGATCAATTTTTGCAATCATTCCATCCATCAAAAATGGACACCCATATTGCAACCCACGAATCCTTAATTGGTTTTATTGATTTCTCTACAAAGGAAAAATATATTTTGCCAATAAGGTGATGTGCATCTTCTAATACCCAGGACCTATGTAACCAAAGGGTGTTTGACTAATAGACATCATCATTTCCCGCCAATAAGGTATCTCACCAGGTTGAAAGGAAGGCCATTAACATAAATGAAACATGCAATGTATTCATCTACATTGTCCCTCACCTCATTTTGAAATGCCTTCTCCAATGGGCCTCTTTTGTGGGAAGTGTTGATCAATAAATTTACACTAGCCCAAGCAAATTTATACCAACAATGAGAAGTTTCACAGATATGGGAAATAACCTGTGAAACAACCTCTGAGATTTTAGAAGCAAACTCTTTGTTGTAATATCCCAAGCTAAATATTAAGGCAAATATTTTGGCTATTTAAATTTCTAGCTTAAATATTTAACTAGAACCTTCAAAAACCCTAAATTAAAATAATGTTTACACAACTTTAATACTTTAGTATTATGCTTCAGACTTAGTTATTTAACCCCAAAATAAAGAGCTCTAATTAATTCCTACTTGACTCTAGCAAACCCAGAAAATTCATCTTACATTTATACAAATAATAGCAAACCCTAATATCATGGGTTGGGTTCCCAAATGAAAAGAGATGGCAGCTTGAAATATAGTACGCAAGAACTAGTCAAACCAAATTTAATCACAATTTTACATTCACAAAAAGACCCAAATTTACAAATCAGGTTCACAAACAAGATTACATTGCAGAACCCTTCTTTTACATTAAACGAGATTGAAACCCCTTTACAAACACGGCTATGGCAGCAACTGCCAACAAAAAGTACAAAAATATGCCCTAATAATCAAAATATCAATTGCATTGTCGTAATACGATGGCTTACTGCCAAGACAACTAGCAAATCAAACCAACTTGATGTTGCTGAAGAGCCACCACCATTAAAGCTTGAACACAACATCTAGGTGAAACCACTCCTTCAGCTGAAAGGTTTTTGTCCTTCGACGCAAGATCTATAGGGATTTCATCCTTCAATCTCTACAAACCCGTGGGTTTCCATCCTCGGATCAAGACACCTGAACAAGTGCTCACTACAATTTATAATTAGGGTTTGTTTGTGGATTTTTCATGATGATCCTTCAATGTCATCTCTACAACCTTAAGACACCTAGAAAGAGCATCAAAAATTGCATAATGGTCTTCATTCCAAAGCTAGTACACAAAATGAGTTTCTTGTACCTATTGAGCATCGTTTCCTTCGAATCATGCCAAAAATTGTCGTCATGTGTGGAAATGTTCTTAAGAGATATAGAGGAGCGTTTCTTGCAATTCGTAACTGTCATTAGCAATTATGGCGAGGAGCCCCTTTGGATTTGAAACCATACCTATCGCATTAATGGCAATCAAAGGCATCCTCATGGTGTGCCCCACTAGAGGTCCACATGGATCAATTCCTAAAGGATTAGGTCAAATCTTCGTACTAGGTGGAATCCCTTGGAGAGTCACATCATCACTAGGCACATTAATGGCAGACCCGACATGTAGCATTGTAGGTGGAGATAAATAGTGAAAAGAGGCAAAAATGTTAAGAGTTCAGATGTCGAGGATGCCTCATGGCTCATTCCTTCAATCGGAGGTCTAGGTTCAAAGGTGAGGCATGCTAAAGAGAAGTTTGTTTTCCCAACAATGGCATGTGGATGATCAAGGTTTGGCAAAGAGGTATGTCAGCATGAGAAACCCCGAAGTCCCAATGAGGTAATGAGTGAAGACAAGGAATGACTAGGAGCCATGGTAGTATAGGGAAGTCCAATACCCCAACAAAAATAGAGGAGAGAGCATGCCAAGAAGGGAAACTCAGCAACTCCGACAGCTTACACAAATTGAGAGAATTTGACATGCTCCAATACTTAGAAACTTCAAGGGCCTTAGGTAGACACATGGTTGATGGAGATGAGGAACATATATGTAAAATAGGATAGGGGAAGATGGAGTTAGGAAATGGGTGTTGAGCAATGAATTGTAGTAATACACATAAAAGAACTTCTTGCATTAATCATGGAATTATACTACAATTTGAAGAGAATATACTATGCATGGTCAAGGTTTTGTAGGTATCCCACCATCATAACAAAATAAAAGAATATGACAATTAACAAAACATTATATACAAAATTCAACATTCATTTGATCATTTAATATTGTGTCAATGAAAAGTAGACATGTATACAATCATTACACAACACAAAAGAATTTTAAGAATGCAAATTAGGGCAAGAAATAGAAATATGATAATCAGAACTAGAAACCTGAAATGGACACAATGAACCACCTTCATTCATTAATTAGTATCACGTATCAACTAACATCTAAAAAGCCAATAGGCATAGTTGCATGCATACATTCAAAGACAATATGAATCTAAAAAGAGCCCAAAGGCCCAACGGTTCCAGTTCTCTATCTTAAGAAAATAAAAAATAAAAATATTGCTACTTCCACTCCCTACTATCCCTATTACAAAATGAATAGCATTATATATCAACCCCTTATCCTAGAAAATTTGCCTTCAAAACCAAAAACTAGTGCTTCATAATTTCAAACAATCATTAACATTTTTTTTTTGTACTAGGCAATTAATACAAAATGAAGAAAAATAGATCAATTGCAACATGCATGCTTTACAATGATCACTTATCGCTTGACTAGTAGAATCGGACTCTTGTGCATTTGAGTTGGCTCTAAAAACAGTATTTGTCCTCCAATGGTGCAATGCATATTGTTGTCAAGATTGGAAATTCTAACTGAGAGTGGAAGTGTTGTGTGTCTTTGGCAGGATCCACATTTCTTTGTCCTCTATCTACTTTTGGTGGAGTCACCATGCTATCTGCATGGATTGTTGAAGCCAATCATGCAACATTTGATGGTTGTCAAAACTCACAACCATTTCGAGTTACGCATATTAAAATAATATTTATTAATTAATTTACTAATGCTCAATGTTGTATTATAGTGTAATATTTTGGATAAGATCGTTTATTCAATCTCTTGAAGTTTCTTTTAGAAACTTGCTAATTGTGTATCTTTGTAAATTCTATATGAAGCGTTCAGCTTCTTGTAAATAAACAATCAAATTTTTACCATCTTGTTTTTCTTAATATGGTATCAGAGGTGAGGCAGGAAAAAATTTCTTTTTTTTTTGGCACGAATTTTGCCTACTTTTTCCTTTCGACTCCCAATGAATGAAATTGGTGGCTTTTCCCAAAAATCGCATCTCTGCAAATTTTGGCTCCATTCACGTCTGGATTTGGCATGCATTCTGAAGAATCAAAATGTGTGGCTTCTCGAAATCGCAACCTTTCCTAAATGGCCGCGATTGTTGAAAGTTCTAAAGCGTGCAACCTTTGGTTTCTTTTGGGCATGCGATTTCGGTCTTTCTAGCCGCATTTTTTGATAATTTTTTTCTAGCCCGCATTTTTCCAGATTTCCTGCTTGCGTTTTGGTGCGTTTTTGGTCTTTTTCTAAGCACGGATTTGCTTAGTTTCTAGGCGCGATTTCATTTTTTTTCTAGTCTCAATCTGGCCACAATTTCTTCATATTTTTGGGCACGACTTCCTGTTTCCTAGCGTGATTTTCATACGTGTTTCAAGGTTGCATTTTCTTGGTTTTTTCTGCTCATGTTTTATCCAGTTTTTGGGCACAATTCTATGTATTTTTTGGACACATTTTGTCTATTATTCTAGGCGCGACCTTCTGCAACTTATCTGCGAATTTTGTCTAAGCATCTAGGGTTATTTTGGGTCCTGATTTTTTCACCTATTTGTGGAGCTGGTTTTCTACACTTGTCCTCTGTCAAAATCGAGCTAGGGTTTTAAATAACTCCTTTGTCTGAAGTCGAAAAAAAATTCTGATCACATATTCTTTCTAGGTTTTTCGAGACAATTTCTAGGTAATAATCCATTTTTTGTGGGTGCCTCGTATTTCGCACATTGGAATTTGTGCAAGCAGATTTGTTTCAAAAATTGTGCCTGAAACTACCTCAGCTTTCAATATTTTGGAATTTGTGTTGCCTCTTCTGTTTGTCTTGTTTTTCGTGCCTTGAAAAGCATGCAAGATGGCGAGTTTGACCAACATAATGTTGGAAGGCAATCAATGATTCAATGGTAGAAATTATAAGACCTGAAAGAAGCGAATGATGACTATCTTCAAATATTGCTGCCTTGATCAGATTGTTCTCGGCAATGCAACTCGTCCCACAACGATGGGTAAAGACCAGGAAAAGTTTGATGAGAAAAATCGTGAAGTGGTGATGCTCATTAAGCTTTCAGTTACTAATGATCAACATCCACAGGTTCCATCCGACAAAAAACCTACTGAGATTTGGGAGCACTTGAAAACCTTGCATGAGACCTTCGACAAGAGCCGTGCATTCTTTCTAAAGAACCAGTTGTTCTCCATCATGATGGATAAGAGAATTTCCTTACAGGAGCATCTGACAAAGATTCAGGACATTTGTGATCAGTTGGATGTGATTGGTCACAAGATGGAGGAAGAAGACATGGTAGTAATCACCTTGAAAAGTCTACCAAAGTCTTATGAGCACTTTGTTGAAACCCTCAACATTACATCGACTAATGTTGATATGAAGTTTTCAAAGCTTTGTACCATCCTCTTGCAACAAGAACATTGGAAACCCCAGTTTGGAAGTAGTGCCTCATCATCCTCTACAAAACAAGCTTTTGTAGCTAAGTCTCAACCTAAGAATAAAGGGAAAGGTCAGCCTTCACAGCAGAAAGGCTCAGGTCAACCTCAGGGCAGCCCTAAGAAGAAGAACATTCAGTGTAATTACTGCCACAAATATGGTCATATGAAGAAGGATTGTCGTCATCGTTTGGCTTCTGAACAAAAGAAGCAGGGAGGGTCTCAATAGAAAGCAAATGTTGCCGAGCACACTGAGCAGAAGGAATCTGCCTTTTACGCTTTTATGGCTAAAAGACCTACAGATCATGTGAAGTCTTGTGCCTAGTACATTGATTCAGGTGCTTCGCGACACTTCACCCATCGGCATGATTGGTTCACAGATTTCTCTCCCTTCAGTGACTCAATTATTTTTAGAGGAGGTAAAGAGTATACCATTGTCAGTAAAGGCACTGTTTAGATTCAGTCTGGTGGGAGGAATCTCATATTCCTCAATGTATACTACGTTCCTAGCATGGAACTAAACCTTCTCTTTGTCAATCAGATTATGCGGCACTCTCCTCAGTTGGATGTGGTATTCAGTGCACACAAATGTTCGATTGTTGATCGGGAGACTCGCACCATTGTGGCTATTGGTATTGAGGATCATGGTCTATACAGACTTGTGGATACAGGTGATTCTCCAGAGTTAGCCATGGCAGCTAGAAGTTTTGATATTACCAGTCTTTGGCATCAACGGTATGGGCACTTAAATGTGCGCTATCTCTCTCAGCTAGCTCGGGAGGGACTTGAAGCTGGTTTACCTAAGATCCAGACTCAGCATCATGGCATTTGTGGAGCTTGTCAGGCTGGGAAGCAGCACAGGACATCGTTCACGGATGGTGACTCATGGCGAGCCTCTAAGGTACTGCAATTGGTTCACGCTGATGTATGTGGGCCAATGAATACACCTTCTATTACTAGTTGCAAGTATTGCTTGCATTTTGTTGATGATTTCAATTGAAAAATGTGGGTGTACTTTCTTAAACAGAAATTAGATGTGTTTACTGTATTTCAGAAGTTTAAGGCCTTAGTGGAAAAAGAGTTTGGTTGTTCCATAATCACTCTTAGGTTAGACAATGGGGGGGAATTTTGTTCTATTGCTTTCTCCAACTTCTGTGATACACACGGCATCAAACGTCAGTTAACCACAACCTACACTCAGCAAAATGGTGTTGTTGAGCAGTGCAATTGCACAATCACTAAGATGGCCCACTCCATGTTACAACACAGGAGTGTTCCGAATAAATATTGGGCAGAAGCAATTTATACTGTTGTCTATCTTCTTAATCGGTCTCCTACACAGGCTGTTAAGGGGAAGACTCCCTGAGGAAGCTTGGACTAGTCACAAACCTAGGATCAGTCATCTAAAAATCTTTGGCTCTTTAGCATATGTATGGATTCCAAATGCCAAGCACTCCAAATTGGATTCCAAGAGTCAAAAGCTTATGTTCACAAGGTACAGTGACAACCATATGGCTTACCGGTTGATTGATGTAGACACTAATTGTCTCATCTTCAATCAGGATGTTGTCTTTGATGAAGAGCGAGGAACCTTTCTCCTTCCCTCGTTTGTACAGCATTCTAAGGATCAACCTTTGAAGGCTTCTAATTTGGGTGTTCGTCTTCCGTTAGGTCCACCTGATGGGAGGGATGATAAAGATTCTGTCTTTGATGATGCTCATCCTGATTTTCCTCCGGATGATATTGATCTTCCACCTGATGAACCTGTTCCAAATCCACAACCAATTCCAACTCCTCCTGTTACATCTGATGTTGGCACTTCTCCTCTCCGACCTAAATGGTAGGCTAAGACTATTGGTGATCTTCACGATGATGAGCTCATTGAGGGGAGATCGTCCAGAAACAAGAGCAAACAGCAGCATATGGTTAATTTTGCTCTCATGGCCAACATCCACCCTGCATTGACTACAACAGCAAAGAAAAGCCCCACCTCCTAAAAGTTATTCAATCATCATGCATTGACTACAACAGCAAAGAAAAGCCCCACCTCCTAAAAGTTATTCAATCATCATAATATATTTCCATATAAATGATGCTTGATTATATTTGAATTGTTTATTTGTCTTAGGGGCCTACTAAACTTGAACTAACAGCCATTCTAAATAGACTGTTGTTATAAGAAATAACTTTAAATTTTGAAAATGTATCCCTATGGTTAAATTAAAAAAATACTGCCCTACAATACACATAAATTTAATAAAAATTAAAAACAAATAAAAAAGAACATTCAAAATGTTTATTAAAAAATCTTAAGAACTTCATTATTTTTTTAACTTGAAAAATATCTTTAAAAACTTGAAACATTCTCACATAATACTTGCCTTTGATTGATAAATGTCCATCCCTCTTGTAGCACTTAGCAAATGTCTTTGGTACCTTTACAATCATTCACCTTCAAAAAAACTGAGCACTTAAAAAATGCAAATATGGCAAGTTTCAATGATGTTGGATGTTTGTGTGGGCTTGTGTTTGCAAAATGAATTAATATCAAAAATGGCACTTTTAGGTTTTCAATCACATTTCAAGGTTGGGAAATGCACTTTTTATTGTTAAAAAGGGGCAGATTTGACATTTTTTTTAATTCAAAAATGCAATTTTTCTTTTGGGTTCGCCTAGGCATGGCCAAGCATGGCCTTGCCACCTCAAGTACACTATGGTAAAGTTTGAAATCCACGTTTCAAGGTTGGGTAATTTATTTTTTATTATCAAAAAGGGGAAGATTTGACATTTTTAATAAAAAAATGTGGTTTTTCCTTTGGGTTCCCTGAAGCATGGTCAAGCACAACCAAGGCAAGGCCTTGCCACTTCACGTATCCATAGGGTACTAAGGCAAGAGGGCAGTGCCTTAGTTGTCCCATCTATGGCCAGAGCAAGACAACCTCGCAAGCACAATAAAGCTTGCTAATTAGCACCCATTCTAGCGCTAGAGCCTATATGGTCTAACAATGGCATGGAAACAAGAAAAACAATAATGTATCTATAAAGGGTGAAAAACATACCAAGCATAAAAGTACCCAACACACAAAGTATGGAAGAAGGAGAAAACATGACATAAAAAAAGATTATTCATTCAGTTTAAGTTGTTGCATGGACACGGATACAGATACAAATACGGATACGGTATTGGATATGAATACAACCATTTTTTAAGACCCCCTATATGGATATGACTGGATACAACATTCATAAAAAGAAAAAAACACACATATATTTTTTAAGTTATTAGAGGAGATTTTCATTACTTTACAAGCAAATAAGAAAATATAAATTTAAATAATATTAAAATTTAAATATTAATAATTTAGTAAGGAATAAAAAGTTTTATATATATATATATATATATATTAATAAATTTTATTTATATTTAAAGAATAAGGTTTTTTTTTTTTTTGAATCTCTAGCATTTAAATAATATAATATAAATATTAAATATAAATATAAAATTATAAACAATTAAATTTTTAAAATTTGTAAAAATTAAAACACCAAAAAAATAGTAGAGTTGTATTGGAAGAAGACTTAGAAAAATGGGTTGCTGAAATAGAAAAACATTTCATTTGTCTTCCTCATTTGGTGTAGGTTATATTTATACAAAACAAAACAAAAAATTGCATGATTGAAATTCACGTCAGCTTTTTTGAAAATCAAATCATATAGTATCTGGCATGGCTGGAAAATCAAGGTTTTTTGGGCATGTGTGGGTATGGTATCCAATGTGAATCCATGGTGTATCGCACAAATATCCGTATCGGATACGGGGATACGCGTGCCCAAGGAGGGGCATGGGCGTATCCGGCTACTCTGAGTTTAACTAAATTCTATTCAACTGTCATGTCCCCTTTACAAAATAAAATAATTGGAAGACCCACAGCCTATTTCTTTATTTCCCATAGGCTAAGGGATTAAAAGTTAGGGAAATAATTTAATAATGATGATTTTAAGTCCTAGTGATATTATTTGAAAACATCATAAAAGGACCACTTAAATTTAATTATTAGTTAGTTAAGGTGAGCCTTCTAAATGGGACATAATAAGGCCTTTTGTAATGTTTTATTAAAATTGTTTTTAAGCGAGCACTTTTGGAGGGAAAAGGGAATTCAAAAATTGGGCACCAAAATGGAATCTATGAAAAGGAGGCAATGGCTCAAAAAGAGATCATTCATTTTTTATGAAATCAAACCCTTTACTTCCTTTGTTGAATACCTACGTTTAAAAATTGCACTCGAGGACAAAAAGCCTCTTGGTTTCTAGGTAGGAGTAGAGGACAAAAACACTCTTGCTCCTTGAGGCAGTTTCACCCAGGAATTGCAGTTGTGCAAAGAAAATTGCAACTGACTTCTAGTTTTCAGGTTTGCTACAGCACCACTACTACACTACTATTTTGTACCTGCCACTACAATGCCATGTCATTGTGTAAGTATTTATAACAGCAGATTGTATTAGCATATGAATTTGTGCATTTTTATCAAATATAGTGCTATTGTTTGATTCTAAGAGTTGCTTCTAATAATATTCTCAATGTTCAATGGTAATTTGTTAGTAGCAGATTTGATACATTGCTGTTTGAATCAATAAATTTAAACATTTCGTAATAAACAGAATTCTATGTTAAATGATAATTAACCAGCCTGCTGTTGTAATTACATTCGGTAAATATTCTGCAAACTGTCATATTCCAGAAGTTCCCGACACTTGCATAGATAGGAACCTCAAAAAATTGCAAAGTTCTTAAAAAACTAAACGGGGTATTACAGAACAAGCAAAATATGAGTCTTATAAAGTGGATCTTACCACATCTATTTATGAGACAACCCTCCATTCATCATGTTAAGAATTGCATTCCATTAACAGTAATAAGAAAATTACAAAGAAAGTTGCAAAATGAGAGGACAAAAGCCTCTTGGTATCTAGACAAAAAAATTCAACCTAAACAACCCCTAGAAAAACTTATAACCCCTATTACATCATACTGCTACTTATTACATTGCACGGTAAAAATTGTTGCATGACAATTTTCCAACTTTTCCTACAGCCACAACCACCAATTATGAACTCCTTATTGCATGACTTAGTCCACTTAAATAAAATATATTTGCACACTTTATTAATTAGTTAATTCTAAAAAGTATTAAATAAACTTTACCATGTGCAAAAATAAATACAACTTAAAAGTGGACCCTTATAATGACAAAGTAATTAATAAGACTTTCCTAGAATCCCTAGACAAACTTAACATGACAATAAGACTGCTAGACCACTTGACAATAAGAATGCAAGCAAGGGCCTTTCTAGTGGGCAACAAAGTTGATGAAGATTGTGTCTTATGACATCTCACCATTCCCAATCAAATGCACAAACCACAACTAATGTCACACACCTATGGAAACAATGTCCCACAAGGGACAACTTAATATTTGATGAAGAATGAAAAGGAAATTCTGTTTGGGCAATTCGTGCATGGTGAAGCCATGCACCCAAGTGTCATTACAAACCTAAGTTGTAATATATAGACCCCAAAATTGTACAAGGCCTCTGACTATTTCAATATGGAGTTATTGGAAGTATTACCCCATTTGCAAACATGGGGGATAATGATCGTCTCTGTCTAGGGGCCTCACATACTAGGGCCAGCAAAGAACCTCACCAATCTCTAGATATGTTCACAATTGAGTAGGAAGTTGATCACTAATTCTAGAAGACCTAGTGATGTCTAAGTGTCCCAAACACTATAAAGTAAGGAGGAAGAGAAAACATATTTTGCGAAAACAACTCCCTATCATGTGTACCACAAAGCGAATTCAAGACCATTCCACTATGTAGCCTGTACAAATAACTTTGTCATGCTTCAAACAAGACAAAATAGAGTCCAAATGCAAACGATATGGCAAAAAGAGTGCAAACAAATTCGAAAAAATAAAAAGAAAAAGCACACTTGGGGGAAAAGAGAAAATTTTGGGCATTTCCACTCTTTTGATAATGGGTTCCAAAAGTACATTGGTGCAACGACAAATTTTCACAATTAGCACAAATTATAGGCATATTTCTTTTAGGCAAAATGAGCTCTAGAAGCATGTCATGTGTGATAGGCACACTTTTAGATTTTGGTGATTTATTGTGATAAGTGTAATTTTTGCATTGTAGGTACATTTATCAAGTTTTCAAAGCATTTGTGCCTTTTGTGCAGATGTGGTTCTAGGGTGCACAATTTGTGCTTTGTTGTATTTAGCAAGAAATTGAGGATTTTTTTTTTTCCTTTTAAGAGGAAAGACTGGAAAGGTGCAATACTTGCACTTCTAGTGATTTTTGAAATGCAAAGGAAATGAAGGCAAAGTGAGGCAAATTGGACTTTGGGAAGGATGAAGCAAAAGGAGGAGAGCTCATTGAAGGGCACATTCAGAGTGATTCAAAAGGCAGCAAACTAGGTGAGTGCATGTGTGAGGGCTTATCTTATTTCTAAGACAACCTCACTATGAGTTTAACATTGTAAAACCCTAAAATTCCCTCTTTCCCAACCAATGTGGGACAAAGTTATTTAATGGAAAATGAAAATCCCTTATTGCATGGGGGAAGCTCCAAACAGAAGTAAACAAGTAGAGGCAGGTAAGTGCAAGTGATGAGACCATTTAAGGACAACAGCATGGACAAGGTGGAGCAAGGGAAGCCAAGTGGGGAAGGAGGGAGTGTCTTGTACCAAGACATTTTGGCAAATATCAACAATAAGCATTTCTATATTGTATTTTTCACTTGATTGCTCTTCTTTACCTTTTCCAAGCTACAAGCCATTAATGAAGTCCCGAACAAGGTTTCACTACAGCCATTGTAAAGATCTAATTGTGGTGCCTATGCAATATAATGTATCCTCCCATGTGGTGCTAAACAAGACTATCCTTTATTGTTCCAAAGAGAGCATCCCTTGCATGTCCATCATCATGCAACAAAAACAACTCAATATCATCATATCCAAGCTATGTTACCCCAAGTTTCTAGGACGAGGATGAGGACGTGGGGATGCATTTCGAGGTCCCCAATTTTTCGAGTCATTTTGGGGGATGGTAGGGGATGGCAAAGGGAAGGCTATATAAAAAATAGGGAAAATTTTAAGTATATAGGGAAATTTTAAATATTCATATGATAACATTGATAAGCATTCATATATACATTATAGAACCTTAATACATAAACTGTGTTAAATTGAGAGTTCATATGAGTTGAACAAATTAGTAAATGGCAAAGCTTAAGTTATGTGTGTACGTGTACAAAAAAAAAATTAAAATATATAGAATTGCAAATACATTTGATATATCATATAATATTATATATTATAATGATGACATTTGAATTTTTGATAGTATGATACTTCATCATTGATCAATGATATTATGATAGTCATAAAGGTAATTGTCTAAGTTGTCAGTTTTGGTCTCCACTCCCAGACCACCCCACGCCCCCCCAATTGTAATCAAGTTTCTTATGCGACAAGAGATCCCAATAACTAGTGGAGGTTGGAAATGGAGACACCAATGGGGTTGACGGGCAACGCTCCTCATGGGAGTTTGAGAGCAACACCCCCAACGAGGTCGAGGGGCAGTGCCCCTAGCACGCTCCTTGTCATGATATACAATGGGGTCGAAGGCTAGGGTGTAATGTCCCCATTTTGGCCATATGCTCTTCTGTGACTGATAGCCTATTTCCGAAAATCCGTAGGCTACTCAAATGTGCAAATTTAGGGTTTCCACTTTCAGTAATGTCTTGCTTCCAACTCAATTAAACTTTCTATTGTTTTTGAGGTGAACTTACTATTTTTGGCATTGGCTATTTTTAGTAAGTCTAATTCTGGCAGTGGCATCATCAGTAGTTCAGCTCAGGTCATCATGTTTTTTTGGCAATCCATCAGTTTTAGTATTGGTGTTGGTTTTGGTTATCTCCTTGGACTGAGTTTTATACTTAGTCAATTTCATGTTTTTAAGTTGTACCCCACGCCTAGGCTTGATGACTTCAAGTTGTTTTAAAGAGGGGACATTAAGGGGTCAAGCTAAGCATTTAATGATTTAATAAATGTTTTATTGTTGCATTTTGAAATGGACGCCAAAAAGGGAAGATGAATAATATTTATTATTTCAAAATAAAGTGAATGGTTGAAGTGGCATCCCTTTTGGAAGTTGAAGTGATTCGACTTCTTGGAATTCAGAGTGTTTCATTTGCCATTTGAAGTTTATTTATTGAGGCCTTGCTCATTCAATATCATCTTTTGGAAAATATTGTAAAGTTATGCTGCTGGTTTGAAATCCAAAATCCAGCTAAAGGAAAGCTTAGCAAATTTACTCCATTCTTCGGGCCTGAAACTATGGTTGCCTAGATGGTCTATTGGGAGTGTGCTTCATTCAAAAGTGCATATTGAACATCAAAGTGAAGGAATTGGTGATTTTTATCAGTTTTGTGTTTGCTGGTTTATGACAGGCTGAATCAAGTTTTCATTTACAGCTTTTAGTGTGAAGTTATTTAGCTTATGGGTATTGGTTCTATTGATTCCTATGCTAGAGGCAACCCTTCTTATGCATTTGCAATTCATTTCAGAGCATTTGGAGGTATTTTGAAAGTGTTGTGAGCATTTTAGTGGTTTACAATTTGCTGGTTAGACATTTTCAATTTGCTGGTTATTGTTATCAGATTTCCATAAGTTCAGAATTTGGCTTGTAATTCAGTATTTGAGAGGTTCAGAAGTTGAAAGAATCATCCTTCAATTATTTGCATTGGTTTTATCATTGTAACACTTGTAAATTGCAGATTTGTTTCATTGTAAGGCTGTGAATTAGTAGTACTAATCCAGTCATTGTTATTACTGCATTTACTTGTGAAATTCTAATGCAAACACTTTAACCCCTGGATGGTTTACCGCCAGTGTGGAGGAAATTAATTTTGTATGTACATCTCTCACCCACTGTTCAAGTGGCGAATCCCCACTAATGAGTGGATGCCCGCTAAGCTAATGAATTGTTTTGAATTGTAATGTTTTCCCCCCCACTGTTTAAGTGGTAGCGTGGAATCTCCTATGGCTGGATCACCGCCTACTTGCATTCAATTTGTAATTTCATTTTCAGTTGTTGCTTAGTTTCCTCCGCCATATGCTATCCCCTTGCCTTTTAAAGGACCTTGGTGAACATTCTTAGCGTTGAGTTCATTTAGCTTGTTTATCTTTTGGAAACTAACGCTAATCAATTGGCGTAGTGCTAATTTGTGTTGTGAAAATCCAAGAAAAAATTAAGGGGCATATTTCATACGACCCCCACCACCAAGCACAAATTAAAGCCCTCGAAACCACACAAACGTTCATGGCACATACCATTTTCACAATTTTATAATTGTTTAAAGCTTTGGGGTTTTTTTTTAAAAAAAGTTAGTTTTTTATGGGGATGGCTAGGATAGGCGGGGACGACTATAACATCCCCTAACCATCCTAGGAACGGCCAACCGTCCCCTTTAAATTTTTGGGACATCCCCTGCATTTTTCCCCAATTTGGGGATGTCCACTACGCATCCCCGCGTCCCCAAAATGTCCTAGAAATAGGGACGCCCCAAAAAATTGCTAAGGATACATCCTTGGGTTTCCCTATTAATCCAAGCCATAGCTTTGGCTCATTCTTTCCTAAATTTTCTACTCGCCACAACTACTATCGTTTGTGCAATTATCTTACAAACTCAAAAAAATTGCTTTAAAACAAACGTACAACCAAAACAAGTTTTGAGTGGGCAATTTCTCCCTAGATACTTCAAAAAATCACAAATGGTGCTTTTCCTAATCAAGTAGTGCACCAAAGTGCATCCCTAAGCCTAATTGAGAAATAGATGCTGAGTGTAATCTTGGGCACTTTATAAAAAAAATGTGCAATTTATTTCTAATCTATATTACAAGTTTGTCAGCCTATAGGCTCAACTTTGAGTCAAGTTCAAACCCAATCCAAATTTCCAATCAGTTCAACTATGGGGATGCCCAAGGTCCCGTCAAATGGGGTTAGATTTGTCTTAGGAAAACCAAAAAAAATTCAAATCAAATAGACATCTACACATTGTGAATCCGCACCTCATATGCTTTAGCTTAACCAAAGATTCCTTGATCTATTATGATGTGTTGCCAAAATTTTATTTTGCAAGAGTGACAACCCAGACAATCATGTTTTGAGCATTTTGGAGGCTCACTTTGACAGCAAGCTCTCTACCATGCTTACAAAGAGCCTATGTAGGAACTATACGACACAATGTACATGTTGGAGTGACAAATGATTTTTAAGGAGGATTTGGTGAAGTTGTTACATGTGTTTTTTTCCTCCACATAAGGGACAATGTCCAAATACATTTAATCAAGAAATTCTATGGTATGGTATATATTTTTATTGACCATGAAACTCTCATGTAGAGTTATTGACATGATATTAATATTTTTTAATTTTCATAATTGTCTAAAATGAATGGGAATATGTTATCCACTTTATTCGACTATATAAAGAAATTGTTATAATACTAATATATTAAATTACTATTAATTTAAAATTTAACTTTTGATAAATTTATTATTATTTATGCTTTGACATATTATTATTCACCAGTTCCTCCTTGAAAGGAATGCCTTGATCAAATACACCAAGTCAGATTCAAATTTTAGATGTGTTGGGTATTTAATGTCTAGGGAAGAAGCAAGTGTGGGATATTTTATAATAAATGAAAGGAAATTGATGAAATTCTTTTGAGGGGTAGTCTTATTGTTGGCGCTTAAACAAATTGGATATGAATGTCACTGATTGAATTAAACTCCTAGCCTTTTTATCTTTTCAATATTTATTTTAATTTCTATTTTTAGGTTGCAAATACATTATATATTGACAATTTTTATATGTTTTTGGTACATACAAACCCAAAACAAATCCAACCCCAAAAACATTTTAACGAATCCACATTTTGAACCTCATACTCAAATCCAAACTGATAATTTAGCTTTTAATCAATTGGTTTTAAGATAATCTCGTGTTTCAAGCACAACCCATGTAAAGAAGCATTTATAGTCCCTCTGCATCTTTTCAATACTTTTAGTGTGCTCAAGTGTTGCTTCACTATGGTCACAGCTCATCTTGGAGGTAAATCACACAATGTCATGATAACAAATTCACTATCTTTATAATTAGAAGTGCACAATGTACAAGGGCCATCACTAGAAGTTATGCCCCCTTTCCACATGGGGATACCCTTTACCATAGTTGGAAGACTCGCCCCAAAGAAAAACTCGCCAAGCCAAAAATTGGAGAGTTTTTTAAAACTTGCCAAAAACTCGAAAACTTAAAAACTTAAATTTCATTAGAAACACTTTTTTTTTGCAAAGCTGAGTTTTTTAAAAAAACTCGGCAAAAACTCGTGAGTTTTTCAAAAAAACTCGGAAAAACTCGTCCTTGCGAGTTAAACTCAAAAAAACTCGTTTTTAAAAAAAACTCGTTTTTAAAAAAAACTCGCGAGTTTTTGAAAACTAGCCGAGTTTTTTGCGAATCTGCCAACTATGCCCTTTACAATTAGTTCTTTCCACCTGCTCTCTGTACACAATCACCCTGATTGTTGGTGTGGGCCTTGTGCCCAATTGCTTCTCATGCATAGCCTTACATATAGATGAACCTATTTTTATCTTATTTGAATTTCCATCATAAAACCCCACATTGAAAGTAAGCTAAGTATTATAGTGTTTATAAGCATCACTACACAGTATTACAAATGTCTCAGCAATAAGACCAAGCATCATCAACTACTAACTTGCATGTAAGCGCATGCCACAGAATCTTCACTCATTGGTTCAATCTTTCTCTGCCACTCACACACGAGAGCACAAGAGAAATAATCTTCCTCCTCACACGCAAGAGCACTTCCTCACATCATTTCTCGGGGTTTATGCCCATTTCTCCACTACCTACTCAGTGCAACCTCACACTTTCTCTCTCCTACGTACCCAAACATGTTCCGATTAGATAGTTTCATGCTAAAAGCACAAGTAAGCTAAATGCTCCAAAAGTTAAAAAAACTCTTCAATTGCATCAAAAATTACAAAATTCATTAAGTCACATTTGTTGTGTTTCTCATGCCTACAAGACCTTTCTTACAAAAGACAAAAAATCTTCAAAATTTTGATACAAATAACAAACATGACAACCTCTCTTCTAAATCCTACCACATTTATTATAAAGAATTCACCAATGCTCAAAAACACAACAGGTTTTTCCATATTTTATTAAGATGACCCACATGGACCCCAAGAACAATAAAGGAAAATGAAAAATTTATAAAAAAACATCTTGTCTTTTGACAATAGAGAAATGAATGCAACTCAAATGGCTTAGGAAAGGCAGAAGCGATGGCAATGTTGGTGATTTGGGTTGTAGACCCCAATTCCCTAAAGTCCGATAATCTCCCAAGTGTCAGGGATGTCAAACCTAGGAAGATTACCACAAACCTATATTCAAGTTAGGCAATTTAGGAACAATTGTTGAGGTGGGTAAGACCACCTTCACTTTTACCTCTACAAGACCGAGGGGGGTTTCCCTAACGTACTAAAATATATATTATCACAAAAAAAAAACACACATCCTCGCAAAAACCATATCCATTGCATAGTGCACCCCTATTTGGGGTTGTCACTTTGCGTCTATATGCTGATTTAGGAGACTCAAGGTTAAGCAGCTTATAACAAATGATTTGCCACATAAGTGTCAATGAATGTGTTTTATAATAACCCTTGAACTGTTGCATACATTCAAACATGGCAATTGGAACACACAAACATACAAAACTGTAAAGATGTTAAGAATGATGTATTTTGAGTGTGTTGAAGATGATGGGGAGAAAAGCCAATCATCAACCGGTGCCTTTATTCATTTGGGCAACAGAGTCTCTAAATTTAATCAAACATGTAATAAATAAAACCAAGGTGATATCTTAGTCAAGACATCACAAAAGACTATGCCTTCCAAAATGCACAAGCAAGTTGGGCTCTAAACATAAATTCATAAAACAATTGATAGTTGCAAAATATTGAGTCTACTTAGTAATCCATGAGCATGTTGTGCTAAACAAAACCTCACAAAGGTTTTGCAAGGATTTTACAATCATTTGGCTAGCTAACTAAACAACACACATCCAAAACTGAACATCACACACAGGGAGACACTCAATGAAGATTGACTTTGCCATTTATCACTCAATCTACAAAGGTTTACATATGCTATTGCAAATTTGGGATAAACCTAGATCATTACAATATCAAAATTACAACACCCAGAACTCGAAATTGAAACCTTAAGGCTTCCTGTGAATATAATCTTTTGTTGGTTCTACAACCGCTTCTCCTTCAAAAATGTTACCCTCCGATCCTCATTTTCAAAATGGCAACCAAGGTAGATATAGCCACAACAAGAAAACATGCAAGATGTCCAGTCATGCCACATCAAAAAACCATAATAGCAAGATCTTCCAACACCCAAACAACAAGTGTCCTATGCAAACGTGATTTGATCACAAAGAGGCTTGAAAGAGAATTCTTTTGACACCTTGCCATATCTGCACGTGAATGATTTGTGGGTTTGAGTGTGAGATTGAGTGAAAACGCCCACGAAATTCATTGAAATCGCATCCAAAAAAGCCAACTGATAGAAAAGTGGTTTTGTAGATAATAAATGAAGTATGGGCATCACTATTTCTCATGGATCTATGCCAAAATGCATTAAGGGCCTTTATGGAGTTTTCCTAGGTCGAGATTTGGGTAGCTACAAGGATGGTTGTGTGTGTTGGCGTTTCAATTCGCACCTCTGGAATGTGGATTAGAAACGGATAGCTATGCACAGATAAACTGCTCTTCGGATTAGGACGGGAAGCTCCCTCTTTGTTGATGTTGCTTAAAAGAAAGTAAACTAAACTAATTGCCTATCTTTTGTTCAACTAAGAGCACAAGGTTATAAAACTCAAGCGTCGTAGCTAAGATTTTCTATTTTAGAAGTTCAACTACGACTAAGCCTACTCTAATGACGTTTCTACCTTCTCAAGTACTCGGCTTGTACTTCATCAAGTTGCACATAAGAAGCATCAACAACCCTTTGTCTGTATGCAACTAAATCTTCAGATATCCTTTCATAAATTCTCACCTTGAAGAGGTGACGTTCTTTCCATGCAAGGATTTGTCTCTTGTGTTCTCCTAAAACCATTGCACCATATGTTGTATTCAAATCTGCAATGATGATCTCGTGCCTAGGTTTCACCTTTGCTATCAACTGCTCAAATCCTTGAATCCCTTGGCGTAGGTCATGAGCATTATACCTCAACTGATAAATTTGTGCAAGAATTTCTCTACCTCTAGTGAGAACTCCTCAATCCAATCCCGTGTTTGCTTCCCATATATCACCAACTGCCTCAACTGTTGTTGATCAGCTGGTGTCTCTAGAACCTAGGGCAGCAACTGAGTAGCTTGTGTAGTGTCGTGAACAAGATTTGAAATGTATTGCCTGAGTTGTCGGATTTCAGCCTTGAGGGCTGCCTTATCCTCTCCATCTTTAAGCACTCTATCCTGAAGATTTTCAGCTGCAACTTTGAACAAACTCACACATGCATGCCTAGTGCTTTTATTGAGAATGGCCTTAACCATGAAGAAATCATCTACCTCCACTTCTTCAACATTTCTATCTTCTGGGGGCATAGCGGTCTCCATAATCATCTCACCATCTAGATTCTTTTCAAAGTGAACTTGTTTCTTTGCTTTCTTTACAGATGCATCTTGATAAATGTTGTCAAGTTCATCAAAGTTTAGCTGATATGAAGGCCTCCTTCTCTTCCTTCTCAGGGAGCTCTCAAGCCAAGACGTCGTGTCTCTACTAGCTTCTTTGGGAGGTTCAGCTGCAACTTCATCAACTTCTTCATGTTCTGAATCAATGGGAATCGGTGAAGACCTCAGCAATGGTGAGAATCATGTGAAGTGGGCACTACTTCTTGTGGTGTGGGCTCTTCTGGAGGAACTTCTGCTACAACTGTTGGTTGCTCTTAAAGAATTATATTTGAAAAGTCCAACCTTCTTTTTACATTCTTTGTTGTTATGTTACCCTTAACACCTTCTTGAGGATGACTTACAAGCTTCATCTTTGGTTCCGCTCTAGAAGAAGGAAGAGATGATTGTATTCTTGGCGGCTCTGCTACTGGAATAGCCTTCTTCCTCTTGAGGCCTAAGAAGATCTTGTTGTTCTTAAGGACTCGGCTTGTTCTTTCTTCCATTGAGATGATGCATTCTTTGTTGGACCAATTGACTTGTGGGAGAGGTTGTTGCTCAATTTGATTTCAAGTGTACGTTGGAAGAAGTACATCTCCATCATCATCTGATAATCCCTCAATATCTTCTGACAAGCAATCTTTCATTTGATGGAGTGTAAGCCTACTGTTACTGCGCCTCCGTACCTCAAACTCATCTCTCAATTAGCCCAAAAATCTTCAAGTGCGGGCACATGAGCATAGTTATGACCAAGACGAGATGCAAAGACACCATGAGGGTCGTATGATCGTCTTTCGCTGAATGGCTTGAGACCAAAATTAGACAACTCTACACCCATTAACTTAGCATCCGTTGATGATCTACATTTGTAGAGGTTGGAAGATCGGAATCACTGAGAGGGGGGGGTGAATCGATGATTTATGAGAGTCACAAAACTTTTTGCAAAAACAAGAATTTATGTTTGCTTTTGAACCAAGAAAACAAATGACAATTTGTGAAGCAAACTTGGCTTGTGTATCAACTAAGCATATGAATAAGACATTGGTATGAATAGATTTAAATGAACTATTTGTGCTTTCCCTTGAATGAAAGTTCATAACATTAATAGGACAGCTTCAGTATAAACATTTGCAGAAATGTAAAGACAACCATTCAACAATGAACTGATAAGGTAAAACATCACAATCTTGCAATACTATCATAACAAAGCAATGACACTATGAGACAATGAATTTGACGAGTGGAAAACCCTCTTGGGGTAGAAAAACCACTCCAAAATGATGCCTTATTGGCTTAAATAAAACCACTGTTTACAATGCCTTACAGGCAGAATTTAGAGCACCAACCCCTTACAGATTTAGGAACACCCATTTCAAGGAGCACCAACCCCTTTTAAAACATAACAATTATAGTATCCTATCAGAACCCTAGAAGTGCAGATTTTGATACTCTAGAATTTCAATAGAAAAACTATGTATGTAAACATATCAATAAGCACACTGAAGAATGTTGTGCATCAACATCTTCCTTTACAAAGTATCTGAGATTCAATGATTTTCAACATAAAACAATATCTTGTCACTGTAAGAATAAAGCCTAATGTCTCACAACATTTCTTTTTTCATCATTAAATCCAAGAAATACCAAAAACCCTTCTTAAATAGAAACGCAATGTCTCATACAATTTTTGTAACTATAAAAACATCTCAAGTTAGGTTTTTAATACAAAACCCCTTTTTGCAAATTTTTTGATCAAAATAAGTATCTTTCAATTATAACCCGAGAAAAGAACCATTAGAAACCTTGATTGTTAACCAACCTCTCCAAACCAATTCCTTAACAAAAGCATTATCAACACATTATTCACAAAACTAATCATCATTTTCCTTTTTCTCAACCAACTGATCCAAATCTCGAAATAAACAAAAATTTGCAAATAAATGATAGAAGAAACTGAATAATAAACATGATGACTTGTCAAAGAGTTTCCAATGACCCAGCTGAATGTCACTGAACTGGCCAATGTCCACACTCGAACTTTCAAGTTTGCAATTAACATCGAACCATCCATGATACACATGTTCCTCAAGAGTATCAATCTGCACTGTTGAAAACATATGGCGGCTACTATGGTTCCAAAACAATGCAAAAGAAATTTGCCCTAGTTTTTACTTCGTGCCTCTTGAAAAATTTATCTAAAACAATAATGCTTTGAAGTCTAGTAAGCAAACTCAACAATATGCATGATTTAAACAAACATCATAATGTTTTTGAATCCGATGTCAAAAAAACATCTGCCACGAATGCCGACAACATTATTGCCACATCATAACCAACCATATGCTATCGGTGCCAAATCACCAAGTCAACCACCAATGACTTATCAAATACAATACCTTGTACTGCCTTCTCATGTTTTATGTGACTGTCCCATATAAACATAAAGCCCAAAACATTAACCAAGTCTGCCATATGACTTTTAAAAAAGTCATCTCCTTTTAATGATATGAATTGTAATTAAGTCCGATCCATATACAATATAAACCATGGATACAATTTTATTGCCAAAGCCATATGCCATAACAATATGTAATAGCAATGCCACCAAGAAAATGTGAACAATCACATTAAAAATGTAACAAGGAAGGCCAAATGACCTTAGTCACCTGAGAAATGATTGTTTTCTCAAACTGAACCTATAAATGATCAATTGGAATATGATCAATAACCTGTAACATGCAACCTCAAATGGAGCCTTCAAATGATCCTGAAAATGGCCAATCCTGAATAACCTGTACAATGCCTTATCAACACTGTCAGTCCACCATAATCATAAACACTGAAAGAATATCATGTAGAGTAGATCAAACAACAGAAGCATCATGGATATCCTAAAAGTGAAGTAATATGAAAAATGCATCCTGTCAACATCCATCATCCTAAGAAATGATTGTCAGCATCCACATGTATTAAAGATACATATCATTCAAATACAAATTGAGCATCTGCATATCAATTCATCCCAACAATGAGTGAATGCATCTTGCATCAAATGCCAAACAACCAATCTTGAGCATCCAATCTGCACATCAAACCATGTCATCCTCGAAACCAATCTGCACATCAAACCATGTCAACAAAGAACACCATTATAAGAACCAGTTTTGTCATCAAGGACAAACATCACAAACACATCAAGTCAACAAACTCCCCCTATCAATCAAAGAACACCATTATAAGAACCAGTTTTCTCATCAAGGACAAACATCACAAACACGTCAAGTCAACAGTAGATTCCCAACTCAAAAGGAAAACTGAAGGCAGGTTTCTTTCGATTCCACAAGAAAGTGTGAACATCATATATTTGCCTTAGGAACTCCATGAAAACCACTTCATCTGAAGGATATCTCGGCAACATGAGTGGAGCACTTGAGAAGCCATACACTCGGATGTAGGTGAAGGTAGGAAACTGGATGAACCAATCTGCCCACTTCGTCATTGCTGCCCTGGCAGTTGATGAAATCCGCACATACAACTCATTGTCTAGGTCTCTCACCGTATGCATCAGGAAAGCCTCGTTTATCCTTTTGTAGTGATGTGTTGAGTCTGAGAACTCCAGCTGAGGGTAATGATTATACAAATGCTACACATCCAGAGTTCCCACAGCGTTCAATCCTCTGAATTTTCCTTGAAAGGCCACTAGGTAGACTAGATATGAGGTCATGTGGAAATCGTGGATTTTGAAGTAGTCAATTATCTGGTGAAGACTATCACTGATCAATGTTGGCCAATCATAGAATTTTGTTTTCTTCATGATATGGGATATAACATAGAACATCCAAGGCTGGAATTTTGTAGCATCTGCTTGACCAATGATTCAATTGAGCAGGGTGATCATTATTGCAATCTCATCCTTGAATTCTCCCCGCCTGACATTCCTTAGCAAATTTTTATGTTTTTCTTTCATCCATTTTTGTGCAACTTTCTTGCAATATTTCTCCTTGTGCATGTCCCATACCTTTTCACATTCTTCAAAGAAGATGACAACACTTCCCGACCAAGGTGGTATTGAAAAGCATTTTTCAATCATATTTGGCTTGAGGCTGCAAATCACTCTTCCATCTACTGTTTGAATCTCCCGTGTAGTTGGATTGTAATGCTTGATACAAGCAATTACGAACTCTAGACTTTGCATTGAAACGGGAATTGATGCTGCTGCAAGTAACCCAGCAAATTTTTATGTTTTTCTTTCATCCATTTTTGTGCAATTTTCTTGCAATATTTCTCCTTGTGCATGTCCCATACCTTTTCACATTCTTCAAAGAAGATGATAACACTTCCCAACCAAGGTGGTATTGAAAAGCATTTTTCAATCCTATTTGGCTTGAGGCTGCAAATCACTCTTCCATCTACTGTTTGAATCTCCCATGTAGTTGGATTGTAATGCTTGATACAAGCAATTACGAACTCTAGACTTTGCACTAAAACGGGAATTGATGCTGCTGCAAGTAACCCAGAATGAACAAGGTACCTGATTGCAACATTGCCTACATCTTCCAAAGCACGCAAATTGAACACTGGTTTGACATGATACAAGTCAATTTCAGGTGTTTTGATGAAATCATGATATAGCTCTGATTTGGCCTTGAATTCGATGGGAGTGTACTCCATACTAAAAAACTTGAAGATTGACTATAAACTTGACTATGTTTAGACAAGTTTTGCACAAACCCTAAATTTAGGTTGCTGATTTTTCTTCTTCAAATGGGCAGATTTTTCAAAAAAAATCTGAGATATGGGTTTTGTAGAGAATTTCGTTGCAAGAAGATCCAGATCAATCTTTTTTGAAAATTTTGATGGCTGGTTGAAAAAGCAGCAAACCCTAATTTCTGAAAATTTTGACAAAAAAACTAAGAGCTGGGTTTTAAGCAGAATCACGTTTCAACAGGACCCATATGATCAGATGTTGAAAATTTTGAAGTTTTTTTGGACATGCATGAAAAACCAGATTCTTGAAAATTGAAAAATTTTCCAAAGTTGTTCAGAATCAAGAACTGGGCTGACCCAGATTGCTGAAATTTGAAAATATTAGCCTCCTCCTGAAAATTGATGCCCTGGATGAAAAAAGGAGCCTCTTTGTGAGCTGATCTGAAAATTATGAAGAAATTTGAAAATTCTTCAAGTTTTAGCCTTCAAATTCTGAAAATAGGAAAAATTCTTGGTTTCTCTTCTCTTGCCTTGAAGTCACCTACAAAAATTTATGAAGAATGAATGCACAAGGCTGCCTTAAATAATTTTTGAGGTTGAAAACTGCTTTCATTCCTAAATTTAGAGTTGTGAAACCCTAACTTAGGTGCATCAAACTTGGGCAATTTTTTTTATTTTTCTTTGAAATTCTTTGAAAAAATTTCTAAGGCATGAGAGTTTGGACACCACCCTTGAAGTACTTAGCCATTTTTTACTCTTTTTCAAAATTCAGCTTGATTTTGACATCAGTTTGACTTTGAATTCCAAAGGTTAGGTTGATGCTGTGATATGGCAGAATGATTCATTGTGGAGCTTGAGTGAATCTGACGAAGTTGTCTTGGAGGCCGCTTCTGAGAAAAACATCATCTTGACCCTCAAAATCATGGTCGCCTATCTCTTCCTAGGGCACCCAGCAAAACCGGTGTTAGCCATTTTCACATTTTCCGTTTTCTTGCTTGTTTACCACTCCTGCAAATGATTTTGCAATTTTTGGGGTTAGATTGATCCGATTGACTAGGTGACTGTTCTGCTGCGTAGCTTGTTTGAATCTAAGATCTTTCTGGAGATGCCAAACCTTAATTACTGAATCTAAGGCTTCAAATGTTTGAGCGCCTATCTCCTCTTGGGGCGCCGATGACTTCCAAAGATAGAATTTTCACTGCTTACTAATCTTCTGATGGATTCTTGTTTCAGGATGATCCGAAGCTCTGGTGGACTGATGGTTGGACTCATCGAATAGCTTGAAGGATTTTGAAGGGGGTCTCTTGGGAGCTGCATCTCTTGAAAACTGCTTTTAGGGCCCCAAAAGCTTGTGCGCCTATCTCCTCCTAGGGCGCGCCCATGTTTTCAAACTTAGAATTTTCTTGAAATCTTCATTTTGCCTTTGACTTTTATCCCTCTGCTCCGTCTTCGATATCTGTTGACTGCCAACTCTGATGGACTTGCTGATTGCATTGGAGAGCTGCTTCAACACTGAAGAGAACATGTTGGGGGCTGCAACTGCAAATTTGATGTTTTAGACCTTCAAATCCTTGGGTGCCTATCTCCTTCTGGGGCGCCTAGAATTCCAAACTTAGCCATTTTTGGCTCTTTTTCAACCTTCATTCTTGAAATCTCATGTTATGGCCTCCGCTTGATCTAAATTTGCCGACAGCTGAATGATTTGATGATTCTACTGAGATATCCGTTGCAAAGCTGGCAAGATTCTGAAGAGATTGATTGATCTGACAAACCCTAATTGCTGGATTTGAGCCTCCAAAACTCTAGGCGCCTATCTCCTCTTAGGGTGCCCAGAATTCCAGACTTAGAATTTTTTTGATGATTTCATGATTTGCTTTATGCTTCTCGGTTGAGACCTTTCCAATCAATCGCGAATTCCGGCTGACTGGGTGATCAAATGGTTGTGCTAATGGACTCACTGCGAAGCTGAGAAGATTCTAAGCAACATTTCTAGGATGAGTAGACCCTAATTTCATCATCTGACCTCCTGAAAGTTGGGCGCCTATCTCCTTCTGGGGCACCCATGCTTCACAGTGTTAGTTTTTATTTAGCAATTTTCGACTTTTCTCCTTGTTCTACGTGCTTGCCTTTGCTCTAACTGTTGGAGATGAAAATTTTCAAAGGCACAAAACTCTAGGTGCCTTTGCTTGGCAGGGCGCCTGATTTTCTCAGACTTAGCCAAAATTTTGTAATTTTCATGATTCACCAAATTTCATTCTCTGTTCCTCGTCCCTTGATCATCTGTTGCAATTTCTTGGTCTGAGCAATGCTTGAGACTCTAAATCTGACACCTGGCAATTGAGTGACCTCCATTAATGAGTTTGGAGCTCCCGAAAAGCTTCTAAAAAGGCATAATAGACCCACTAGGGCAAAAATAATCTTTTGATGATTCTGACTGCACCAGCCTAATGAGGAAGTATTTTCGACCAATCAAAATCAGTTTGAACCCTAACAACCAAATTTTCTATTTTTAGAAAAAAAAATCCAGTATCCATTTCAAAAGAAACCCAGAAAAAAGTTATATTTTTAGAAAGTTTCTAAAAATAGGAATTTCCCTAAAATTTAGGGCCGAATAACCGAGATCTGGGTTTTGTAGACTTGGTCGCTCTGAGCAAACCCAGATCGTTAGATTTTGAAAATTTTGAGTTTTCGCCCCTCATGCAAGACATGCAAACCCCAATTTTGACCTATTTTGACAATTTTAACAAGACCTTTGACCATTTCTTCAAAATGCCTAAGTGAAGCAAAAATTTTAACTTGGGGTACAACAGTGTGTTAATAGCACCGTAGAGGGAGTGGTTTAAGAAATCGGCACGAATTGGAGAAAGGGTAGTCATTGGAACCAGTCAAAGGCTTTAGTCGTTCTAGGAACCATCGAAACCACTGACTTCTTATCTCCCTTTTATTCACTATTTGGATTTACCCTTTATGCCTTCAATCCTCTTATCTTTACCTTTACCTTTGTCACCATCATTACTTGTCTCTTTTGTCAATGCATAAGTCAGCACCAAAAACTTGCTGAGGGTTCTCGTGGTTTCAAGAACCATGAGAAGCTTTGACACTTCATTTTTTTGCCTTAGGTTCCCCTTTCACATACCCTTCTAGCCTTTCATCTTCACACAATCCTTGGTGGAATTCCTCAACAACTCTTGTAGACTACTCTTCATCTAAAAATCTCAAGAGCACACCATCACGGTTTCTCCACATTAACTATCCTTCGAGCAGCACATACCTTTGAGTTTCAAGTTTTATCGTCCTCTTTGGCTTATCCTTCAACTCAAGAGGGCAATTTAGGTTTTCTAAATAAAATGCAATGTCCTTATACCAAGGACAATCCTTCAACTAGCATAGAACAAAAGAGGAGTCAGAGTTCACCTGATGAACTTTAAGAACATCAAAATTTGCTTCAACCATTAATTTGGCTAGACCTTGACCTCTAACCAGCTTGGTGGTTTGTACCTCCATGTCATATTCCTAGATCTTGTCGGTCCATCTAAATCTTTTGCCCAATGCCTCCTACTACACAAAGTTATCTCTAATAGACGTATGTTGCACAAAGGCTATGATCTTGGATCCTACAAGATAAGGTCTGAAATTGTAGACAGCCTTAACAAGAGCATAGGTATATTTTCCATTATAGAGTATTTCAATTCAACATCTCATAGGGACTTACTAAAGAAAGCTATTGGTTGTTCATATCCCTCATCATTCTTTTATAGAAAGGCCTAGAGTGATTGGGCTTGCCAACACCGGTGCCCTCTTAAGTGCATCTTTGATATCTAGGAAGGAATTAATTGATTCCTTATCCCAATTTGATGATTGCCCCTTCTTTAAAACCTTGGTAATGGCCTTTGTCTTCTCAACAAAGTTAGGAACAAACCTCCTACCAAAATTTATCTACCCAAAGGATGATTGGACTACCTTAATTGTTTTGGGTTGAAGGATAAGGTCAATTGCTTTGTCATGTTTCAAATCAATCCTCACCCCTTAGACACAATATGTCCAAAGAGCTTGCCTTCTTCCACACCAAAAATACATTTTTTAGGATTTAAAGATATCCCATATTCTAAACACCTCTAAAAGATTAACTCCAAATGTTCGCAGTGATCATTTTGATCCTTGGAGTATGCAATCAAATCATCTTTAAGACAACCATAATTTCACTTATAAGGACTGCAAAGGCGACATCCATAGTTCTTTGAAATGTGGCACCAACATTATTTAAACTAAATGGCATTTGAACATATACAAATGTTCCCCATGGCATGGTCAAAATTGTTTTATGTTGCTCAGAATCTTTGACCATGACTTGATTGTAACCTGAGAAGCCATCCATCAATGACATCAACTCAGACCCTATTACCCACTACACCAGATGGTCCATATTGGGCAACGGATAGTTGTCCTTGAGGAACTTAATATGCAAATTCCTAAAATCCACACACAACCTAATATCCCCATTCTTTTTTTTTAATTGGAACAAGGTTTGAACCCCACTCCAAATGTCTAATTGGTTTAATAATACCTTCCTCTTTTAGCTTCATCAATTCTTTTTGCATTTGAGGGGCAAGAGTAGGGTTGATAGGACATTGTTTTTGTCTAAATGGCTTTGTACCAAACTCCAATGTAATGATATGCTAGAACAGGTCTTCCCTATAAGCCTTTAGTTCATCATAAAACCAAGCAAAGAATTTTTATACCTTCTTAATAATGCTATCAGCATTTGCTTCTCTGATGGTTTTAACTTTTTACGAATGTAGATCATTTTAGGAGCTGATTCAGTTCCTAAATTCATACCTTCTACATCTTCTCCACTAACAGGCTTATTGTTTTGTAACAATCAACATTATCAAACATTCTTTCTAAAGCAACAAGACCTCTTGGAATAGTATTTGTTTTAATTTCATTCCCAATAAGAGTCTCCTTATCTTCTTCCTCTTTCTCCACCATGGGCTGCCAATCAATTTGTTGGTTCTCAAAGTTATCAATGCAATTCAAGAAATCATATATCTATTGATCATCAATGAAGACTTGCCAATTGTAAATGTTGTCTAGAATACTAGGTCTAGTTAGAATTTCAACATCATACCTGCATTGAGGAGAGGTAAAAGAAGCATCAAATCTTGAGGCTAGTACAGCAAGGGCATCAACCATTACATTATTATCCCTCTCAACCCAGTTGATGTTGAATGCATCAATACTTCAATAGTATCCCACACATCATTCCTATACATTCTCAATCTTTTTTCTTTTGTAGCATAAGTGCCCCTACCTTGAAACACCACAAGTTCTGAATCACCATGCACTCTAATGCATTTGATCCCATATTTGGAAGCCACATTCAAACCAAGAAGCAGAGTTTCATACTCTGCCACATTATTGGTGCATTCAAAGTTCAACCTGAATGTGAGCTAATAGTCTTGAAGATGCACCATCAAAATACATGTTCCAAATGCCATCATTTCTTGGATATTGAGATGGGGAAAATAAATCAAGATCAACCTACTTCTCACATTCATCATCACAGTAGCCCACAAAACAGTCTGGTTCAACATCACAATAGCAAACTTGATTCTCTGCCTCATTTGGATTCTCCACAATATTAAACATTTTGTTCTCTCTATGCAATTGGACTTATTTGTCATGTAGTGGTATAGTGCCATAAGACAAATCCATCTGAATACTACTACCAATTGAGGCCACCCACTTCCTAGACAATAGCTTAACCCATTTAGCTTGACAGTCAACTATGATGATATACATTGAAAAAATTTTACTTGGGTATGCAACAAGTTGCACCTCAACGTCATTCACTATCCCAATTACATTCATTTCATGAGAATCCATGGCAAAACACTTTCCATAAGACTTTGAAACTTGCATTCCTAGTTGGTTCATGACTTCTAATGGCATCACATTATTGGACGCCCCAGAATCTAACATACAATTATGAACCAATCAGCCATTTATCAGCAGAGATGTGCAAAATGGATCAACTGTTTGTTTGTTACTTGAAGATACAATGCCTAAGTAAATCTCAAGGGCTTTTTGTACATTGATTTTATCTGTGTTGTCATTAGGAACAACTGTAGGTTCATTTTGCTGATTAAAAATAGTAGAAGCATTGATATAAAGTAATGTCCTATCCCTATGTTCAGGAATCCTCAACTCCTCCCTGACTGGCATTTGAACTTTTAATTGACTCAAAGCTTGAGCCATGTCAATTGGTCGGTATGCAGGTAAAGGAGTGGAGAGTGGAACTGTTACAGCATTAGTATCAAGGATGAAAGGCATTACCTGACCACTATTAGCAATCCGCTTTGTGTTGATTGCTTTTCCAACCTCTTCAGCTGCTTTATGCTTCTCATTTGTTGCTTCTTTGACTTGCTTTAGTTTGGCCTTGTCTCTAGCAACCCTTGAGTTTTCCACATTGTTGGTTGAAACATCAACAATCTTTTGCTTAGGGACATATTTCTTCTGCTGGGATGCATCTGGCATATGCATATTCTTCCTAGGTGGCGACCTTCCTGCAGCCCTAACTACATCTCTTTCTACATTAGTTTCTTTTTTTTTCCTTTGTTCATTTTTGGGGCTGGCATATCTGGGACCACACCTCCATCTTGATTTGTGGCACCTCCTTGCCTATTTCTTAGCTAGTAATTACTTTGGACCCACAAGATAGCCGCTTCAATGAGAGCTTTGATATCTCCATTAGATGGTTTTGCTCTCTTATACCTTTGTCTCATTTGTTCATTGAACTGATTGAAATTTGTGTTCAATAATTCATATGGAACACCATGGTTGTCATGATTGTGCTGAAAGAATTCCTCACCCTCATATACATCCAATTGATTAACATTGGGATCCTCATAATACTCATGTACACTTTCATTATCTAGAAATCCTTTGGCTTCTTCATGTGTTGTTGCAACAACACAATTTGACTGATAATGAGGCAAATAATACATCACACCAAAATGACACTTGTTGAAGATTCACATGATCCTCCCTCAAGGGATCAGTGGTGTGTTTCTCTTGGTACCCTTGGTTTGTATTCCTTAGGACCACCTATCATTAACTCCAGGTCTTTTAGACCAATCATAAGTGTAAGGTGTATTATGCAATATTTGACCTTCATTGAAATGTGTGGCAGCATTGTTAGAGGATGTACCTTTCTCATTCTTTGCAACCTTGTCTGAGAGATCCTTCATGACTCCCATTAATTTGTCCAATTTGTCCTTAGCAATAAGGGGCTTACTAGAAGTTATTGCATTTGGTTTCTGAAGTTTTACATCAGCCCTCATGATGTCTTTACCAAGTGCCCTCAAATTACTTTCTCTATTGATGGTAATGGCATAAGCTTCCCTCAGTGTTTGAGGACTCTTGTCTCTTAAGCAGTAACCCAATTTTGAATCAAATGCTCAACAATATAGAACAAGGCACATAAGCTCATTTGGTCTCACCTATGGAGGCACTTTCCTCATTGTCATGATAAACCTGTTGTTGAAATCAGCAACTATGTCATTAACCCCTTTCCTTATAGTAGTTAGTCATGGATTGCAATCTTTGGATCCACTCTTTCTCCATATTGCAGTTGAAAAACCCTCATAAACTCATCCCATGAATCTATGTTGCTATCTGGAAGACTTTAATACCATTCTTTTGCACTCTCTTTCAATGACTGCACAAAGAGCTTCATCATTACATCTTCATCTTCTATTTCATATTCATTTGCCACATCGATGAAATGCCTCAAGTGGTCCTCACCAATGATAGCACTGTTACCTTGAAATTTTGGCACTTCTCTAATCTCCATTGGGATGGGATTAGGATAACTGGGAATGCCATGAAATTACAGTTGTCTATATCTTTCAAATCCCAATGACGGTCTTACTAGAGCAAATCTCTGAGCATGCCTTTTGGGATTGACCCCAACCTTTTGTCCTATATTTTGAAGTTGGAGGTCTCAATGGTGTTGCTGCAAATTATGCAGCTGCTAATTTGGAACGGTTTGTACAACATTCTGAGGTTGAACAACATTTTGATATTGATTTATTTGTTGAGCCCACTGAGCAAGTTGAGCTTGTCCTAATGCAATTTATGCTTCTATTTCATGTTGCTTTTCTTTGAGGTGGTCAATAAGACCTAGTTACTGATCTAATTCTCTTCCCCTATGCTCATTCTCTGATTGAGTTGCCTGATCAATTGCATGGAACATAGTCTACTTCTTGTTCAGTTCTTGAAGATGAAGTAAGAGAATTGTTATGTTGGTTTCCCCTTAGATTTCTTAGATGTGGAGGCAAAGGAAAATTCCTATTTCTTAGAAGTGGTTTTGCAAATAATAAATGAGGTATGGATGCTGCTATTTCTCTTGGATCTGCACCAAAATGCATTAAAGGCCGTAAAGGGGTTTTCCTAGGTCTAGATATGGGCAGCTACAGGGGTAGTTGTGTGTTAATGGCGCTACAGAGGGAATGGTTGCAGAAATCGGTGCAAATTGGCAAAAGGGCGACCCTCTAGAACCAATTGAAGGTTTCAATGTTTCCAAGAACCATTGGAACCGTCAACTCCTTATTTCCCTTTTATTTGTTCTCTAGATTTACACTTTATGTGTTCAATCCGATTATCTTTACCTTTACCTTTGTCGCCATGATTACTTGTCTCTTTTATTGAGGCATAGGCTGGCACCGAGAACCCATCGGGGATTCCCATGCTCCGACATTTCAATTTTTTCCTAAGGTTCCCCTTTCTCCTGCCCTTCTAACCTTTGGGCTTGGTTCTTTCCTCAGCGCTTGCTGAAGGCTCTTACTTTACCTTTATCGAGATTCGGAGGTTCACTGATATCCAACGGAACACTCATGGTCAACTAGCCAAAGACCGGTTCCATAACTTATTCCTGAATAGCATGTTCACATGAATATACCTGCGACCCTTCTCTTTTGCGGAGATCTCATGTGTTATTGATCATCACCAAGTGACACCTTTAAAACAACCAATTCACTTTCCTTTTTCCGTTTCATCTTCTTCTTTCTCTTTTTTGGCCTTTGCAGAATCAACCTCCATGTGGACATTGCAAGATATCAGCCTCCATCGGAACATTGCGGGACATTGGCCCGCTAATGAACATTTTGAGACATCAACCTCCATTAGAAATGCACCTATTGAGCAATGAATAGAGTATTCAATCTAGGTGGAATGAATACCTACTTGTTTTACACATCAAGAGCATAGCTTTAAACCCAGTTCACTTAGAAGGTAAGCTCTCATAAATAGGCTCTCAATGAGGAAGGTTTTAAATCCAAATTCATTGATAGCTTTAAAATCTTCAGAAGATGCCTCAAGTTGCATGACAAACACTTCCTTATCCAACGAAACCAAAGGAACAAGTGCAAAACCCATGCCAGAATTGATCCCAAGAAATAGGACTTCATCATTATGCCCAGCATCCAGCTACAATATTCAAGTTATGATCCTAGGGAAACACTTCAACCTCTTTATTTAAACACTTGATTTCAAGTAGGGTAAGAGATTAAGAAACTTGCTTAGGCAAGGATTCTTCAAAATTTTCATCAGAAAATGTCCCGCATGCTCTTCAATCAAAATGGAAGAGTAGGAACTGTATTGTGACCCATCATCAATTTTTGTGCAGCAGAGGTCTTCTTGCAGAGTGGGGGAAGTAGGAGCACTATTTTTATCTTTAAAGAGTTAAAACTTGAATGTCATCATCATCAATAGAGAACATGTAATAAAGAAGCTTTCTCTATTTCTAGCTCCAAAATTTGCTTTTCTCCACCCACAAATTCCTCATCTAACACAGTGAGGTTGAGAAAAGCTTGAAGAGTAGGCAAAATCTTTGCCTCATTCCTCACACTTTGTAGAGCAGGAAGAGGATGCTTGCCTGAAAATATTGATTCCTTGTGGTTAGTCCAGCAAGAGCTTCTCCATAAAAAAATTCAGTGGATTTGTTACAACTTTCTTCTGCATCTCTCCAGCCAAGATCAATACCACTTTCTATTTATATTGCTTTATGTTGTGCAACCTCAATGACTGATATTTTGTTTCTTTTCAAGATGAATCCGATTTCAAGGTGCAGTGCAACAGTGAAGAAGCAAAGTGTGTTGTTATGAATTGGAGACACAGAGATTGGAATCATCTTCAACAACTGTTGAAACATTCCATGAAATCTCTCATAGGCTAATCTTCTTTCTTCTGAATTTGTAGAATTTGGAGCAGCAGTGCATATTCATCTTCAGCAAGTTTTAACATTGCCAAAAAACTATTCTCTAGGCTGTTCCAATTACTATGATTCCATCGGTCAGGTGTTGAAAGCAATCAGCATCGAATCATCGAGTGTTTCAACAAATAGCCTTACAGATAAATCTTCATGAGCGACTCCAAGGATCTCACATGCAATGGTGACAACTAAATATGTCTACCTACACCTTGAGAGCCATCTCATGCAAATTTTGGAAGGTTCTTCCTAGCACCTGAAGCTAAATCATTGCATTGAACTAAAGCGAACAGTCTAAATAGTAAAATGATTATCTCATGGAGCAGAGGTAACCAATGTCATAGTAAAATTTGGTGTAAACAAAGATGAAAGCAACACTTTCCCTACCAGGGAAAGGGTTGCTTAAACTGTTAACGTTTGAATTTGATGCCTCTCTCCTTTGCGAAATGTATGACTCATCCAAGGGAAGAGCAACTTATGTAGAAATATCATCATGAGCAGGGTGATTTCCTTCTGTGTCTGAGAGGGTGGCTCCCTGATATGATGGGGGATGGTGTATTTTGGTGTGCTTTAACCTGAAAGCACTAAAGGAATGGGAAATTAAAAGAAAAAGAGAAAAGGAGAACCCACTGTTGATTGAAATACAGAGGAACATTTAGATAAGTCAGCAAAAGAAAAAACTAAATCATGTAGAAGCTCCATCTCCCTAATGTCGATGGAGATGTCTATATGGATTGCATAATGGGAAAGCTGAAGTCCCATAGAAACACAAAAATTTCACCAAATTTGGCTACTTATAGGTGGCATCACAAAGTATTAAGAAGAAAACAGGACATACAGCTGAAAATAGTTCAATGGGTATAATTAAATTCCATTCAACAAGTAAAAACTTAGATCTTGTGAAAAGGAGCTCACCACATTCATTTCTAAGAAAACCCTGAGTTCCATCATGTTGAAAATTGCATTACATTAACAATGATAAGAAATTACAAAGCTGCAAAATAAGAGAGGAGAAAAGCCTATTGGTAACTAGACGGAAACCTCCAACCCCAGCAAACACTAGAAAAATTTCACTTTCTAACCCCTATTTCATCATACTTCTACTTATTTATTACATTGCACAGTGAAAATTGTTACATGGCAATTTTCCACCTTTTACTCCAGTTACCACCTCTAGTTACAAACACAATTATTGTATGACTTGGTCCATTTACAGTAAAATATCTTTGCACACTCTAATAATTAATTAATTCTAAAAAGAAATAAATAAAATTTATCATGTGCAAGGACTAATACAAAATAAAAGTGGACCATTGAGTAAGTACATAATAACTTTCCTAGAAACACTAGATCAACTTATCATGATGATGAGACCACTAGATTGCTTGATGATCCATGACAACCAACTGCTATGAGATAGAATGCCAAACCAATGCCTTATCTATTGGGCACAATTGTGTCATATGAAGTCTCACCATTGCAAGATCAAACGTACAAACTACAATTGATGTAGCACACCTTCTTTTGAAACAGGGTCTTGTGGGAGTTAATTTCGACCATGATGAAGATTGAAAAGGCAATTCTGTTTGGGGAGCTCATACGTGGTGAAGTCGTGCACCCAAGTGTCATTACACACCCAAGTTGTACAATATAGCGCCCAAAGTTGTGTAAAACCTCCATTTGCTTCAAAATAGAAAAATTGGAGGTGTTCTTTCCAAGGAAACCCAAGGACGCATCCCCAGCATTTTTGGGGGCGTCCCCATTTCCGAAATGTTTCAGGGACATGGGAACACCTAGGGAATGTCCTCGGGCCATCCCCAAATTCGCGAAAAATGTAGGGGACATCCAAGAAACTTGGGGATGCCTGTCAACCCCATTGGAGTTTCCACTCCCAACCTCCACTAGTTATTGGGATCTCTTGTCACATAAGAAACTTGAATACAATGAGGGAGCCCAGGAGTGGAGATCAAAACTGACAACTTAGACAATTATGATATTATCTTTATGATTATCATAATATCATTGATCAATGATGAAGTATCATACCATCAAAGATTCAAATGTCATTATTATTATTAAATATAATGTTATATGATATATCAAATGTATTTGCATTTCTATATATTTTTAAAATGTTTTGCACACATACACACAAATTAAGTTTTGACATTTACTAATTTGTTCAACTCTCATTGAACTCTCAATTTAACACAAATGTTATGTATTAAGGTTCTATAATGTATATATGAATGCTTTATCAATGATATCATATGAATATTTAAAATTTCCCTATATATTTTAAATTTATCTATTTTTTATATAGTCGTCCCCTTTGCCGTCCCCTATCGTCCCCAAAAATGGCCCGAAAAAATCAGGGACTCCTAAACTCCCCCTATCCCCTACCGTCCTCGTCCCAAAAACTTGGAGTAACATAGGTTCTTTCCATTCTCAAAGATAGGGGATAAAAAGATGCAGAAAGGTGTAGGTGCCGATGGGTGTAGCAATAGGTGTAGTTCCTAAATGACTAAAGAAAAAGGTCCCTGAGTTCATCCATCTCTTGAAGTCAATCATCCTATATCTTTACTCATCCCAAACACCCTGAAGTTGGTCATCCTTCACGACACTAGAAAGAAATGTGATTACCTCCAATGAACTACATTAGAAGTGCATACATCTTTCTGCCCCTCACCATGAAAATGCCACTACCCTCTTCTCCTCGAGCACATATCTCTCCCTTAGTTATTACCCCTCATAACAATTGAATGGTAGAGATAACCTTCAAACTGAACTAACCTTATGCCCCAAGAGTCAAACAATTACACTAAACTCTATGCTTCATGGCAATAGATGTCAAAAGGCACTTAACTCTATGCTTCATGGAAATAAATGTTGAGATAACCTTGGACTCTAGGCCACCAGCACAAGATAGTCAGATAACTAAATGACCTTTTCTCATTGGAACCCTGGGTCATTATGTATGTAACATCAGTCAGTCATTTTTTATAAGTAACATAATTGATTCATTCAGGAAGTCCAATAGTGATCGAGAGATAGGTTTGGAGTATAATAGTTGTTTCCATTTCTGAAGAAAAATGAGATCAAATGCTGTGAACAAAAGCAGAATCACACAAATCTCTGAATAAATTGACTGAATGCAGGAATACCCCAGAAGCACACTCCTACTTGTTCTAGTTGGTGGGCAAGAGACTCCTATCTAACTAGCTGGAGATGGTTAAACTCCTTAATTCACTATGGTTGGGATTCATTTGAGCTGGCTCTCCTATCATCAAAAGCTTCAATACCGTATAAAATTTTGTAGATGGAATTTTCAATTTTGTAGGAAGAGAAACCAAAGTCATGTGCACCTCTAAAATGACTATGTAAAGGACTCTCCATTCACAAAATATGACAGAGTGATTGAAATTATTTCATCATTTCTTATTGTATGTCATGCAATTCTTACAAACTTCAATTACAGAAATTAGGGATAACTTGAACGAGTCAGTATTTTGATGCATGAAATTTGATAATGTCAAGGAAAAATGAGAAGACTATTTCACATGATTTTATCTATTAATACATCAAGTTGAATGGGTTAACTGTTCAAATATTCAAGTGTAAGGGATAATCCCCATCTCAGAATACAAAACTAGAAATGCATCCAAAATGGAATCCAGCGAGTGTCGATGCACTGAAGTGACAAATATATACAAGATTGGTATTGCTTTCCAAACACATTAACAAAGCATCACTCAGAGTACCAAAGAGAAGCAATTAAAATATGTGGTGACAGGACAACAGTTACCTAGGACAAATAACTATATAGAATTGAACATGAAGTAACTCATATATTGAAGGGAATGAAAGACAAAGGTGATTTATTAATTAGCTTAAATATGAACTTGACCTATAAAAATCAATATTTTGTGTGAAACAAACAGATCAATGATGAGATGCTGCATTAGCCCAGAAAATACTCAAATCAGACAAGTTGCATGTGTTTGTCAACAGTATCAACATTGAGAAACTGTAGGTGGAGAATTTTGAAAGTGAACAGTGTATACAGCTGAATACAGAATGGAAAAGGAAAATCACGACCAACTTGAACTCCTAACAAATACCTTAGTAAGCATCTCGGTAGACTCCGTGTTCTGTGCATTCTCACATTGTTGCTTCCACAAGTCAAAGGAATTTTTCATCCATGTGGGGCTGATGAACACTTCCAATATCATCTGCAACAATAAAGATACATCATTATATACGGAAGGATGTAATAAAATAGCAACAATGAAGACACACCGTCATATACAGAAGGATGTAATCAATCAATCTTCCCTGCATATTATAACACAGACTAGGAAATTAACGCAATTCTTTCAAGTGTTACAACCAATATAGCTGCTTTTAGAACTTAACAACCACAATATGCATCAATTTGCACAAATAAACTTCTCAGTTTGAGTCTTTTTAGCTATATATATGCTTTAGGCATTCCCTCACTGATCATACCCTCAATGTATAACCGAGTCCCATTGACCTCACTTGGTCACTCAGGGATATGAATATAATTCTGAATCCAATTCCAATAACACGATCTCATGACAGTAAACATAATTTTCTAAGAAAAATGAAACCCAAACTCAATCTTCTAGACAATCAGTATAACAGAGCAAGAAGGCTCGTACTTCAGAAATACTATGCAGACATGAGGACATTTGTAAAAAGGGTATGGGATAGGAATCACCAGACTAAAAATGTGGTCCAACAGAATAACTGGAATAAGTGTCAGATAAACAAAACAAACTGTACATACATGCTATAGAAGTTAGAACTGGTGCAAAAGCAATCTTATGAACGGTGAGGAAAAGCAATGAAGTGGTCAGAATATCAAAACATATTTGGAAGTGGAAAAGAGAAGAAAGGCCACCAAACATCACAAGGGACTCCATGACTCTCTTGAAGATGGTCCCAACTGAACTATCCCTTTTCTCACTCTTTGTTTCATTCTTTTTACCTACCATGTCATAAACGACATATTTAGAGTTTTCATTGTATAATGGAGGGTCGTTGCCCTTTTTCCTGGTATTGTCTTGAACTTTGCACAAATGGGTAGACAAAATCATATTGTCTTCATTTCCTGGGATTCCTTACTTCCTTCAAATCTTTCTTTATTTCTTAAGTGTCTTGCTAGAATAGGTTAACGAATTTCATTGGTCCTAGGCTTCTCAAGTAATTTCCAATCCCTCTTTTTCTAGGGGTAAAGTTTGAGTCAGAAAAAAACTCTTACACCTCCTAAAAGTATCACATGAATAAAAATAGTAATATTATGCATACAGTTACCTATAGAACAGCACTCACATAAGCATGCCAAACAAATGTAATGACCTTGGGGATCAGGCTATGTTTAGGTGCAAAATTACAGCTTCTTTAAACACCAATTGTTATGCAAACACTAAAAATAAATTATAATTCATGCAAAAGAAAAAAATATTGAAAATAAACTATTTTATTAGTAATATGAAGATGAGCGTACATAAAGAACATAAGTGTGTAGCAATTTGCAATCATCAAAGTAAAAATGGGCATGCCCAACAGCCATAAAGTGAAAAGGGGAGCCCTGCACAGTGTAGACTAGAACCCTACCAGATTTAGGCAATAAAATATAACATGATTCACAGAGAAATTTGATGGGTTGTAAAAGGGGTCTTTATAGTCTGCTCAGATTAAATGCCATTTCCACTAAAATAAGATATAAATAGCTTCTGAACTATAGAGGCAATCATTTCTGCACCTGGTATTGGAAGTATATCTTATTGCCCATTATTTTCCCTAACATTGTTAGATGTATGACATGACCGTTCAAAAGAATCACTGAAGCATATAGTTTTATCTTATTGCTTTGACACAACGTGATATGATTTTGGCCTAGAAAACATAAACAGCTAATAGGTATGTATTAGGTTATTTCATATAATTTAAACATGAAAAAATATTATTACCCTACAGTTAAGATCAGTTGAGCCTAATAGTGAAGTTCAGCTTCTTAGTGACCTGCATTATACAAAGTGATATTCAAAACAGTTTTATTACCTTGTTATATGAATCATCAATTGTTTCTTTTGAAAAGAATCTGATAACAGCAACAACTCCTACACTAATCAATGACAAAAGAAATGCATAGAACATACGATCAAACAGTTTGGAAAAATATATAAACAATAAAATCATTCACCACTAACACAGTGTTTACCCTTCAAAAAATCCTTTTGGGAAAAAACTCATCTGCCAAATCTCAAACCTATGTATCTCCATACCAATCAGGTTACAATACATAAACAGGTTCAAGCATGCATAGGAGAACAACCAACACAAGTCTAGAAACTTTCAGCAACAGAACCCCTTGCAAAATAACATTATCATACATTTCCATCCTAAGCACCAATATATAGGAATAAACCAGGAAACCACAAATGATGTACCACAAAACTATGGCCAAAACCATGACCTCATATGGCACCCAAACCAAGGGCTCAAATTCCAAAGCTCCAAAGCCCCATGCCATGATCAGTCAACGGGCTACTTTTAGAAAACCCTCTTCCACAATCATAATCCATAATAATTGTCATAACCAACTCACAAACTTTGGCACTCTATTTTGGCTCCATTATTGCCATTCAAAGATGCCTTATGACGTGTCATACTTGCACATCACAACTTGATCAACAAGTCAAGTCCACTTTGTAACCTCCCTCTTGCATGCTCATACGTGTTATAGGATTGTCATAATGTCATAAGATCCTCTTACACATCACTACGACATTAGATGCTCTTACACATTTTACCCACGTCATAAAAGACAATACATGTGGCACATAATGTCAAAACAAAATGAAACACCCTTTTCCAACAAGGCTAACAAATAATTAATAAATATTAAATAATAAATAATCCACCGTTAGGATTGCAAGGTGTATAGCGCAACTATCCTAAAATTGTCCCAATTGTCATATATCTCGAAAGAGCAGAAAGGAAACTCCAACAATTTGTAAACTAACTACTAGGGACCAAGAGGCCAGTAGACTTACTTCACCGCCTGTACTTCTCTATACTCACAAGCTTTATCAACAAATTTGCAACATCCACCAAAGTGTCAAAATTTTCAAGCATCACCCTTCCATCACCCATCATATCATGAACAAATATTCTGAACAGCTATATGCTTCATTCATGTATGAAAAGTCAAGTTATTTGCCCAATGTATGGCACTCTAACTGTCGCATCCAATCTGAACCTGTAATGTCCCTTTTTGGGATATTACTGATTTTTGGCCTTAAAACAATAATATTTACTCAAAATGATAATAGCTTTATCAAAAATTAAGAACTTATGATAATATTCAAATCAATACATCATATAGCACAATTCTCAAAATCAATCATCTCATGAATTCTTTCAAAATACTTACAAATCTGCTGAATTAGAGGTTTTCATCCTTAACTCAACAGTGGCAATATCAAGGGTTTCCATCCTTAACTTGCCAAGAGCATGAGAGGGTTTTCATCCTTCCAACTCTTGGTCCACCTTGGAGGGTTTTCGTCCTCATTGACCAAGATTTGGGTTTTCATCCAAACTTGATAAGAGCGATAAGGGTTTTCGTCCTTATCCTCTCATGAACTTGGAGGGGATTTTGTGACATTTCCTCAAATTCAAACTGATTGCTTGATGAATTTGCTAGATTATTGTTGATTGCTTTTGCTCATTGATATTTATGGATTGACAAATTAATGTTCGAATGACGCTTGAATGATTTTATCCTTGAACGAGTTGATGCTTGAATGATTTGATGACTGAATGATTTGATGATCAAATGATTTGATTATTAAAGTATTGATAAGACTTATTGCTGTTTGCTTGATTGATCTTTTTGATATTTTGATTACTTGATTTCTTGATGGATAGATGGGTGATGATTGCTGATTGAATGTCAATGAACTGATTTACCCTTTATATCCATTTCTTGAATGAGTTGCCCCCCTTCAAAATAAATGAGTCACCACCCTTCATTGCTGCCTTTTGAGAATAATAATTTATTTCCAAATTGATTCATTCATTCATTCCCACTTGATGATTTATCTACAAGGAAATGATCTCCCTTTTATATCTTATTATGGATGGAATCACAACCTTTCATATTAGGAGTCACATAATATTTATTCATAATTGATTGAATGAACGATGTTATGGATGTCCTTCTCAAATGAAATGTTCTCCCTTTTATATCTCAAGTTTGAGGGAGTCACACCTCTTCACCTCTATTGCCTTTACAATAAATACAACCCTTCATCACTGCATTTGGAGAATAATAATTTAATTTTAAATAAGTTAATTTGCTAGTGCTGCTACCTATTGATAGCGCCACTTTATTATTAGAGTAATTGCACATGATGTGTGCTGTAATATTTACTTGTAATCAGTCATAATAATTCTTCACAAGTTATCCTTTCCTTCTAGCTCTACCTTCCTTATATAACTTATCTTGCTCAAGGGACACAACCCTTCATATGTTGGTTGACCATTCTTAACAACATAATCTTTATCTAATTCCAGTTTGGTGTAATATTGATTATCTTCTTTTGGGCACTTCATTAAACTTATTCTAAATCTCTCCAAAGGTGGCAGCTGAGGCAAAGGATTTGAAGAGTCTTCAAAGAATGACTCGATTCTCTCTTAACAGCTAACGCCCTTCACAAAACTGTCTTGTGATTTCTTTTGAAACATAAACTGCAGACAATTTAGGAACAAAACGAGGCATTACAGAACCTTTGAACACAATCTCTAAAACCAAATCGCCTCCTTATAGGCATGAGTAGCTGTCATGTCCTCTACCTTTGTAGTAGATAAAGCAACCACAACCTATCACTTATTCATCCAACTGATCACACCTCCAAACAAGTTAAGAACATACCCACTAATAGATCTTCTATTGTCCACACACATATCTTCCCCAATCCAAGTCAACAAACCATTGGTCTCCAAGTGTTGCAAGTACTCACTTTCTTTGCTACAAGTGCCACCAACCTTGCTATGCTACAAGTGACCTCTACCCCTTCGTTGCAAGTTGCATGCACTATGTTGCAAGTCCCTACTAGCAAATAGAGTACTCTATACTATCATGCAAGCACTTGAAGACTCTCTTGGCTGCTACCCAATGCTCCTTGCCAAGATTAGCATAAATTTGGCTCAAGAATCCCACTACTTGGGCAATGTTTGGCCTTATGTAGACCATAGCATAAATCAAAATACCAACTAAACTAGCATAAGGAACACGAGGCATATCCTCCATCTCCATGGGTGAAGATGAACACTACTCAACTAATAACTTAGTCCCCAGTGAAATAGGAACACTCACTAATCTATTGTCTACCATGCTAAAACATAGATAGACTCAACAAACTTACTATGTCCCAACTAGAGCTTTCTATAAGCTCTATCACTTCTAGTCTCTACACCTAAGATAAATTTAGCAACCAACAAGTTCTTCATATCAAACTATAATAAAAGGTGAGATCTCAAGTCCCAAATCATTCCCTTATTGTTACAAAATTCCGGCATATCATCCACGTACAAAGTGATCAAAGGAGATGATCACCATCCTACTTAAAATACATAGTAATGATTTGTACCTTACAACTCCCAACAAGAATTGAACTTCTGGTACCAAATTTTGGGTGTTTGTTGTTGATGTTATTGCAGCTTCGGGTTTCATACTTCCTTATTTATTTGTGATTATTTAATGGCAACATATCTCTAAGATGACCGACCTCCTTTGTAACTATTATTTATTATTTGTAATTATTTTTATGGTGGTCGATCTTGTCCTTGAAAAGATGCGACCCCTCTAAGCAACATGTATATATAGAAGGTCACTTTCTCTCATTTGACAATCAAGCAAGTTCGATTCCTTCCTACAAGCAAGTGTGAATTCTATCAAGAGCAGCTCCTTCTATTAAGTGCAAATTTCTTCTAGGGCAGATTGTGAATCCATTGAAGAGCAGATTTGTGTTCAAGGAAGAGCAGATTGTTCTTTGTTATTACAGCCATTGCTGGTGCTAAATATTGGCCTTGTGTGTGGCCTCATTGTAAAGAGACTTGTTGCCATTACTTATATATATAAGAGATATATATTGTTGCTGGGTTTTTCTCCCTCAAGTAGAGGGTTTTCCCAGGGTATATGCTGTGTTATTGTGTCTGATCTTGAATTAAATTTCTGTGCATTAAATCTGATCATAAAAAACTAACATGGTATCAGAGCAGGTTTGAAGAAGATCTTGATCAGATTGTTATTACAGCGATACTCTTTACTCTCTTTCTCATCATTGTTTACTTCTATCTGTTTGTCAAGATGGTGATCAGTCTTAAGCTTGAGGATAGACTTAAGGGAGCATCTAATTTCACATCTTGGAGATTCAGAATTATGCTCTCCTTGGAAGAAAGTGAATTGGTTGAGTTCGTGGAGAGCAAATTTTCCGAGCCAGCTGATGAGGAAGAGAAGATTCAATGGAAGAAGAAAGATACTAAGGCAAAGAAGATGTTAGTTGATTCCGTGAAGGATCATATTGTTCCCATCATCTCTAAGATGAAGACGGCAAGGGGAGATGTTCAAGTCTTTGGAGGAGATGTATGAGATCAACAACACAAGCCATGCACTTGCATTGAAGCAACAACTTCATCATGTGAAGATGGCGGAAGGAGAATCTGTCATCGCTTACTTCATGAAGATTTCCGAATTGAGAGATCAACTCTCTTCTATTGGTCATTTTGTTGATGTCAAGGATTTGACCATGCTTCCCCTTAATGGTCTTCCTTCATCTTGGGAGTCTTACATTCAAGGAATCAGTGCAAGATCGAAACTTCCCAAGTTTGATCGTTTGAGGGCAGATTGTATTCAAGAAGAGTCTAGGTTGGCTGCGAGAGGTATTGGTCGAAGCTCTACAAATGAAGACATTCATGTTCTTTCGCTCAATCCTTGAAGAAGAAAGAGAAAGGTGGAAAGAAAGATATTTCAAGAGGAATAGAGATAAAGGAGCTGATGGTGCTCCCCCATTCAAGAAGAAGTGGGACCTCTCCAAAGTCCAATGTTTTCATTGTGACATGTTTGGTCACTATGCAAAGGATTGCCCCACCAGGCCTAATCAGCATGCTTCATTTGAAGATGTGGATGAGATCTCTCCTCAGAAGGATTCTAGGGAATTTCTATTCTAAGCCATGGGCCTGTGTTCAAGCCGTGAAGGTTGTGTGTTGATCTGTACGCAAGAGCTGCGTATCTTACTGCGTCCAGTATTTGCATCCATCAAAATATTTAAAGAGATAAGTATTCTTTGTTTGCTGAGTTATATCATTTAGTTGGATCTTGTAATTAGTAAAGAGAGATAGTGGGTTCCCTTGAATTGTGTTCACTAGCATAGTGGATTCATTTATTGCATGCTAGTTGTGAAGTTTTCTGAGTGTGACTCTGAAATAAAAAAAAAAGAATTGTAATTTCGATGGTGATTGGTTGGTCACATCGATATCATTCTCTAATGCATGAACTGTGATAGAGCCTTGAACTCTTGGAGAGAGTTGGTTCTACATGCTAACTGCATATTGCATTCAAGAAATCTGTAGTTGTGCAGATTGTCTTTTTGTTGTGCTGAGTTTGGCACTCTCGGGAGGAGTAAAAGATGGAAGGAAGAGTTATATCAGAATTCAATAAAGATAAGTTTCTTTATCCCTTAATTTTGATCCTTTGGTATATTCATGTTTTAATATTGTTCATAAATTCTTCTGTATCCATGCTATAACCTGAGATAATAAACCTTGTGATTCTAGTATTGATATTTCTTTGCATAGTTATAAACAGTTAGTAATCTCTGTCTATAATGCTTCTGGACAGATCTAGGAGCAAGAAGGTGATGAGAGATTACTTAGTGATGAAAAGCTTGAGGCATCTTGTGAGGAAGTCATGCCGACCAAAGAAATGATCAAGCGTGAAGTCATAACTTGCAGCCATGGGAGTGAGTTGGTGGCTAGAGGGAGCTCACTTCCAGAAGTCTTCTTTGCAATCTCTGAAGCAGGGATCAAGAGAGAGTTTTGTAACTCACTGAGAAGAAGTAAAGATTACTTTATTACAAGGCTAAGTGTTAAATCCTTGAAAGACCTCTTCAGCTGCTAAGATCATAATTGCACAAGACAGTCATCTGTATTTGACATTGGTAGCTCTGCAAACCTATTCAGAATAGTGTGATCTGGGATGAGGTCGAGGAGGGCAATCCTGAACTCTCTACAGTACCAGAGGTGTGCGCTGGAAAACATTTATCTAAGGCAAGTGTTGCAGGCAATCTTGGACGAAGAGGTCAAAAGGTTGATGCAAGTACTTGAAGATTCAGAGGGAGCCTACTGAACCTGAAGAAGATGTTTAAGGAGGCTGCAGCTAGTTCAGATCTGGTGGATCCTCTATATACACAGTTGATTGGATCATTGATGTATCTAGTCAATATTAGACCTGAAATCTGCTATGTAGTAAGTGCACTTAGTCAGTTCATGTGTGAACCGAGGCAGGTACATCTTGTTGCAGCGAAACATGTCCTAAGATACTTGCGTGGGACAGTTGGATATGGGCTGAGATATTCTTCAGGTGTGATCCTGGAGCCGCATGGTTATATAGATTTTGTTTCGGCAGGTTGTGTTGCTGATCAGAAGAGCACCTCTGGATGTTATTTCAGTTTGGGGTCTGCGATGATCTCTTGATGTAGCAGGAAGCAATCTTCAGTGGCACTGAGCACCGCAGAGGTCATGTACATTGCAGCATGTGTGGCAATTTGAGAAGCAATGTGGCTTCGGAAGCTCCTTGCAAGATTGGTTGGACAATCGTTGGAGCCGACTATCATCCATTGTGTTAATTAAGCAATGTGGAGCCTTCTGTCAATACAGTGTTTCATGACAGAACTAAACATGTTATTGAGGAAAGCATTTTAGTTGAGGTATATCAACACTAATGAGCAGACGGCAGACATTCTCACCAAGCCTCTCTCCAGGATAAAGTTTGTGTACTTTCGAGATAAGCTTGGTATGGTGGAGAATACAGCCTTAACTGAGAAGGAGTCTCAGTATCAGTGATCCTCTTTAATGAGTTCTTCTCTATGAGAGAAGTTCGAGGTGAAATCCCTTGATTAATGAGTTTTTCTCTGTGAGAGAAGTTTGAGGTGAAATCCCTTGATTAATGAGTTCTTCTCTGTAAGAGAAGTTCGAGGTGAAATCCCTTGATTCTACCCTCTGGGAGAGCCTGGTGGATGTCATGTGTGTGACTCCATGACAGCATCACATGAGAGAGTCCATGATGATTCCTCTTGTACTTGTGTTTCACCCTCTAGGAGATCCATGGTGAAAGTCATGTTGAGGTGACAACATCGCGCAAGTGATGAACACTTGTACATACCATACATGGTTGTAGCCATTATGGTTGATATCACGATGAGGTGATATCGTTTCTTTTCCACATATGGTTGTAGCCATTGTGGTTGGCATCACAATGAGGTAATGTGTCTTGTATAGCAGGAAGTATTCCTCCCTAGCTGAGAGGGAGTGTTGATGTTATTGCAGCTTCGGGTTTCATACTTCCTTATTTATTTTTTATTATTTAATGGCAACATATCTCTAAGATGGCCGACCTCCTTTGTAATTATTATTTATTATTTGTAATTATTTTTATGGTGGCCAACCTTGTCCTTGAAAAGGTGCGACCCCTCTAAGCAACATGTATATATAAAAGGTCACTTTCTCTCATTTGACAATCAAGCAAGTTCGATTCCTTCCTACAAGCAAGTGTGAATTCTATCAAGAGCAGCTCCTTCTATTAAGTGCGAATTTCTTCTAGGTCAGATTGAGAATCCATTGAAGAGCAGATTTGTGTTCAAGGAAGAGCAGATTGTTCTTTGTTATTGCAGCCATTGTTGGTGCTGAATATTGGCCTTGTGTGTGGCCTCATTGTAAAGAGACTTGTTGCCATTACTTATATATATAAGAGCTATATATTGTTGCTGGGTTTTTCTCCCTCAAGTGGAGGGTTTTCCCAAGGTATATGCTGTGTTATTGTGTCTGATCTTGAATTAAATTTCTGTGCATTAAATCTGATCATAAAAAACTAACATTTGTTTGAGACCATACAAAGTATTCTTCAATCTACAAACCAATGACTCCTTACCTTTTACCACATAGTGCCTAAGTTATGTCACATAGATTTCTTCCTCCAAGTCACCATGCAGGAAAGATGTTTTCACATCCATTTGCTCAATCTCAAGATCATAAATTATTGCAACAAATAATAATAACTAAATGGATGTCAACTTAGCAATTGGAGAAAAATTCTCACCAATGTCAAACCCCTCAGCTAGTGATCAAAGGAGATGATCACAATCCTACTTAAAATACATAGCAATGATTTGTACCTGACAAATCCCAACAAGTACTAAACTTCTAGTACCAAATTTAGGGTGTTTGTTTGAGACCATACAAAGGTTTCTTCAATCTACAAACCAATGACTCCTTACCTTTTACCACATAGTGCCTAAGTTGTGTCACATAGATTTCTTCCTCAAAGTCACCATGTAGGAAATATGTTTTCACATCCATTTGCTCAATCTCAAGATCAAAAGTTATTGCGACAAATAATAACTAAATGGATGTCAACTTAGCAATTGGAGAAAAATTCTCACCAAAGTCAAACCCCTCAACTTGGGAATATCCTATTGCAACTAGTCTTGCCTTGTACTTCTCAACACTGCCATCTAAAGCAAACTTCTTGAAGACCCATTTATAACTAATAAGCTTCCTTCTCTTCAACAAGTGAACCAAGTCCAAAGTATCATTCTTTTTGAAAGTAGCCATCTTTCAAGACTCTCTATCATTCATCTCCATCGCTTCTTTCAAAGTTTGAGGTCATCAATGTTAGTAATCAAGGGAAAAATGCATCTAAAATTAAGTGGGTTATACTTCTCCACTTGCGTCCTCTACCAAGTAAACCTCCTCAAAAGTTGAGGTTGAGGTTTTTCCTCCAAACTCTATAAGATCTTCGTACCATCCTCCTCATCAGGTCCAACCTAAACCTCTAGTTCAGCCTCAAGTTTAACTATCTAGGTCTTTTCCAATAAATACAGTATAGACTTTGCACTCCCATCTACTTGATCTCCCTAAAGATCAAATTTTGACTATGTAATGCATTCCCGATTACAGGATCCAAAAGCTTGTACCCCTTCACACCTACACCGTAGCCAATGAAGATACATTTTCACTACCTTATAATCCAACTTTGACCACTTCTCCTTAGACATGTGACCATATGCTTGCAACCAAAAACTCAAAGATGTCAAAGTGAAGGCTTTTTTCCCATCCAAACCTACAAAGGGGTTTTATCAACAAGTGCTAACGTAAGAGACTTGTTAATCAAGTAAGATGTGATGCTAATTGTCTCTACCCAAAACTTTTGTTCCAAAATGACCCCATCGAGCATACTCCTAGCCTTCTCCATCAACGATATGTTCATTCTTTCCAAAACTCCATTCTACTAAGGAGTGTATGGAATTGGCTTATGTCGTGCAATACCATTCTCTTAACAAAATATGTCAAATTCAACTAAATAGAATTCTCCAACATTATCAATTCTCAACTACTTGATCTTTTTGCTTGTCTAGGTCTCCACAAGAGTCGTAAACTCCCTAAACCGACTAAAGACCCCAAATTAATGTCTAATAAAGAGATGCCAAGTCTCCTAGAGAAATCACCACTAAAAAAACCATAGTTATCAAGAGATGTGTATTGATACTGGTATAGGAGATGGGTATCGGTACCAATACATCATTTTTTAATAGGAGACAAGTACTTGGAGATGTCTATGTAAATATAGATATATATTTATAAATATATATAAATATTTATTGTAGCGTCATAAATTGTCACCCTTGACAATTTCACACTATGTTTTGTCCCCCCCTAAATTATTGAGCCTAATTAAGCCTCTAATTTCCCAAATTATGCATTCTATAGTCTATTTTTACCATTTTTCGAGAAATGGCAAGCATTGAACAAATGCATTTATTTAATGTTTTGCCCCCGACACCTAAAATCTTGGAAAATAGGACCAGGATTGTGACACCCTTAGGCGTTTGAGTCCCCCTATTTTGTCGGGATCCAAATTTGAATATGTTGGTGTTGGCATTTTAACATTCAAAATTCAAATTGCAAATGTCGGCTACTGGGATTTAATTTGCGGGAAATTGAATAAATGCCTATAAATAACTAGTTATTGAATCGTTTGAAATCTATCTAGCATTAACAAGCATTATCTAGCAACAAATGAACATTGAGAGGAAGTCAAGAGCAGCATTTCAAAGCTTTATTGCAGCAATTCAAGATCCTAACATCAAATCAAATCTTATGTGAGTTCATGTGTTTATGTTATAATTGTTTGTGAAGGCTAACCCTTATTGTAAGTCTCCAAGCAATTCAAACAATCAAGCAAGCAAGATCCAAGACCTTGAAGTGATGTGCATGACTTCAGTCCTTCAAGGAAGCCATTGAAGGGTGGTTAGTTGCAGCACTTTGTTGACTCATCATTCCTTCCTATCATTTATCTTTCCTATCATTGACATTGCCATTGTGGAAGTGGAAACACTAACACAGGGTTTGACTAAGGCAATCCCTTAAATGGCACAACATTTCTTCTCGTTTTGAATGTGCAGATTTCAGGTTCAAAGGAGATTGAAGGAAGCTTGAAGATCATTTATCCGTTGTTGCATTCAAAGCCCAACACCTTGTCAACTCACGGAAATTCACCTATAGAATTATCCAACAATGATCTGACAAGTCTGCAAGCGGAAACAAAGATCTCAGATCTGACATCAAAGGGCTGCAAAAGCAGAGTAGGACACCCTACAAGGACCCAAACGACCTTGGGTGACTCTGTCCTTCTATACAGACCAGCATCAAACTTTCAAGATAGGTACACATCACTCTGGCTTTCCCAGATCTGCCTGCAATTCTCTATTTCAATCTGTCAATTGTCGAAAGTTTGAATTTTTCATGTTAGAGCACATAGTCTAGTTAGGTTAATCAAGGCAAATCAAATCCAATCCATTGCAAGACCCTAAAAGATGCAGATTCAGGTCCAATTGGCTCACCTTCATGGTTGAAAATCAATCTAAACACCTTGTTGATCTCCATCTTAATGAAACATTAGAAAAAGACCACAAACACACAAAAAATTTGAATCCTAGGTTTTACACATAAGATCTAGGGTTCTTTTTTTCTTTGTTTCATTGAGTATATCTAAAAATATAATTATATATTTATAAATACATATAGATATATTTAAAAATATTAAATATATTTAAAAAGGTGAAATATAAAATATATCACTATAAATAATAAATGTTACAAATACTTAAATATAGGAAGATTGGATGACTTTAAAAAATTCTATAAAACATGGTTCACTAAAGTGGCATACATGGTCCCATACTTGTAGCTATAACTTTTAATATTTAATATAGCATGGCATAAATGATAAACCACAAATTGACAATCTAAATTTTTAATATTTATAAAAATTGTTTTGAAATGGCATGCGTTAGTTTTTAATATTTATATTTATTTATTTTTGTGGAAACAAGAGGCTATTCAAGGATTCATGACATACAAGCTCAATATGTCCTCCATTTGTCCTCCAAATGAACCTATCCCTTCGAGCCCTAAGCTCATGAACCAAAGTTGTGTAGTATGTTTGAACCATAGTATCTCTAGTAAGTGTGCCCTACTCTATAATGGGGATTAAATTAGTTGACTTAAGAGAGATCTAGACAGGCAACAAAACAAGCTATCTTGTGAAGAGAGATCTAGACAGGCAACAAAACAAGCTATCTTGTGGAAAATCTTTCTCCATTTCATGCCCACTCAAATCAATCCCCCAAACTATCATCATTTGACAACAACTTAGGTTGGCAATATCACAACCTTATGGTAAACGAAAACGTAGAAACAAAGAAAGAAAAAGAAAGCATTTTTTTGTTGCTACAAATAGGCTTTTTTAAAGGAAACATTTGGAGACATGGGAGGCATCTCCATTCCCGTCTCCAATATAGGAGATGTATGCCAATCTCAAAAATGCCCCAAAGGTGGGAAATGAATCTCCCTACAACCATGGAAAAAACATAATATAGGGATTTTACCAACAAAGGCACATTTACTTGACCAAACACATCACAATATATATGATCCAAAATCCATGAGACTTATGGGAGCTCAAGTAAAATTTAACACAATTCTATTTACTATAGATACAAAGTCCACATAAGTCAAAGTCAAGAGACGAATCAACCAATCCTTCTATAAGATTTCTATTTGTCAAGGTCCAAAGACCCTTCACACCAATGTGGCCCATTAACAGTCTTCTCAACTAGTAGCTTGCTCTCTAAGGTGAGAACATGTTTAGGAACCCAAACTACATTCTACAGTGTTGGAAGTCCCTTTCCTACAAGTCCCCTTGATGCAAGTCATGATGATGCAAGTACCTTTGTTGCAAGTACCGATTCCATAGGTACCAAAGTTGCAAGCTCAGATGTTGCAAGTCCCTTTGTTGCAGGTACTACTAAACTATTACATTGAATGCAGGTGTTGGCATCATGGTAGAAAAGAGTCTCAACCCAATATCCCTTTATAAACACCATAGCTCCATGAACCATCTTGCACTCACCATTGTTGAAGACTACCTACACACATCGTTCATCTTGCTAATAGTTAGCAAAGTCTATGCAAAACCTAGGATGTGCAAAACTCCTAAAATACCTTTAATCCTCACATCAAAGAATCTAATCTTGACTCAACCATGCCCGACAATACTAAGAAAAGAATTGTCACCAAGGTAGACCTCTCCACCATCAAACTTCTCATTGTTAGAAAATCACTCCCTCTAAGGAGTCGAGACAATAGATAAAATCATCCATGCATCCTCACATGCATGTGTAGCAAGGGCTACAACAAATGCATCTAATTCATCTTGAAAAGCCCTAAAATTTGAATCATCATCAAACTCATTCTTTCCTTCTCCCTACAATCCCTCTTGATTTGATCTTTCTTACCATATTTCCAACATTTCACCTTGAATTTATCAAGAGACTTCAATCTCTCACAAGACTTAGATCTACCTTTGTCCTTCTTCTTGTCCTTGTCTTTTTCCTTCCACAATCCACAAACGATTAGTGTTTCTTTGGCAATTTTAGAAGCCTTCTACCTCATCTCCTCCAAGAGAAGAGCAACCACTATTTTGTCAAGCACAAGCTTTGAAGCAATACTTCCAATGGCCATCACTAGATTGTCCCATTAGTCTAGCAAAGAACATAGATCCTTATCTTACATCTTCACAAAGATAGACAATAACTAGCTCACAATGGTATTAAATGCATTCAAATGCTTAGCAATCTCTCATCCTCAATGTATACAACTTCCACAAAAAAGGGTTGTTCACTAGGGATTTAGCCTAGTACAAAATTTTCCAACTTTTGCCTAAGAGATTTTGAGGTGGGTTCTCCCACAACATTCAAGAAGCACTAAATCAGCCAAACATAGCCGAATAATACTTCCAACTGTCCAATATAACATCGCTCAATCATTTGGTGACATAGCCACAACTAAAAGTTTATTGTTGGAGACTACTGTCCATAGATCTTGATCTATCACCAAATCTTCCATCTTAAGCTTCCATGGCTCAAAAGGCTATTTCATTAAACTACTCCATCTCTAGCCATGGTGTACTCATCATCCTCCCTAAAACAAAGATCTTCTCTATACACAAATCCTACTCAAACCAAGATTAGTCTAAAAAAGTTAAAACCTTTTCCCTACCACCTAGGAAATAGAGTTTGTTGAGCTCTAGTACCAAATGAAAGGAAGTTGATAGTGGACACACTTCCTACACTAATCAACAAGAGATGCATAGAAAATACAATTACATAGTTTCAAAAGAAATATAAACAATAAAATCATTCACCATTGGCATAGTGTTCATCCTAGGAAAACCTTTTTGGGAAAAAACCCAACCTCCAAATCTCAAACCAATATATTCAAAGCACCAATCCAATTATAATACATAAACAAGCTCAAGCCTTCATGGGAGAACCAAGACAAGACTAGAAAAAATATGATAGCATAAACCCTTGTAAAATTGCATCATCATACATTTCCATCCTAAGAAACAATATATAGCAGAAACAAAATAAAAAACCACAAATGGTATACCACAAAACCATGACCCAACAAAAACCATGACCCACTATGCCACCCAGACCAAGAGCTTGAATTCCAATGCCACATGCAATGATGAGTCAAAAAGCTATTTTTAGAAGATTCTCTTACATTGTCATAACCAACTCATCAACTATGGCACTCCATTTTGACTCAATTATCTTCATTCAAAGATGCCTTATGACACATTATACTTACACGTCATAATTTGGTTGGCAAGTCAAGTCCACTATATAAACCCCCCTCTTACATGTTCTTACACATCATGGAATTGTCATAACATCCCTTATGCATCTTACAATGTCATAAAATGCTCTTACACATCTCTATAACATTAAATGTTCTTACAACTTCTTACACACATCATAAAGGGCAATACACAAGGCACAGAATGCCATAACCCTATGTATACTAATATTAAGGGCATAGCAAATATTCCATAATGTGCAGCCGATAAAAAAATGGAGCGCTAAGAAGCAGAAAAGGTGCGAAATTTTGCAAAGGTGGTGCGAAATAGCGAGGGTTGTGAAGGCCGTGTCACGGCAAGTAAGGGGCATGGAGGTGGTTCTCAGGTGCCACAAGTGCATGAGGTCAACCAAGAGGATACCACTGAGCAACAAAATCAAGGAAGTCCTAGGCCACAGCGGAACGGTTGGCAAAATTCAAATTTTCGCCGATGCTCAATTGGCGGGAAGGGTGGCCAGGGTTGGCGAGGTGGTAACTCCAAGTTCCAAAGGCCTCAGCATAGTGCAAACAATTTTCTCAATGCAAATAATGGAACAAGGCCATTCAGGCAGGGGATTGCGGGGGGGTACATCAAACTGGGTTTGCACCACAGCACGGAAGCGGTGAGCACAACCAGCCAACCAGCCAAGGCAAAGGGGTTTTGGTGACAAACAAGCTTTAGGGAGGAGGCGAACTATGGTCGTGAGCTCCTTCAAACTCCAAGTAGAAAAGGAGCATCTCGAAAGGTTGGGGTTGATTATGAGGTGGTATGGCATGAGGCTCAACTAGGATAGTTTTTTAAGATGGTGGCACGGGAAATGGGGGGGAAAATGGAGTTCAAGGTTTTGGCACAAGGATATTTTGTGGTCGTTTATCCTACAGTGGAGATCAGGGAGGAAATTGAAAATGGTGTCTTTATCATGGATGGGTGTGGCTTTTATATATGCAGATGGTGGATTGGCTTCGATCCGCATCGTCACAATTTGGATCAAATTCGGGACTGGTACAAGTTACCGAATTTACCCTTAGAATTCTAGGCCCCAAGCATCTTGGAGGACATTGGCAACAACTTGGGAAACTTTGTCTACGCAGAGGAAAGATTGGATTCAGATGGTATAAGTTCCCATATCAAAATCTGTGTAGAGAACATACCTAACAGTCAAACATGGCGGGAGATTGAAATTTTCACGGACTGGGGAAATTGGGTACAGACTTTGGTTTTGGATCCATACCCCGAAAGTGCCTTTTTAAGAACCATAAGTTGGCGAAATCAACATCTGGAGGGAAGGCAGGCACCTGCTCAAAACACCCAAAACAAGGAAGATTCGGCGAGTTCCCCTAGGCGTGCCTCTTCGGCAGGCTCTTTAATTCCACCGAAAAAGGAAGAGGAAGGGGCGACAGGAGAGGTTGCTGGAGAAGCTCAGGATTTGGTGGGTCGGGTGATCAAAAAAAGGAGATTGATCAAAAGGTGGCGAACGCCATCGATTTTCTTGGTAAAAAGGTAAGGGAGGAGGATCTTAATTCCCTTATGGAAGTGGGCACAGAATTGGTGGAGCTTGCTAAGGCAGCCAAAAGTGGAGCAATCAATATTGACAAAGAGGACTGGTTCGAAGATTGGACTACTGGTTCGCATCTTGAGATTGACGAATTTGAATAGGAGGCCGAAGTTTTAGTTAAAAAATCAAGCAAAAGACAAAGAGTATATGTGCAAGAGTAGGGTGTGCCAGGCAAATTGGGTATAGGACAAAAGGAGAACAATAAAATCTCTCTGGATTGCGGAGACTGTGAAACTCAGGGGAGAATTCCTAACAAGGAAAAACTAAAATGAGATGGAGAAGCGAACGAGTAGATGAAGATTAGTGAGATGCTAATAGTAGGGAAGGGTGATGCCCTTCCTGAACAACCATGAAACTTGTAATGCGGAATGTTGGGCTTAAATGCCCCTAACAAACGCTACCTGATTAAGCATCAGGTAGATTCAATGGCAGTAGACATCTATTTGTTGCAAGAGACAAAGCTCAGCGATTACGAGAGGATCAGTTTTGGCAAGAAGATGAAGCATTGGAGGTCAATTGGGGTCAATGCTACAGGGCCTTCAGGTGGGCTCATGGTTCTCTGGAAGCCACAAAGTGTTCTCCTAGAGGAGGTGGCAACTAGTAGATCCTAGATTGCATGCAAGGTAAGGAGAATCGCCTCCAATCTTAGTTTTCTTTTAATTAATGTATATGGTCCCAATAATTGCATTCAGAAAAGATAAGTTTGGAATGAATTAGACATCATATGTGGTGATTCGACCTTTGAGTTCTGTATTTTGGGTGGGGATTTCAATGCAATCCTAAAAATGTTTGATAAAAAAGGAGTGATAAGAAAGCTACAATCTCAGTTGGATTTTGAAATTTTCGTAGAAAGGAACATGCTAATAGATGTGCAAACTGGAAATGATCACTACACCTGGACAAATAGAAGAAGTGGGTTTTGCAGTGTAGCAGAAAAACTGGATAGGTTCTTGTTCAGAGGAGATTTAAGCCTATTTCCATTCACCTTGGAAAGCAAGATCATCCCTGGCTCAGGCTCGGATCACTTTCCTGTAGTTCTGGAGATTGTGGGGGAAAGGAGCCCGACAAGATGTCCATTTAAATTTGAAAACATGTGGTATAGGGACCCAAATTTTCTTCCCCTGATTAAAACCTGGTGGGAAAACTATAATCCAGGGAGATCAAAGATGTTCAATATCGTCACCAAATTAAGAGTAATTAAACAAAATTTGAAGCTATGGAATAGAGATCATTTCAAAAACATTTTTGAAGAAAAAAGGAAGACGGAAGAGGCTTTGGCAGCTTTATCAGAAGACATAATAAAGAATGGGATGGACAACCATCATTTTTTGGAAGAACAGGAACAGTTAAAGAAATTAAATGACGTCTTGGCAAAAGAAGAAATCTTTTGGCGTCAAAAGTCAAGAGAAACATGACTTTCTATTGGTGACAAGAACACCAAGTTCTTCCATAACTCTGCTAAGGCGCGCAGGGAGATAAACAGAATTAATAGCATCAAAACAAGAGAAGGCAGGATCCTAGATAGGATAGAGGATGTGAAAGCTGCCATAGTGGAATATTTTGAGAACCTTTTGAACGATTTGTCGAGGTCAAACCTGTTGGCACAGCAAGAGTTTTTGGAATGTATCCCAAAGATAATCACACAAGAACAAAATCTAATGTTGAACAGTAAATTCACTGAGAATGAAATTAAAGTGGCCCTAGATTCCAACTCCATCCAGATAAGGCTCCAGGCCCAGATGGCTTCCCCGCGGGGTTTTTTCAGAAGTGTTGGGAAATTGTGGGAAAAGACATATACGAGGCAATTGAAGATTCCAGGTGTTCTGGCAGGGTTCTAAAAGAGTTAAGCAACACCCTTATTGCCTTAATTCCCAAGAAGGAAAAACCAGAGTCCCTCGATGAATTTAGACCAATCTCTCTTTGCAATACCATTTACAAAGTTCTGGCCAAAGCAGTGGCTAACAGGTTAAAGCAAATCCTTCCTAGTATTATTTCAGAAGAACAAACTAGTTTCTTTCCCGGAAGATCAATTCTGGATGGTGTCATAATAGCTCAGGAGGCAATCCATTCCATTCAAACCACGAAGAAGCTGGCAATGTTAATTAAGCTTGATATAAGGAAGGTGTATGACAAGGTAGACTGGCGATTTCTTTTCAAAACTTTGCAAGCCTTTGGTTTTAGTAGTGTTTGGTTGGACTGGATTTTTGGTTGGATTGCCAGCCCAAGATTCTCAGTCCTTCTAAATGGGTCCCCAGAAGGTTTTTTCAGTGTTTTGCGAGGGCTCCGCCAAGGGGATCCCTGGTCACCCTATCTTTTCATTATAATGGCTAAGGCCCTTGGCATATGCATTTCCAAAGCTTGGATTTGTGGTAAAGTTGAAGGGGAAATCACTGGTGGTATGCCTGCAATCACACATCAACAGTTTGTTGATGATACCATGCTTTTTGGTAGAGTTCATGTTCGAGAGGCAAGATGTTTTAAGGAAATTTTGGAAAGATACTCCCTTGCCTTGGGATAGGAGGTTAGATTGGCCAAATCAGAAGTTTTTTTCTTTAAACCCCCGCGCGTAGTGAGGACCAGATTCTAAGATTTCTGAAATTCAAAAGAGGGAAATTGCCTTGCAAATACCTAGGGCTCCCGCTTGCCAAGGGAGTGTAATCTAGCAAGCTTTGGGATAATGTGGTTAAGAAGGTGGGGGATTCGATTGCTGGAAGTGTAGGCGGTTGTCTTGGGATGGACACCTAACTAAACTCAAAGTTGTGATTGCCGCCCTTCCATCATATCTATCTTCTTGCCTCCCCATGTTGGCAAGTGCGTGCAAGATTCTAAATAAGAAGATGAAAGATTTCTTTTGGCAAGGCAATTCTGAGCGCCACAAATTTCCTTTGGTGAAGTGGGAGAAGGTGTGTGAGAGCAAGGAAAGGGATGGGGCTGGGTTGAAGAATCTCCTTCATCAAAATAAAGCACTAGGTGCCAAACTAGTTTGGGCGCTTCACATCAAGAAAGAATCTAAATGGGCAAAGATTCTAAAGGCGAAGTATATGGCGAAGGATGGACACAAAATTTTCAACTCCAGGAACCTCCCCATGGACTCTAGAATATGGAATTTCATATGCAGTTACAGGGATGTAATCCTGGACTTTCTAACCTGGGAAATTAGAGATGGAATAAGCGCCTCCTGCTGGGAGGATTCATGGGAAGGTTTTCCCAAATTTTCCGAGCTTGGTGGGCTTGAGAATGTAAGAAATGTAACTAAGCAGGCATGGGGAGATAGGGTAAGCGACCACATGGTGGTCAGAATAGTGGATGGTTGGCCTAGAGTGGAGTGGAAGAGTGAGGGATCTAAGTCTTGATCCTGAGGAAGTGGCTTGTTTTGAAGGAGCATTGAAAGATAGGATCATCTTCTACAGAGTTGGCTCGGATATTCTAAGATGGGGCGCTGCCCCAAATGGGAATACAATGTGAAAGAAGGTTATAATAGGTTGACAACGACTGTTGGGAAGACCAAGCTCCCTAGCAACATGTGCTGGAACAAGGCATGTTTGCCTAAGGCCGGGATCTTTACCTGGGCAGCAGCCCAAGGTCGTATACTCACGACGGATAGATTTGCCAAGTTAGGATTCTTTGGTCCGTCCAGGTGTTGCCTATGCAAGCAAAATGAGGAAACCGGTGATCATTTACTTCTTAATTGCTCCTATACTCAAAGTTGCTAGCAGTGGTTGTTATCCAAGCTAAATTGGCAAACGATGATGTCAAACAAACTTCTGGATGTTTTATCGAGTTGGCCATCATTGCAGAAACAAGCATTTTACAGTTGTGCATGGACTGCCAGCCATTCACTGCTAATATGGGAAATCTAGAAAGAAAGGAATAGGCATATTTTTCAAGAGAAGGAAATGTCGCCTCAATCGCTGCAAAATAAGATTGAGGCTTGTCTAGTAGAACTGGTGAACTCTAGAGTGAGGGAGGCCGATCCTAGTAAGAGCATTTTCACTAAATGGGATGCAAGGCTGCGACACAGTCTTACTGGTCTCTGGGTGCCACCTGTCATTGGTGAAGGTGGGGCCAAAACTATGGGGAAGAGGAAGGCTATACAATGGTCACCCCCGGAGTCAAGATGGTACAAGCTAAACTTCGATGGCGCCTCGCGGGGTAATCTGGGAGAATTAGGGGTTGGTTGCATAGTTTGAGATTGGAATGGGAGAGTGGTAGATTAGTTGACGGAACCTTTGCCAAAGGGGACAAATAATTTGGCGGAAATGCAAGCAGTGATCCTTGGTCTGAAGCTGTGCAAGGATTTGAAAATAACAAATTTGGCCATTGAAGGAGACTCTACACTAATAATCAATTCTCTCAAGACATGAAAGGTGATCAATTGGAAATTGGCAGCAAGATTGGATGAGGCTTTAAACCTGATGGATAGTTTTGAATTGGTGACTATATCCCACATCCTCCGCGAAGGGAATCTCGAAGCAGATCGTTTATCCAATTTGTGGGCAAATGGGAAATCACAAAAAAACTTCTTGTTATAACAGGCGATCAAGGACTCCGTGGGAGGATGGGTGGGCACCCTTCCACATAGGATTTTGTGGAATGGTCGGGGTCCTACAGGGAAAGGTGGCAATTTACTTGGCATGTTGTGTTGGCACTCCATGTGGGCGGGGGGCAGTCTTTTCACTGGGAGTCATTTGGGCATGATGAACGAGCAAGTCGGGTGGCGATTTGATGTTTCATTAATGATCTCCTACCTAAACATGCCTCAAGCACCGGCGGTAACAATATCATAATTAGCTAGAGCCACATGCGATCAAATGCAGATACAGTTCACCTCCCTGTTGGCATTCCATGATGCAGCATCATGCACGACTGATGACGAGTGGCAGGAGCACAAGAAATAAGGGAGGGCACGCACACTTTTGCACAGCGTGGTAAGTGTGCCATGCTTTGGCGGAATAAGGCCCTTAAATGATCGTAGGGTGGCACGATCTCGCCAAAGTTTGGCTTCATTTTCCTAGTGTGATCTTTGCTAGTAGGCATGGCGGAGAGATCAAAGTTCATAGTTGACATTTAGATGGAGGCGTTGGTGAGCTTGGGGCTTGACACCCCCATACAATTGGACTGCAAAGTTTGGCAAACTACCTTCAAGTCAATTATCGACCAGCAGCTAAAGAGGATTATGCTCAAGATCGACCCTCATGTGGTGGTGGCGGTCAAAATGATATTAGGCAAGGGGCATTTGGGGAATCGGGAGACATTTTGGGTTAACACCCACATTGTCTAGGTTCCTAGCTTCAATGCTTGATGTGAGGACACCAAAAGCAGAAGCGAAGGAAATAATTTGCAAGCTCTTTAAGAAAGAGCTCTTGGGCAGTCTAGATGAAATCTTGAAAATGACACTCCTAAGACATGGCGCGCCTCGATCGTGTGATCTCCCTCTAGTCAAGGTTGCTGGTGAGGTTATTAAGGTTTATCCCTTGCCTCTAGAGCTAAAAGGAATGGCTTTAGTGAGGCATCGGCAAATTGCAGCATATGGGGTAAGTTTCCTCAAGAAGTTGATGTTGGAGCCTATAAATGATTTCGATTGGGTCCCTGAATTCAATCAATTTGCAAAAATGAATGGTTTCTAGGAAGGGTGGTAGGCAGTCTAGGGTTTGCAAGTTAAAGGTTTTAGTGTTTATAATGATGGCAGTCTGGTTTTGTTCATAATTAACATGATGAAACATTCCATGGTTCTGGCTAGAATTCGGTTTTTGGGGTTTTTGGATAGCCCGATGTCGTATGTAAACCATATGCAGGCCAGTTAAGTTTGTTCCTTTTTGACAATTGGTTGAGGTTGTGTGGTCAATATTTTGGCAAGAGGTGGGCAAAAGTTTTTTGGTATTGTTCCTCCATGGTTCCTGCTCTGTAGACGCTTGTATTAAACTTTTAATATTAATAGAATCTTTCCTTACGCATCAAAAAAAAAAAATATAAGGGTGTAGCATGCCCCTCAATAAATAAATCCACCATTAGGATTGCAATGTGTATGACACACCTATCTCAACATCTTTCAGTTTCCTTTAATGAATGCTACAGATTTTTTAATAAAAAATCAAATCTCATATTCTTGAGGTAGTCTTCAAGTTGATTCTTTTAGTAGTCAGCAGTCAAAGAGCCTCCTTTCTTTTCCTCAAGTTGTAATTTCAGCAAGCTATAACATTTCCAAAAAATGATGTCTCTATTTGCTGATTGATAAAGAAGATGTTTTTCTTATACCAATAAGATCAACATAATTCAGTAAGAATATCGACTAACAAAGATTCAGTTACTGTCCTAAAATATTGGTAGCCTATCAATAATCCATGAAAATCAGTTTTCATTTCTGCTGAGGAAAGAGCTGCCCATGGTATAGCACAAACTCACTTTAGTGCCTTTGACACGTAGCAAATTGTAGCACGTATTTTTGTATATCTTCTTCACAGTTTTCCTACAAAATGATTATCAACTATATGCATGTTGCAAAACTCTACATCTGCATTTGGAGAATCATGACTCTTTCAAAACTTGTTTAATAAAATTAGAATCTCAAGGCAAGTATATTAAATCTTTAACCAACAAAATATTGTTTCTTCAAACAATTTAGTGGTATTTATAAATACTTTCACTAAAAAAAAATTAACATTCTCAACTGTTGGAATAATCAGCTTGAACATTATTTATCCATTTCAAAGTATTTGGTGAAATGGCATAAGTTGAAAGCTCTTCACCCCTTTCAGATAAATCAACTGCTGCTTGATATTTTTACCCTTTTTATGTAAAATTTCAAGATCAAAGATGTATCTTTTCAATCCACATCTATTGCTCAGTTGATAATGTCTTTTGCTGTAGAAGATACTTAAGACAATCATGAACTTTTCTTACTAGAAAAATTTCCTTATCATAAAACAAGTTTAATTTCTCCCTCAGGTTTCAATTTACAGATTTCAACAGTAATACAATGTGCTTCCTCTGTGATTAATGCCACTATTCCTGCTCATAAGGCATCATAATCATTCACAAATGCCTTGACAAATCTGTTATTGCTAGGACTGGAGTTGATGATAACATCTCCTTTAGTTCTTGAATACTTTTGTTTTACACCATGGATCTTGTCAAAGAGTTCCTTTTGAATAGGTTTAACAAGAGAGCACCAAAATGAGCAGTGTTCTTAATAAGTTATTGATGATACCCCACTAAGCCTAAGAACACTTACATTTGTAATTAATTTTTGCTCTGGCCCTTCAACCACAGTTTTTATAATGGAAGGATCTAGAATAACTCCAGAACTTATTTGAAAAATAAGTTCAATCTCCTTTGGCAAACAATTAAATTAAAAAATCTTAAAATAGTACTCATTTCTACTAGAATTCATAAAACTTAACCAACATGATTATGATGAAGCTTTCCCTTTTTACTTTTTTACTAGATAGTAAATACCGAGATATCATTAAAAAGAACCAACAAAAAATGCTCAAAATGGGCATCATTCTTAATAAGTTGTTGCTAATACCCATTAAACCTAAACAACCTTCCCCTTTGCAATTGCTTTTCAGACTGCCCTTCAACAATACTTTTTATAATGGAAGGATCTACTATAACTTCTTTAGCACAAAACTAACAAATCTACAATAAAAATTAAAAATTAAAAAATAATGGTACTCATTGTTAATAGAATTCACAAAACTTGACCAACATGTTGTAGTGTCTCTTATCCTAAGTATGATGATGTCTGAGTCACTTTCCAGCCTTGGGTGGGATTTTAGATTTTCTCATATTGTCATACCTTTCTGCCATTCCCCACTTCCCCATTGGTATCAAAGATCCCAAAACCCCAATCCCTAGCCTCCCACTCCCCTATTGTTTGTGGACCCACAGACTTTCACTTCCTCATGCACTCAACATTGCCAACCTGCAATCCTCGCTCCCTCCAACCATTGCTAGTATGCATTACCCCAAACCCCCGCACTCAAGTATGCACTTTCACATAACCTTGCCTTCCACTTCCTCACGCAATCGGCATCGCCAACCTACAATACCCACTCCCTCCAACCATTGCATCATTCTGGTATTCATTTCCACAAACCCCCACACCTAGGCATGCATTTCTGCAAACCCCTGCGCAACATGCACTTTCATGAAACCCTGCAATTTGAACAAAGGGATTCAACAACTGCCACAACGAACTAGGAATGACAATAATGCGCTGAAATTTAAATGTGATAAAATGTCAAGAAGCTTTGGGCCCATGATAGGCTTTCAAACTTTATATAAGGCAAACAACTTCATCAATTTGGATCATCTTTGGACATCATATCAACAAACCCTAAATTGCAAAGTCAAGTAATTGTGTTCACCTATCGGATGCATATGAAAACCCTTAGTTTCTAGCTAAGTTACCGGTACGTTTTTGGGTTCAGGTACAGGTACGCGGATTCGGTCAAAAAAAAATTTGGGGGTTTGGGTGCGATTTGGGTACGTTAACACAAAAACATCTAAAAATCAGAAATATATACATATTTGCAGTAGTAATTAAGTTCAAAATACACCATATTAATAGTCGAATAACATAGCAAAAATACACCACTTTCATAGTCAAATTAAAATATTAGTGATACTCAAATGTCATGATATAAAATTGTCAATTAAAGTTCAAAAATAAAAATGTCAAGTGTTTACAATCAGCCATTATTGATCATTGATCAATCTGAATGATATGGGTCATCAAAAAAAGCATCATCAGCATCCATATTAGATGTTGCATTTTGTGTAGAACCACAAATAGCGTTAGTCGCACTTGCACAAGCATTGACGCTACCACTCCAATGCTCATTAGCTACCTCAGGTTCATAGTCATCATCAATATCAAGTGCAACTAAGTGACTTGTGGAAGCATCCAAGTCAAGACACTCTAGCTCAATATCCCACCTCCTTGAGTTTCCTCCTTTGTAGGAACTTTGTTTGTGTGTAAGTAGGCGCAAGTTTGAATGCACACACACCAAGTCCTCTACCTTTTTTAAATGTAGCCTATTGCGCTTTATTGAGTGGATGGAGTATGTGCTCAAATTCCTCTCAGAAGAAGATGAACTAGCAACCTATTAAGACCAAATTAAATAGATAAGAGTTACAAAAATTAACTAAATATAATATAAATTAAAATTAAAATTACAAAATATAAAACTTAAATTTAAAAGATAAAAGAGTTTGATTATAAAACTTACTCGGGATAAAAAATTTATTGCAAGAGGTTGGAGGTGCATGTATTCTTGGCCATGGAAGTACCACCAACTATGAGCATCCACCCTATACTTGTCTCGAAGAGCATCAAGACCATAATCACTGGAGCATGTAAAACCCATGAATTCAGCCCTCACTCGATCATGTTGGTCACAATCACTGAAGAGTCTACGAAGTGCTGCCTTGTACCCTTGAGCCACTTCAGCATCTCTATATGGAGCAACTCTTGATGAAGCATCAAGTATCTCAGTACTATAATATTTGGTACTCAATGCAAAAGCGAGAAGATGCAACAAAGTGGTCATTTTGTTCCATCTATCTACAATGATTTCATGTAGCTCTTTGAAGAACTTTTCTTCAAGATCTTCCTCTTTTGCATTGATGATGGTTTTCATCTTCTCAATCATTGAGTCGATACCATCATATACTTCACCCAAACAAGGTCTATCCATGTTAGTGTAACGGATCATGCTCAATATGGGCTCAGTGAAACTGACGAGATACTCAACACGATCCCACCAACTATCATCTAGGATCCTTTGCTTAACCCTATTTTCCCTTTCAGTACTAGATTGCCTCCATATAGACCAATTAGGGCTGATGACCATATTACAGAGTGCCTCACGAATGTTCATAAGTCATCTAGACTCTCAACACAATTGTGTTGGAGGCAAAATAGGTCTTAGCAACCTGTTTGAAAATCAAAACAAAATTTAAAATATAATTTAAATTTACAAAATCAAAATTTAAAATTAAAAGAAAATTAAAAATATTGAGAATTAACTTACCTTCAACAACTCCAATTTTGAGAATTGTCTAAAGAGGCCTTGTGTCATATGGTGGTTTGTGACAAACATTTGGATGTCTTCGACCTCAGCATACACCTGTTTTATCCACTCAATTTTGGTTCCAATTTTTTATAGCATTAGATTGAGGGAGTGGACAGCACAAGGTGTCCAAAAAATGTGTGAATACTTCTCCTCAATCAATAACCCAACAACCCTACAATTTTTGGCATTGTCAGTTACAACTTGCACAACATTTTGATGGCCCACTTCTTCAATAGCTTGACAAAGGATGTTAGCAATAAATGGACCATCCTTCACCTGTCCTTCACAATCCACTGCTCTCAAAAACATTGCCCCTTTAGGGGACACGACAATAACATTGATCAATGGGTGATTTTTTGCATCTTTCCATCCATCAGAAACGATGGTCACCCCCATTTTGATCCACGAATCCCTTATGGGCTTCAGAGAGTCTGCTACATGTTTCACCTCTTTCTCCAATAAGGTGCTACACGCCTTCTCAAAACCTAGGCCCTTATACCCCTTTGGAGCCTCATTAATAGACTTCACCATTTTTTGCCAATATGGTGAACAAACAACATTGAATGCCAATCCATTAGCATAGACACATTTTGCTATGTCTTGATCAGCAATCTCTCTTGCCTCATTCTGAAATGAAGTTTCCAACAATCCCTTAGATCTTTTATTTGAAGAGGGCACGGTTTGCTCTTGAGGGATGGACATAAATGGATGGCTATCTATAGGTGGAAAATGAGAAGGCGGTGTAGGGGCCTTCATCAATCGAGATCCTATCTTCAAAGGATGGCTTGTTTTAAGATTAGTTGCTTTTTGGTCTGCTTTTTCTTGCTCAGCAATATATCCCAACACTATATGATCTAGAATGCCTTGGTTATTTACACCTAGACAAGCTTTGATGCCTAGTTCAAGGATCCTGCACAAGTGCCCTTTCACTCGACCGTATGAACTCATATATTGAACATGGCAATGACTACAAATCCAAACATATACTCCACCCCCTGGAACTTGTTGAACCATTTCTACATATTTCCAAAGGGGAGAGGTTTGGTTTATTTTGAAACGATATTGGTGTGAGCTTGAGGAGTTAGAACCAATTGCCATTGTAATACCTAAGGCACAACACATTGAAATAATTTTGGTATTGAAACTAAAAGACTTAATAAATTTCAAAAAACTGAAAAAATTGAACATGTGTTATAGACACTTAGAAGAATGAAAACAAAACAAAAACTTAAAAACAAAACAAAATAGTTCATTTGTTGTAAAAAAAAATGTAAAAAAAACAAACAAAAAACTTCAAAAAAACCTACCTCTTTTGAAGAAATCTTGCTCTACGATCTTCTTGGCAACGAACGGACACTTGCAAGTGCTTAGGAATAGCACAACAACCAACTTCGAACGATCAACGATCAGCCTTCAAGTCTATTCAAGCTTGTGCAAGCAAGAGAGAAAGTTCAGCAATGGAGGCAAAAAAACTTGTTTTTCATTCACAAATTGTTAAATGAGTATGTTTTTACCTATTTGATGTGTTTGGAGGCAAAGATTAGGGTTAGAAAGAATATTTAATTGTTTAGAAGTCAACAAAAAGTCAAAAAAAATAATTAAAAAATGCCAAATTCATTGAAAAACGCGCGGCCTGGGTGTTTTAAGGCATGGATTTGGTCCGGGTTTGAACCAGGTACAAAATTTCGTACCCAAAGACTCATTTTTGTTTCCTGGTCATTTCCACAGTCTCATTTCCGTATCGTGGATGTTTTTGCTTCATACCTGTATCGTATCTCGTTTTCATATCGTACCCGTATTGTACACGAGACCATATAGCTGTGTACCAGTAACTTAGGTTTCTAGAGATCAATGGATGAAACCCTATTGATTTCCTAGAGTTTGAAGGATGAAACTCTTTTGGATTCCTAAGGGCAGCTTCACGTAGAGGTTGCATTTGTACTTCAAGTTGAAGACTTTAGACAGTTAAGATTTCCACGATTAGGCATTTTGGCTTTTTAAGCATTTTTGGAATATATTTGTGATCGTTGTAATCTTTGTTATCAGCAAACATCTTAAGCAATATATCTTTGTAATCATTGAATAAGGTATTTGAATGAAATACTCTATTTTGGCTAGTTTGTATGAGCAATCCATGTGAATATGTGTAATAAATGTTTTAGATTTAATCATTTTGGTTGAGACTCATTACAACATTTCATATCTGAGTCATTTTATATAAATATTTAGCTAAGGGTCCTTCCGGCATTTTGCTGTGATGTTGGCAAAGTTCTAACAGGCCTGCATGTTCATCACTATCATGGTAATCATGAGGTTGGCAGTGATTTTACTATTCCAATATTCTATGGCCCTTTGATGCATTGATCATGCCACCATAGGGAAATTTGTTATGGGGTGTGTTTCCCAGCCTTAGCATGCCATCGCAGGAGAAGACCAAGGCAAACAGATGAGATATAGGTGGAAGAGGTGGCAGACAAAGTGCATGTTTCTCCTGTTTCCAGGGAACATTGGACAGTAGTTTAATCTGTTCTTTGTAATGGTTTAAGGTAGTCTTTGGTATGGTGTTCTATGTTTAGTATGATTAAGTGCTGGTCTTGTACGGGTTCTAGTTACTTTCTGATGTTGTGGAGTTTTTGGTTGAATGCAACCTCTTTTTAGCTGCTTTTGTAAACAGCTATATGGTGTTTGTTTGTAGCACGTTTTTACTAGTTCTTGTCAAGGACAGGGGCCCCAATTGATCCCCCACTATATCTAAGAAAATTATTGAGTGAAATTATGAAGGTCTTATGGGTAGTTTGCAGAAATATGCAAAGCCTGCCTCTGCAAATGGTTTGAGATAAGTAAGCTAGCTCAGTTTCAATCCAACCAACTTGGACAATAAAATCTAGTTTACTCAGCAATACCATAAGGTCTACACAAATGTCTCTATCAAATCCTACTAGCCATCTCAATGCCTATAGTATCAATGTCCAATTAGCAATCTAAAATACTTTAATACAAAAATGTGGGCTGGTAACACAAGATCAAGAGGTCATGAAAAAAGAACAAGTAAATATATACACCATAGAATAGAGACTAGAACTCAGCTTGGACTCATCTGACACAATTTGGACTCATCCATGAACTTGGCAAAAATTCAAAGTTTACTTGACCAATAAAAAAAGTATAAACATTAACATGTATTTCAATAAAAGAAGAGCAAATTGCTGGAACCTTAAACATTCTTTTTGGGGGGGAATTCCTAGGAATCATGTTTCATTTAGTGCAGAAAGCTGACCATGTATCTATTCGCCTTCACATTCATTGAGAATGGTGCCCTCGTGTGCTTTATATAAGCAAAGCATCTTCACCAGTTGATCTACAACAAGTTGACAAAATGTGTTCAAATTTTATTTTCAATAATAGATTATGTAGAATATTGTTATTGATGTCAAAGGAAACATGCAACGATATATTGCATGAAAGGTGGAGTTGAATAAATGAGTGGTTGCATGAAACGTGGAGTTGGATAATTGCGTGAAACGTGGAATTGGATAATTGCATGCAAAAAGGAAAAGCAAAGCATGCAAAAATTTAAAAACGCCTTATAGAATTAATTTTATAAAAGGAGATTAATGCTATATTTTTTAGATAGAAAAAGGAGTGAGTGAAAAAGAAGCAATGCAGCAGGCATGAGATTGCAGGCCACCATTAGAAGGAGAAAAATGGTGCAAGGGGCAGAATTGGACAAAAAGATAAGTGCAGAGACAAAGTTCAGTTTTGAAGAAACTGATTTAAATAAGGGGTTTGCTGATATTCATCTTTCATTAAAAAGATATTATACCCGTAAGTGTGTAGGTTGGTGCCTATCATTTTTTGATGTACTGGGTTGGTGCTCACTTTTGTAATCGAAGATTGGCTTCTGTAGATTGGTGCCTACTTATTAATAAAAGCAAATATTTTGCCATGGTTTTTTCCTAAAAGGGTTTTCCACATAAAACTGGTGTTCATTTTGCTTATGGTTCATTTGCACTATCAAGTATGTGCTCTTCAGAATATTCCAATTAATAATATTTTCCCAAATATAATTTTGTGGTTATGATAAACATGTCTATAAATATAGCCATTTTAAGGAGCACAATAAAGCTAAACCACACATAGTAAACCCAACAAACAAAAGTAAAAATAAATTAAAACCAAAAAGCACAAAAATGTTAACAAAGAAAAGTGAAAAACAGATCACCTAATGAAGAGCAAATATGTTAAATATTAAATGTGAGTTGAATTTTTAAGCTAAAATAACCTTTCCCTATAAGAGATCAAAGTATATGCACACAGCAAAACTACTAATAGAAGTAAGAAATTTATTAATACTAATATGTATATACTAGGGTAAGGAACTTATTAATAGCTTTATCTATATATGTGAGTATAATTTGAAGTTAAACAATTAAACACACACAAGATGAAACAGAAATTTATTAAGTTAGAGTGCAGCTAGGATTGAAAGATCCGTTGGTTTGTAGAGCACAAAGAGTGGGAAGTGAAAAAATACTTTAAAAACAGTCATTTGCAGGTGTGAAATATTCTATGTGATTTTTTATGGGTTTTTAGATACATGTTTTGCTGAGGCAAGCTAATTAAAATGGTTCCCCGCCACTCAGCTCGGGACTCTGCAAGTCTGATTGAATCTTGAGGAGTCTCAATACTATGATCTATACATATTTATTATTTGGAAGAGCAGTTACATATATCATACTTAAATTGCCTACTTTGATATCGTGCATGTCACATCCACTGATTTGTGCACAATCACTTTCCGGGTTTTTGACTGGGCATCAATTCTATAAGTGTGCTTCCTTCTTAGTATTATCATTCAAATAGATTTATAATTATGCCAACAATTATGAACTTCCACACACAGTAAACTGATATCTTATTGAAGTATGCTGTAAAAAATACTAAGAAACCATATACTACCTTTAGCATAATATTGGTGAAATGTAATAATGATGGTGACTTCCATCGATTTATATGCATACACATACATATCTCTAACTAATCCTTGCATCATTCCATGATATTCAATCCTTTTTATGTCATAGCACAAAGCCTGCCCATTACCATGACTTGCAATTGAGTTAGATTATGTACTGGTGGAACCATGAGAAGTAGTACATACCAAGACCTACAAAATAATATATTTATTAAAAAAACAACTTGATGTAAAAATTCCATGTGATATTCATGATGGTGGCAATTCTTTGCAACAAGTGAAATTGGTACCATACAAAATCACAATTTGTAGCTTGAGGAGGAGTGTGATGAACCATTTTTCCTAACTAGGGTCCAACTAAGTCTGCAGAAGTAGTAAATGGTAAGTGTGAAGTCAATCCACAGTTGTAAGGAACTTGAAGAGAGATGCATTCAAATTTTCTACTGACATTTGTATGTCATCAATTTTCCCAATTTCCCAAGTGATTTTTTTTAGAAGATTGCTTTAAGAGAGTCAAATTATAAGAGCTACCCAGAGCTAATAGGCATGACAGACTATTGCAAGATATTTTAAAAAATAATGCTAAGCACGAAAGGAACCCATTAATGAAAAGATGTAGCAAAAACCCAATAAAGGCAATTTGTGCTAGATCCATTTCTTACATCTCCTAATGTAGAAACTAATGGCACTGCTCTAAAAATTTGAGATTATTGCCACAGGTTCTCATTTTCAGAACAAATAACTGGAAGCCAATGTGTTCTATCCACCATACCTTAACACCTCTCAATTAAGACCACAATCCTATGACAAGAGTGTTCCCCTAGATTATTTCAAAAGTAGGCCCTTCCCTAGGATGTCATGTCCCCAAAATTGTAACACATTGAAATGCAAATAAATGAAAAAAATAACAAAATACATATTAGTGATTTAATGCTATTATATTTTAGTGTTAAAATATGAAGTATTGAAATACAAATAACTAAATATCAAAAATATATATATAAATAATTGCAATTTAAATATTATTATAATTATGATTATCACAGATAATATTATAATTATAGTACAATTATTATAATAATAAATAATGCCCAAATATGACATCAATTAAATAATAATATAAATGATATTATATTATATGTAATAACATGTTTAAATGATATTATAGAAGCCTTATGAATAATGTATTATAAATGACATCCTATGATATTATGTTACTAAGCGCATGATCCCAGCAGGCATGAATCAAATACGATTACATTACTCAGGAGGTAGCAGCCACTGGAAGGAGGGACGCAACCCAGCATTTTGAGAAGAGACGTCACCTTTGGTGACCACACTTAATGCCATCGCTGTCTTTAGAGACATATAAAAGGCAGCGGGTGGGTGCACAACAGGGCATCGCATGAAATAGAAAAGGATAAGGAATCCGAATATACTTGTGAGTATAGCAACAGATAACTTAATATAATATAATCGATTTTGGGAAGAGAAAGAAAAGAGATCAGCCAGCAAATGGAGATCTGAGTTTGTATTAATTACTCGTGATTGCAGCATTTGTGAGTTAATGTATTTATGGTAGAATATTTATGAGATATAATGCATTGTTTAAATAGGATCAATGATTCATGCATATTATTATTCAAATCTTATGATGGCACACTCAAAATTCATTATGTATTGCTGATGTGATTAATTGCAAATGTATGAATTTGATTAATTTACTATGCACATATTTTCACCATGATGGGCTAAGGGAGAATTGCAAAAAGGGACACAGCGAGTGGGCCCTCTTCTAGGCACACCACCCGGGGGGAGGCAAGATGAGCCCACATGGGCCAAAGGGGTACTGCCTGTGTTATAAAGGGTACTGCCTTTGGGCCTAGAGAGTTGGCTACCAGGACACCATTCATAATCTCACTTCCCTATCATGGTGTAATAGTATAAGGAGATCAACCATGAGGAAATGGAAAAGGATGGCAAGATGAGGGAATAACGGATAAATGAGAATCCTCACTAGGTATGCCACCCCATATGAATGGCATGTGCCACATGAGGCCAAGGAGGATGGTATATCCATCCTTGGGCCTAGAGGGGCTAAGTCACTCACCCCATATGAATGGCATGCGCCACATGGGTCCACCTCATATGAATGGCATGTGCCACATGAGGCCAAGGAGGATGGTATATCCGTCCTTGGGTATAATTCCTATTAGGATAAAGTAATAATTGGGTTAACAAATTTACTATGGATTTTCTAATGTTCAATCATGATACTCTACTAGTTAAGTTATCATTGTAATTGATCTCTAACTTGATTGCAGGGATTAAATCAAACCAAGGTATCTTCTAACTCCTTTATTGCTTGGGAAATTGATAATTTGAGATATAACTAGTATAATTCCTATTAGGGACATTACATAGGAACTAAGATCCTGGATATGACATTCTACTTTTTAGCCATCAAAACATGAATAGAACTTCAAGAAAGACAGCGCACATCCTATCAAAGAACAATTTGTAAAAGTCATCAGCTTCTAGCTCAAGTGCTTAACAGGTCTGCTGTCACCAGCCAGACCAAGGTTTGAGCCCTGCCAGACACAGCTTCAAGCTCTGGCCCACTATCAAATGGAAACAGGCTTTGGCCTAGTCTATAATGTAAGTGGACCAGCCACAAAACCAGGCTTATTACCAATTTTTCAAAAGGAACCGTTTGTGACAAAATAACTTTGTACTTAAAAAAATTATTTGAGAACTTACACTGTGAAGCTTGACCAACATCCTTCCTATATCAGAATAATTTTTGCAGCAACCAGCCTCTCTTGCAAATTCTCTCCACACATTTACATCTCGTGCACTTTCTACAACAGCCTATCAAAGGAAAAGAAGACAAGGGTATAGTGAGAGAACAAAAACCACTGTATTATTGACTATGAAAATCATGTGTACATCATAGATATCTAACCTCAATGTGAAGTTGATCACTAATATCAAACATAGCAACTGCAAGACTCTGCATCATAAATCGCCTCGGGGTTTGCAAGTCCTCTACCAGTGCAAATCCACTTTCATGAGTGCCATAGGCAAGTGGTTCTGGTTTCTCAGTAATAGGACAGATAAGCTGTGAATCTGCCCAACAATGACTTCGGCTGTGAGGAAAGTAGACTACAATATAATTTTTGCGCTCAGAAGTAGGTTTTCCTTTCAAGGTTGCAGAAGGGCAGTCATCAGTGGAGCACTGTATCCCTGGCTGCCACTTCCCCCTCCACTACAACAACAGCAATACCAAAACACTCAGCCAATACTTTTTTCTTCCAAAGCATTTGTATTCAGTATAAAACATTGGTGTACACATAAGTAAAATTCTAGAACTCATCATCCTAAACCAACAACAATATGCTTTCTCAAGGTCAAGTAGAGCATTAAGATAAAAGACTAAAATTGATATAAATTGCAAACAAAAGTAAAATGCTAACAACAGTTATGATTTCCAACATGTCAAGTTTAATTGTAAACAATATGATTGGCATCAAAAGAATTATAGTAATAGCATATATCAATGCAAATTTGACAATGAAAGACAGAAGGATAATACCTTGCAATGGCTGCAGTCTAAGAGCAAACATTTCTGTGTACAGAAGGATGAGAATTACAAACATATAGAACATTGATACCAGAATATTGATAAGGAAGCTTCTGTTTCAAGTACGTGAAGGACTTCAAATTTGCTTACAAAGTTTTTCCAAAAATTGTGCATATAAAAATGTCAAAAACACTGAACTCTTGATTTTACCATGCAAGGCTTTGCTTTATCCAGACAGGAAAAGAAATCACAAGAAACAAACATGGATATTTGTTTGCATGGATGGTGCAGAAAGAAATGTTCACAAGCCACAATACACAGCACATATATGCAGCTCTATTTTCTTACGAGGCTCTTTAAAATGCTGAAAATAAGTACAATGTTAGCATTTAATAGGATGCAAGGGAAGATGAAAGGCACACACCTTAACCCAGATTGCTCTTACATCATTTTGTTTTGTCTCTTCAGCTTTAAATTGAACAGCACCTGTCTCATTGATCCATGACAATGGCTCACTTCTTGTTTCTTGTTGACAACTATCAGAATCTCTATCATTTTGGCTTTCTAGACTGTGGGCAACCTCCATATTTGCTTGAAGTTCATGGAAGCTTAAATGTCAAACCCGCAAAGATCTCAAAATAATCTGCTTACAAGATTCCTCTAAAACCATGCAACACAATCAACAAAAGCATTAGAAGGTGAAACAATAACATTGAGAATTTATCAACTGCTAAAAAGAAAGGAAGCTAACCATGCAAACAAAATAACTTCACATAATTTACAAATTATATTTTTAAATTAGTAACAAGACTCGCCAGGACTCGCCAGGATTTGGCGAGTCGCGAGTCGAGTCACCCTGGCCGAGTCCTAGGGGCTCGGACTCGGACTCGGCCGAGTCCTACCGAGTCCTAGCTAGACTCGCCGAGTCCAGGCAAGTCTCGTCAGCAGGACTCGACAGGCAGGGTTTGAAACATACAAAAAATTACATGAAATTTAAAGTTAAAACTTTTTTTTTTTTTTACTTATTGAATGCAAAATGATGTACGCCATGAAGGTTTGTATGGTTTTGGAGGTCTTAATTTGGGCTTGGTGGCGGGGGCTCCGCCCCTCGACCCCGCCCTGTATTGCAACAGGGAGCACGCCCAGGGCACTGCCCCTCAACTCCGTTGTGGACTCTATGACCCCACTGGGGGCGCTGCCCCCAAACCGCCGCGAGGGGCATTGCCCCCAAACCCCCGCGAGGGGCGTTGCCCCTTGACCCCACTGGGGGCACTGCCCGCAACCCCCGCAAGGGGCGCTACCCCCAAACCCAATTAGCTCCATCCTTCACCCCCAATTCAATACAATATTCTCAAAAGGAGTTCAAGAAACCATCAGGAAGGAGTTCAAGAAAGAAGGTAGGTTTGACGCCAATTTAAAACAATAGGGGGCCCAGGTTCGACATTCGGTATACCTCTATAGCAGGGAGTTAGCCCCCAAGGAGATCAAGGAAGGGAGTTATAGCTCTCCCTCATTTCCAATTATAGTTGGAGAAGATTGGCCGGTGCCCTACGAGGGGCGCTACCTCTTGACCCCACTAGAGGCATTGCGCCTAGACCCCCACAAAGGGCACTGCGCCTCAACCCCATTACGGAAATCGCTCTGATACTTGAGATTATGGCTACTTCATCATCTAGGACCTATCTTAGACACATTCGTAGGAAGGATGCAGGCTCCTTTGAGCCATAGACTTCTAGTTATTGTTTTGAATCTTTTGATATTTCATATTTTTTTGGAACATTTGATGTCATTGTATACATTCGAGTCTTTGACTGTCTATCTAAGTGTGCTATTTCCTTGAGCAGCTCAGCTACAATTTGTGTTTATAACTTTATACTTATATGATCAATGTATACTTGTGTTAGTGACAAGGACCTTGATTGGGTTGACCAGGCAAATAGAGAGGCTGAGGCTATAGCCATGGCAGAGGAGGAGGCTAAGGCATGAGCAAACACATCCACAACTAATGTTGGTGAGGGTGGCATGGAGTCACAAGAAGAGACTATGGCTGTAGTTACTACATCATCTAGGACCCACCTTAGATGCCTTCGTAGGAAGGATGTAGACTCCTTTGAGCCATAGACTTGTAGTTATTGTTTTGATATTTCATATTTGATTGGAACATTTGATGTCATGGTATTCCATGAGTTTTGTATACATTTGACTATATTTATATATCTAAGTGTGCTATTTCCTTCAGCAGCTCAGCTACAATTTGTGTACTTTATACTTATGTGATCGATGTATAGTTGTGTATGTGATCAAATTTGCTTCTATTTAATGATGTTATTGTGCCTTTAAGGTTTATTCAATAAAGGGTGCTTGAAACAAGTTTTAAATCCTTAAAAATCTCTAAATTTCTAGGGTTTTTTCATTTTGCCAAGTCTGCGCCGAGTCCGGGCACTGAGTCCCGAGTCAACTCACCCTAGCCGAGTTCGAGCCAAGTCCGAGTCTCATTACTATGTTTTTAATACATGTAAACTAGCTAGAATATATTACCAAAATTTAAAAAATAGCCACCAAAATAGTAATCTATGCATATTATTGACATGATCGTTGAAGCCTATGGTTCCCTACTAATTGAACACTAAATAGTTAAGTGAACTGCAATAAGAGCATTATGACTTATAAACCTGTGCAAAAAACATGAAACAACATAGACAATGAACTGATGAGCATGGCAACTCTGCATGTAAACATGTAATATACACGGTTTACATTATAATTAACTAATATTTAGCAATAGTACAATCAGATTTGAAGTCAGTTGTACAGCCAAAACAATGCACAAACATAAGAAAAGTTAAAGTAGAGCATAATTTTCTGTTTTATTATTCCTTACTTGTAAAAAACAAATTTACAACCATTCCATTAAAACATGAAACAACATACTTGATACAGCTTACTTCATGGTCAACAGTTCTTGAGGAGAGGAATAATGATAGCACCAATCTCAAGCATGGTCACAAAAGATGGTTATTGGATCAAACTGGAACCCACGATACTTGAATCCAAGAAGGGGAATAAAAAGTTAAGAAAATGAACCAAGTTAACATCCTTGCACAATGCATATCCAAAGAATGAGTTTGCAACAACTCGGTATTTTCAGAAACAATAAGATTTGAACGGAAAATAAAGAAGAGTCAACTATATAGATTGGTTTAAACTTTAAATTATAGCTTCCAGTAAGTAAAGAAGTAAAGGATGACCCTGCTAAATAATTGGAGTTCATTATTTTTCAGCTATGTTGCATGGGGGCATGTGAGACTTGTGTCCCCAACCCCATAGGTGTTTCCAGTACAGCGGAACAGCAGGGGACATCCCCTGCCATATCCAATCTGCAAACAAATCGCGGACCATCCCATGGACCCCCAGACACGTGCAAAACTGGGGCAATTGCATTGGGACGTTTGGCAATCCCCAAGATGGCAAGGGATATCTGAGACATCTCTTGACTGTCTCAGGGACATCTAGGCATCTCTGACATCAAAAATATTTCCCCATGCTTAAAAAATAAAATTAAACTTCAATTTAAGAACATAATAATTTAATTGGTTGGCCAGTTGGCTGTGATAATTTGCTTTCACCCTCCCAGACACTCAGGTGTGGTGTGAGAGGGAGCCTTGCTAAGTTGCTCGTAGACTGTTATACATTCTGGCAGCTGTCTTCTGGTTTTCAAGAAGGCAAACCTTGAACCCACTATTTGGTGCAAGCACAGTGTAGCCTTCTCATTACTCTTCTCACGTACTTGAATGTATACAATATAAGCTAAAAACAAACCCCAGGAAAGAAAAGGCAAGGCCACTTGCAATGTCCAAATATCCCTCCACACTTAAGTTTGTTTTTGTGTGCTTCTCAATCTCAGAACAATTATTTTTGGGCGGTTCTCAAGGATATTAAAGAGCCTGTGCTTTCCTCCCCTAATCTCAATCCTATTCGTTTATTGACTTGTGTTTTTTAAGTGTTTGGTAGATGGTTTAGCGTTCAATGTATGATTAAGTGAAGTCTTTATTTTAGTGTTTGACATTGTACAGTACCAGGTGAAATTTCTCTAAACTACACTAGAAATAGTCCCATAGCCACCGCATTTGATTTTTCTTTTTTAAATTCTAAAGCAACAACCTATATAATACAGAGCTTTTAACATTTTTGTATTTATTTTTAATATTGGACAATTTTTTAGTCGTACAAATTTGTTAATTATAAAACTACTCCATTTCTCTAATTAAATTCTCTCATTATCTCCAATGACCAATTTTTTTCTGTAAGATTGACACCATGTCTTCGCTGTTCTATATGCACGTCAAAAATCTACAATATATTCTCAATCTCAACATTAGAGCACACTCCCAACTGCAATTTCGCAGGAGACTTTTCATATTCCAAATATCTTAAGAAGTTTTGAATTTGATACATTATGTGAATATCTACATTTAAATTTTGATATATCTATATATAGCTGTCTCCAAAACACATCCCACCATCCCCTGCTGCCCCCCTCCCCAAATGCCATGGCACATAGGTTTTCAAGTTTTATTTTTGAAAAAAAAATTAATGCACCGCAGCCCTTCCTAACAGTTGATAATGAAGTTTCTAGATTCATCTTGAACTGTCCACAACTTGTTATGTTCGAATTAGTTTATTAGATCATGGAAGATTTCAAGAAGTTAACTTGGCCAGGAAACTCAAGAGTTAGAATAAAATACCAGTGCACAGTTGTCCCCAGACATATACTATTATTTTACCTGTGAACAGCTCAAATCTTTAATATCTAGAAAATTTTCCTTTCTTCATTTTGGCTCAGAAAACCATTTTTGAAGACTGGAGAAGGCACTTACCATGAGATGCATTCTTAAAAAAATTCATAGCTACAAGGTGCATGCAAGCTCCAGGATCTCTAGTACATTGTTTTTGCCTCAGCAATACACTTCACTACACAGCACATCACAAGACCCACATTTAAAACACCGTGTAATTACAGGGAGTGTGCAAGCTCCGAAAATCCTACTGATGTATTGTTTGGCAAACCAATTTTGAGAACTTGAGAGTAAGCTTAACTCCACTGCACACCCTACACCACAAAAGGCATGTTTACAAAAACGGCATGGTTTCTGGGAGCATATGCACCAGGTAATAAAAGCTCCAAAGATCCCTACTATTTTTTTTTCCCACTAGGCAGCATTAAGTCTACTACACACAACACATCACAAAAAGAATGATTACAACGCTGGGTAATTATGGGAAAAATGGAAGCTTTAAGAATAATATCGCTATTTTGCTTAACAAACCCATTTTGAAAACTCAAAAGTGATCTTAACTCTCCTGCATGCCCTATGTCACAAGAAGCATGTTTACAACAACAGCACTGTTTCAGGGAGCATGCCCACCAGGATTTGATAATTTGAACCTGGATCATCAAAGTCATAACCAATAGGGCATACCACCAGTTCAAAGTGGAACAGACTAGAAATGCTAGTCTATACCAGTGCAAATCTGCAGCAAACAGTAAGGGATATGGGATGAAGAGTATTTTGTGATTTAAAAATGGAAAATACTCGAAATCCAACTTATTGAAGTGTCGATTGATTATGAGACTTCCAAATTTCTTTGCGCAACATGTGATGGTTGAAAATTTAAAATTCTTTGAACAAAATAGAGGTGTGGAGTTCGCAATCCTATGCTATCATAGAATATACAGGATAATGTAATATGTGGAAAATTGAGAAATCACATTTTGATTTTATTTTTTAAGAAAATCCTACATTTTCGTCTTTTTGAACTATAAGAATCTCCATGTTCCTCATTGATTTGGAAAAAAACAGACCCATCAACCAATATGGATGAGAATCATTGTCAACGACAATCCCATAAATTCATGATTAAAGTTGGGATTGAACAAATGGACATTGCTTTGTCTACTCGACCAAACCTGTCCTCGTCATCCATGGTCCATGGGCCATCTGAATGTGAAGCCCTAACTTTTACTAGATCATAACTTTAATTTTGCTCTGCTCTTTTAAAAAAAACAAATTTTGATATCATCCAAAGATCTTATGATAATGAAAATCAAATCAATAGACTAAAGTGTCGGACCAAGCACTATTCAAGAATTAAACTTGAAAGAAGTAGCATATTTCACAACATAAAAAGCCCTAAATTTTGCTAGCAAACAACTGAAATGCAGCTAAGATTCTAAAACCAAAAGAAAACACCACAAAATTAAACTCACCCACAAGGACTACTGCCTCAAATCCAATACATCTATAGAGACCCAATTATGCATTATAAAAATTGACGAAAATTACATTAAAGAAAAAGGTCTAGAAACTGAGAATCATACTGGTTATTTATGTAGCCGTTGGGAATGGTGGTGTAGAATTGGGTCATCTCCATTCTCGTCCTGCATATTGTGTAGCAGCTGTAAGAGAGGGGATGGATGGATCCATGTTTTCAATAATAATATATTGGTGTAGATCCAAAAATGTCTTTACCCCTTTTGATCTCCCTCTTTACAAACACCCCCGGGTTAACGTACCCTAGGGATGCCTCATGCCCCTTCAAATGGACTTCACAAAACTATCCGTGCATATTTTTCCTTCCTAATATTAGGAAAAAAAATTAACTATTCTTTAATAGCCATAAAACTTTATTTAAAGAAGTTCGTTCAAGGTTTTGTTATGATGGGACTACCATTATTTGAAGTAAATATTATTTGTAACTTTATAAGTTAAGTTTTTATTAAAAAAATTTAAATATATTTTTGTAAATAAATTAAGAGTTTAAAGCTATCGTTCTAAGTTTTGGACATGAGCACATCATCTATATTTTTGTTGAATTGTTTAAAAATGTCTAAAAATATTAAAAAAAACAAAACAAAACAAAAAAAAGGTATCAAGGTATGTATTATTAACTATTCTTTAATAGCCATAAAACTTTATTTAAAGAAGTTCCTTCAAGGTTTTGTTATGATGGAACTACCATTATTTGAAGTAAACATTATTTTTAACTCCTATAAGTTAAGTTTTTATTAAAAAAAGTTAAATATATTTTTGTAAATAAATTAAGAGTTTAAAGCTATCGTTCTAAGTTTTGGACTTCAACACATCATCTATATTTTTGTTGAATTGTTTTAAAAATGTCTAAAAAGATTTTTTATTTTTATTTTTAAAGTATCAAGGTATGTATTATTAATCACTTTATATGTCATCATATGCTTGGTTGCTTCTTTGATATGACTTGTGAAAATGAATATTTTAAATTTATTTTTTAGATAAAAATATAAGAGCTACTATTATTTAACATAATGATATCAAATTTCCACAATCCATATTGATGTTGAGTATTATTTTTGGATTCAATTGTGTAGGAGTTTTTTGTATCGACGTTTTGGATCACACTTTGTGATCCATCATGAGGATAATAGAGAGCTAGAGGAGCACTCTCTATTTTTGCTCTTCTAGTTCTTTATTATCTCGATGATGGATCATGGAGTTGTTGCAAGTATGAAGGTGTTGGCATTAATGTCAACAAGATGTCTATGAACTGGTGTTTTCATTGATGTCAACTATGTGTTAAGGAAGTTCATTGCATGATAAAGATGTTGAGGATATTGATAAAATTGTGAAAAAGAGGAAAACAAGTTGTTGTAGGTTGTGCATGTGTAGTTGAGATATCGAGGAAGTGTTGTGAGTACATGGAGCTATCTTTATGTTGCAGTGTCTAGAAATGTGTTGGAATGTAGTAATGTGTTGAGATGATGTCTCTGGTACTTGGTTTCCAAGTGCTTTTGAGAAAATTTGATAAACAGAGAAAACAGTGTTTTGCAAGTGTTCAATATGTGCTTCGAGATGTGTTATGCATTTCTTCTGTGTTGATGTTATGCTTGTGCAGATCTGATAAGTTGTTCAGGGTTGTTAGAGGTTGTTACATTCCAAAATTGGATTTCTGAATCATTGTACAAAGTGAAATATTTTCACCAGTGTGTGAACCATTTTTTCAGTGACATTTTATGTGGCCTAGGAGAAATGTATTTGCTATGTGTTTCTCTACAGTTTGGCTTCATGTTGTGCAGATTTGGGAAGTTGTGTCAATGTGTGAATAATGTCTACCAAAAATTTTGGGTTGAAGTATTTGTATGATGCAAGTTTGGATGAAGTCTTGTTGGATCTTGGGTGGTTCAAGGATTATTCTAGATCGTGTTGAAGTGAATTTTGTTGTCTGAAAGTTTTAGATTGATTTAAGGAAGCGTGTACTTAATGTTTTATGGTGTTTAGCACGGGTATTGGTCGACCTTGTGTTAACACTACATGTGAAGTTTATGAAAGTGTGTTGAGGTGTTTTAGGATCTAATTGGGTCCTAATTAAGGATTTATATGGGTCACCTTCATTCCTATCCACCACAGGAATGTTTAGGTGCCGACCTAACTTGAAATTTTGAATGTAACGGATAGTTACCGACCTTGGAGAAGGTTTTTGAGGTTGAGGTTGATATAAATAAGAGTGGTGTTGTTGTGAGATGAAAAAAGAGGCAAGATGGATACGAGATCGATGCGAGTGATGTATGTGATGTGAATTTGAGCAAAACAGTGCGAATTTTAAAATGTTGGATTTCTGAAGGCAATGAGCTAAAGGTGTTTGAAATCTTTCATACAAAGTTGCAAAAGTGTTGGAGCATTTGTGGTGGATTCCTTATTGCATTGAGAAGTTGTTCTCTATGTAACATTTATCTTTTATCTTCTTGTGATTATTTTTGTGGCAGTGAGCCCTGGCTATGAGCCTTTTTGGACAGTGTGTCTTATTTTGGCAGTGAGCCCTTGTACCGATTTTGCAATTACTTATATTGTGAGCTAATCCTCACCATGGTTTTTCCCTCATTGGGTTTTCCACGTAAATATAGTGTTCTCTTGTGTATGGTGTTGTTATTTTAGTTTATGTTATTTGCATTTCATGTTTGATCATTTTAACAAAATAAGGGTTTAATGAATGCATGTGGATATGATTACTATTGAGGGTTTTGTTGTTTTAATTTGCTACAACTGATTCACCCCCCTTCTCAGTTGTCTTGTTCATTCAATAGGAGTGTAATTTGAAATGTTGATGCAAAAAACTCTTACATAATTGAATCTAAAATTGAACAACATTATTTAACTTTACAAGTAAAGGGTAAAAGTCCTATATATAATAATTCCACAACAATTATTAATGTGAGCAATTAGTTGATGTAAATTCAATCCCACAACCTTTGTTAACATATTACCATCAATAGTTTGTTTCCCGCTCATCCTTGTTCGAATCAACTTTGTGTATGGTTTCAAATAGTCATGGAGTCCCCTTGACCCCCCTCCTCGCCTATCCTTGCATGCTTTGATAGTAAAAACGACTATTGCCTCTACTTTGGCTAACCCTACACTACTTTGGACAACTCTCTAGATCTCATGAATCCCTCTATGATTTTGAATCTCAAGGCTTGGAAAAATATTCCTGTGGGTGATGCCCAAGGTGACCATGTGTGGGGAATTATTATTCCTACATCCATTAAGTCTAAAGAAGGAATTGAAATAAAGCTTCCTAACTCTACGATGGAAAAAATTATCTCCTCAATGGAGTATTCCTTGGTGGTATTTTTTTTCTTTTTTTCCCATTATGGACATGGTTAGGTAATGGACAACTACTAAATGGTGACTAAAAGGAAGTGTGGAAGTTAGTGTGATGGTTGGTGGCATTTTCCTTTTCAAATTCACTTCCAAGGATGAACTCCTATTGATCCTCACTATTGGCCCTCGGATCTATCACAAACACAATTTATCTCTGTGTAAATAGAGACCAAAATTTGGCCCTATTACGAACCTGACCAAACAACCCCCATTTGGGTTAGGCTGCCTAGGCTCCCTCTCAAGTTCTGGGATGAAGAAGTGTTTATATGGATTGGCAACTTCATTGGACAGTTTATATATGTTGACAATAACACAAAGAATAAGTCAAGGTTAGTGCAATAGAGAGGATCTACCACTCTTGAGTCTCTAAGATAGGGAAGAGTTTGTAGGGGATGGATGGCTCTCTATTATCTTAGGGACAAAAGCTCAAGTGACAAAAGACTATTAAGGGAAAATTTGAAGTATATTTTTGGGTTTTTTGATTGTTTACAAAAAGAGAGCTTCAGAAGCCGAGTGAACAGACCTCACAAGTCTCAAGAAATAGAAAAGTAGGATCTCGACCAGAGGACGAAAGCGTGGACCAAGGAAAATAGTGTGGTGTGTTGGCATCTCATATAGACCAAAGGTAGAGTCTACTACTAGAGACACTTAGGATCTGCTAACTACTTGAATGTTGAAGCTTGACAATTTTACTAATCTAAACATAATGCTAAAAATGTGGGAAATGTACAACGAAGAATACTAATTAAAAGAAAAATAAACTATTGAGCAAAAATAATGAGTAGTGGAAGAAAATGGATTGACTCATGGTAGGTCTAACCTCCTGCAAGATAAATCTTTTGTTGAAAAATGTAGGTAGTGCAAAGTCCAGCTTAATGGATCGTAAAACTAAGAAAAAAGAAAAAAGTTCATACTTTAACCTACGGAATTATCCGACAGCATTCTAGCAACTTTGCAAGCGGAAACAAAAGTCTCAAATCTACTACCAAAGGACCCCAAAAGTTGAGTAGGACACCCCTTAAAGGACTAAGATGCCCTTGGGTGAATAATTCCTCTTATGCACACTAAAACCAACTTTTCTAGGTAGGTATATATCACTTTGCACTTTCTGAATCCACCTGCAAGCTATTGTTTCAATCTATTAATTGTTGATATCTTTAAATTTACATATTAGGTAACATAGTCTAATTAGTTAATCATTCCAAATCATTTCCAATCCAGTCCCATCTTCAATTAGATGTAGATTCAAGTTTGATTGGCTCGCCTTCATGGTTGTAAGTAAATATAATCATCTTGTTGATATACATCTTAATGTAACTTGAAATAAATCCACCTCACATCCTAGGGTCTTTACATTTAGGACCTAGGATCACCTTTTTCTATGTTTCATTTTGGTGAACTCAACATCTTAACATCATAGACCTTCTGAAATTGGAAATCCTTTAAACCATAGAACTAGGTTTTGCATTGAATTATTTTGCATTTCTCATTTAGGGTTTCATTTTTGCATCATAAAAGCAAAAAAAAATTGTATTAATAATATGTTGAGCATAGAAGAAAACATTTACAACAGGTAACATGTCATGATATGACTGATATGAGACTGATATGAATAGACGTATAGACTAAAATGCTACTATTCTAACCCCAAGTATCTACGCACAAGAGAGATATATAGCAGAAAATATATAGCAGAATATATAGCATATACAACATAATAGATGACATATAAGTGGTACAAAGAGACTTGACTAAATACAAAATTTAATTATCATCTCCCATATCCTACTTTTATTTCAGTCATCCATGGCTCCCATATCAATATCAATATCATTCCTTTTCAAGTACCTTACATATTTCACACATATCAATATCAATAGCATAAAAATAGTTAAAAAAGATATGGAAAATAGTTTCAAGTACCTTACAGATTTCACACATATCAATATCATTTCTTTTCAAATTAAAAGGAACTTTTTGCAGTAAGACAAGCCATCTGAAGCAAGTTTTCTTTGCATCTAAATTATTGTGCCACAAAAAACAAAAAACCTTTTGCCAAGCTTTATCCTCAATGTTAGTCCTCCAAATTTTGTTGAGATAATCAGTGAGGGTGAAAGAGTTAAGGATCTCCTTATAAATGATTTTTGTGTTGACTTCATTCAAAGAGAGAGAGCCTTTCCACAAGAGCTCAATAGGTTCATCCTTCCAATTTCTAATATGGGAGATATTAATCCAACCTTTATAGGCTTCTTTGATAATAGAGTAAGTTCTTATTCTAGAGGTATCCCATAGTCTTCCCTTAGCTGATCCTAGGAAACCAACAAACCATCCTTGAAAATGCTATTGAAAGTCTGGATGCCCTCATGGTTCCATTTTTTTGTTGAAAAGCCCTGCAACAAGGTCAGGGGCTTCCCATGATGCTTAAGATTCCACCAAATAGACCTTCCTGGGTGGATCAGGTTGCAACTAGGATCGGATAAGAGAGGACAAGTTATTTTTTCCCTTATGGACTCCCAGGCTTTCTAAATGCTCCTAAAAACCAGTGAACCTGCAGGTAATATTGGGTATTTGGTGATGAGAAGATCACTAAAAGGGAGACCCTTCCATGACCTTGCCAGTTTAGGGACAACTTGTGAAATATTGTTTCTGATTAGAACTTTCCAAGGTTCATCTCCATATAGGGCCTTGATAATCCATTTTGCAACAAGAGCTACACCATGCTTCTTTAGATCTTTAAGGCCCAAACCACCATTAGCCTTTTCCAGATAGCACCATTTCCATTTGATAGAGTGCAATTTTTTCTTACCTTTCCCATCAGACCATAGAAATTTTTTTATTTTCTTTTGGACCTCATTGATTTGGTAGTTGTTGAAGGACCATACTGAAGCAAAGTACATAGTGTAGGAAGACAATTTTTTTTGGAAGATCTTAATCTTGCTAGCAAGAGACAAGTAGTGCCTGTTCCAACCATCAATTTTCAATCAATTTTTGCTTTTAACCACTGCCGCATGTCCTTGAGATTAGGTGAGACTGAAAAGGGGATCCCCACGTATCTAACCTACTTATGGGGACCCCCCCCCATTGGAGGTCAAGCTTTTGCAACTAGTTAGGAGGGGTATCAAGCCATCTTAACAAAATGGATTTTTCCTTTGAGACCCTAGCCCCAGAGGCACGACATAAAAGTTCAATATTTTTCATTAAATTATTGAGATTTTCCTCTTCCAACTCCACAAAGATAGAGGTTTCATCGGAAAATTAAATATTTAGTAGTTCACCATTGTTTGGTAGTATCAAGCCTTTCACTTTGGGAGACATACTATTCTCTCTTAGTAAGTAATGGAGAGCATCATAAGCAATTACAAACAAGGTAGGAGCAATTGGGCACCCCTTTCTTATTGATCTTTCCAACTTAATAGCATCAAACCTAGTTCCATTCAACTCTACCAGGGCAGAAGCATCTGTCAAGAGAGTGCCAATCATTTTAGAAAATTCCTGAGGAAATCCAAAGGCCTCTAAAGCCATATTTATAAAAGACCATTCCACCCTATCATAAACCTTCTCAAAGTCCAAGAGAAGCATTGCAACATTTTGTTGAGATCTTTTAGCCCAATCAAGAGCTTCCCAGCTAGTTATCAGGTTTTCAAGGATATATCTGCCCTCGATAAATCTTGTTTGAGTAGAGCTTATGAATTTAGGGAGGATGTTGGTAAGCCTTAAGGCTAAGAATTTTGCCAGTATTTTGTAAGAAATATTCAACAAAGTGATGGGTCTCTAGTTTTTAATCAGGGTTTTATCCCCCTCTTTTGGCAATAGTTTAATAAGACCTTGGTTGATACATGTTCCCAATGACCCTTTTTCAAAGGCATCCATATAGACTTGGTGGAGATCCCAATCAATGAATACCTGGTAAAACTCAATAGGAATCCCATCAATCCCAGGAGACTTGTCATTGCTTATTGAGAGGATGGCTCTTTTGATCTCCTCTTTAGATATGGGAGTGGCGAGTTGGGCACAGTCCTCATTAGAAATTTTTTAGGTATTAGCCTCTTAATTTTCTTTCTTTCTTCCTAACAGCCTTCCCCACTGTCCTCATACCTAAAAATGTCCTTGTAAAATAGTGTGAATTGATGCAAAATGTCTTTCTGATTTAACAGGGTCACACCATTATGACAAATCTTATCAATATGTTCCTTTAAGCCTTTCTCTTTTATGTATCTGAAAAAGAACTTTGATCCTTTATCCCCATTTTTCAACCAATTGAGTTTAGCTCTAACCTCCAACCCCCAAATTTTATTGGCCTGTAACCTTCTTATAGAGGACTTGCTTTTGTTGAGCTCGTCATAGAGTTGCTCATCTGCAGGGTTCTCCTGAATCTTTGTTTCAGCAACTAGGAGCTCATCTTGAAGGCGATTCTCTTCTCTCCTTCGATCCATTGCTTTCTTCTTGCCTATAGTTTGAAAGATGTACTTCCATGCATTCACATTGTGATTCCATCTCTCTATGGGATCAACGTCCTTTAACATCCATCTATTAATACCCCTAAGGGTATTTATAGCCTCAAGGCAATCTTGGTCCCTCAACAACCTGGTGTTAAGGATGTTGTCCCTAATCTTTGGGTGAATCTTGGCTCCATTATTTATGGCCATCTTAGCCTTGATTGGGTGGTGATTTGATAAGGTGTAAAGATAAACCAATACTTTACTACCATCATTGTTGGGCTTAAAACTGCATAAGTCATTGTTAGCATAAAACCTATCTAATCTAATATAAATTATTTTTCCACCTTTATGGGCATTACACTAGGAGAACCACACACAATTTCTCTCTTATTTCATCCCTTCAAGAAGGTCAAGGATGTTAATCTTGTTTTTCATTCTATATCAATGATGCTTCTCATTACCTTTTTGTTCCATACTAATGCCACCTTTTTTGTCTTCCCCATTCTCAACCATGTTAAAGTCCCCTCCCATAATCCAAGGGACATCTAGGAGCCCAATTATCCATTTCCACAATTCACAGCTCGCAAGGTAATCATTGGGTGTGTAAATTGAGAAAATGCCAAATTTGGCATCACCCCTTTCAAAAGTGGCCCACACAGCTTTGTTACAGGGAGAGACACCCAAGTTGGTGAGAAATGGATTCCATTTACTAGCCACCAGGATGGAAACATCCCCCTGCCCTTCTCATGGTTGGAGGTCAAATCCAAAGCATTCCCCCAGATGAACTTCAAGTTAGTCTCAAGCATAAAGCCTATAGCCTTAATTTCTTTCAGAAACACAAAATCCTTATTTTGATCCAAATTAAGAAATATTCTTACCACATATTTCCTATCAGGGGACTCAAGTCCCTTGACACTCCAAGAAGTGCAATTAATTATCATTGATCATTTTAGGTATAAACTCTTTAGCATTCTTGAACATTTTAAAGTATTTGATTACATTCTCTTCATTCTCCAATATCTTAGGGGAGGGAACAACCAGTACTATATTGGTTTTCTTCCTCTTCCCCTTGTTGGTTCCTGTAGAATTTTTGCAGATTGCAAGGGTACTACCTTTTTTCCTTCCTCTTTTCTTAGGTTCTTTAGAAGGAGTGGAGACAGGATCCCCCACAAGGTCTTTTGAGCTATTTTGGACCTCCTCACTGTTTGCATCATCAACTTCCCTAGATGGGGAAGAATCCTTAACTACTAACAAGCTATCCCCCCTACACAACTCATTGGGGAGGCCTTCTTTACTTCCAGTGGTCTCCTCACCATTAGGAAGCCCAATAAGGCCTACAGGTTCATTGGTTTGAAGAGGATTTGGGGACAACTTTTGGAGCCCTTGAACCTTGTCTACAACCCACTTCTTGACCATGTCGTTGAAAGAATCAAGAGTGTCCTTAGTTAGTGTGGAATTGAATCCACCACAGTTGTTTGTGATGGTCACCTTGCCCCCACCCAAGGTAGAGGCAATTACATTGCTCTCAAGGTTCAACATTTTATTGTCAGATCCGGGTGGATTCTTACAAGATTTGCTAGTTTCAAATATAGAGATTAAGTTTTTTACCATGGAGGGGCTTTTATTTTCTTTCTTATTATCACAGTCTTGAATGGTAGTTATCACAATTTCTTCATCAACCATCACACTGTTCATGTAGGATTTAATAACTCTTTTTTTTTCTTTTTTTTTTATTGTTTTCCTTTAGTTTTCTACCTTTTTGCATGATGTTTTCTAAGGCTAATTGTTGAGCATTCTTCTTTTTAGCATGTACTGGAGCATTAGAAAAAGAGCTAGAGAAAGGGACCAACGAAGGTGAGGACAAAACCGGGTTGGTCGCAGACAAGTTGGTTGAATGAGGGGAGAGGGGATTGTGGGTGGAGACCATTAGTTGGAAACCAGACTGAGCGGCGGGAGGAAAGGGGGGAGCTGAATGTGAAGAGTCGGCAGCACCAAAATGGATGGGGGACTCAAGAGATGAGCTCAAGGGGAAGGGATCACTAGGAGAAGCTTCCAGTCTGTCAAGAGGAAAAAAAAATCAACTAAGGTAGCCTCCACCTCGGTCGTGGAGGCCACTTTCTCAAAACCCTCGGGTGGCAAGGTATTAGGCTGCTCACCGGGTCCCCGAATCAAAGGATAGTTTTTCCTCAAATGTCCCTCTTTCTTGCAGAGATAGCAAGAACCTAGGCCACTAAGGACTTTAATAGGACATATGTGGATGACACCATCAATTTTAAGCCCAATATTACCCGGTAACTCCACCCTTAGGTTCAGAGAGGCAAGCACCCTCACATTTAGGTTTGGCAATTTGACCCTAGGCCTATCTACCCTGATCACGTTCCCAAATGGCTAAACAATTTTTGATACAAAGGACCACAGATCTTGAGAGATGTTTTTAATTAATAGCCACCTAGGGCTTGAAAGGGAAAGGATTTCATCACAATTGGCTCCCAGGGTCCAAGACAAAACCCTAAAGGAAAACTTTCCAACGCTCTAGTAAGGCTTCTTTAAGATTTTTGCTTGCATGTCATGGGTTTTAAAGTAAATTAAAAACAAACCCTTTTGTATCATTCTACACAAGGAAATTTGAACATTAAGTTTTTTATTCCACATTGAGTTAAACCAGTTATCAAGGTATTTTCTTGTGGGGAGGCTCTCCAGGTTAACGACGGCCATGAAAATTGCGACCTTTGATAACCTACCCCTTTCTTTAAGAAGAGAATCAATCATATCAACATTAGGAGCAATCACAGTGGTTTCTGGAGGAAGCCTATCTTGCGGTCCTTCACTAATACTAGAAGCCTCTACTTCACCTACAAAGTCAAAGACAAATTTCACATTTCTTAGACAAAAGGAATGATCACTTGCAACAACATCGCAAAAGGATTTGGAGCAGTTAATATCACTAACTACCTACTCATCCCCCGTGGAGTCCCCAGGGGGCTCAAGGGGGGCATGCCCCCCTCCATTTCACTTCACATGGTTGAAAGGCCTTTCAAGCCATAAAGCAATAAAGGAAAACGGAACACAAAATCACACAGAGTCGAACACACAACCACATAACACACATCGGGAAGGAAAAGAATGCAGACAAATATAGAGGAGAATGGAGTGGTCTTACCTTCTTGGGGGAGGGCCAAGCCTTCCCCACCACCATGCCACTGAACCCCCAAACTAGGTCGTCGAATTAGAACCCTAGTAGAGCCTCATCCTCCAAAGTTTATAACTTTAAAATGTTTAAAAATTCAAAAGCATAAAAATTCAAAAAAATTGCATCATAGGTTGTATTAGGGTTTGTTTTAGTCATATTTAGATTAAATCTACATTAAAACTACATGAACACTAAGTGGTCAAAATATGAAATTGTTCATTACATGTAAAGTGCATCTTTCCTTTAGGTTAAAAATAACTAAAAAATTGCATGTGTTTCAAAATTGCATCAAATCGCCATTCTCAAAATTTTACATCTTTAAATTAGTCAACCATTGCATATTAGGTCTAAAAATTGCATCCAAAATTGTCCTTTATTGTTGCATAGTTGCATTTGAATCACATTGTCATAAATTGAAAAGCATTACATTGTTTGATTTCAAAATAGCATCAAAATCATCATTTTTTGGTTGTGGCATATTAGAATTAGTCAATTGTTGCACTTTAGATCTATAATTTGCATTCAAAACTTGCCAAAACATTTTTACCTTTGTTGCACACTTACAATATGAGGTACATTGTCTTAAATTGAGCAAAATCTGGAAAAATATCAACTGTTCAACCAGTTTGCAAACATAGACAACGACATTAAACAACATAAATATTCAAAATTTTGATTTTTTGAACCCCTGTCAGGGACTTAGACGCCCCAAGGAATCCCTATCTAACTATAGGTGTCTCAAGAAAAATTGGCATAGATTTTGTCTTTGTATTATCAGTTTATTTCTACTTACAACTATTTGCTTTGAAAATATTAAAAGATGTTATGGTATGTGCAAAAAAGATGTCAATTTGCTTGATTTGTTGCAGATTTAGGAGAAATTGTTGCATTTTAGTGTTGGAAATCATCAGATCTATAGGATAATTGTTTACATTTTATGAAGCATTGCATAATTTAGATGGATTAATTTTCATTTTTACACAAGTTCAAAACCCTAGGTTGTTACAACACATTGCAAAATCCATAAGGCAAGTTGAGACATGTTTCCTTTTCAAACATATAGTTTTCATAGGGTAACACATGGCTTGTATGATTGTAATCTCCCTACTTATGAGCATAATCTAAGGAAATAAAATGAAATCATTGGCAAGCATGTTAGTCACTCTCCCAATATCTCTCCCATTTGTGAGAATATTTTGGTGCAAAAAGATAAAATCATGGACACTCATGACAATCATACTTGTTCTTCTCCTGATAACTCACCTTCTTGTGAAGAAGGTATCTCGGTGTTAGAAGATCCAATCATTTAGAATCATGAGAATCTTTTTTGTGTCTCCCCCCTACCTCTCCTACTTGGGAAGATATTGTTGGGCAAGAGGATAAAATCACCGATACATTTCTTTTAAAATATAGTACGATGGTTTGCTTAGATAAAGACAACAAGGTGACCTTAGATCCCCCCTCGATAGAAGATCATCAATAAGAAGTTAAATTCATTGAGGCTATGAATGCACAAGTTACTATTAGGTCTCCTTTGATTATTGGACCTCCTCAAACTACTTTTGGACCTCCTAAGAGTCCTGTAATTATTGGACCTCCTCAAACTCCTTTTGGACCTCCTAAGAGTCCTCTAATTATTGAACCTCCTAAGAGTCCTCTAATTATTGGGCCTCTCAAAACTCTTTTTGTACCTCCTAAAATTCCTCTAATTATTGGACCTCCTAAGTCACCTCTCATTACATGACCTCTTAAACCTCTAGGTTTTATGTTAAACTTCGCAAAGAAACTTACTAGTAATCATGTGTCGTAGCAACCAAGTTATCATACTATATCTCACACATATAATACTAGGAACAATAAGAAACAAAAATAAACACCAACATCCATTCCATTGTCTCAACCATACCTCCCACCTACACCTAATAACTAGCAACGTAGTGGTAAAGAATATGATCTTGTTGAATAACTTTGTAACACTCTTGCTAAGATATCCTTGTGGGATTTAATTCAAACATCACCTGATTACCATGGCATGCTTCAAAGTGCTTTACAAAAATTTATAATCCCTCCTAGTGCACAACCAAATGAGGTGGTAGCTTTGATTGAGAATATAAACTCACCTAATTTGGACATTGTCTTTCATCAAGGTAAATTACCTCCTTTGGAAATGAAAAAACAAAATGATGCTTTGATGATATTAGTTGTTATTAACAAAGTTGGGATTAGGAATACCCTTGTTGATAAGGTTTGGGGCTTAATATTTTTAGTGTGAACCTTTTGGATAGAATTGGAGCAAATAAGACTAAAATTCAACTAGGTGAGTTGTCTATCCATGGTTTTAATAATGTGGAAAATAGCCACTTGGTGTGATAACATTACCAATCAAAGTCAGATTTGTTACCATATAAACTCTTATCTATTTCATCCCCCATGAAATTTCATATAATATTCTCTTGGGTAGACCATGGATTCACGAAATTAATGTAGTTCCTTCAATGCTTCATCATTCAATGAAGTACATATACAACAATAAGGTTTACATGATAAAAGTTGTGTTGGTGTGTCTAATGGCACAACAACATATAAACAAAATATTACTATTCAGTTTCTCCTGAAAGAGAGAGACAACACATGGATATCTTAGCTCCCAAGGTCTTTGTAGTTGACTCTCAACTGTGTTGATTTCATCAGTGATCGATGTGAACTATAATGTTCAAGGGGCTTGCTGGTGTTGAGCTTATGGATTGCTCTAAGATCAAGCATAAATTCAAACCTATTTTAACTAGGGTTTTTAAAGAAATGAAAAAGATAGATTAGGGCTTTGGAAAAGAAAAGAATGATAATTCATCTAACTTAACCAAACTTGTTAGCTTTCAAGGAACTCCTAATTAAAACTACATAACAAAATTAACTTGTGATTAACACACAGTTTTATTCATTCACAGTGCTAATTTCAATAACAAATTGCAAGTTACCATTTAAACAAAACATAAAATAAAACTTCAATCCTTGAAATCTTCTCAAATCAAATGATTAACTCAAGACAAACAACATTTTGAAACACAATCTGAAGTAGATTTAAATCTGGTTGCTTCTACTATTAGTAAACAGATAAACAACATTTACAAAGCTGACATAATCACTAGTGTATAGAAAATCCATGATTCCAGATTGTTTCCATCTATACTAAGATAACTTGAAAATACATTACAATTTATGCTAAATCTAACTCCTAACTAAGAAGACAAAAGGAGCTCCCATTACAAAGAATCAGGATGCAACTCTATCTCCTGTATCCTTCAAAAAATTCCTATTCTTCAAAATCTATCTCTAGACCTGTCTACTCTATTATCTCCTCTATTTCTACTCTATTCTTTTCTAACCTTCTAACCCTTTACAAAGAGACCAGAAGGCCATATATACAAAGTGTACCAAAAAGAATACGTTGGCCCCCTGTTTTTAGGGTTTACAAAATATCTCACTTGGTTGCAGGAGAGTCGGCCCTCAGATCTTTTGAATAAAGCTAATTTTGTATTCAATGTGAATCCCTACTGTCCAAGTTGGTGAAGGTTGTTCTGGGGGTGATCTCAGATCTTTTGCAGCTACAACATTAACTTCTTGCCTTCATGTCCATCTTCGAACTCCTTCGCAAAGCTGCCTTGAATTCTCCAAAGTATTACCATTAATGCGGACCCATCTCAGCCAGTAGATACCACAGCTGTCCTTGTGACTCGTGGTTGCTTCTTTTCTTCAACTTCCTTTCTGTTCTAGATCTTTTTGCACGTTGACCATCCCTGGAAGCAGCATCAGGCCTCCCTTTCGATCTAAACACCATCGTTCTCGAGTCGATCCATTGCCTTGATCCCAGAATGAGTCCATGTCATTTGCATTATGTCGATCTTCCTCATAAGAGCAGTCAACTAGTCAAAGGGCTATTTTAGTTCCTTTTGATTGGGCGAACAAACGCCACGCCAGATTTCTAGGCAGTCAAAAGTGGTCCATATTAAATCACATGTCGGTGAGACACTAATCGTGTCTCCTCGATGAGATTATGCCTCTCCTAGCAGCTATCGGCGTAACATATGACAGTCAGAGAGACCTTTTAGCGAGCTGCAAAAGTCATATCGATACCACAAAACCTATCAGCAAGACAACATTCCCTCGGCAAGAACTCACAGCGAGCCTCCTGTTCTCCCTGAGCTCATTCTATATCAGCAAGACCCTATCGGGTCGGCAGGATGTCATGGCAAGCCCCCTATTCTCCCTGAGCCCACTTTGTTTCGGTGAAACCTTTCCCCTTCGGCAAGACCCTTCCGAGCTCAAATTTCTTTCGGTGAGAGCCTGCTTGATCGGTGAGACCTTTTGCCAAGATCAAACTTTCCATTGAGACTCCCCCATGTGGGACCACTCTTCCATGTCGGTGAGACCAACTCCCTTCGCTGAGACATTACATTGAAGGGAGAACCCTTCGTCGAAACCTTCACGCATCGGCCAGACCTCCTGGCGAATACACCTTTCTCCCCGATGGCACAACTATCGGTGAGACACTTCTTAGCCATCGAGACCTCATAGCGACGAAACCTCCCTTCGTCGATGCCTCTTTCATTTCGGCAAGAGTTCACCCTATCGGTGAGACTTTTGCCGAAACCATCCTTCTCTCGACGACTCCTTTCGATGACACCTCTGTTTTGCTGAGACAATACACTGAAGTCTCCCCCTTTCACCAAGGGCTCATTTTACTTCGGTGAGACCTTTCATAGTCGACGGGACATTTTGCCGAAGGCACAACCCTATGCCTAAGGCATCCCTTCGACGAGACATCGCTTGGTCGCCGAGACTTCCTAGCGAGCCCATACCACTAAGTTGATGCCTAATTTGTCGCTGAGACCTCACCTCTTCTGCTAGACATCATGTCGAATGTATAACCCTTCGCCGAGTGCAACTCCCTTCGGTGAGACCCATAAAAACTTATAGCGACAAGAATGTTTGGGCGACCAATGAGCTTCAAATGAATAGAGTGGACTGTTAGTCGGCAAGACAACCTCAAAGTCTCGCCAACTTTCTTCATTGAGGAGTTTCATGCTGAATGTGATTGAAGCATGCTTTCAGTTGACTTCCCTGAGAGATATCTTCACATGAGTGATTCAATCCTGCAAAACAAATGCCTCCACTAGTTCTCATAAGCAAGTAAAATACATTATAATAAAATATACTATTGCTTATGATTATTTCATTCAATTTTTTAGCAAGAAGGAAAACCAACTCAAACTGAGACATAACCAAAACCCCATAAAACATAATATAGAAATGAGAGGAAAACAAAAGAATTCCAAAGATCAAAGCACATAACCAAAGGCAAAGAAAGCAAAAATGAAAAGGGGGACCCATTTTGTTCCAGAATAAAATGGGGTGGTTATGCAAGGCATAACAAATGACGACTCGGCTGGGAAAATGGTTTAAGCATTTTCAAGAAACTAAAGGATTTAGCTACCTAGAACTCCTGATTCATGAACATTACAACTCTAGTTGGGTCAGTTTTAACAACCAAGGCTGAGCTAGAATCTCAAATGCAAATCAACAATAGCTACCCCTGAATCTATGTGTGTGCTTGATTGTGCATCACTCTTTTATAAAGTTTTCTTCATCTTTTAGACAACAGTGTGCAAGATTTGAGCTACATGAGTTGATTCCCTTTAGTTGTCATGCAATGACATCCTGGGCATTGCTCCGCTGCCAGTCAGACGTCTATAGCCCCGACGGAGATACCTCTAGTTTTCTCATAGTATTGCTCTACTGCCAGCTAGGCGTCCATAGCCCCGGTAGAGATACTGGAATCACCCATTCATATTGAGTCCAATTTTCTTGTAAATAATTATTTTTTTGTTCTTTTTTCTTTTCTCTTGGAGTTTCAGATATTTCATTCAATTTTTTCTTAATATGTCAGATGTTTAACATATGTTATGGGTTGAAAACTACCATGAACCTCATAACAGCACCTGGGAGATCAGATTTTTCACTCAAATCTTACAATGCTATCATCCTAGGACAAATATACCATTATAAGAGGGGATGATCTTGATAATTTGTGGTAGATTCAGAGGAGCTAATGAAGGTTATTTACTTTGTACCTTGTTTTCAATGCTTTCCACAACTCTTATTGACAATGGGCATAAAGCAAAAGTTTAGGACAAAATCACCCAATCAACAAACCTGAAAATATCTAAACCACTTCTCTCCTAATAACCAAAGTATGCCTTAGATAACAGCCCACCATTTTAAGATGGAAAGAACAGAGAAACCCCAAAGAATAAACAAGACAGAAACCAAACAACATAGAAACCAAACAACAAAGGAAACAAAAAGATAGAAAGAAAGAACCAACAAACAACAGTAAAACTATTTACAAGCAGAAAAAAAATTTATTTACAAATAGGAAACAAAAAAAATATTTACATAAAGAACATCAAACCATTTACATGCAGAACAAAGTTAACAAGCTTTATGACTCAAAATAATGCTTAAGAAACCGCCCATTGACAAGCAAGGGAACAGGCTCTCCAGTTAAACTACTCAATCGGAAAGTATTTTCTCTTAGGATCTCAACAATCTAATAGGGACCCAACCAGAGCTTATCGAATTTCTGGTGACTGCCCTTCTTTTCACTAGCTTTATCCCACAACAACACAAGGTATGATATCCTGAAAGCCTTGATTTTGGCTCTTTTGTCAAACCAACGTTTGACAACAACCTAATGTCTAAAGAATTGTTGCAAGGCGGCATCTCTCTGCTCTTCTAATTTCAACAAGGCAGCTAATCTTACCTCTATCCTATCATCACTAGAGTAGAATTTCTACATGAACTCAAGGATAGGTATTGGAAAATGAATAGGGAACACAAGCTCCTACCCATATACTAGTTTGAATGGTGAAGTCTTTAAAGCGACCTTAATCGTAGTCCTATCTGCCCATAATGCAAATCTTAGCTGGGTATGCCAGTCCCTCGAGTTGTTTTCTAACAATTTTTTAATTACCCCTAAGAGATTCTTATTGGTTGATTCTGCAACTCCATTGCCTTGTGGGTAATAGTTTGAAGAATATTTCAAGACAATCTTGTGATCATAAGCCCAGGAAATGAACTCAACAAAAGAGAAGGAAGAGCCATTGTCACATACCAAAGCAAAGGGTACCCCAAACCTAGTTGTGATGCATTCGGTGAGGAACTTGATCACAACCTCTATCGTGCTATTCTTGCAAGGTATAGCCTCTATCCACCTTGTGCAGTAATCAGTAGCAGTCAAAATAAACTTGTGTCCTGCAAAAGAATTTGGGTTAATGACCCCGATAAAGTCCAACGCCCATTGGGAAAATGGTCTTACATCGTAAATAGACTGTAATGGCATGGTTGAATGACATTCTTTTGATGCATAGATCTGACATATGTGACATGTTCTTGTATGCTGATAGGCATCTTTAAACACACAAGGCCAGTAATAACCGGATCTGAGGATTTGGTGTGCCAATGAGTCCGTTGAACCATGACCTGTGTCGTGTTTCCCATGGAATTTAGTGATCACATGTTTAGCCTCACGCTAATCAAGGCATCGTAGGTACACTCCCTCAAAATTCTTCCTGTATAGTAAACCTCCTTTGAGCATATAATGAGAGCTCCTCATTCTCAGTGCTCTCCTTTGAGTGTCGTTCATTCCCTCTAGACATCGATTGTTGAGAATGAAACTGATGATATCTACATACCAAGGGTCGTTGGAAAAGGACTGAGTAGTGTATTGCTGGCAAATAATGTTCTCACTAGCATTCACCATGGATTTAGACAGGCCTGTGCCTCTAAAAAGTTTCATGGGGCGTATCTCCAAATCAAACTCTTGCAAGATGGCCATCCATTTCCCTCTGCTTTCTCCCAGCTCGCTCTGCATAAGTAGACTCTTCACAGCAACATCAGGAACTACAACAATGATTTGGCTTCGAAGAATGTAGTGCCTAAACTTTTTGACAGCTCTAACTAGTGCAAAAGTTTGTTTCTCAAGAGGTAGGTATTTAACTTCAGCATTTTTGAATGGAGAGCTCATGAAAGTGATTGGCCTCTCCTCTGCCTCTCCTCTTCATTGAGTTAGGACAGTTGCACAGGAATGTTCGGAGGCAAAGGAATAAATATAGAACAGCCTCAAGTAGTCAGGGCTGGTGAGGACTGGCGCTTCTGAAATGGATCGCTTGACCTATGAAAATGCTGCCTTCACCTCATCACTCCACTCTATCTTGGTGTCTTTCTTCATCATTTCATTCAATGGTTTTACAATTTCTGCAAAGCCTATGATGACCTTTCTCACGAAGTTAATCTTTCCAAAGAAAGACCTCATTTCCTTCTTGCTTCCCAGCCTAGTGATCTTCAGAATGGACTCAACTCGGTCTGGATCAATTGATATTCCTCTTTCAGAGATCACGTGTCCTAAAAGCTTCCCTTTAGAAACCCTGAACACACACTTTTTAGGATTCAAGGAGACTCCATACTAGATACATCTTTGAAGAAATTTGGCTAAGTTTGTAGCATGGTTCAATCTATCCTTGGAGAAGGCTGTTAGGTCATCCATGTAAACAATAATACACTTACTGATCAAGTCCTTGAATGCTATGTCCATGGTGCGTTGAAAATTTTCTCCAACATTTATCAAACCGAATGTCATCATTCTATATGCAAATGTTCCCCACTTTGTAGTGAAGGTTGTCTTCATTCTGTCTTCACAGTTAACCATTACCTAATTGTATCCAGAGTAACCATCCGGGAATGATATCATTTGAGATCCATTTGATAGTTTGCAAGACTTCATCCAAAGAAGGGAGTGGGTAATTGTCCTTTTCTGATGCTCTATTCAAGTTTATGAAGTCTACACATAGCCTGATCTCTCCATTTTTCTTACAGATTGGGACCAAGTTAGCCACCCATGTTGAATGTCACACAGGGAAGATTATCCTTGCAAAAAGCAATTTTAGAACTTCTTTGAAGATCAATGGTTCAATCAAGGCATTGACAGGGTGTTATTTCTGTCGAAATGTCTTGACTTCGGGCTTCGGAGGGATAGTATGAGTCATTACAGAAGCATCAAATGTCTTTAGATCTTCGTATCCCTAGGCTATCATAGCAATATCTTTCTTCAGTGCCCTCAGTATATTTTTTCTGATTGATTCAGGGCAAGCCTTCCCTATGTAAACACTTCTTTCAGGGCCAGAATCAGCTAGGTTAACAGTTTCATATTCGCCTCCTTTATCTTTAGTTGATGTCTTCTCTCGAGCCCTTGGGTCCAAATCAAAGATTCTTTCTAGGGCCACCATTCCCTTGGGGATATTGTTACTTCTTAAATTGAGGACCCCTTCCATATCACAATCTTCAGGGTTCCAATCCCCTTGATCCTTGTTGGACTCATCAATGATTTGTCCTTCGAAAACATTTGAGCTTGATAGAAAAGCAAGACTATGTCGATCATCATCAAAGACTTGAAATTTCTTGACATTATTAGGAACTATAGGAGTGGAAATTAATTCCACTGAGAATTTCTTAAGTTTGGAACCTTGCATAGGTTATAGGGTGCTTGCAGCAACAACTAATGAATCAGCTATATGATTTTCCTCTCTTGGGATTAAACTAATCCCAAAAGCATCAAAGTCTTCAATCAGGTTCCACACCCAATTTCTATAAGCTGCCAGCCTCCTATAGTGACATGTGTATCGGTTGTGCACTTGCTTGATAACAATTTATGAATCTCCTTTGACGACCAGAACAGTAACTTTCTTCTTATGTGCAAACATCAACCCTCGAGCTAGAGCTTCATATTCCGCTACGTTGTTAGTGCATCCAAATTGCAACTTGTAAAAGGCAAAGAAAGTTTTTCCTTTCGGGCTGGTTAATTCAATTCCAGCACCATAACCTATTTTAGATTTGGATCCATCAAACGTGAGGGTCCATAGCTGATCATGAGTTGGAGTTGGTCCCTTTGAGGTTATTGTGGGTGTTTGTATAAGAGGAGTCATAGTTGGGGCTACTTGACCTTTTGTATCATATATAGGGAACAAGTGTTCAATAGGTTCTCTAGGTACACTTTCCAATTCGTGCACAAATATATTATGTAATCTGTGGCTACCATCCTAACAATCACTTGCATCTTTAATTAATCCCTTGGGTTTTGGTATATTCGTGAGTGCAGGGGTGTTAAACAAACCTTGGGGTGGTTCTAGTATTGTAACCAGGATAAATTCAATTTGAGAAGGAACTTCCTTTGAAGGTATCCTATCCCTGGTTAACATTATTGCTTCCTTGGCTTCAAACGAAAAGTGATCCGCAACGGTCTCAGGGTGACGTAAGCTAGCTTCCTCAGCTTGAGAAACATGATTTAAAATATCAATGCAGGGTTGGCAAGTCAATTCAGAATGATTTTGGTAATGTACCCTGTACCAATTAGGGAGTAGAAGATTCTGCAGATCGATATCTTCCCTTAAGACCAACTGATCCTGTTGTAGCTTCTTGATTAATGCTTGTTGATTTTCATTAATCATAGAATCAAGGAATTTTGGTATTGACAGTTCTTTGGGATCGAGGACAGAAAAGGTTAAAAATTCATCTCTTTTATAAACCCCTATCCCGGTCTCAAAATAGGCTACCTCATTGGGGCAATTATACTCAGTGATGACATGCTTGAGGTGAGGCTCACTTTCAATCCTTATTCGTGTAGGAATTCCTCTCCATGGTAGCCACATATGTGAAAATTCAAGGGAGAGATACCCCCTATACCTTTCATCAAATATCTGCTCAATAGCATACCATAAGTCTCGGGAATGTCTGCTACTTGGATGTCTATGTTGGTCAGGATCCTAGGGTCTGACCCTACTTGCACATGTATGTTTCTCAATTCTCTCACTACATTAACCTCTGTTTTGTCAAGTTGGATGACCTTCTTGTTCGTCTGGATAGGGTTCAACCCCAATTTCTTGCATATGGAAAATGGAAAAACATTGCTAGAAGCCCCTGAATCTAGCAGGCAATTATGTAGATTCTTCCCATGGATTCTTAAACTTAAAACAAATGGTGGGGTACCTACCTTGCTTCTATACAAAGTTGCGTTCATGTCTGCAATAGGCGTGACCTTGTTCTTTCCTTTTGATTTATCAGCTTGCTCCAAAGCTTTCAGCACTATCTCCCGTTGGACAGGACACCACTTTAGGATGTTGAAGTATGACAAAGAGATTTTATATTCCTGCATCTCAGAAACAATATCAAATTATGTATTATAAATTGCATTACTTTTGAAAACACTAGGTGGATTACCTTTGTTATGGAGGTCGGGGGGACCTTTTGGTGGAGGAGGGTTATTGTCAGCACTTTGATTTGGAGGCACCATGTGATTAGGAGGTGATGATGTAGTGAACGGGCCCTTATTTTGATTTCTCAGGAAGTGTCCTCCCTTTTTCTAAAAAGCTTGGGAATCATATGAATCTTCCTCTGGTTCATTCTCACTTTGCATTGGGAATGAAGGTTCTTCCTCAAAGAGGTCATAAGCCATTGTTGTATCTACTAAGCCACCATATTTATTTGAATTCCCCTTGAATGTTTGGGCATCTGCCTGTGCCATCTTGACAACTTTCTCCATTTCAGAGCAGTTTACCTTAGAATGGGTTGTAGTATCATGCAACCTACACCAGTTAGTCATAAAATTCAAGTCAACCACATTTGCAGTATGTGACCTTTCCTCATTTACTTGATAATTGTGAGGAACTCCACCATTGTTTGGTCCTGTATTTCATTTTCGGTTGTTATTTGGCCTCTGGTTATATCCCCTGTTTTGATTTTGGTAGCCTTGGTTAAGGGAATTTTGGCCGTGATAACCCCTCTGGCTATGATTGTTGTTATTCTGATAAGTACCCTGATTGTTGTTGTTTTGATTAGGGTAGTTACCTTGGTTTTGGGAGGGGTTCAATATAAGATGAGCCATGTCATTTGTAACTTGAGACAACGTTTTCTTTAAAGTCTCTACCTCATTTGTGAGTTGAACTATCTTTTCACTTTCCACACTCTTAGCAATGGGTGGCTGACCACCATGATTTGGTGTTCCAATTTGGTTATGATGACCATGGGAACTTTGAGGAACCAATGGTTGTTGGAAGAAGTTAGGAGTTCCATTAGCAAATAATGAAGTAGGTGGTTGAGTTTGCAATTCAGACATATGCCCATAATGGGAAGAAGACATCCCTGGGACAGTATTGAATAAAGGGGTTGGGCTATGCATCTGATACCTTATTGAAGGAAAACCTCCTCCCAAACTTCCTTGTTGAGAGCTAATTTGCTATTGCAACTTGATAGCTAGATGATAGACTTTGGACAGGGAATCAATGTTTGCAGGCTGATAAGTCCTTTGTAGGAATAAGCCAATGAAAGGATCTATAACTCTAAATTATTCTTGAATGGCACTATTCTCAACAACTAGATAGGGGTCTTTCAATCTCCTATACATTCTTTGGAACCTGGTGTTAAACAAGGGAAAAGGTTCACCTGGCTCCTTCCTAATAGTAGCAAATTGGTGGAACAAAATGGTGGGATCCACGTAGATTCTAAACTGATTAATGATAGCATTCTCCAAGTTTTTCCAACTCAGAATAGAACGCTGGGGGAGATTTAGGTACCAGTTGTACGCCATATCCCCTAAAGAATAGGGAAACAACCTACAAACTACATCATGGTGAGCTATCTGAACTCTGGTACAAGCATCCTTAAAAGCTTGTATGTGCTCTTCAACACTTCTTGATTCACCATGAATGTATTTGGGACAAAATTTATCAGGATTCTTAGGCATATCATGAAAGCCTCCAAGAATAGTCCCTAATGGAGAGGGATTATTTTGAAAGAACACCATTGGTGGTGGTGGTGGTTGAGCCAACTGTTTGATGGGTCGAACCAGCTGTGATGGCAGTTGAGATGGATTCGGTGGTGGAATGATAGGAATCCACTAGGGTATTGGTGAAAAACCTGGTGGAGCGAATTGAGCTGAGAAGGGTGGTATGATGGTTGCCCCAGTTTTGCGAACCTTGTGTCTTGTTGGGGTCTTGAGTTCTATGAAAGGTGACATATTTTTAGCTGATCGAAGAGCTCTGTGGGGCCTTTCTAGGGAGGAAAACCCAATTTTATCCAGCTTTCCCTTCTAGGCCCTCCTAGTGCCAAATCTGTTGGCATGTCTGATGGAACAACAACATATAAACAAAATATTACTATTTGGTTTCTCCTGAAAGAGAAAGACAACACATGGATATCTTAGCTCCCAAGGTCTTTGTAGTTGGTTCTCAATTGTGCTGATTTCACTCAGTGATCGATGTGATCTATAATGTTCAAGGGGCCTACTGGTGTTGAGCTTTTGGATTGCTCTAAGATCAAGCATAAATTCAAACCTATTTTAACTGGGGTTTTTAAAGAAATGAAAAAGATAGATCAGGGCTTTGGAACATAAAAGAATGATAATTCATCCAACTTAACCTGACTTGTTAGCTTTCAAGGAACTCCTAATTAAAACTGCAAAACAAAATTAACTTGTGATTAACACATAGTTTTATTCATTCACAGTGCTAATTTCAATAACAAATTGCAAGTTACCATTTAAATAAAACATAAAATAAGACTTCAATCCTTGAAATCTTCTCAAATCAAATGATTAACTCAAGACAAATAACATTTTGAAGCACAATCTGAAGTAGATTTAAATCCAGTTGCTTCTACTGTCAGTAAATAGATAAGCAACATTTACAAAGCTGACACATTCACCAGCGTACAGAAAATCCATGATTCCAGATTGTTTCCATTTATACTAAGAGAACTTGAAAAATACATTACAATCTATGCTAAATCTAACTCCTGACTAAGAAGACAAAAGGAGTTCCCATTACAAAGAATCAGGATGCAACTTTGTCTCATGTATCCTTCAGAAAATTCTTATTCTTCAAAATCTATCTCTAGACATGTCTACTCTATTATCTCCTCTATTTCTAATGTATTATTTTCTAACCTTCTAACCCTTTACAAAGAGGCCAGAAGGCCATATATATAGAGTGTACCAAAAAAAATGTGCTGGCCCCCTGTTTTTAGGGTTTACAAAATATCTCACTTGGTTGTAGGAGAGTCGGCCCTTAGATCTTTTGAATAAAGTTAGTTTTGTATTTAATGTGAATCCCTGCTGTCCAAGTTGGTGAAGGATTGCTCCGGGGGTGATCTCAGATCTTTTGCAGCTACAACATTAACTTCATGCCTTTGTTTCCATCTTCGAACTCCTTCGCAGAGCTACCTTGAATGCTCCAAATTATTACCATTAGTGTAGACCCATCTCAGCTAGTAGATACCACAGTTGTCCCTGTGACTCGTGGTTGCTTCTTTCCTTCAACTTCCTTTCTGTTCTAGATCTTTCTGCACGTTGACCATCCCTGTAAGCAACATTGGGCCTCCCTTTAGATCTGAAGACCATCGTTCCCGAGTCAATCCATCACCTTGATCCTAGAATGAGTCCATGTCGTTTGCATTCTGTAATGCCATATAAAGTGCACAAGACAACAAAGAAGATTAGAAGCAAACATGCAATACTAAAATCTAAGATGCAAATCTAAATGTTAAGCAACAAAGAACAAAAGAAGTTTAAAACGTAAACAAACTGAAACAATCTCACCAATTTCAAACGTATTTCCATGATTTATCTCGATTGCCCTTCTCCATTTTGCTTGTGTAGTATAATTGCCCTCAGATTTTTCGTAAATTCGTGCAAGTATAGCCTAAGATAATGATTAGCAAAATATTGAAGATTCAAGACAAAGTGCTCTCAAAAGTCATAAGAATTCATGAGAGAGATTGGAATGAAGAATGACAAATCAATTTATAGAAAATTGATTATTCGAATGACAGGTCAAGATTGAAAGATTAACAGACGGTTGAGATCGACAGATTAGACATGCATTTGGATAACTGTTAGTAATGACTTGAGTGATACCAATTAGAAATAGAATTAAAGATTAAATAAATGATTTAATCTTCAGCTCGACATTCGAAAACATAAGAAATATCTTTGCATGACAAAGATAAAGATTGATTATAATGACTCTCTATTCGAATGCATGCACGAGGTTTAATTAATTAAATAAGAATATTTAATTAATCTGCATGTACATGCAAATAAGTTAGAATTGGACGATTGAATGATCTGACGAAGAGATTACTCGAGACAGCCACTCAAACATCAAATGAAGAGTTAACTGAGCGATTAAAATAGATGTCGAGTCAAGTAAAAGTGAATACTTAGATAACTCACATAATTATTAAAGATAGAATTAGAATAGAATTAATGAATTGAATAATTCATTTAATTCAAGACTCGATATTCGAAGAATAAATAAATAATATTTATTTAATTAAATGATGAAGGATTTTAAATGAATAATTAAATAAATAATGAATTTATTTAATTATAGTTGAAATATGATAAAAAGTAAATTAAATAAGAATTTATTTAATTTGATAAGACGGATAAGATTAATTAGTAACATAATTAAATAAAAAGTGTTTATTTAATTAATCAGATAGAATACAGAAAAGTGTGAATTAATTAAAATAACTAAGATTATTTAATTAATAGAAGAATTAACAGAAGATGAATTAATTAAATAATTGACATTATTTAATCATGACCGTGAAGAATAGAATATGGAAGTCGCAGGCCTAAAACCAGATTTCGGTGTTTACATTTGCCCCTCTTTGATACAATGTCATTTCGGCGTTGTGTCAAAGAAAATAAATAAAAACCATGCCCTAATAATGCCCTAAATTAGAATAGGTGAAGGTATGCCCCCTCGGGAAAATTGACAAAATTTTGAAAAGTTCAAAATTTTTTGGAAATGCTCCCGATTAGTCCACTGGATAGGCAGAAATGCAGTGCAGTTGACGGAATTGAGTTTGGAAATGGGAGGGACGGGTACGGGATGATAGAAAATGGAAGTTTACATGGCCAGTATGACAAAAATGACACCTAAGCCCTAGGTATATATATAGGAATAGGGGTAAAAACTTATTCATTTTCACCCACCTAGTTGAGTAATTGAGATTTTGCTCTGACTTTCTAGTGAGAATGTCTCCAGTTCCAGCCACTCATCATCGCGCATACAGGATCCAGACATACCAAAGACCAACCGGTGCAGACCCCCCGGTATGGACCTAAAACTTGCCTTTTGATTTTTTTTGATTTGTGCATTATTTAATGCATTTAATTCATGTTTTACTTATGCGTCACTTTAATTATGAATCGCATATGCATGCGTGAACGACGCATGTGTATGCAGAAAACCGCATTTGAATGTTTACGTCGGCCATTTGGAATAGGGTTTAGCGGTTAAACACATTTGATTATTTTTGAAACACATTTGATATTTTGCAACACAAATGACTGTTTGTGATGCATTTGATTATTATTAGCCGCATTTGTTTAATAATGACGCATATGAAATTTATGAACTGCATTTGTTTAAAAAGCGACGCATGTGGAAAAAATGACGCATGTGCAAAATAACGACGCATTTGCATTTTATGTAGTATAGTCAGTTTGCACTAGAATAGATGATTGAGGCTGACATGAGGCATGTATAATGTTGTTGCAGGTTGTATTAACACGATTTATACATGGGAGTCGAGACCTACCATGTTTCGATTCAAAGACAGCTTGCGGTCGGCAAAGCGACAGACTCTATGGCATTTGGGTTTGTTGCATGTGACTGATATGCCCCAGATTCAGGCAAATCGGGGACTACTGACAGCTTTGTGTGAGCGGTGGCACTCAGAGACATCATCCTTCCACCTACCGACCGGAAAGGCCACGGTTACATTAGAGGATGTATATAGGATCCTTAGACTACCTATTAGAGGCACACATGTAGCATATGATACCTAGAGGGGTGTCGCCGAGATGTGCAGATACTACCCCCATGCTGACATTAGACAATTAGGGTTCGACGATTATGAGATTAGGTGGTAGGTGTTGGCCCAGAGGTATAGACAACTGGACTATCTATTAGCTACATTGATATGCGGTATAGTATTGCCTGACCGCTGAGGTCATGGATTTCCTGTGGGATGGGGGGAGATGCTAGTGGGCATGCTTGAGCGTCAAGTTGTGTATGCCTGGGGTTCCTGTGTACTTGGGATGTTATACTTCCATCTGCATGATATTGCCTACCAAGAGGCACAGTCGATGAGTTGCGGTACCATGCTCCTTATGGTATGGGCGTGGGAGCATATAGCGATCTTTCGGCCACCTGTGATAGTTGACCTACCTCATGGAGCTTCGTACGCCTTCCGTTATGCGGGGGCGACCACACAACATCATATTGGGGATACAAGCTATTTCAGACATGCCATAAACACCATGGAGCAGTTTACATGGAGACCATACCTGGGCTGTGAGCAATGGTCAGATGAGGGTGAGCACTTACCATTTTGCAGGCAGGCACAGTACTTGGTTGGACGGACCGTATCGCACATGCATATTATAGAGCGGCAGTTGCCAGATTGGGTTTTGAGACAGTTTGGAGAGGTGCACGATGTACCTCGAGGTAGAGCAGAGTTCGCGAGGTCCTCATGAGAGGTCCCGCTATGGGGGCCAGAGATTCCAGTGGCCACTGCAGAGGTAGATATTGATTCACTACAGGCACTCCCATGGGGATGGAGAGATGGACTAGCAGACCCAGGGACCACAACAACTTATGATTAGTGGTGGGCAGCACACAGACCGATCCCCTTGACAGATCCAGAGCAGCCAGCATCGGTAGAGCGGCGTGGTACAGGTCCACAAGGCAAACGAGGTAGAGGTAGAGGCCGAGGAGGCAGAGGAGGCTGTGGTGATGGAGGGGATGATGGCCGAGGTGGATGGTGTGGAGGCAGGAGAGGGAGACATGGGCAGAGAGGAAGAGGACCACCTTTGTCACCGATTCGAGAGGAGGGGCGAGGAGAGGAGGACATAGCCATGCTAGATGTTGGGGGAGGGGGAGAGGAGGATGTGGCCAGAGGTGGAGAGGAGGCGTAGCTGGCAGAGGCAGCCATCCCAGATATCCCGACAGAGGAGGAGGCAGGTGCCGAGGAGGCAGAGGTTGATGCTTTGGGGTTGCTAGGTGCCTACCAGGAGGACGATGATGAGGATGATGATCACGAGAGAGAGATTCAAGATCAGATCCTAGAGGAGCTGGATGAGGAGGAGGATGGGATAGACAGGGCCAGGCAGGATGATACAGGGGCCGAGGATCCAGACACAGATACACTACGCGCACAAATTGCATCCTTGGAGGAGCAGATGAGAGTGTTGATGGCCGGCAGGGATTCCTATCAGATGGAGAGGGATAGAGCTTTGATGGACAGGGATCAGGCTATAGCCCGGCGACAGGAGACTGAGCAAATATTCACAGAGCTCAGGGCCTTGTGCACAGGACCATCAGCTGCATTTGCCAGGGAGCTAATCAGAGCTGGAGAGAGGGAGAGATACTATTGGGACCTATATGAGGCAAAGGTTCCCCTAGAGAGACATGCTCCCAGTTTTTCAGTAGCACACAGTAGCAGGTCTCAGACTAGGACCCACACGCGGACAGTTAGCACATAGGGGGTGGATCAGCCACGTAGAGCAGGGCCATATGACAGACCTCCCATAGCTCAGATATCAGCAGGTTCCCAGCATCAATCTCCCACGCACTCCTGGCATGATAGTAATGGTAGTTCAGGATAGAGATACTGCTTGTCGAGACACTGTATTTTGACCTTATAGCCTACGGGCTTCCATGTATGATTGATACATTATGACATTGTGATGTGACACATTTGAGCGATATATATATATATATATATATATGATTTTGGCGGTGATTCTCATGATATGCATTTCTATTTATTGATTATGCAATCTTTATTTGTACATGTGATATTTATATGACATGCCTATGTGATGGATGAGTATATGTACTTTATGATGTTTATGCAGTTAATGAGATAATGTTGATTCTATATGATATATGATTCTATATGATGATCCTATATGATTTATGATATGCCATATGATGTTATATGTATGATGCAGACGACATGTGATGCTATATAAAGGTAATGTGATGCATGTATTTACAATTGCTTTGTACATGAAATGCTTATGATATGTATTGTTTGATGATGATTGTCTATTATGCCATGATGAGCTAGATGTGAAATATGCCTATATGTATGTATGTTTCTAACATGTATGTTGATGTAGGATGATGTATAATGTTTTGTGTCACAGGACTCCGTCATAATGCAAGAAAGAAGAACTGTTAGTGCGGAAAGAAAGATCGAGAAAGAACGAAAAACATAAGATAGATGTTAGTATTAGCAATCTTCGATATTTTGTTGTATCACAAAAGGTATTGCACTTTATCATCATTGGGCGGAACTAATACAAATGGAGAAAAACACCATGATATGATATAGATCAAGGTGTGCAAGGTCATCCACTTGCTAATAACAGACAGTCGCAGACAAGGAGTGTCATTAACTTATACTAAGGGCACAAGTTGCCCCAGTCTTTTTGTCAAGACAAACCACAGACAGCAAACAAAGTAAAAGACGGGTCATGAGATGTCATTGCTCCTCTAAATCCTTCATGGGACATCCTTGAGAAAACTAGTAACATGACTCAAAAATCAAAGTTAAAAGACAGTCGACAGACAGCAGTAAAAGAAAATAGAATTCTGATACATCGTTGCTTCTCTAAATCCTTCATGGGACATCCTTGAGAAGGCTAGTAACATAATTCCTAGTCATCAATTCAAGAAAAATGATAAGATAAATAAGCCATAAAGTCAATAAGCTAGTGAAATATTTTCCAAAACATGAGTTGTTTGTTTGATTTGTTGATTGATAGAGCCTGATTTTAGGAGATACACATACCTGATAAGACTGTGAGTCTGGTTTCAATGTTATGACTATCTATAGAAGGCATGACAAAGCCTGGTTTCAAAAAGACATGTATCATAGAAGATGTTGAGTCAGATGTCGTTGATGTGATAACCTGTGTAAGGCTATGTTTGATTGTTTGACCTTGTCGATCATGCAGGAAGGACTCATCCTGTATAAGACATAAGTTGTTTTGTTGATATCAATACTCAGGAAGGACCCATCCTGAATAAGAGAAAGATTGATTGTTTTGGTTGTTTCGTTTGGCAAGTTGTTTGATTTGACTTAGAGACATTGCTGACTTGTTCACCAGATGGATGCATGACTTGATATGACGCGTTGATAATTGACTGCGCGTGACGACAAACCCTAAAGGACTGACCTAGTGCGGCCTCGGGGGCTCATCGATTGATGGCCTTGCCTACGTTGTACACGCAAAGAATTCGTAGTTCGACTTGACTTGATTGACAAGATTGACTACAAATAGAAGACGTTTGTGAAAGTGAATGTGACAAACCCTAATGGACTGACTTAGTGTGGTCTCGGGGGCTCATCGATTGATGACCTTGCCTACGTTATACATGCAAAGACCTCGTAGTTCGACACGACCAATGACCTTGTCATATAGACATATGGATTAAATCATGAATTTATACAGACAAACCTAAATGGATTGACCTAATGCCTCGGGGGCACATCGGCAGATGGCCTTGCCTACGTCTAGTCGCAGAGGCAACGTAGTTCGACAAACGACAAAGATTGACAAGTGCGACTGACTCTGACCCTATTTTTTTTGGATTTTCAAAATGTTTTGATTTTTTTGTCTTTTTGAAGTTTTCTGATGTTTTTGTGTTTTCTCAGGTCATTTTGCGATGTTTTTGGATTTTTCTATGGTTTTACGTCTTCAACATAGCCAATGGAAGAATCAATATGACACACATCAAGTGTTTGCCCCCAGTCGAGTATAAGACCAATTGACTATGGATAGGGTAAAATGGGCGATATGAAATGCACTCAATGTCAATCATTCCAGGTTATGGGAAAGACTACCACTTATTATGAATGGTATATACAAGTGATGGGTATGAAAGATAAGGGATATGTACAAGGATAGGTAATATTTATAGGGTAGTGGTCTATGTACAAGGATAGATACTATGCACAGGATCGTGGACTATATACAATGATAGGGACTATGTACAAGGTAGATTAGAATAATAGTAGACAAAGGAGCAGCGTTGAGTACACATGGCGCCTGTTTGCCAGGTTTTCACCAAGGTACCTATCCAAAGCGCCACCGAAGTGGTTTTCACCATTGGATGAATGATTTGTCTTTACTATTTTCTATATTATCTAATTTTTTTGGTGTTACCAAGACGCCTGTTTGCTAGGTTTTCACCTTGATAACGATTTTTTTTGTGATTTTGTGATTTTTTTTTTGCTAATTAAGACAAAAGCTCACAGAAGCTATGCGTAGAACCTCTTCAAATGTAGACTATTAATTGGTGAGGACAATGGTTCCCCTTCAGGAGTAGAGAGTTGATACGCTCCTGATCCAAAAGCTTCTGTAACAATATAAGGTCCTAACCAATTAGGTTCAAACTTGCTTGGTTTGTCTCTTTCTGCTTGATTCTTTGGATTCTCCATTAAAAATAGGTCACCAATGTCAAAGTTTCTGTTCAAAACCTTCCTGTTATAGCTACGATGAAGGCAATTCTGATATGCTTGGAGATGGTCTAGTGCCTTCTATCTTCGCTCATCTAGGAATTCTAGCTCATGGAGTCTCGACACTTGGTACTCTTCATCCTCAATGTGGCCTTTTAGGGATACCCTTAGGGAAGGAATCTCGACCTCAATAGGAAAAATGGCTTCAGACCCAAAAACAAGTGAATATGGGTAGCACCAGTGGGAGTATGGATAATTGTGCGATAAGCCCATAAGGTAGGGTTAAGCTGTAAATTCCAGTCACGACCAACATCATTGACAGTCTTCTTGAGGATTCTAATGATGGTATTGTTAGATGCCTCTGCTTGGCCGTTACCTTGTGGGTAGTATGGAGTAGAGAAGTGATGTTGGATATGAAATTCATCACACAGATGGCGAACTTCTTGGTTCTTAAATGGGCGGCCATTATCCGTGATGATGGACTGAGGGACACCATACCGACAGATGATATAGTTCAAGATAAATCTAGAAATCTGTGTGCCGGTGATGTATGTCATAGGAATGGCTTCAATCCACTTCATAAAGTACTCAGTGGCAGTGATAATGAACTTGTGTTCGTTAGATGAGGTGGGGTGGATCTTACCTATGAGGTCAAGTCCCCATTGGGCAAAAGGCCATGGTGACATGATAGGACAGAGCTCCTGTGTTGGGGCATGTATCAAATCTCCATGTACTTGGCATTGGCGACATTTCATTACAAAGACATATAAGTCTTTTTCCATAGTAGGCCAGTAATAACCTAGTCTCATAATCTTTTTGGCTAAGGTAGGACCGCTAGAATGGGAACCACATATACCCTCATGCACCCCACGCAAGGTTGCTTGTGCTTCAGTAGAATCAAGACATCTCAGTAGGGTATTATCTAAGGCGCGTCTATATAGGGTGTCTCCGACGATGGTGTATTTGGCTGATTTGCGGAGGAATGTCCTATGTTGGTTATTGGATAGGCTAATGGGTATGACTTCGGCATGAAGGTAATCATAGATTTCTTTGTACCATGGGGAATCGGGACCAACACTATCACACACTATTTTAGAATCTGGGATATCGTAGGCTGGGACCAAAAGTTGTTCTACCAAGAACTCAAACTTAGTCACGTTGTTAGGAATGTCAAGAAGTGATGCAATAGTAGCCATAGCGTCTGCTGCCCTATTTAAAACATGAGGTATTTGATGAAATTTGACTTTGTCAAAGTACTCTTTAAAGCTATCAGCCATGTGCTTGTATGGAGCAAGCTTCTCATCCTTAGTCTCATAATCATCATTTACCTGTCTAATTACTAGTTGAGAATCGCCATATACCTGTAAAACCTTAATTTTCCACTTGACCGCCATGCGTAATCCTGTCACTAGAGCTTCATACTCTACCATGTTGTTAGTGCATGGAAATGCAATCCTGAATGACTTAGGGATGGAATCACCCTGTGGTGTGATAAACAGTATACCAACCCCTGAACCATGATTTGTATGTGAGCCATCAAAGTACAGTTTCCATGTTATATTTGTGTCAAATGTGAATATGAACTCATCAGGAAAGTCTACAACTAATGGGTGATCTGCTGTATGGGTGTGTCAGCTAACTGATCAGTAATGACCTGTCCTTTAATAGCCTTTCTTTCTACATACTAGATATCATACTCACTAAGTATCATAACCCATTTGGCCAGTCACCCTGTTAATGCTGCCTTGCTGAGAAGATATTTTAGAGGGCCTATTTTAGCAATCAGCATTGTTTGATGGTTTAGCATGTAGTACCTCAATTTTTGGGTAGCAAATACTACTGCAAGATAGGCACGTTCAATGTTACTATAGTTGAGCTCATAACCTACCAAAGTTCGACTGATATAATAAACTGCCCTTTCATGACCTTCATTGTCATTCTGTGCAAGCAATGCTCCGAGTGATGAATGGGTTGCCGTAATATAAAGAATCAATGGTCTTCCTTCAACAGGTGGCCTTAAGACAGGTGGTGTGAGTAAATACTCTTTAATCAGTTGAAAAGCCTCTCCACACCTAGCTATCCATGCAAAGGGTACGCCTTTCTTAAGTAGATGTTGAAAAGGATGTGTCTTGTCTGCTAGTTGCACTATAAATCTTCTTATAGATTGCAACCTTCCTTGTAGTGTCCTTAGTTGACTAAGATTAGTGGGTGGAGGCATGTCCATTATTGCTTTTACCTTAGCCAGATCCACTTTAATACCTCGTCTAGAAATGATATAACCTAACAGCTTTCCTGACTTGACTCCAAACACACATTTCTTTGGATTGAGTCACTTTATACGTTTCCAGCCTCTGAAATATCTTGTCTAAAACCTGTAGATGTTTTTCCCTTGTCTTGGATTTTACAATAAGTTCATCGACATAATCCTCCATACAAGTGTGTACTAGATCATGAAAGATAGTAGTCATGGCACGCTAATAGGTTGCTCCTACATTCTTGAGTCTGAAGGGTATAACATTCCAATAATACATTCCCCAAGGACAAGTGAAACCTGTCTTAGGTTGGTCTTCAGTTGCAATTTTGATCTGGTTATATCCTGAAAATCCGTCCATAAGGGACAACATCTCATATCCTACTGTCATGTCAACTATCATGTCTATGTTAGGTAAAGGGAAGTCATCCTTAGGACAAGCTTTGTTGATATCTCTAAAATCAGTGTAGATGCAGATGCCCCCAGTTGGTTTAGTGACTGGTACAAGATTGGAAATCCAATCGGCATAGTCGATAGGTCTGATGAAACCAACGTCTAATAGTTTCTTGAGTTCTGCCTTGACTAATAAAGCAATTTGTGGATGCATTTTTCTCAACTCCTGTTTTACAAGTTTGGCACCTGGTTGTAAAGGTAAGTGATGTAGAACAAGTTCAGGGTCCAACCCTGGCATGTTCGCATATGACCAAGCAAAATTTATCTATCTCTGTGCAAAGAAATCTTGGAACTCTGATTTCTCTTCTATTGTCAATGATGCTGCTAAATAAACCAGTCGAGGATTCTCTTTTCTGCCTATGTTGACTTCTACTGATTCTTCAATGAGCATGGGTGACTTTTCTTGTGCAACGGGGAGAGTGTTCAAACCTCCATCTTTAGGTGCCTTAGAGAGGTTTTCACCTTCAGATGCGTCCTTTCTTTTTACTTTTTCATTGTCTAAAGGTGCCTTTTGGTTTTCACCTAGAGACTCATCATTTTTATTTTGTTTATTCTTTTTCTCATTTTATCAACTAGAGGGTTGAATAGATTCCCCAAAATATGCTTTATTGTCCAAGTCAATGGTAAAACCAGCCTTATGATCCCCGTTAGGTATGCCTTCTCGTAATCCCAGGAACTCAACAATTGCTTCATCGTTCTCAAAAGTGTCTAAGACGGGTGCGTCTTGTTGGTCCCAATCAATGAGTTGGGGATAGACTAAGGGCATGTCATCGTCAGAGTTATCAAAGTCTAATGGGGTCAAGGTAAAGATTGAATTATTCATGTGGTTACAAAAGTCTTGTACCAAGTCCTCTTTGCTCTTAGGTTTGGGTCTAGGTGGATAAATAGGTGGGCCTAATGCCAAGGTTTGACTATCAGAAATAGGTGGCTCAGGTTGCCAAGAGGTAGGGTCAAGTGATTCCCAATAGTAGTGTTTAAACCATTCCTCTTTTGTCATTTTCGTTGGCGGACAGGAATTTAAGGGGTTGGGTGAGGAACTTAACATCAAGTCAAGTTCTCCAAATAACTTGTCAAGGTCCATGGAAGAAGTAGAGGATAGCAATTCCCACTCATAATCATTATAGTCGAGGGAGTTACAATGATATTGGTCCACTGGTTCGTGAGATGTCTTAATATTTTCTGAAGCACGTACTTCCTCTAGTAAGGGTAATGGAGTACTAGGAACGCCAATCTGAATCGGTTGAAACCCTAGCCCTACTCCTTTTGGCCACCGAGAAACAAATATTGGTTCAATTCTGCCATCTTGGTTTAAGCCTAAACCACTCTGTCCATCATATCCTTTGCTTTGCATAATTTTGAAACCCTTTCCATATAGATTTGTAGGAATATGAGCCAGTAAGAGTGGTTTCTCATCATCTTCCCTATATAGCTAGGAAGTGACATCTTCTGCCTCAAAAACCTCTTTGCTTAATTCACCCCATTTGGTGAAAGTTGTTGTGGGGGGAACATGTATAGTGATCATAGACTGTCCCCGACCTGTTGTAGGTAAACCATATGACTTAGGGGGAACCAAATGGCTAACACAATAAGAAGTCTTCATGTAATACTCTCCACAACCCTTGTCTTGGATCTCAACCCTAGGAGTGACAGGAATTGAGGGTAGAACAAATGTTCGAGTGAGTGTGGATGGATCAACATAAGAAGATGGATTGATGATGAGGCCTCGTGGTTTACTGGCACTTGGCGTTGAGGGATCTCCTTTAGATTGGTACAATACTGGAAAGGATCAGGATCACCATCTATAGTTATTTCAGTGCCATTGTAAGGGAATTTAAGACACTGATGGTACGTGGAAGGGACTACCTTCATGGCATGAATCCATGGTCTACCTAGTAGAGGATTATAAGGGAGGGTGAGATCCAAGACCTGGAACTTTTTCTCCATCACCGCAGGACCAATTCTGATAGGAAGTATTACCACCCCCTTTGATTTTCGTTCTTCATCATCATAAGCCTTAATGACAATACTCTTGGTGGTGTCTACGCATGCTTCTGAAATACCTAATGCCTTAATTAGTTTTAAAGTGCATAGATTTAACCCTACTCCTTCGTCTACCAAAACTCGTCTAACTTTGGTGTCATCAATAAGGACTTCTAGATGTAAAGGGTCGTTGTGGTTCATCTTTTCTGTTGCATAGTCTTGTTCAGAAAATGAGGCATGGTGATTATTGGTCAAGTAGCCCACCATTTCCTAGAAATGATTGACATCAAGGTCATTAGGGACCGTGGTGTTCTGTAAAGCCTTATCGAGGATAGATCAATGCTCAGGGGAAATACGCAACAATTCCGAGATTGAAATTTGGGCTGGGGTCTTCCCCAACTGGTCAAGTAGGTTATATTGTAACTTGGAAGATTGTGGTGTTTGCTGTGATGGAGGGCCTTGGATAGTGAACTTAGTACGACGAGTATTGACCGCACACTCAGGATTAGCATTGATAGTAATGATATTGATGTTTTGATCAGCGGCGTGAAGGCAATGAATGATTTTTCCACTATCATAATCATGTTTGATACTCACATAATTGGCTGACATATTGGTCTTAGTACTCGAACTAGGGACAGTTCCTTTCCCATGGTCATGTAGTGGGTCCGAAAAGACTCGATGATCAGTGTTCGATGTCTTTTGTTTTTGTCCACTAACTTCAATAATTCTCCTTTCAACAAGATCCTGTATGATATTCTTCAATTGTCGACAGTTTTGTAGGTTATGTCCCTTAGTTCGATGATAATCACAAAAGGCATTGTCATCCCACCAAGCTGGTTTAAATTGTCCTAGATAGTATTGTCTTGGTTCCTGCAGCTGTATAAGGTTATGTTGTAACAGTTGTTTGAACACCGACTCAATGGGTTCCCCTAAGGGAGTGAACTCACATTTTTGAAATCTCCTTTGTTATGGGCGTTGAGTATTTTGGACCACATTAGGAGGTTGACTGACAGCATTAAGCATGTTGGAAAAAGTATGAGGTCCTTGTAATGTGAGAAGGGGTCATGCTTGTAGTGTTTTAGCATCAACCACCCCATCATTTGTGACATTTTTGTTGCGAGACCAAAATTTGTTTCTATCCGTGGGGGTGTTTTGTACGATCGGGTTTCGATTGGATGTTGTTGTCTTGAGTTCGCCCTTTTCAATGAGATCCTTCTCTATTATCACCCCTTTTTCCACTAGTTCCAAAAAAGAAGTACAACAATGTACCCTTAAGTTACTCCTGAGTTTTGGATGAAGGTTTTCTTGAAACATTGTAACCTTTTGTTTTTCAGGTATTTCAACATGACACCTACTAGCAATAGTTCTCCATCTCTGGAAGAAAGCAATGAATGTTTCCCCTTCGTCTTGCGTTGTGTGGCACAAGGTTGCTATATTTATCTCATGGTCAATGTTGAAGGAGAATTGCTCCACAAATTTCTCAACTAGTTCACCCCAAGATCTAATGCTAGAATCTAGACCCGAAAACCATTCTAGTGCAATTCCTACAAGACTTCTTGAAAATAGCCTCATAAGATACATGGGGTCATAAGAGACATCTATGCATATGGTAGAAAATTCCTTGATATTTTCGATTGGATTTCGTTTGCCATTATACATAGGAAGATTCGGTATGACATATCCGTGAGGGAAAGGTGTCATGTACAATGATCTGTCAAAGGGGAATGGGCATATGTCCTTTGTTGAAAATGATTTTTTAGTTGATACCGACATGTTATCCATTTGCGTATGTAAGGTGTGCATTTGTGTTTGTAGGACGTCAACTTGGGTCAAAGATGTGCTAGAAGGATTATGCGGATCCATGTACGTGTTCTAAAATCCAAAGTCTCGTGATGGGTTTTGATTGAACGTTGGCATCTGAGGTGGATTTGGATTTGGAATATTGGTAAATGTGTTTTGGTTTGGTATCTGTATAAATTGATGTTGACTTGGGTTCTGTGTAAACAGATTTCGAGTACCACTCTGTGAAAAAGGATTCTGGTTCAGAATCAGTGTGAATTGGTTTTGACTTGGAATCTGTGTGGACAGATTCTGACTACCAATCTGTGAAAAGGGATTCTGATTTAGAATTGATGTGAATTGACTTGGAATCTGTGTGGAAGGATTCTGACTACCAATCTGTGAAAAGGGATTCTGATTCAGAATCGATGTGAATTGGTTTTGACTTGGAATCTATGTGGACGGATTCTGACTACCAATCTATGAAAAGGGATTATGATTTGGAATCGATGTGAATTGGTTTTGACTTGGAATCTGTGTGGACGAATTCTTACTACCAATCTGTGAAAAGGGATTCTGATTTGAAATCGATGTAAGTGGATTTTGACTGCTAGTCTGGGAGAGTGGATGTTGATTGCCATATTGGAAGGAGGGAATGCCTCTTGTTTGTGTAATCTTTGGTATAGTACTAGTGATTTGAGCACTAGGTATGGCCATCGACTGTGGTATGGTACCTGTGATACTAGCAGTAGGTACGGTTGTTGATTGTGCACTTGTGACACCAACATAAGATGTAAGGCTTGACATTTTAGGTCTTTTACTCCTAACAAGAGGACCAAAGGGAGTGGATGATGATGCTCCTACAGTGAAATTAAATCCTGATGTCATGCCAGACATACCAAATGGGGAAGTATGGATTGTCGTACTCTGTGTAGATGTGCTAGATGGCATAGTTGTGCTTACCTGAGGTATAGTAGTACTAGCAATCGTTGTGTTTGTCCCTTGTGTAGGTTGAGTTTGTAAGGTGCTAATGTCAAATCCTAGAGGTAAGGTAGCGCCTTTAGCTAGCAATTTGGCTAAATATCGTTGTCGATCATTTGCTAGGTACTCATCTACGAAAGAGGAAAATTCAGGGTCCTGTGCAGCAGCCTCTATGTCCTCAACTGCAATATGTCCTTGAGTGTTTCTAGTGGTGAATTTGTCTAATAGAGTCTTATGAGGTCTTGAAGAAAATGGATTGATGAACTCGTTTGGGTTCGACATGTTTTCTCTCTCTCTTCTCTTAGACCTAGTTTCAACCATGTACGACAAGCTCAATATGCGGGAAATGCAAGACTATATCTATGAATAGTATGACCCTAGTCTATGTTTTTGGGATTTTCTTATACAAAATAAGGGATGTCCTAGGATGACACTAGTCTAGACTCTAAAGATGCAAAATTCTAAGCAAGACCCTAAAGTGATCAATTCTATAAACCCAAGATGAAGGGACCAACTGCCTAAAGTCAAACCAAGGTGTCAATTTAGTTAAGTTAAGGAACCAATGTAGGACGAGGATCAAAGACAAGTTGAGTTTCCTAACTAGACTAAGAAGCTAGGAGGACTCTATGTAGGACAAAGTATAAGATGATAAGACTAGGTTCAATGACAAATGTTGTTGACACTGTGATTTTTCTAGAGTATAGATGGTGGACTACTCCTAAAGTTTGTAAAAGTGGCCTTTTCTAGAAGTCTAATGCAAGGTAATATGTATCCTAAGATGAAGCTAAACTCTAAATGAAGACAACTATGGTAATGACTAAATGACCCTAAAGGATGCAAAATTGAGCAAATCATTTCAGGTTTCTGTTCAAGGACTGTTTGTGTAAAGACAACTAAAACTGGTATAACCGTATTGACTGGACAATGACTATGAATTCTGGTTTTTTGATAATCAGACAGATGCGTTGTAGGATCTAACAAATGTGGTTCAAGTTCACAGTTGCGGTTAGCCTTTTAACAGATGCGACTCGCACTGACAGTTGCGACTCAAAATATAACGCATGTGGTTTTTCCAAAGCAATTGTGAGCCAAACTTGCGGATGCGACTCATAAATTAATAGATGCGACTCGAAATTATAGTTGTGACTGAAAAATTAATAGATGCGACTTGAAAAATCAATTGTGACCTGGTGAACAATTGCAACTCTGTGAATTTCCAGTGACATGAAATTTAAACTGACTCCATTTTCCGTGATCAAATTCTGACAATCAAAGACAATCGTAAGACAAAATGTTTTCAGTTTCAATTTTGGACTTTAAAGAACGTTTAAGTTGACAACAGACAAGCACATCCTAATAGGCCAAAGGCCTAGGGTTTGTATACTTGGTATAGCCCACCGAAATACCCCGGATTGGTGATGAACACCTTTCCTTCTCGAGAGCGGATAGCTTAGAAATTTGGTGGCATTGGCTCCCCTCCACGGCTCACTAATGTCTTTCGAGCACACCAATTTCAAATTATTTGGGCAATGACCTCCCAAGAACTGCTATCTCTACTCAAGGGGATCAGTAGTGAGTAATCTTCGGGCATGATACTATACCCTGCACTATACCAAGCAACAGCCACAAATAGGTTGGTCTCTAAAACAAAAGGTATTTAGTACAGGCATTCTATTCGTGGGGTGTGATCCATACGACGTGAGTCCCCTTTCAGATCCATCTCGTCAGAACCACACTCATGATTCTTGGGGTTTCCCCAAGAACCCACTTTTATATACCGGCTAGAAGTCCCTCGGGTTCAGGGTGCTACCGGTCTGAGTCGTCCTGGGGTGAGTACTTTTTCCCACCAGAATAGGCCCAAGTTCTAGAGTTGGTAACCGTTTCTCTTACACCTAGGATCACACAGATGTGCAAGGGGAGAGGATACTTCGATGTACCAAATCGTAAGGGTAACTAGACTTGTGCTTTCACACCAAACACAGTAGACACTCGTTAATTTTAAACCAAATGAAAGATTTGCTATGCTACCAAACATTTTGTTTCAAAAATTAACTAAGGTTTTCGACAAGTGTCCTGCAGAAAAATTCGTTAGTAGTTTGCAATATTGTCTTCGTCAATCGTCCTGCAAAAGCTTGTTAACTCCAAAAGGCCACACGCTGAAGATAAGATATTAGTAACACACAAATCAATTGAAAATTTTAGATTTTTGAAAATAGAAATAAAGTTTTACCAGTCAATTGCGTCACTGTACTACTAGTCGGATGCGTTGTTTCTTCTTCAATTGCGGCTCGGGAATTCAATTGCAGTTCAGGAAAATACAGATGCGTCGTTTCCTTTGTCAGATGTGGTGCAAAAAGTCAATTGCAGTTTAGGAAAATTCAGATGCGTCGTTCTGTACGAAAAACCTGCAAAAACCAAAAATAAAAGATCTATGGATCCGCGAAGATGGTATCTTCACGTCGGGTTCACCAAATGTAATGCCATAGAAAGTGCACAAGACAACAAAGAAGATTAGAAGCAAACATGCAATACTAAAATATAAGATGCAAATCTAAATGTTAAGCAACAAAGAACAAAGGAAGTTTAAAACGTAAACAAACTGAAACAATCTCACCAATTTCAAACGTATTTCCATGATTCATCTCGATTGCTCTTCTCCATTTTTCTTGTGTAGTATAATTGCCCTCAGATTTTTTGTAAATTCGTGCAAGTATAGCCTAAGATAATGATTAGCAAAATATCGAAGATTCAAGACAAAGTGCTCTCAAAATTCATAAGAATTCGCGAGAGAGATTGGAATGAAGAATGACAAATCAATTTATAGAAAATTGATTATTCGAACGACAGGTCAAGATTGAAAGATTAACAGACGGTTGAGATCAACAGATTAGACATGCATTCAGATAACTGTTAGTAATGACTTGAGTGATACCAATTAGAAATAGAATTAAAGATTAAATAAATGATTTAATCTTCAATTCGGCATTCAAAAACATAAGAAATATCTTTGCATGATAAAGATAAAGATTGATTATAACGACTCTCTGTTCGAATGCATGCACGAGGTTTAATTAATTAAACAAGAATATTTAATTAGTCTACATGTACATGCAAATAAGTTAGAGCTAGACGATTGAATGATCTGACGAAGAGATTACTCGAGACAGCCACTCAGACATCAAATGAAGAGTTAACTAAGCGATTAAAATAGATGTCGAGTCGAGTAAAAGTGAATACTTAGATAACTCACATAATTATCTAAAATATAGAAGAATACGTTAGAATAGAATTAATGAATTGAATAATTCATTTAATTCAAGACTCGATATTCGAAGAAAATTAAATAAATAATATTTATTTAATTAAATGATGAAGGGATTTTAAATGAATAATTAAATAAATAATGAATTTATTTAATTATAGTTGAAATATGATAAAAAGTAAATTAAATAAGAATTTATTTAATTTGATAAGACGGATAAGATTAATTAGTAACATAATTAAATAAAAAGCGTTTATTTAATTAATCAGATAGAATAAAGAAAAGTGTGAATTAATTAAAATAATTAAGATTATTTAATTAATAGAAGAATTAACAGAAGATGAATTAGTTAAATAATTGACATTATTTAATCATGACCGTGAAGAATAGAATATGGAAGTCGCAGGCCTAAAACCAGATTTTGGTGTCTACACATTCTGTCGATCTTCCTCACAGGGGCAGTCAACTAGTCAAAGGGCCATTTTAGTTCCTTTCGATTGGGAAAACAAATGCCATGCCATATTTCTGGGCAGTCAAAAGTGGTCCATATTAAATCGCATGTCGGTGAGACACTAATCGTCTCCCCGATGCGATTATGCCTCTCCTAGTAGCTATCGACGTAACATATGATAGTCGGCGAGACCTTTTAGCGAGTTGGAGAAGTCATATCGATACCACAAAACCTATCGGCAAGACAACATTCCCTTGACAAGACCTCACAATGAGCCTCTTGTTCTCCTCGAGCTCATTCTGTATCAACAAGACCCTATCGGGTCAGTAGGACGTCACGACGAGCCCCCTGTTCTCCCCGAGCCCACTTTGTTTTAGCGAAACCTTTCCCCTTTGGCGAGACCCTTCCGAGCTCAAATTTCTTTTGGCGAGAGGCTGATTGGTTGGCGAGACCTTTCGCCGAGCTCAAACTTTCCATTGAGACTCCCCTGAGTGGGACCACTCTTCCATGTTGGCAAGACCAGCTCCTTCACCGAGCCATTACACTGAAGGGAGAACCCTTCGGCAAAACCTTCACTCGTCGGCTAGACCTCCTGGCGAATACACCTTTCTCCCTGATGGCACAACCTGTTAGTGAGACACTTCTTAGTTGCCTTGACCTCATAGTGATGAAACCTCCATTCGTCGATGCCTCTGTCATTTCGGCAAGAGTTCACCCTGTCGGTGAGACTTTTGCTTAAACCATCCTTCTCTCGGCGATTCCTTCCGATGACACCTCTATTTCGCTGAGACAATAAACCGAAGTCTCCCCCCTTTCGCTGAGGGCTCATTTTACTTGAGTGAGACCTTTCATAGTCGGCAGGACATTTCACCGAAGGCACAACCCTATGCCGAAGGCATCCCTTCAATGAGACATTGCTCGGTCACTGAGACTTCCTAGCGAGCCCAAACCACTACGCCGATGCCTCATTTGTTGCTGAGACCTCGCCTCTTTGGCTAGACATCATGCCGAAGGTATAACCCTTCATCGAGTGCAACTCCCTTCGGCGAGACCCATAAAAACCTATAGCGACAGGAATGTTTGGGTGACCAGTGAGCTTCAAATGAACAGAGCGGACTGCTAGTTGGCAAGACAACTGCAAGGTCTCACCGGCTTTCTTCATTGAGGAGTTTCATGCTAAATGGAATTGAAGCATGCTTTCAGTTGACTTCCCTGAGAGATATCTTCACATGAGTGATTCAATCCTGCAAAACAAATGCCTCCATTAGTTCTCAAAAGTAGGTAAAATACATTATAATAAAATACACTATTACTTATGATTATTTCATTCAATTTTTTAGCAAGAAGAAAACCAACTCAAGCTGAGATAGAACCAAAATCCCATAAAACAAAATACAGAAATGAGAGGAAAACAAAAGAATTCCAAAGATCAAAGCACATAACCAAAGGCAAAGAAAGCAAAAACTAAAAGGGGGACCCATTTTGTTCCAGAATAAAATGGGGTGGTTATGCAAGGCATAACAAGTTGATCCAAAATTCAAAAATTGTTTATGAATTGAGAAGGGAATGAAAAGTCCTTTGAGAACATTGATACCAATTTCAAAAGTGGAACCTTGCAAAAGAAGAAAAGGATGAGTGTCTTTCATTAGCAAAAAATTTATTGGACGATGATTGAGGATCACTAGATTTTACACCTACATTCATGGGAGAATACAAGATTACACAAAAATCAAAAAAAGAGAAAGAAGTAGCAATGGTATCAACACAACGTAGCACTGAATCATAAAAAAAATTTGATTCCACAATTTCTACCAAAGAGGAAGACACAAATTACACATCCACCTATGATGAAGATGATCATGAAAACCACCTTCTTCAAAAAAATGAAAACAATTTATGGAAGAGGTTTTGAACTTTTGAAACAACTTGGCTTTAATGGAAAAGGATGTAGTGTAAAAGAACAAGGTATTTGTGTTCCCATAGAGCCTGGTACACAAGAAACAGTAAGAGTTCTTGGTTATTGTCTTTTGAAAGAAATGAAAGCATCGAAAAAACCTTCTCTTAATGTCAATGTCATCACACAAAACACTCCTAGGATAAATATAAATAATGGTCATGATATTGCTTCTTCTTCAAACACATGTTTTAGTGATGATTGGGGTTCATTAGATTTTACACCCTCCTTTATATGAAAGTACATAATATCACAATCTAAACCTAAAGAGTCTTGTGTGTATGAAATCTTAAGATACGAAAGCAAGTTTTTCTTCACAAGAGAAAGAAATGACCCCTACTATGGATCAAGAGAATGTCTTGTCAAGGCTTCTCGAAGCCCTCCTAATTTCTCTTCCTCTAAGAACACGAAATAAATTCTATAGCAAAAATTCATTTTGTGCATATCATCAAGTGTATTATTGTTATACCAATGAATGCCGAGCCTTGAGTAATAAAATACATCTTAAGGATTGTGGTGATCTTCTATGTTTTGATGCACCTAAGTCCTCTAATCAATAATTATCTTCATGCTATCATGTTTCTCATTATTGTGTGGTATTTGTAGTTTTATGTGTTCTGATCATTGTTATTCATGGTGGTACAATCTTAAGTACAACCATATTTTTTTGCAGCAACATGATGGTCCTTGGTGTGGTTTTCATTTTTTCTATGCTTGGGGGGCAAATATAACTTGTTTTGGGGAGGCATGCATTCTTTTCAAGGGTCACCTCTTCCCCTCTTTCTCCTTAACATACCAAAATAGCAAGTATGTTGACATTTTAAGGGGGGACATATAGTCCCCCACTCATTGTTTAGATAGGAAATAGTCCCTTCTTAGTGATGATAGCATACATATCTTCTGGGAAGTGTGACCTTTTCAACCAAAGTGTGGCCTTCTTAATCCATGTGACGTGTCTCCTTTGTGGTGATATTAGGCTTGATGTCCCATAAGAGTGAGATTTCTTGGCATATGACATTCTCTTTGGTGGTGGCGCTACGACTAGTGTTCCCTAAGGTGTGATTTTCTATTCCTTGACTAGTCCTCTCTCAGTGGTGATGTCACGTGTGATGTCACCTAAGGTATGACCTTCATGTATTGAGCAATTCCCCTTTGTTGTTTAAGCACCTTTTGTGGTGGTGTTATAACATCCCTTGAGGTTTTAAACCTTATTCCATTCATCCCCTGTGATGTTAAACCTTGTTGCATTTGTCCCTCATGACGTTAAACCTTGTTGCATTTATCTCCTGTGACATTAAACCTTGGAATTTTTGCTTCACTTTGTTCATAGGTGTTGAACTTAGTGTAGCGATGACATAGCATCTTGATCATTTTGTGGCACCTTATCAAGGTTATTAGGGAGTATAACTTTTGGTATGGTTGTTTGTGGTACATAACTAGTAGACTTAGTGCGTTTCTCATTTTTTCCACCTTGTAATGGGTACACACTTAGTAGACCTAGTGTGTTTCTTATCCTTGTTTTCAAGGCTCACCTAGTGAAAAGCGGTCACCACTAGCTCGAGCAACTTCTAGATTATGATTTACCTAGAAAATATCAAACTTTTTTATGGTGTGAAAGTCAGAAGCACCTTAGCACGACCACCTAGCATAACACAACTTTCTTTCTAGTGGATTCATGTGTTCATAAGTTATTTTACATCCTTGTGAGAGCATCATTTTGTTAGACAACACATTCGATGGATGATGTTTGGTATTTAAGACAATTTAAGACCAAGGTCTCTTTGCCTTACTTACTCGAATCTTTTAGTAGTAACCTTGTGTTTTGTCTCTTTTGTGTATCTTCTTTGTGTTTACATCATATTTGTTTTCTATTTTGTCGTCATCTTTATGTTCCATCATATCATGTGTGTTTTCATCATGTATGCTTCGTGTTTTTTGATATTATATGTTTGTGTATGTTGTCTTGTTGTATTTCATATACATGTGTGTGTTCCTTTTGTGCTTATGTTGGTTTATAATGGGATCTTGGATCATGGGTGCTTGTGTGCTCCCGCTAGATTCATTTCCATCCTATCTCTTGAACATTCAAATAATCAGACCCCTCTTGACATATATTTTTCTACTTTACTATGAGTCTAAGCATAAGTTCATACTCTCACTAAAGTGGGGGCTAAATATAGTGTAGAAAATTGTCACCCTTTGATAATTTTACACTATTTTTTGCTCCCCTAAATTATTGAGCCTAATTTACCCCCCTAACTTCCTAAAATTATGCATTCTAGAGTCCATTTGTATCCTTTTTCAATAAATTACAAGAATTGAATAAATGCATCCAACTCATACATTTCCCTTGATATTCAATGTCTTGGAAATTTGGGCTGGGATCCCCCTTCTTAGCTAGGACCCATTTTTGGGCATGTTGTTGGTGGCATTTTAACATTCAAATTTAAAATTTCAAAAGCTAGCTTTTGAGATCTAATTTTCAAGAAATTGGATAAATGCCTATAAATACCTAGCCTTTTCACCATTTGAAACTAGAAGAAAACAATAAGTGAAAGAATCTAGCAAGAGGTGAACATCAAGAGCATTCTAGAGAAATTCAAGAGTAGCATTTTAGTGATTTATTATAGCAATTGAAGATCCAACATCATGTCAAATTCTATGTGTGTTCATATTATCATTGTTTCTTGAAGGCTAATCCTTGTTGTAGGTTTCCAAAGCATTCAAGCAAGAAATATCCAAATCCTTGAGGTGATGTGTTTGACTTCAGTCCTTTAAGGAAACCATTGAGGGGTGGTGATTTGCAACACTTTGTGGTTTCATCATTCCTTCCTTTCATTTATCATTTCTATCATTGACATTGCTATTGTGGAAGTGAAAACACTTACACGAGGTTTGACCAAGGCAAGCTCCTAAAATGGCCCAAAATTTCTAGATCTTAGGTTGAAGAGGATTGAAGAAGGATTGAAGAATATTTTTCCATTGTTGCATTTATTTTCATACATCTTTTCAAGCCACAAAAACTCACCTACAAAATTATTCGACAGTGTTCCGACAACTTTGCAAGTGGAAATGGAAGTCTCAAATCTATTACTAGAGGACCCCAAAAGTTGAGTAAGACATCCCTACAAGGACTCAAATGCCCTTGGGTGAATAATTCCTCTTATGCACACTAAAACCAATTTTTTTGGGTAGGTATATATCACTCTTCACTTTCCAAATCCACCTGCAAACTATTGTTTCAGCCTATCAATTGTCAGGATTTGTCATGTCTCTTTTTTTGAAAAAAATATATTGTGGAATTCATGAATTCTATCACATTCCTCCATAGGAGCTCATCTCAGTCTACAGTTTGGTATGTAGCATCTATATGTTGGAAATAGGATGCCATTTAATTGCAAGTCCTAAAACATTAATTATTTCATGTATCTCCTAGATTCTTGGAATGTGTTCAACAACACTAAGATTAGGATGAGATTAATATTTGGATGAAATAAATCATGAAATTGACATTTGTATTTATTCCTAAATAATAGGAGCATGTGGGTGCACACATGGTAAGGTGAAACTCACCTTGTGTCCAGTTAACTATACAACAATTAACACTTTTGAATGCATGTAAAGATCCTAGAAGTTAGGATTTGATGTTTGCATGCTTGAAGTTCGATTCAAATCACTTCGTTCAGGCTCACTATTTGCAAGTGCATGTTGCATGCATGTTGGTTATTTTGAGTTGCATGTAGTTAGCTTCAGTTAACTTGTAATGCATGGCTAATAACATTGAGTTGTATGACAGATAATAGGGACTACCTTCAGTTTAACAAGGGATGACCATTCTTTGGGAATGGTGTTGAGTAAATGTTTCAGTTAACTAGAAATCACTTAGAGCCAACTTGGGCGCCTAAGATTCTTTCTTGGAATTAACTTCAATGCATGATAAGATATTTTTGAAGGCTCTGTTAAGTGGGACCCTCTTTTGGGCGCCATCTTTGAGGAAGAGCTTTGTAATTATCACCGAAGTGAAGGATGAGTTGTAGCTTTAGTTTGGGATGCCCAAATGGGTAAAGCACATGTTCTAAGCTTTGGTCTTCACGGTAGAACTCAACTTGAAGCAATATGGCGTACCTTTTCAAGGGCTTGAGCTTCTGCATTGTAATTATCACCATTTGATTATTACAAGGTTGCATATTGACTATATATCTCATTCAAGTTGAATAGAGTTCGGAGATTTGGTTATTGCAGGTGTGAAGAAGATTGGAAAAGATAGAAGAAGCATTCTCAAGCAAGAATTGGAGCTATTGTAATTCAGAGTTTGAATAATAGAATAATTCTTGGTGGATTTTTTTCCCGAAAGGGTTTCTCCACGGTATATCTTGTGTGATCCTTCTATTATCCTGTCTAGTTCTTTTTAATAATTCTCTCTACATTCTACAACAATAAAATGGATTAATCAAGATAATCATCCACAAAGAATTTATGTAACAAAGAAAAGACTTACTTAGAACAGCAATATTAAAGTTTTACAGAGTATTAAGCTAAGAAAACACCTCATTTTTCAACACTATAATGAATCCCCCACAATATATTTGGAGCTCAAAGGAAAAGGATCATTTACTGAGAAGATATCGCCATGAAAAGATCACTAGTTCAGGCTCACTATGTTGGGACATTTGATTCCAAGAATCCCTTTGCATTCCTTCTTAGAAGCATGTTCAAGTGTGTGGTTTAGAACATAGAACCTATGATGGTATTTTCACATCATATCCAAAACTCTATAAGGGAGGATTGGGAAGTGAAAAGTTATCGCTAACAGAAGGTGACTGTGCTAATCTATTAACACCCACCTCCACAAGATTAAAGCATAAAAACATTATGGGATCATGCAACAGTAACGGAAAAGTTTCAAGGAGTTGGAATGCGAAAGGAAAGTGTGTGGATGGGTCTATGGGAAGGCACAATTATTCAAAGGAATCTACATTAGCCTTAAGGCTAACCTAATGTAGCATGTTGGGAATTCAAATTTTGGGCTTTGATGCCAATTGGGGTCAAGGACAACCTCTTCCTCAAAGAGGAATGTTAGCATATAAATGTAGGGAAAATAATCATGTAAAGGAATCAAATTATTATGTCAATTTTTGTATTTTGGGACACTTGTGTTATAATTCCTTTTGTGAATGAAAACCCATAGGAGTTGTGTTCATTAGACGAAAACCTAGTGATCACTAGGATGAGAGGTTGAAACCCCTTTGGTTCTTGAGGGCATTCTCATTTGGAGATTGCATTTGCACGATTTTGTAAGAAAGACAATAATATTACATGTTGATATGTGGTAATCTTGCATATCATTCTAGATCATTGTAGTGAGTTATAATTGATATATCAATATATTAGAGCATCTTCTTGGGTTCATGTGTTAAAATTGAATTACAATCTATACATATATATCAGTTTTGTTAAAATACATGTTAGGAACATTTTAGTGGTATCAGACCAAGATTCTACTGACATGTAGGGTTTTCTAATGATTAATGTTACCAAGTGAAAGGGATATTAGGTTCCAAAGGAGAGAACTAAAGATCATAGAGCAAGAAGAAATGATGGGGGAGGATGAAGCCAAAGTAAAATTTGAGGAAATGATACAAGGGAAAAATCATCTTGCTAACATGTTTGTCCAAATGTTTTAGTGGATGGAAAGAGAATGATAACATCAATCGAGGTGGTACCTTTGGTGAATCGAGTGGTGGAGAAGGGAAGGAGAAGATGATTGCTACACAAAGTTATAGAACAAACTTTAGTAATAGGACCCTCAAGCTCAAGTTCATTCAAAGAGTGGAAGAAAATTCAGAGGGAGAAACTACCCTCCAAGATGACATCTAAAGAGCTTATAAAGAATATAGGGATTTGGACCCTCTAATCAAAGAGATATTTTCCTTGAAAGATTTCATGGCAATGAAGAAGAATAAAATGGGAACTTACCATTCACTCCTCAAGCCAAAAGAACTAGAGCACTCATTGGGAAAGCTATTTATTTCCCCTTTTGATGTATCTGCGAAAAGAACTACTAGGGCATGGTTGCAGAAACTTGATACATATTTGGCACTCAAGCCAATGTTCAAAGAAGATGTCATAAAGTTTTCCAGTTTGCACTTGGAAGAAATTGCTCATGGTTGGTGGTACCATGGTCTGGTTAGTCAAGACAACAAATTGATAAAATATTATGATGAATTCTATAGCAGACTAGTTGAGAGGTTTAATAGGAGAGATATGAAAGAACATTTTAGAGAATTGGCTCACCTCAAGTAGAAAGGAATTGTGGAAGAATATGTTGTAGATTTATAGATGCTATCAGTCATAGTAACTAACATTATTTATAGAAGACTCATAGTCCTATTCATTGAAGGCTTGGTGGAACAACTTAGGGGCTTAGTGAAAGAATTCCACCCCTCAACACTTCCAGAGACTATTAGGAAAGATTTTGATTTGGAGAATTGTGTTCCTCAACAAAAATCAAAACCTTAAATATGGAATAAGACAAAGGGGAATTTCCAAAAGAAACCTTGGACTGTTTAGAAATTGACTCCCCTGCCACACCTAAGAAGAATGATAATGAGACCAAGAATGAGCTTAGAAGAAAGAAAATTTTCTTCTCTTGTAGAGAACCATGGGTTCCAGGACAGAGGTATCATGGAAAAGGGAAAGTCCACTATATAGAAGTCATCCCTGACAAAGAATCAGAATCAGATAAGTCCGAAGAATTTCATGATCTAGAAGACATCCCTCTAGAGGAAGAAGATAAGGATAAGGATAGTGGTAGCATTCTAGCATCTCTATCTAGTGCACATAGATACCATTCTTTCAGGGTCTAGGGAGTCCTTGTCAGACAAAGGGTTATAGTCTTGATTGATGGAGTACTTACACTATCCTTTGGATTTATGGTGACTTTCATAAACCACTATCCATTTATTTCTTGAAGGCCACCATCTAATGATTTTCCTAGCTCTTTAACTCCTCTACCCTTGGTTACTGCTTTCAATTGGAAACCCCTTCAATTCTCTGAATTATAACTGTTATGGCATCTATTAAAGTTTAGATGCACAGTCTACCTTTGTTTATGACTATCCATTATTTTCATGCTTTGATTTCTATATGCTTCTCCTTTTGACAAAAATAATAATGTTAGATAATGATTACTCTTCATTGATTTATCATTTTCTTTTTATTGTAAGAGTTTGCATTCATTTCTTTATGTACTTCACCATAGACCTTGCATTGTGGACTGCCACCTTCAAAAATTCATGTCATGATCCCTATGGGAATTCCACTAAAACTTCATGCTCATAGGTTTGTCTACTTTTGGGGTTTCCATACTTCAATGTCACTATCCTAGAAGTACATGAGATCACACTGTTTGAGGTATTCAATCCAATATTCCACATGTCTTATAAGGAATTCTCTTTCCCTTGAAAATTCAAACTTGATTGTGCCCCTTCAATGTGATTGTCCTAGTTTAATGGTTTAAAGTGATTGTCCTATTGTTATGAGATTGCTACCCCTTTTATGATTGTATAATCTCTTATACCTTCTTCATTTATCATGGTCAAATATCTACCATCTAATCAACATCTTCATTAAGAGTAGTGCATTATTTGGACTTGCATCTCTCCTCGAGGGGATGCCACTTGTCTTGAAACCCTTTTAATTGAGTTGAATTTTATGATGCTTGTAATGTAGATCGTTCTTTATTAGTTCTTCTTCAAAAAATATTCCCCGCTTCCCTAAAATCATTAACGCTAACCCTCTTGGTTCATACAACATGCCTCTTTTGTCAATCATTGTCCTAATGAAAAAACCTTGCCCTATTAGTGACTGAATCCACTTGTCATGGTTTTTGCACCTCAACTTTGTTGATGGGTCTGCCCCTTTTGAGCTCCAATTGTCTCCCTTTTAATGACTCTCCCCTTTTGAGACCTTGAAACTATCCTTCTATCTTCAATGATCCTTTGTATTTTTTAAAACCTCTCATCTCATTACTTTCATGCATACCACTACCCATCCGTCCTTTCTACTTCACCAAAGGTCTTGGCTTCTTCATGAATCTATCTTTACACATGATGACTTGAATGTTGCCCTATTGGCAATAGAAGTTATCATTGATGTCAACCCAATATGGACTATCATTGATATCATATGTAATGCTAAAGCATGCACATACTCCACAAATAGTTGTTGCATAGTTGGAAAGTCTACAAAGTAATATAAGGAAGAATAATGTTTAGTATGTGTAGATACCCTAAATTATCCTAACTGACGAACAACACTATTTCACTAACTTTCAACCTTCTTCCCTAAATGATTAAATAATACATTATTATTTAATTAATTATCAAAATTTATATTCATCTATTAATTAAGTCATTTAATAATATTTAATTAATTTGTCCTCAATCATCATTTATGACTAATTAAATGAATCTCATTTATTTAATAAATGTCCTAATTTAACCTTATCTATCCTGATTAATTAAATAAACATAAGTTATTTAATTATGTCGCTAATATACCCTATTCATCTAAATCAACTAAATTGTTATCACTTAATAATTTAATTAAATCACTTTTCCCTTCTCTAAACTTGAATAATTAAATTAATTATTCAAAATCATTCAACATATTTAATAAACAAATACATCTTTATTTGTTAAATTCAAACATGAATTGCACGTTCATCTCCAAATATTAATTAATTATACTCACACCTTTTGTGATTGAGTAAATCCTTACCACTCATTTCTCACTCTAATCGGTTGACTAACTCATATATTCCTCAATCCCACTAACCACTCATCTATTCTTCAATCCCTCCAATCAGTCCAATCTAATTCCACTAATCATTCCAATCTATTTTGTCTCAATGGTTCTCAACCATTGATCATCATCTTTTATAACTGAATCTTGATTGTTCGTCTCAGAATATGAAATCTATAAAACAACCCTCTTCATGTTCTAAAAAATGATCAGAGAATCTATAGATTTTATGCAACGAAGTCATGCTAAATTGACATTCAAATTCTTGAGAGCTTTTGCACACATCTTCAATCACCATTAACACACTCTGAAGCTTTTATAAACAACAAATGGAGGCTTCATATCGATTCAAACATAATCCAACATCAATAGGAATACAACTTCGACATGACATGGTAAGATTTGTTTTGTTTTGGATTCATTTAAGTTTCTTAGTTGCTTATTTCTTTGGATTCATGTCTTTACATTTCACATTTCATGATTATGGGTTTGGAACTTGATCTTATTTTGAATTGATTCGATTCAATTCATTGTTGTTTTTCATATGCTATATTTCTCCCTTACATTAATTAGCTCTCCCGGTGGGACCCTAGGTCCTTAACACTAATCATTTGGAAATTTTGGTGAGCAGTTACAAGTTTCTTAATGCTAATATATTTTGTAGGAAACACTATTGATAATTGAAACGTAGAAGTTCTAGAATTTTCACGATTTTACCGTGGTTGTACTTTTTTCTACCGCTATTGTACTAAACAAGCGCACTATTGATTTTTTAATTGCTATTATCTCTTTCATGTTGTAGGTTTCTAACAAAGTTGATTTTGACAGGGCCACTATTGCCTTAAATAGGTTCACAATTGTACTTTTCTTGATTTCTATTGTCTAACTTGGTAGTTGTTGTTCCAGAGAAAAAAGTTTGATACTATCCTAAAAGGATCCACTATTGTTTTAATGGTTTTTAATTATGTTTCAACCTACCAAGGTTATTTGATTTTTTCTATTTTCCTAACCCTAATGATTGATTGTTTGTTATGTTTGGGAAGTTTCTAACATTGTTGGTGCAACCCTTGTAGGATTATGGAATGTTTTTCATGAGAATCACTAGCACTTTGATTATAGAGTTGGAAAATCGCCCAAGTCCATTTAGTTTTGAAAGATTTCTTAGTTAGAACAATTTTTTTTTTGGTTCCCCTAAAATTGAATCTCACATTTATTTTGGTGTTCTTAAAATTGAACAATACAAATCTCACATTTCATTTGGTGTTCTTAAAACTAAACAATACAAATCACACATTTCGTTTGGTGCTCATAAAAATTGAACAATACAAATCTCATACATTCGTTTTGGTGCTCCTAAAATTGAACAAGCAAATATCACACTTTATTTTAGTGCTTCTAAAATCGAATGTTTTCATTTTTGCACTATTAAAACGAATGTAGTTTCATATGTTGATGCAATTAAGACAAACAATGCAACTAGAAATATTCAATTTGGTGTTATAAAATTGAACAAATCATTTCTAATTTGAAAATTGATATATCTTGCTTGAAGTCTAAAACACTTTGAGTTTGGTATACTTAAAAATAAAATTGTTATATTCACACACTTGAAATTTTGGGCTTAAAAAAAAATGCTATGAATTGTATACCATTGTTTACTGTGCTTGGAAAACCAAGTGTGTATCCTCTCCCCTCATGTCTTTTGATGATCTTGGGTGGAAAAAGCGATTTGTGTTTCACAATCATTTATTTTTAGCATCACCTTTAGATTGGGCCTACCTAAGAGACACATCCCAAAAGTAGAACTTGAAGGTGAATCAAAGTGGAATTTCCCTCAAGCCGCTATATAAATGATTTCAGTGAAAGATAAGATTTAATTGGTATTAGCTTCGGCCGTGTCGTGCCATTCAAAATGGGGAGGTACCTTTGCATATAATTTCCCCTAGTAGGAGTGGTTAAAGTCTTAAGTGGCTTATTGTGCGCTCATTGGGTATCAGTCCCTTGAGCAATGACTAAGAGATTTAAAGTAGTTTTACCCACCTTTTGATTGAGATATTCTACTCGGTGACACAATTCAGTACAAGAGATGCACACTGTACTCAGAAGAACTTTACTCACCATATGAACTCCCTTGAGTTGATACAAAAAACTTTGGCTTAATATAAGCTACTTGTAGCTTTCTAGGGAGAGGGTGATTGAGTCATCCTTCCATTCCAAGAGGCCCCTATCTATCCACTCTCAAAAGACTTAAGTGTATACATCCCAAAAGGGTGTCCCTACCTTACTTCGAAAGAGCTTCCAAGTTATGGGCCTGAAAGTGTTGCCATTGGCCAATTTGACCTTTGTAAGGAAGTTAAGGTAGTGGAACAACTTCCTACACTAGTCTTGAGAGGAGAAAAATGTAAAACTTTACAAATCTTTAACAATTACAAAAACTTAAATAGAAATAAACAAAAATATCATGCATACCACAACATAATGATTTACGTGGGGAAAACCCTTTTGGGAAAAAAACTCCACACTCCAAAAGCCGCCCAATATATTATTCAGAAATCAAAAGATTACAATATACTTGCAAAGAAAGCTTCTCACAGGAGTATCACCACCAGAGATCAAGAGACAACACAACCACTATTAGAATCTCATAATACACCCACATCTACATACATCCCAGACGCTTATAACAAGATTTTTGGAACCTTTTAGAATTAGGGTTTTATAAGGTCATTTTTCATTTGACGTGTTAGCAAAAAAACCTTGACGTGTTAGTAGGAAAAAACCTTGACGTGTTAGTGGGAAAAACCTTGACGTTTTAGCAAGAAAACCTTGATGTGTCAACAAAAACAAAATTGGGGCGATACCGCAAACCTCATATCTTGCTACAAGTGTACAATATTTTCATGATCAGTCACCAAATACCAACATACATCCTATCAATAATAAACCATATATAATTGCAAGGTTGAGACACATTTTCCCCAACAACCTTAGGGATAATATTTCTTGATATGATTTGATGTTGTTAACAGTTTAAACATGGGATGATTTTGGCCCCTTATCATCAAAATATTACGGTCAATTTTATACACTTTGATTGACATGATTTATCACTTTCCAAATCTCATACAATATTCTCAAAACAATCAAATCAACCAAATATATCAAAATTACAAACTTGTCCAACAAACTGCTGTTAAAAAAACTAGAAAATTTGGAAATAAGGCTATTATTGGCATTCCTACCACTTTTGTCCAGAAATTTGTCACTATTGTACTAAATTTTGACCATTGTTGTCCTAAGAATTGACTACTTCTATCCTAAACATTGTTGCTTTTATCAAAATGACCGCTATTATGTTCACTGGTTCACCAATATGAATTGAAACAGAGTCTACTCTTGATAAACCTATTGTAGTTGTCTTGACAAAGCAACCGCTATTGTCCTAGAAATTACCACTTTTGTCAAAATTACCACTATTGTCTTCTTTGTTTACCGATCTCAAATTGAAATAGAGATCACTATTGCTCAAATTTTGACCACTATCATCCTGAGTTTCAACTGCTACTATTGTGAAGATTGCCTATTTTGTCCTTACAGAGACCGCTATTGTCCTATTTTTTGGTGCAAATTAAAAATTGATCCAAAATTGGTTAATCTTCCATCCTTTGAAAATAAAAACAATGAGACCTACACAAATCATATCAACATCTTCTCCATATCCATCAAACAAATCAAAACATCAACCTAGTTTTAAGACACAAATCAAACAACTTGGATTATCCTCTTGCTATCATTTTCTAGGACATTAACATCAAACTTTTCTTGCAACCTCAAGCCTAGTTCAAGTAGAGTATCAACATATCGTCTAAAAACAAACCAAAATATCAGTCCAAGTCTTGTACACCTTGTGTCTTAAGATTAGTGTCATATCAAAACATCCACCAAAATCACTCATACTTTAGGGTCTTGAGCATCAAGCATACAATCCATAGCAAACCATCAACAACCTTTGACCAAAAGGTTTTCACTCATCATCTTCATACATCATTTTACCACACAAAATCTCAAATCAAAACATTACCCATTGGGACATCAATCTATTAATCAAATCTAGTTCCACTCCATACACCCATGGGGTCATCATATACTATGTAAATGCCAATAATATATCAACTATGGATTAACCTAATCAAGATTTTAGTGCATCTTGTCATATGGCATATTTCAATCAAAATCATCATCCATATCAAAATCACTCTTATCAAGAGTTTCAAAATCACCATCAAGGACAAAATCTACAACATCAAATTTCCCTAAATTCACTATAGTTGACACACTTGAACAAAATCAAAACATGACATATCATCAACAACACTCCCAACATCATCAAAACATCGATTCATATCAGCAACAAAGTTTATTTCCACAACATCAAGTGAATCAACAACACCAATGGTCACAAAATAAAAATTAGATCACCCAACATAAAAATCAAATCCATAAAAAATATCAACCCCTAAATCAACAATATCCACATCAAAATCATCAACTACAACATCATCAAAATCATCAATCTCAAAACCAACAAGAATTTCCATCTCAAATACAACAATCATCTCCACCACAACAAGCCTTATAATCCAAGCACACCACTAAACATGAATACACTCCTTTAGGGGAGCCAATCAAGGGGGTGTTAAAAATGTTAGCCAATGCTAAAATTATCACACTTCCAAAATCACAGGTAATTACAAACCTATCTTCAAAACCCCAGGGTATGATGACAATACTTATTGTGAATATCATAAAGCAAAAGGTCATGATGCATCAAACTATTTTAAACTCAAAAATCTCATCCAAGACCTTATTGATCAAGGAGAAACAACTATTGAAGAAAACATTCAAGGTTCAACTACTAATGATAACAGTGACAATGTCTCAACCTCAAAACTTGAAAATAATGATAAAGATCTATCTACCATTGATCACATTGAAGATGTATTTACCTCTCCTAGTGAGAAAGAGGACATGACTCAATAATTTATTCCCAAGCATGATCAAAATCAATCACCAAAGTCTAGCAATGATCTTGTCCAAGATGTATTGACATCATTCAACCTCATGGTAGCATGTATTGATGATCAAGAAACTCTTAATCCAACACTTATACTCAATGCAAAAAATCTAAGCCAAGAGCTATCACCCACATGTTCACATTTCAAGGAAATCCAAGGATCCTTTAAAAAAATTCCATTCTTTGAAGTTGATCCATTTCAAGAATGTGAACCAAAGGATATCAAAGATAACACCACACAAAGTCAAGATAAAAAACCCCTATCACCAAAATACTATAACAACTTGGCGAATACCTTCCAAGACATCCAATTTTTTCCAAAAGAAGAACAAATCCATATACCAAGTGCACACACATCTACCCATGAGATGCTTACTCCTAAAGGACATGTAGATAATCTTAATCCAAAACAAGCGTCTCATACTCTTGACATCATTACCAAGGAAAAAGAGTCTCCTACTCTTAACATCCTTACCCATGATCAAGGCATAGCAAAATCCATAGACACATCAAGAATTGATCATGAAGAAGATTTATACATGAATTGTGAATCAGAAACATCCTTTGAAGAACAAGCAAAAATGGATCATGAAGAAGCCTTCTACATGGATTGTGAATCAGAAACATCCTTTGAAGATCAAGTCCAAGATATCAATCAGGAAGTTATCCCACATATTGAGGGACCTATCACTTATAAACTTTGATCACTTACCTTTGTCAGATCAAGCTATCTTACCAATGAAGAAGCTATCACCTTTGAAGATCCACAACAAAGCAAAGAAGGATTAACACCTTGTTTCCAAAATAAATTATATCCTATTGCAAACAATTTTTTTCAACGGATGCATTATAATGCAAAGGATTAGGCCTACATGAATAGGGTATCCTAGAACCAATGCAGTTTATTGAAAATCCTAAGCATCAAGGTCTTGGTTAGTTAGCAATTAAGGAATCTAGACATATCAGTGATACCTCTATAATACCAGGGGCAACTTTATCTAATGCAAACACCGATATGGGGAGCACAAAGGGTCTTTATGATGAAAATTCTACCAATGTTAGAACCATTCATATCATGAATCATCATCCACATGTTTTTCCACCCTCTAATTGGGACCAACAACAAGAGAAAAAGTTATATCAAAGAAAGGAAAAAGTCATTGAAGCAAAATAATCGATAAAAAAAAATGGAAAAAGAAAATACAAATGGATACCAAAGAAGAAGCAAGAAAATAATCCATATCAAAATCCATTAGTCAATGAAACTATGGGGAAAAATAAAAAAGGGAAGTTCATCCATAAAAAATGTCCCACAATATAAAAGAAAGCTTCAAGAGCGACCTATAAAGTATACGAAGAAGTTGGTCCCAATCGAATCTTCATATCCACCCATCATTACTCATCATCCCAAGTTTGGAGAGTCAAAGATTCCAAACTATCAACTGATACATTTGAATCTTATATCCCTCAATGCATTTCATCATCCACTTTGACATCCATTCTATCCAAATCTCACATTGACCATGTCTTGGTAGCAACTCTTTATCATAAGGACTCTAAGGGCACCCTATCACGATGTGCGCATCAAGGTAAGGTCAACTCTAGTATCAACAAAGAAAATAAGAATTATCAAGAGTTTCATCTGTGTGAACCCTTTTCCTAGTACCTGCAAAACAACATGAATAAGCGAGTTAGACAAGGAATTACAAGCTAAAAGAAGGATTCCCCATGAAATCTATTTACAAATCAAACTAGGAATGAAAATATTGAAGAACACAATGCAAATGACAAAAACAAGATAAAATCCTAATTTAAATAGAAAACATTTGATCCCATGGGGGAATTGGTGCCAATTTGATGTGAAAATTGGCCCTTTCCCAATTCCTATGATGCAAGATTCGAATGTTGATGAGATTGTTGATACACTTTTGATGATGAATGGTGAGAGCTCCAAACAAAAATCTGCAATACCCTAGCTAAGAACTCAAGATTGATGAATGGTAATGGCTAAGTATTTTAGCATGGTAACTTTGCTTGGATTGTGGATGATGAATAAGGAGAGGAGCTCTTCATTTATAGGATTTCAAGATGGATGAATGCCCAAATTTGAGCAATGTGGGACTAACATTCATCCAATGATATGGTGCCACTTGTCAAGCTATGAATGGATGATGGTTGTGCAAGATTTGGGGTTTGTGCCAATAAATGCCAATATTTGAAATTCAAATTTGTTGAAATGACATGTAAGGGGGAAGGGAAAATGCAATAAATGCCACTTGGCTCAAGCAAAGGACATGTAAGAGGTTTTAAATGCCTTGCTGGATGTACATGTTGATTTGGGATTTTTGAATTCAAATTGAGAGAATATTCTAAAAGATGCCTTGTGAGGAAAATAAAGATTTAATAAATGAATTAAATCTATTGTCATGTGCAACTTTCATTATCTAGAGGATGTGACATGAGATTAGATTAAATTAATCAAGGGTTAATTAATTTAACAGGAATTAGATGATGTGACTTATTTGACTTAGATTTATGGATTTATTTAAATCAGATAAGAGAGGAATATGTAAGAGGCTAATTAAGTAAATATTTTGATTTATTTAATTAAAAGGGATGGTGTTAGCTTAAATCAAATAAGGTTTTAATTTATTTAATTTAATGGATAGACTTTAGAGATTTAATCAAATAAATTAATTATTTAATTAAATAGGGATAATTAGATTAGATGGATTGATTTAATTAACAAAAGAGATTGACTTAACTAGATAAAATGATTTATTTAATTAAGGGACGAATATTGATGAATTTAATAAGATAGGGGGATTTGATTAAATGGTTAGACCGAGGAATGATGTAGGAAGAAACGATGTTAGTAAGTTAGGATCAAATGCACGATGTCAATCAGTATATTTTCGATGTCTACATTTTGCCCCTCTTTGAAGCAATGCACTCGTTGCGTTGGTTCAAAGAATAAACAATCTCAATCAAAGCCAAAAATTTCGATATTAAAAACTTGCCCCACTGCTATATGGCAAGAAAAAACTTGCCATTATAATGGCCCCTCGAGAGATCAGATGAAAATTTTAATTTTTTGGCAGATCTCAGGAAAAAAGGTAACAAGGTGCCTTACAGGTCTAAAAGGGGTCTGGGAGGCTAAAAACGTGTCTAAACGCAATAAAATGATGAAAAACAAGCCTCAAATGGACAAAAACAGGCTCAGGGGTCCAAAACCCTAGCAGGATAGTCCTAGAGGGTCAAAAAACCCTAGTTTTTAGGCTTAAAAGGGGCCTGAGGAATCACTTTCAAGTCATTTTCACACACCTCCGCTAGCAAACCTTGAGATTCGAGCTCTGACCTCTTGACGATATGGTGCAACGACAGCTTCCCCTACACATTTTGGACCGAGTTTAGACCTACCAGTGGCCACCTGACATTGGTGCCTCGGTATGTGATCATTACTTTAGCTTATTTTTTTTCATTTTAACGCATTTATTACATGTTTTATGATGAGCTCGCCTCTAGTGGCGCTATTATAGCGCCACTCGGTGTTCATAGTGCACCGCTTTTTGCCATTTTGCACCACAATGGTGCAATTTGGAGTTTAGAAACTCTGTCGCTGGGCTCGGGCTCAGCTCAGACTCGGTGGGCCGGTTTGGACAAAGTGCACCACAACGGCGCCCTTTTCATTAAAATTGGGACGCTGGAAAGCAAACTGTTCCGTGGCGGCTCTATTTAGCCAAATTTTGGGTCTAGCGTCGGAGTTTGAGGAAACTCAAACTGCGATGCCTTCACAAACTGTGCTGCTAGAAACGAGTTTGGAGTGTCAGGTCAGGATTTTTCCAAAAATTTTAACATGCTGATTTTCTTTGATGCAGGACGGGCCTAGGAAGCTTTATTCTCGGGAGCACCGGTCATGGGATTTGGCAAGCGTTTTACGAGATCTGAGTGTCAGGTACTAGAATCGGTTGGGAGTCACAGGACTATGGCACATTGCATACGCAGCGCCCATGCGCACACACCTCAGGATGTTGTCAGCGCTAGCTGAGAGATGGCATAGCGAGACATCGTCGTTTCATTTTCCCACTGGTGAGGCGACCGTCACATTGAAGGATGTCTGACGCATACTACGATTGCCCATTCATGGCCGCTGGGTGATCTACAATATCGAGGAGGGTTGCGAGCACTACACCAGAGTCCTTGCTACGTGAGACATTATTTACTACGAGGGGAAGATCGAGCTGGAGCAGTACAGGGTTATCGCACCTCCCTTCCGTTGGGCAGTTACAGCGATCATTTTGGGTTTGGTTGCCCCAGACCGACCAGGGCGGTATTTCAGTCCTAGTTGGGGTTATTGCTGGGAGAGGATGGTCCGGGATAGGCTGGTTTGGTTTGCATGGGGCCTGTACTTTTGGCTTCACTCTATAAGGACCTGCACGAGTATGTGTATGCGGATGGTAGAGTGTTGGGAGCCGACGTGACCTTACTGCATGTTTGGGCGTGGGAGCACATTTCTGTGTTACATCCACGGGTTGTTCTAGTTCCAATGGGGGTAGAGGATGCCCTAGTGGCATGATATAGAGGGGGTGTGTCATTCACACACACCGGCGAGCATGGGATCCCCTACTAGAGGCAGGTCCTAGACGAGATGCTCATTTTTACTTGGTGTCTGTACCTTGGTCAGCTCGGATGGACTGACGATGCAGATAAGCTCTTCTACTACCGTCAGGACCGATACATGCAAGGGTGGGAGCACACCATGATTGAGTGGTACCTGCCAGGGCACGTGCAACGTCAGTTTGGAGAGCCACAAGATTGGCTAGATGACGGTTATGTAGCCGTCTTTGCACGTAGTATGACATAGGTGGCATGGGGGCCTGACATTCCGACTGCAGACGTAGTTGACAGCTTTCGGTAGCTAGTAGCCCGACCGTGGGCTTATGATCAAGGATTGGTAGATCTGGGCACTACACAGGCGTTCAAAGATTGGTTTAGACCGCCCCTATGGTTGACCATTCCAGGTGAGGATCCAGAGGCACATATGATCAAAGGCAGGGGGAGAGGATGAGGATGAGGACCCAGGGTCGCGATTCAACAGGATCCACCAGGGGTGCCCCTAGTTCTGCCAGGTCAGGGAGATGTCTCCATGCAGGACCAGCAGTAGGATCTGCCAGTCCCACCACCATGAGCTGAGGGTGAGGTTCAGGTTCATGCACAGCCATGGGCACAACCGATAGGGCAAGCAAATGCACGGGATGCCTTGATTCTATAATTACAGGCACAGGTTCAAGCAGTGACGGCTGAGAGGGACCAGGCACGGGCTGAGAGGGAGCAATTCAAAGTAGAGAGGGATCAGGTAGTGCAGCAGCGACAGGCCGCAGAGCTACAAACAGCTACAGAGCTAGGCTGCCGACAACAGATTAAGAGCACGACAGCCTCTGCCTCCCAGGGTACAATGCTGGTATGATCCTACAGGGATGTCGTTCGAGAGGCAGAGTACTACCGTCGGGCCTACTACAACACTGTACCTAGAGCAGATTGGGTTCCCAAGTACTCAGAGCGGGCCAACCAGAGATCACCAGAGGGTCACGATGACAAGGGCGAGGGTAGCATTCACAGAGATCGAGCGTGATCCAGATGATACACACTTTTGTACCTTATGGGCTCATTTTTGATAGCTTCATGGGCATTTTGTACTGATTGACATATATGTATAGTGATCCGATTATTCTTTGTACTATGACAGTTGATGATATGATATATATATAAGCCGATTTTGATGCGATGCAATATGTTCTTTTATTTATGCATAGATGATTTATTTCTATATGCTCTACAATGATGTTCTATGAATGCATTTATTTATAATGATGTTGATGCCATGATTATGACTAACAGATCTATATTATGCTAACTTATGATATGATGTGCAATGATGATGTTATCTATATGATGGTTTACTTGAGGCCAATGCAATATGTGATATATGATATGATCTATCGTATACATGATGATGTGTGAAAATGCTTAATTATGAGATGATTTATGGATGGATGTGATGCAATGATGTGTTAATGCAACGTGATATACTAATGTGTAATGTGCACAAAATCTGATGAAATAATGTTATGCAAGTATGGATGCCTAATGAATTAAATGCTTATATACCTATTGCTTATGATTATGCATAAATGGTTATGGAATGTTTTTGTAGATGCTATATGATGATTTAGATGGAAACACAAAATGTTTATGAAGTGTAAATGCAATGTTTATGCCATGATTGATATAATGCTATGAGATGCAATGTAATGGGTGAAATGCAATTATATGGATGCACCTGTTTATATGATGATGAGAATGCGATGTTTCCTATTTGATATGTTTATGCAATATGCTAATGATTTGTGGATGTAGGATCGATGATGATGATGGTAATGATGATCAACTGTCATAGCACCTTGTTAGCATGATTAGTAAGAAAAGAAGAAGTCATTTCAACAAGACCCATGATGACACAAATGCAGATGATGGTGATAATGATGATGATGATTACTTGCCAAGGAATTGGGATTTTCAAAGGGCCAAATTTTTTATGTTTGATAACACACATGGTACGATGCATCAAGATATGGAAAACCAGGATGGCGTGGTACTTAGTGTGATGGACTTTGACTCAACAAACAGATAGGAGTATTCTTGTTCACACTTGACATAGGAAAACTTTGCTAAGATGCACTTCAGAAGTTTCAGACACCTCAAACCAAAACATGGAAAGGTAAACCTATCCCTGTAATAGTCAACAAGTTGCCCTAGACTTCTTCCGCATATACCTAACAAAGCAAGTATTTGCCGAGGTTATATTTCAAGAACATCCAACAAGCATAGCAGACAAAAGATAATGATAATTGCCCCATTCCTATTTCTCTAAATCCTCTATTTTGGGATATCATCGAGACGTCCTTGGAATGAGCGCAATAAGATAAATCCAAAGATAAAGAGCAAGTAAACAAACAAACTAATGCTCTTTAATACTGCTAATAGAAAAAGGATGTGTTTTCTAGGATGATAACCGAAACCTATTGCCAAAAGATAATGCCCATTGTAGGAAGGATTCATCCTAGGACATGTTAGTGGATGGTGGCACGTCATTTCATTTATAAGGGATGATTGATATGGGACCAATTCAGATGATGAGTTACCAATACAAAGAGATAACTAGCTTGCTTATGTACCGACTTAGACTTTTGACTTGACATTTTGAGTTCTACCTTTAAATGTGCTAGACTTGTTTCCAATTATTTCACCAAAGGTTGATGATGATGATTAGTTTATTATGAGTGGTGTTTATTGCGGGTGCAAACGAGATGAGATGGATGGATTTTTCTCAAATATTTGGATGTTTTTGATATTTTGAAATGTTTTGAGGCTATTTTTGGTGTTTTTTGAGATTTTACAAATGTTTTGATTTTTTGATTTTTGCGATGTTTTTGGGATTTTTTGAAATTTTGACCAAGAGACTAACCTAAAGACCTATCCTAGGGGTCTCGAGGGCTGATTGATAGATTAGCCTTGCCTACGTTATATACACAAAGACCACGTAGTTTGATTGATGACCTGACCAATTTACAGATGGTGATGTACATGATGAGATGTCAGTTTATTATGACAGATTCCTATAGGACTGACCTAAATGTCTTTGGGGATGATCATAGATCAACCTTGCCTATGTTCAAGCTTAGAGATGACGCAGTTCGACAAGACAACCTTGTTTTTGGCTTTTTTGAATGACTTTTTGACCTATTTTTGGATTTTGATATGTTTTGATTTTTTTTTTTGGATTTTCTGATGTTTTGATGTTTTTGGATTTTCTAATTTTTGAGGACTTTAAGACCATACACAAACCCGATCCGATGAGAACATGCCCCCAGTGATGCAATAGACTACCCCGATAAAGGCGGGACAAACTAACCTTGAGGATGGGCGAGTAGTACTAAGAGGATCATGATACAAACACAGGACTAAGCTATGGTGCAAATGTGAGTGAATGTGTGATGGATGGAGACCTGAATGTGATGGGTGATGGAAGCGAAATAATTGGATGATGAGATCAAACCATAAAGATCCTGGTGGATGGAAAGTGCTTATTTACTCAAGGCGCTTTGTTGCCAGGTTTTCACCGAGGCCCCAAAGTGCCACTAAAGTGGTTTCACTCGAGGACTATTTTTTGATCCTTTTTACGTTTTTTGGATTTTTGCTTTTGCTTTTTTTGTTGTCACCAAGACGCCTATTTGCCAGGTTTTTGCCAAGTAACCATTTTTTCAGGACTTTTTTTAATTTTTTTGATTTTTGGTTTCTATACCTTGAAGGAATTAGGCATAAATTTTTTTGAGATGGGAGTTATTTATTGGCTCTTACAGAGGTTCCCCTTCAGGTGTTGATAGCTCATATGCCCCTGATTTGTAGCTTGCTGTGACGATGAAATGCATTAACCAATTGGGTTCGAACTTGCCTTTGCTGTTGGGATTTGGGACATTCTTCTGATTTTCTTTTAAGACCAATTCTCTAACTTGGAAAGTCCTACTTCTGATCTTCTTGTTGTAGCTTCATTTGAGTCTATTTTGATAGACTTGCAAATGATTTAAAGCATCTATGTGTTTCTCATCTAGTAACTCCAGCTCATTTAGTCTTGATACCTGATAGTCCTCATCCGTGATGAGGTTTTGCAGTGATATCCTGAGAGATGGGAGCTCGATCTCAATGGGGAGGATGACCTCTGATTCGTAGACCAAGAAGAATGGGGTGGTGCCAGTAGGTGTGTAGATGTTGGTTCGATAAGCCCAAAGGGCGGGATTAAGTTGTAGATGCTAGTCACGCCCTGTGTCGTTGACTATTTTCTTGAGGATTTTGAGGATGGTTTTGTTCATGGCTTCTGCTTGGCCATTGCCTTGGGGATAATACGGGGTGGAGAAGCGATGCTGGATTTTGAATTTCTCACACAAGTCACGAACCTCTTGGTTCTTGAATGGTGTCCCATTATTTGAGATAATGGCTTGTGGAACACCGTAACGACAGATGAGATAGTTTAGGATAAATTTTGAGATTTGCTTCCCAGTGATATACATCATGGGTATGGCTTCTACCCACTTTGTGAAGTACTCAGTTGCAGTTATAATGAATTTGTGGCCATTGGATGAGGTGGGTGTGATTTTCCCAATAAGATCGAGTCCCCACTGCGAAAAGGGCCATGGTGTGATAATCGGGTGAAGCTCTTGAGCTGAAGCATGGATGAGGTCCCCATGCTGCTGACATTGTAAACACCTTTTAGCATGATCATGTGCTTCTCTTTCCATTGTGGGCCAATAATACCCCATCCTCAGTAGTTTCTTGGCGATGGTCATTCCACTCGAGTGTGAGCCACAGATACCGTTATGAACCTTGGTTAGAGTGGTTAATGCCTCCTCAACATTTAGATAGTGCAACAAGGTACCTTCTATGCTTCTACGATATAAGGTATCACCTAGGATGACAATTCTAGATGCCTTTTTGATAAAGGTTCATTTTAGGCTTGATGGTAGGTCAGCGGGTATGACTCCTATGCGAAGATATGTGTAAATGTCATGGTACCAAGGATCACCTGGACCAACGATTTCACACACGAATTTTGATTCTAGAACCTTGAATGCGGGAACGAGAAGCTGCTCAATCAGAAATTCATATCTTGGGACATTGTTGGGGATATTTAGCAAGGATCCCATTGTAGCCATGGCGTTTGCTACTCTGTTGTTTTTTCTAGGAGTCTGCTCAAATGTTATTTCAATGAAAGATTCTTTGAGAGTCTCCACCAATTTCTTGTATGGAGTGAGCTTATCATCCTTGGTCTGATATTCATTATTGGCTTGATTTATGATTAACTGTGAATCTCCGTACACCTTGAGAGTTATGATGTTCCATTGCACTGCTATCCTGAGACCTATAGTCAAAGCCTCGTATTCCACGATGTTGTTGGTGCAAGGAATGCTAGTTTGTATGATCTTGGTATGCAATCCCCTTGTGGGGTGATGAAGAAGACACTAGCTCCTGATCCATGTTGTGCGTATGAACCATCGAAGTATAGCTTCTAGTGGTCCACTACGTTAAGGTTAAAAATGGATTCGTCTAGAAATTTAGATACAAGAGGATTCTCAGCATAAATGGGTGCTTCTGCTAGTTGGTCTGCGATAACTTGTCCCTTGATTGCTTTCCTTTCTACATACTCGATGTCATACTCTGATAGTATCATTATCCATTTTTTCATTATGTTGGTTAGCATTTCCTTTGATAGTAGATACTTGAGGGGGTCAATTTTCGCGAGAAGCTTTATCTTGTGTGCCAACATGTACTGTCTTAACTTTTGGGATGCAAACACTACTGCAAGGAAAGCTTTCTCAATGAATGAGTAATTTAGCTCATGGCCGACCATTGTCTTGTTGATATAGTAGATATCCCTCTCCGTTTTGTTTTCATCATGCTGAGCTAAGAGAACTCCAAGGGTTGCTGCTGTTGCTGACACATATAAGATTAATGGCTTCTTTGGGATGGGTGGCATTAAGACTGGCGGTGTCAGTATATATTCCTTGATTTTGTTGAATGCATCTTTGCATTTTGTGTCCCATTTGTACGCTACCCCCTTTTGGAGTAGGTGAGAATATGGGTTATGCTTGTCTGCCAGTTGTGCTATGAACCTTCTAATGGATTGGAGCCTACCTTGGAGACCCCTTAGTTGTTTTAATGTCTTTGGTGCTTCCATTTCAAGGATTTCCTTCACTTTTGCTGGATCCACCTCGATACCCCTCATGGAGACTATATATCCTAGCAATTTACCTGATTGTACGCCGAAGATGCACTTCTTGGGATTTAGTCTTACTTTGTATTCCTCCAATCTATCAAAGATAGCACTTAGGGTTGCTATATGATCTTGTCTTTTTCTTGACTTAGCTAGAATGTCGTCCACATAGTCTTTGACTATTTTGTGAATCATGTCGTGGAAGATCAATGTCATGGCCCTTTGATATGTTGCTCCTGCATTCTTTAGGATGAATGGCATCATGTTCCAGCAATAGGTCCCCCATGGACAAGTGAAAGCAGTCTTATGTTGATATTCTTTTGCTATCATGATCTGGTTGTATCTTGAAAATCCGTCCATTAAGGATAGCATCTCATGTCCTGCTGTCATGTCTACTATTATGTCGATATTGGGAAATGGGAAATCATCCTTTGGACATGCTTTGTTCAAATCTCTAAAGTCCGTATAGATTCTGATGGCTCCATCAGGCTTTGAAACAGGTACCAGATTTGACACCCATTCTGGATAATCAATTGGTCGGATGAATCCTACATCTAACAACTTTTTGAGCTCCATTTTGACCAATAAGGCTATTTGAGGATGCATCTTTCAAAGCTTTTGTTTGATTTTGTTTGATTGGTTTTGCTTCTGGATACACTGCTAAATGATGGACCACTATTTTTGGATCAAGTCCTGGCATATTAGCATAACTCCATGCGAAGTTTATTTGCCTTTCCTTTAGGAATGCTGCTAGGAGTTCTTGTTCTTCTGTTAATAGTGATTTCGCATAGAATCTGATATGCGGGGTCTTCTCTATTCCTATGTTGACCGGATTGCACTTTTCAGCCAAGACTGTTGACTTCTCTTGATGAATAGCTCTTAGAGGAATATTGAATCCTTCATCCTCGGGCACCTCAGAGAGGTTTTCACCGTTGGATATGTCCTTTATTTTTACTTTTTTCTTGTTGGAGAGTGCCACAATGTGGTTTTCACTCAAGAACCTGGATATGATTCTTAGTTTCTCACTTTTGCGAATGAAGGATTCAATCATTTCTCCATAATAGGCATGTGTGTCCAACTCTATTATAAATCCTACTTTGTGATCTCCTTCTGGAATGTTATCCCTCAATCCCATGAAATCTGAGAGCGCCTCATCATTTTTGAATGAATCGAGAACTGGTGGTCCTTGTTGGTCATAGTCGATCAATTGGGGGTAGACTAGGCAGATCTCATGATTTTGACTATCTGGTTCAAAGGATATGGTACTAATCATACACAAGGTGGTATCTTTGAATAACCTGGGTAGATTGGTCAAGGTATCCTCATCATCGCTACTAAGATAGGGCTCAGTTATAAAATTATGCATGCCTCTATCTATGACTATTGGTGAATGTACTTGCACTAGCACTGGCTGAGGAGAAATATTAACCATTCTAACTGGAGGACTTTGGCCACATATGGTTATTCTCAGAGTGGCACATCCAAGACCAAGATTTTTTATGGGTCACGTCTCTGGCATGATAGGTATTATGAGGCCATTGTCATTTTGTCCCAATCTTTGATTTTTGTTGTAGCCCATTGCAAGCATCATGTGTAGGCATTTTCTTGTCTCATCCATTGGTAATTCTGGTGTCGGTCTTTCATCTTGATAGAGCATTTGAGATGGATCTGCTTCAATAACCTCATGGCCAAGGTCTCCCCATCTTGTGAATTCAGGATAATCCTTAGGATACGTTTGTGATGTGGAAGCTTGATTTTCTTGTGGGCCTCCTCGTGATCTAGGAGATTGTGGTAAATCTCCTATCAAGAAAGCATTGTTAGGGAGCTTGTAACTTCCACAACCATCCTCTTGGATGATGAGCTTGATGTCTGATATAGTGGGAATGGCAGGTGTCTCTATCTCAGAAGTGGATGTGAGGGTGGCAGGATTGGTGTATGATGTGGATGGGCCCTCATCATTTTTCAGCACTTGGGGGATTTTGTAATAATTGGCTTCAAGATTCTTCCAGTATGAGAACGGTTCAGGATCTCCATGGACGGTAACCTCTTGTCCATTATATGTAAATTTCACACATTAGTGGAAGGTTGATGCTACAACTTTCATCTCATGGATCCATAGACGGCCCAGGAGGATATTATATGGCAGTTCGAGGTCCAAGACCTGACATGTGGTTTCCATAAGCATCGGCCCTACTTGGATAGGGAGCTTAATCGTGCCTTGAGACACTCTCTCTTGGTCATCATATGCTCTTATTGTTATTCCCTTTGCTTTGTCGATGGAATCTTCTGATATTTTCAACTGCTTTATGAGACTTAAGGAACATATGTTCAAGTCTGCACCTCCATCTACAAGGACCCTTTTGATTTTGCTTTTGTGTACTATGGATACCAAGTGGAGTGCACGGTTGTGAGATGGTTGGGTGGGGAAATCTTTTTCAGAGAATGTGAGGAGATTAGACATTATGATATTTCCGATCATAGCTTGGAATTGGTCTGCATCGAGATCTACGGGGACAGTGGATGAGGCTAATGCTTCCTCAAGGATCTTTTTATGCGTTGGTGAGATTTTTAACAAATCCATGATGGAGATGTGTGCTGGCATTCTCTTGAGTTGCTCTACAACATTGTAGGTATGCGGAACGGATCTAGATGAAGGGACTCTGTTAGGTTGGGATGATCCTACAATGGTGACTTTTCCGCCTCTTGTGTTGACTCCACAATCTTCAGCATGGGTGCCCTTGATGGTGATGACCATGCAGTCCTCATTTAGGGAGGCAACGACCATTTCGTACACATTATTTACACTGCCCTTCCCTTTATCATTTTTATTCCCTTTATTGCCATGATTCAACATCGAATTCGTGTAGATTTGAAGACCCTGATTTCCAGTAGGTTGTTCCACATTTATGATTTTCTTGTCGATGAGATTTTGGATGATGTTTTTGAGTCTCATGCAATTGTTTGTGGTGTGACCTTTTATTTTTTGGAATTCATAGAGTTGAATCTCATTGTACCAAGGAGGTTTGACATCAGGTTCTTGGTAATTTTTGAATGTGGGAGGTTTGATGAGTTTTTTGTCGATCAACCTTTTCATTATGTCTTCCAATGGTTCCCCCAAAATGGCATATTTATGTTTTGGATAACTTTTGCATTAGGGAGGTCCCCTTTGGTCAGTGAGGTTATTGATGGTGGGATTATTCGGTTGGTATGTTGTGTGATGAGTGTTTTGGCGTTGTGATTGGATTTGCGGTGTGGGTGTATTTTGGCATGGACCACTAATGACCACCTTGGCATCAATGATGCCATCATTAGTAATGTTCTTGTTTCTCACCCACGTGTGGGGTTTATCATTGTAATTGGAAGATGGGCGGTTGTTTTGTTGTTCATGGTATGACGTTGATTTTGCGGGTTGAGTCACAAGGGCTCTTTCGATGCTAAGCGCATTGGAGATCAATTGCTCATATGTGGTGATTCCCTGAACCTTGAGGTGAAATGACATGCGGCTTTCAAGGTTGGCTATGATTGTGCAGACTTGTTGTTCTTTTGGCATGGTCCACTTGCTTTGATTGGCCTTGGATCGCCATCATTGAAGGAATGAGGCGAAAGACTCATTCTTTCCTTGTTTGAGAGCCGATAATTCTTTGAGACTAACATCCATTGCAATGTTACATGCGTAATTCCTAATGAATGCATCTCTAATTTCTTCGAATGTTCAAATGCCTAAAGGTAAGTGAGAGAACCATTCTATAGCGGGACCTACCAAGCTCCTAGGGAATAGCTGCATCAGATAAGTATCATCATATGCGACCTCCATACAATGAACCTGGAATTCCCTGATGTGATCTTCAGGGTTTCCCATCCCTCGATATTTTTCAAATTTGGGAATTTCAAATCTTTTGGGGAATGGTTTCATGTCTAGGCTCCTATCAAATGGATAGGGACACAAGTTGCTTGGTGCTTTGGTTGTTCACCCTGATTGAAGGTCAAGCACTTGTTGCGAGAGCAACCTGAGTTGTGTCGTCACATCATTTTGGGGATCAGGGGGTGGGATGAATGTGTCTTGAGATGTTCCAATTGCTGGTTAGGTGAATGGGTTGGTTGGTGCATTGTTCGATGGTATTTGTGTGTTCTGGCAAGCGAAGTAGGCTTCTACTTGCTTTTGGATAAACAATGCTTGTTGTTGATCTTTTTGTTGTTGCGCTAGGATTTGTGCTTGTTGTTGCACTTATTGTTGTGCTTGCTATTGTTCCCACAATGCTTGTTGTTGGGATGCCAATTCTGTTGCTTCTTGTTGCTCTTGGTATTGCTTTAATGCTTGCTGGTATGCTTGCAATTGCGCTGCTTGTGCAAGAAGTTGTGCTTGTGCTTGTGCTTGCTGTGCTTGATATTGATTTTGTGCTTGAGCTTGTGCTTGGGTGACTTGTGCTTGTGCTGCTTGTTGTTGCAATAGGAGTTGTGCTTGTGCCACCTTTTGTGCTTACAATGCTTGTGTTGCTTGAGCAGCTTGTTGTTGTTGCTGTTGCAATAAAGCTTGAGCTTGCGCGACTTGTTGCACTTGTAATGCGGCTTGTGTAGCTTTGGTAGCTTGAGTGGCTTGTTGCACAAATTTTTGTTTCTGGACTTGTTGGTATCCTCTTTGGAAAGCAGCTTGCAATGCTGCATCATATTGACTTGATATGGTGGAAGTTGGTGGTGATGGGGGTGGTGGTGGATTCAAAATGGCGTTCATGGTGAGCGATAGTGTCGTGTTGATTGTTTGATTGGTGGATGGTGTTGTCATGTTGATTACTTGATTGGTGGATGGTGTTGTTGTGTTGATTACTTGATTGGTGGATGGTGTTGTTGGTGTGGTGGTTTGAGTGATGAGGGGCACCATTGATGTGATTGGTTTGTGAGAGACCATGCTTTGTGATGTTATGGGGGTGTTTGATGATGTTGCCATTTGTGTGTTTGCCATTTGTTGTTGCGATATCAATAAAAAAATTTAAGCATTTGGTGTAATGCTTTGATTGATGGTTGGGATATAGGTTTGATTGATACTTGGTAGGGGAGGAAGCCCTAGACCAAGGAGTGGTGTGGATGATGATGGCAATGGTGGAAGTGGTAGAAAGGTGAGGGGTGTGAGTTGTTGCGAGAATGTCGTGGTGTCGAATAAGCCCCCTAGTCCGCACGCATCTCCCTCTTCTTATGAATTTGTGAGAAGAGGTGTTTATGGTGTTGCGTGAAAAAATGATGATGATGATGGATCATGATGGAATGTGAGAGGAAAATTCTTGTGTAATGGGTTTTCGGGTATGCTTTGTTCCAAGGTGGTATTTGCGTCCATGTTTTGATTATTAACAAGGGGATGTGATTGAAGAGCATTGAGAAATGTGTTTCCCTTGTTGACATTTGGTTGGGTTGGAGCAAATGATGTCGTGATTTGTGAAATGTTTTGTGTGACGTTTTGAGATGGTGGTGTAGATGAAATGGGGATGGTGGATGAGATTGGGGGAAATGATGTGTCCACAATAGTACTCACATCAAAATCTGACGGCAACTCAGCCCCTTGTTTTGTTAATTCAAGCATGTATAACGAAGGGTTAAGTCTCATCATGATGTTGATGATTCTATGGTTGTCCAGATTTTGGAGCATTTCTGTCATTTCCTTGCGAGACATTCTGAAAGTGAGGTCCTCTCCTTGATTTTCTTCTTGGGGATGTTGCGATGATGAGAGGGTCAATGGGTTGCTTGATTATGTTGGATTCATTTCTGCATTGGTTTGGCTAAGATTGCTTGAAGTGGGTTTTTCTTTGTTGGCTTCCATACTCTTCTTGTATTGAGATCTTGTTTGGACCATAAAACAAGGATCACAAATATGGGAGATGAATCTCTTGATTCTTTGGAATGATCTTATTTTTATGTCCCAAAGTGAAGTTTTTTTTTTAGGATGCTTTTGGGGATCAAAGATGAAGATATGATGATGATTTTAGGGATGGATGATATGGATGTTGTGTCTTTTGATAAATCTTGAATGAGACACTAGGCTTTTAGGACTTTGAATTTTGATTTTGATTTTGATTTTGAGATTTTGAGATTTTGTCCTTGACTTTGATTTACTTTTGATTTGGATTTTTGAACAAAAAGACCCTAAGATGTTGGATGATGATCTAAGGCGTAGCTTTGTCCAAAGGATGATGATTTTGAATATGTGTGAGGAGAAGGATGTATCTATCCACACCTATTCAAACAAGATGATTTGTTTCACTAAGCACATGGAGAAGGATTCATCTACATATACTAAGCTAGACAAGATGATTTTGATAAATTTGACTAAGTATTTGGAAAAGGATGCATTTACACATACCTAGCCAAAGGAGTTTTTGATAATGTTTCCAAGGATTTTGATCTCAATAATTTTGACAATTTTGATTTTGCCACAAAGCCTAGTATGATGATGCTCAAGATTTTCCAAAAGGTGATGATGGGATGGATTTTGTTTTGATGTTTTTGGGGGATGGATGAAAAATATTTTGATATGTTTTGATCCTTAGGTGAACCTACAAAAAAGACACTTTGTTTTCTTAGACCTAGGTATTGAAGAGCATGCAAATGCTTCCTAAAGACCTTTGTAACCAAGAAATGATTTGAACATGGATTTTCAATGATTTTTGCTTTTAGGGATTTTTGAGTCTTCAATCACATATGAAAATTTATTTTGCTTAGCTTTGCTTAATGTCTTTATTTTACCAAAAAAACTTTCTTCTATTAAGTTTTCAAACTAAGATGTCCTATGTCTTAATTTCCTTAAACCCCACAAGATATGTTATGTGGAAATTTAATGAACTTAAGGCAAAGGGTTTCCCTATCGTTTACTTAAGGAGACAAATTGAGATCTAATCCAATGCTTAGAAACCTCTAAGGATGTGAATCCCAAGGGAAAGCAATAACATATGGATTGAGTCAATGGTATTTGTCTTCAAAAGGGTTTGAAATTTGGATGATGTTAAGTGTTTGTTTTCATGATGTTTTTGATCAAGCAATGCATTTTGTAACCCAAGAATAAGTACAATCCTATGGATGTGTAAGACAATATTTGTTGGATTCCCACTTGGACAAGTCCGACTACGCTTATCTCTAGCAAATGGTTAGATGCTTGACCCCACTGGCTCCCCTCCACAACACTCACTTATACAGGGTAGCCAAGCATCAACACCCATGAAACTCCCATGGCATGCTTTCCATTTCTACTAGAAGATTGTAAAAGTGTGGGGTGGCTTTAGAACGACCGTTCTTGCACCAATAAATAGATAAAAGGATTTTGGAAAATTCTAGCACATGGGTTTTAGTAAGGACTTTCCATTCATAGGAGTTGACCCAACATGGCAAGAGTCCCCTTTCGGATCCATCTTGTCAGAGTCAACCGCGTGATATTGGTGTTTCTTCCAATATCCACATTTATATCCCGACTGGAAATACTCTTGGCTTTAGAGTGTTACTAGTTGAGTCGTTCCCTTGGGTGATTACTTTTTCCCCAAGGTAGGCCCTCTAGGATAAACAAAAGTGAATGAAGAATAATATTCGTAACTCGATCAATCCTCGTTGGAAACAAGGAGAGAGAATGTACGCAACAAAGTTCCCACTCACACTCGCACAATAGTTTGTTCAATTTTAAGCCCAAATCAAAGTGTGGAGGTGATTGCTTTATCTCAACCCAAAGTCATGGAAAAGGCCTTTTGATTCTCAAGATCGCTATAAAGCATGAGAGAAACGCATACATCCTTTTCCAATGCCTTTAGTCTAAGTAAGCCCTCACAAACAAACAAATCTACACTTGTTCTTTTTTTAAATCCTCAAAGCAATATGTGAGTTCATTTTAGAGCACCAAATCACAAGTGAAAGACATTTGTTCAATTTGTTAATTCCATAAACGAAATCTAGTAAGTTGTTGGTCCTATTGTTTGTTTTAACCTTTGCAAGAAATGGAAATTGAAAGGTTATTTTTTTTAAGCCCAAATGAAAGCTAGTGTTCTAAAGATGAAAAGATGACAAGTTCCTAAGGAAGTGTTAAACAAACACTTTGATTAGACCAAATATCATCTCCATGCTTATCCTTCCTTTGCTTTCGATTTCCAACCTACAAAGAATAAAAACAGTCAGATTTTGGAAAAAAAAAAGAAATTAAAAAGCAGAAAACAAAGGAAGAAGCAATCATAAATAAAAGCATGTGCTAAAAAATCAAAATTTCCTTTTACTGTCTCCCAGCGTTGCAACTCGTGAAGGCGTCGCTATTTTTTCCTCCCAGCGTCGCTCTTACAGTGCCGCTTACTAGTCAATGGCGCTCTATGTCGGGACAAAGAGCACTATTGCGTCATACTTTTTGCCCAACATCGCAGTTTTTGAAAGCATCAGAGTTTAAGATTTTTTGAAACTTCTGCAGATCGGCGAGTCCAGCGGCAGAGTTTAAGATTTGAAATTTTTGGCGGGATGAGCCCAGCGGCGCTAAAATAGTGACGCTGACGAGCCTGCGGTGCTAAAACAACGATGCTGACGAGCCCGTGTTGGAATTTCCTATGTGTGAAGAAAAATGCAGAATTTTTAAGGAAATGTTAGAATTTATGAAAACTTGCCCTCCTTCTAGCGCCAAATGTGCGAACCCTTTTCCTAGTACCTACAAAACAACATGAATAAGTGAGTTAGACAAGGAATTACAAGCTAAAAGAAGGATTCCCCATGAAATCCATTTACAAATCAAATTAGGAATGAAAATATTGAAGAATACAATGCAAATGACAAAATCAAGATAAAATCCTAATTTAAATAGAAAACACTTGATCCCATGGGGGAATTGGTGCCAATTGAATGTGAAAATTGGCCCTTTCCCAATTCCTATGATGCAAGATTCAAATGTTGATGAGATTGTTGATCCACTTTTGATGATGAATGGTGAGAGCTGCAAACAAAAATCTACAATACCCTAGCTAAGAACTCAAGATTGATGAATGGTAATGGTTAAGTATTTTAGCATGGTAACTTTGCTTGGATTGTGGATGATGAAATGAGGAGAGGAGCTCTTCATTTATAGGATTTCAAGATGGATGAATGCCCAAATTTGAGCAATGTGGGACTAACATTCATCCAATGATATGGTGCCACTTGTCAAGCTATGAATGGATGATGGTTGTGCAAGATTTGGGGTTTGTGCCAATAAATGCCAATATTTGAAATTCAAATTTGTTGAAATGACATGTAAGGGGAAGGGAAAATGCAATAAATGCCACTTGGCTCAAGGCAAAGGACATGTAAGAGGTTTTAAATGCCTTGTTGGATGTACATGTTGATTTGGGATTTTTGAATTCAAATTGAGAGAATATTCCAAAAGATGCCTTGTGAGGAAAATAGAGATTTAATAAATGAATTAAATCTATTGTCATGTGCAACTTGCATTATCTAGAGGATGTGACATGAGATTAGATTAAATTAATCAAGGGTTAATTAATTTAACAGGAGATTAGATGATGTGACTTATTTGACTTAGATTTATGGATTTATTTAAATCAGATAAGAGAGGAATATGATAAGAGGCTAATTAAGTAAATATTTTGATTTATTTAATTAAAAAGGATGGTGTTAGATTAAATCAAATAAGGTTTTAATTTATTTAATTTAATGGATAGACTTTAGAGATTTAATCAAATAAATTGATTATTTAATTAAATAGGGATAATTAGATCAGATAGATTGATTTAATTAACAAAAGAGATTGACTTAACTAGATAAAATGATTTATTTAATTAAGGGATGAATATTGATGAATTTAATCAGATAGGGGGATTTGATTAAATGGTTAGACTGAGGAATGATTTAGAAAGAAACGATGTTAGTAAGTCAAGATCAAATGCACGATGTCAATCAGTATATTTTTGATGTCTACACATTCAAGCGCCAGTATCTTAGCAAACCAACTCCTCCAAGTGGGATATCGTTGGCACATCATGAAAACAACAACACCTATATCAACACTAGCAACATCTACATCAGTACCACCAGGTGGTTCAACATGAGCATAAACATTAAAAAAAAAATCATCAAGAAAAGAGTAAAGAAAAAAATTGTCCTCTAGTGGAAACCACTGCGAGGGCACTTTGAACAAGTACCATGATAAAAACCTAGAAAATAGGCGTTGTGTAGAATTTAAGATCTAAATGTGCCATTTCAAGTAGAATCATCTTAGCCTATCCATAATAAATCCAACATTCCATCTATCTTTCATCCATCTTATCCCTAATAAATCCAACATTCCATCCATATTCTATCCATCTTATCCATAATAAAATTCATGAACCATTCATCCAACCCATTTTCATCCAAATCCAACTTATCTTGATCTTGGAAAAGGTTTGGTGTACACTTCACACTTTCTTATGGTAAACATCTTGACATGGGTCACTATCATTGATCCTATCCTATCCAACATTATCTAAGCCAAAAGACATTGTCCAAAGGGGCATACTCTATCCAAACATGTTATCCTATCACAAGATAATCCTTGGCATCCTTTACATATCCATTCATCCATACATTTATCCATGTATCCACCCATTGCATTCCCTACATAGCTAGACATTGGGGGACATGCACTTAAATATTTCTTCAGAATAGATCTTGATCTATGTATTCTAGCTCACATTATGATCTAGGCATCATCCAAACAATTCAAACAATCCATATCAGTTGCATCTTACATCTGCTTCAATGTGGTACCAAAACATTCAACAATCTTGTTCCTAGCCTGACTACAAATCTCTATCAATCATTGTCCGATTAATCGATCATCATCTTGGGATGTATTCTTCCCAATCCTCGTGTTGTTCTTATTTGGACAACACTATTTTTGCATTATTGTGTATCCTCAATAATGTTATCATTATCAAAAATTACTCAATCAGATCAATCAATTTTAGCCAGCCTATCAACAAGATCTCAAAAGACTATTGATATCCCTACATATTGATATATCTTTATCAAAACATCCAGAAAATAAACAAAATCCAAAACAAAACATAAAAGATCAAAATCTTAAAAATATTGTAGGTCATCTTTGGATGAGCTTCAATTGAGTCAAAATAAGTGAACTACAAGCATTTACATGTATAGCGTAGGCAAGGCCATCATTGATGAGCCCTTGAGGCACTAGGTTAGTCCCCCAAAATTTTAAAAAAACATTTAGATATCTTATCAAAATCCAAAAATATTCATAAAAATACAAAAAACAAGAAAAAAAAAACATCAAACAATTTAGAAAACCTCAAAATTTCTATCTCCATTGGCACATATCTGCAATAAACATTCCATTCATAATAAATAATCATCACCTCCAACCTTTGACAAAGCAATTAGCAAACAAAGAAAACATCAAAATATAAAACTTACAAGAAAAGAATCAAAATGACTGGATCATCATTAGACTAAAACAATGCCTAAGTGTTAACTACCCTTCCTTTTGAAAATCATCATCAACATCTTGACATATGTATCAATGATTATATCGTTCCTACAATAGACATCATTGATGGATAATCTTGAAACATCAAAACAATCATAACAAGTGCTACTACGACATTGTTTATCTTTTGTGATCTTATCTTTTGATTTATCTTAATGTCACATTCCCAGGATCTCTTGAGGATGTCCATTAAGGATTTAGAGAAGGAATGGGGTATTGATCATTGATTTCTGTTTGTTAGATGTTTTTGTAATACTACCATAACGAGTACTTGCTTTGTTCTATGTGTGGAAGTCATTTTGGGGCGATTCATGTAGCAACTGCATGATAGGTACTCCATACCTCTCTGTGTAACTGGTCCAAAATGTTTTGAGACAACTCACCCATACACTCTAATAGGGTTTGCGTATGTTTGATATGAGAAAAAATATTTGTTTGCAGAGTCAAAGTCCATGCGAAGGATACAATGCCACCTGGGTCATCAATACCCTAGTGCATCATCTCTATTTGCTACATCAATAAGGATTGCTAAAAATACGAAGTCTCTATGAAGCAAAAGAAAATTCATCATGTTTTACATATCATCAATCATTCAATTTCTCCTATCTTCTAAATCTTACTAAATTTTTATTCTAGTCAACATTTCTTCTGTCAGTCCTTGCACTTAAATGCATCACATTAGCATGTTAAAAAATTTGGCTCATTACCCGAAATTTTCACCAAATTTCTCGAGGGGGCACCATGCTATCCCTTCGTCACTTGGGCATACTGAGGAAAACTCCTAAGCAAGAATTTTTGAATTTTCCTTGACAATATGCTCAAAATAAAATTGTATCAAAGAGGGGGAAAATGTAGATACCCTAAATTGTCCTAATTGGAAAACAACACTATTTAACTAACTTTCATCCTTCTTCCCTAAATGATTAAATAATACATTATTATTTAATTATTATCAAATTTTATATTCATATATAAATTAAGTGATTTAACATTATTTAATTAATTCATCCTCAATCATCATTTTTGACTAATTAAATAAATCTCATTTATATAATAAATGTCCTAATTTAACCTTATCTATCATGATTAATTAAATAAACACAAGTTATTTAATTATGTCACTAATATACACTATTAATCTAAATCAATTAAATTGTTACCACTTAATAATTTAATTAAATCATTTTTCCGTTCTCTAAACTTAAATAATTAAATCAATTATTCGAAATCATTCAACATAGTCAACAAACAAATACATCTTTATTTGTTAGAGTCAAACATGACTTGCACATTCATCTACAAATATTAATTAATTATCCTTACCCCTTTTGTGATTGAGCAAATCATTACCACTGATTTTTCACTCTAATTGGTTAACTAACTCATCTATTCCTCAATCCCACTAACCACTCATCTTTTCTTCAATCCCCCCAATCAGTCCAATCTAATTCCACTAATATTCCAATCTATGTCCTCTCATTGATTCTCAACCGTTGATCAAGATATTTTACAATTGAATCTTGATCATTCATCTCAGAACATGAAATCTATAAAACAACCCTCTTCATTCTAAAAAATGATAGGAGAATCTATAGATTTTATGCAATGAAGTCATGTTGAATTGACATTCAAATTCTTGAGAGCTTTTACACACATCTCATATCACCATTAACACACTTTGAAGCTTTTGTAAACAAAAAATGGAGGCTTCATATTGATTCAAACGTAATTCAACATCAATACGAACACAAATTTGACATGGCATGGTAAGATTTGTTTTGTTTTGGATTCATTTAAGTTTCTTAGTTGCTTATTTGTTTGGATTCATGGCTTTACATTTCACATTTCATGAGTATGGGTTTGGAACTTAATCTTATTTTGAATTTGATTTGATTTGATTCATTGTTGTTTTTCCTATGCTATATTTCCCCCTTACATCAATATGTTAACTAAGTGTGATGCAGAGGATGATACTCATGTTCTGATATATCCACAATATGCTTACATTGACATCATTTTAGTTTGATGAACCTACGTAGAAATAAGGTGCATAAGTTTCACTAAAGCATTCACAGTGTAGACTATAAGGCAGAGTCATGGTTTTCTAGTCTACATCCATTCGTTGAGAAAGATTCAGTTATGCAATTTATATGATATGTTGTTCAAGCTTTGAAGGTGGCATACCCAAGAATTTAAGTCATCACATCCTCTATAGTGTGAGTTACAAGTAACATTATTCTGATATGCGCTCTGACAGTATAATGTGTTGATATCAGTGTATTTAGAAACTTCGCATTCCTCCGAAAGTAAAGTATTGGCCTTACGATTTTGTAAACATGATCAATAATGATAAATATACACTATAAAGTAGCTTCAAGTGTTTTAGTGTTCCACAAGATCAATTTTTTGAATAACAATGTGTTGTAGTTTATCCAAAATTCTTTGTTCCAATTTATTTAGCGAGCTTCTCTTCTTGCGATAGAATATGATGATTAAATTCTTTGGGAGAAGGTTTAGTAGATATTTTGCATGTACTAAAATTCTTACTTCTTGGTCTGCATGATAGTCTTGGTCTCTCCTTGGGAGTACAAAGGTGAATTGATGATAGTCTTGGAAGTGTTGTCATTATTTTGGCTAGCATAATTGTCTCCATCATTCGTGGTTATTCCTAATTAAGTAATTTTGTTTTGGGGGATGTGTAATGATATGGCTAGGTCTTGAAATTTCATGTGCTAATCTTCAATTTTTTTTCTCTCAGAAATATTATACATAATTGGATCTGACTAGTGAGATATCAAGCGTTTCTTTTAAAGGTCATATTTGAGCCGACCTAATAAAGGTTTTGAGTTGTTGCAGGGGATATATAGAAGATCAAATTAATTTGTGAAAGTGATGATTGATAGTGATTAATAATAGAACAAAATACAAAAGATGAAGTTCTCAAAATTAGCGTGAAGGGATAATTGTGCGAAATAGTGACTGCAACATCAACATGTGTTAGATGCTTCTTCATAGCAGTCCATAATCAATTTTCTCATTCTAATCTTCATGTATCCTACTCTGAGATAATGAGTCTCATTAGGTCCTTTGTATCTTTATGTGATGCATGTGTTCTCTTCTATTATTTTCAATTAATGTGATATGTTATTAATCTACAAATGAAATGATTAAGCTTTAATATATACTAATTCACCCCTCTCTCAGCATGTAACGTACTAACCCTTCTATGAAGTAAAAAATTCTAATTTTACACCAAACAAGTAAATAAACAAGTAACAAACCATTGCAAGAAAAAAATTTCTTTTCTTTATTGATAATTTCCATTCAAAACATAATACAACATGAATACCTTTTTATTCTATAAATACATCAATGTAAGAAAGCATACGATTACAAACATAGCCCAAAGAGCTTTAGAACAAAGAGTTGTAAGATGGTCTAGGATCCTTCCTTTCAAATATTGTTTCTTCTGTTACCTGCTATGGAGGAGAAGAATCACTCAAGTGCTTTTACGCCAACCATGGACTCATAATGCGGTCCCCCGCACATCTATCATTTGATAGATGTCCCTTCCCTTCGACAAAGAGACTGGTAGAGTAACCGATAACAAAAACCAACCGAGCATAGCGTTGTGTGCTACATAAATAGAACTTATAACCCTACAATCTCTGTCTAGCATGTAATACTGGATCATGGTGAACTGACAGTGTTAGTCTCGATAGTCAAACAATCTAGAGTGGAGTCTTGGAAATTCACACTACTTTGGCCAAAGTGTTACATTCAGTATTCCTACTGAGAGTCATCTATCACATACACTACTCGGGGTTGATTTGACTTAAGGCTATCTTAAGCTACGCATAGGTATTTCCTTCAATGGAGTCCATCATCCCAGATAGCCTACAACCATATTAATCTACTTGGATTATACCTACTTAACTAGTAAGTACACACGTTAGGTATTTCTTTCTATGGATAATCCATCATTCCAAAGATAACCTATATACTTGGATAACCCTACCTACTTGTAAGTATATAAAACTCTCTCCCATACTGGATGACCTCTCCTAAGAGTAAACACAAGCTATACTAGTTAAATCAATAACTTAGCTAAATACACATATGTGCTTTTCATGTTCAATCATACCTAGTATATAATACCTATGATAAACACCCATCTCCTACTATGGAGTACATAAAAACACATTATGAAAATAACATAATGAATTCAATTTCCTTTTCATAGTATTCTAAACTTATTAATGCATATACTGGAAATACATCTCAACCATGCATGCAAAACACACCATTCAAAGTAAAATATAAAAGAAGAAGAGATCATCATACCTGTTATCACTTTATCCAAACTAATGACAACAATGCATGCCCTCTCCAACAACAACTGGATTGATAATCAACTTCTCAAGAATATCAAACTATCTCTATCTCACTTGTTGGTAGCTTACTTCTCTCAAAATATGATCTCCTCTCAACTATATGATCTCACTCCTATCTCTCTCACAATACAAAGCAAAGTATGGCTGGAAATATACATAAATATGGAATGCAAAATATGTGTTATCTCTTGAAAGAATGTGTCCCTCACAATGAAATGGTTCAACTATTTGTAGAGAAACCATGCAACCTCAACACCTACAGTTTAGGCATGCAAAAATACAACAAGCTCCATGCAAAGCAACTCAGCATTAAGGTGGCAATCAACTAAGCTCAAACTCAACAAAACCTCCTAGAGATCGACTAGTTTCCATGACAACAATTCAAAGACTTATTCTAAATGCACATGGAGAATTCAAATTGTTTCAATGAGAATACATCTACAACAAATCAAACACAAAGGTGGCATCAATTCCTATTCTTTTTCCTTCACATTTGGTGCCATCAAACTCAGTCAACTTCCATTGTATGACCACAAATTTCTATCGACCCATCAAGTATATGAATCAACATAACCTATTTAATACATGAGACAAAGTCAAGCATGGTCTCATTAAACACGTCGACCAAGTCAAGCATTCTACAACCAACAATATCAAATGCAATGCCACGCCATATATCAGGTGCTAATCACAATGATAATCGATTTCCACTAGCAGTCAAAAGCTTTTAAATCGACTTTAAAGAATAAGAGATAGTCGATCTTTATTGACATATTTAATATGTTTAATATATATATATATATATTATATATTATATACATACATATATATATATATATATTATATATATATTATATACATACATATATATATATATACTTAAATACTTAATATGTATTTATATATAAATGTGTGTGTGTGTGTATATTTATATATATTCATTAATACACACACACACACACACACACACATATATGTATATATGTGAGTACAGACAAGATAGTTTATAATAAAACACATTATATTGAATGTAAGCATATATATATATACACGTATGTGTAGGTATATCTATATCGATGCATCTGTATGAGCATGCCCATCTGCCAACATACGCATGTATCGATATACATATACATATGGATATGTGTATATACTATACACATATATATGTTCACATCTATTTCACGTATAGCCATTCACATTTACCATCATATTGATAAGTGTGTACGTGTGGTATATCTATACATATACATATACGTGTCGTTAGATCCCATTGACATGAATGTGCATATATATAAACATACTTCCACATACATCCCACTTGTCCATATGATTGTAATAGCACAAGAAAGATCTCAAAATCTCAAACAAATAAACATCACCCAATGCATGCAAAAGTAAACAAGACTCTCAAATGCAGACATATCCACTAAGGATGACTTACCTATTACCCTCAAATTGACTCAACTCAATCTTTCTAATGTGGTGTGTGTTTATGCTCAGATAGTTTACTTTTACTGGTTACCCGACCAAGATCTTCTCCCGAGTGATACTTCCCCTCCGCTTGGAGGAATGGAACACATACCTACATCCACTAACACATGCACACGACAATAAATTGTTCATAACAATATGCAGTATACATAAACATCCTCAAAGTTAGAATAATGATAATTCAATAACCTTTCATTCGCATATATGTAGTATTTTACCATGAATAATATCAATTGAGATAACATTCAATGAGACAATCATCAAATGAGATAACATTCATATTGATAACAAGGTACAAGCATAATTTATTCATCTCCAAATTTCACATTACATTTGTATTTACCCTATGCAGTAATAGTAAATAGTAACTCTACATTTGGGGTGTAACATACTCCCCCCCTTATGAATCATCGTCCCCGATGACCTAAGGTATTATTAAAACATAACAATTAACATTACTTTATTCAACATTCTCAAAAGCATTAAGAATTTGAGGAAATTTCTATTGAATTTTTGCATAGTCCTCCCAAGTAGCCATGTCTTTTGTGTATTGCTCCCATTGGACTTTGCACTGCAAGACTTCTCTATTACACAAGCATAGCTTATGTGCTCCTAACACCTTGATAGGCTCGATAGTTACTACTCTGGGTCCCATACCTATAAAGTAGTCCAATCAATTACATGATTATCCCCTGGTATATACTTTTTAAGGTAGGACACATGGAAGACATTATGCATTCTGGTAAGAGCTAGTCGCAACATGATTCAATAGGCTACTGGATTCACTTTTTCTAGAATCTCAAAAGGTCCAATGTAACGTAGGGCTAACTTAGAAGACTTTCCAAATTTAATGGAGCTCTTGTGAGGTTTCACTCTCAACAAAACTTTGTCACCTAAGGAAAAATTATGGGGCACTCTCTTAGCATCAACATAGCTTTTCTGTCAATCGTTAGCTTCAGCTAACCTTTGCTTAACTAATTTAACTTGTTCATCCATTTCAGCCAACATTTGGCCCAAGACTTACTCAATCCTCAAGTTTATCTCAACTTATAGGAGTTTGACACTTTTGGCCATACAAAGCTTCGAAAGGAGCCATTTTAATTGCAAAATGATAAGAGTTATTGCAAGATAATTCAACTAAGGGTAAGTAATCCTACCACTTGTACTGTTGATCCATGAAATACATCCTAAGTAGATCTTACAATACTTTGTTTACCCTTTCTTTTTTCCCATCCCTTTCTAGATGATACGTTGAGCTTATATTTAACTGAGTCCCTAGTGCAAAAAACAAGGTTTTCCAAAACCTAGAAGTGACTCATGCATCCCTATTTGAAATTATCTTTTTAGGAATTCCATGCAATCTAAACACTTTCTACACAAATTTTCTTGCTATGATAGGTGCCCCATCAGTTAGGTTTCCTGGTATAAAATGTGCTAATTTTGTAAGCTTATCTACTACCACCAGTATGGCATTGTGCTTATTCCTTGACATAGGCAATCCTTGCACAAAGTCCATACTTATGACTTACAACTTATTTTCTGGTATATTGTGTGGGTATAACAAGCTAGTAGGATGATGATGCTCAAATTTCACCCTTTGACACTCAAGACATCTAGCCACAAAACTAGTGGAATCTCCCTTCATTCCCTTCCAGAAGTATAATGGTTTTACATCAGTCATCATTTTCTTCACTCTGAGATGTCCAGAGTATGGTGCTTCATGTATTTCCTTCCATACCATATTTCTTAATTCCTTTATGTCGGGTACATAGATTCTACCCTTATATCTAAGTATTCCATTAGGTTCAAATTGAAAACCTATATACCTAGAATCTTGTGGATTATTTGTGAGTGCTTGCTTCACTTTCAAGTAATACTCATCCTCCTTGCACTTTTGGAGTACTTGCCCCTTGAAATCGGTTTGTATTATTACTATAGAAGCAATGTGTTGTCTTCTACTTAATTCATCGACAACCTAATTTTCTTTTCCCTTAATATAACTGATATTAAAATCATAGTCAACTATTAACTCTAACCATCTTCTGTGTCTTGCATTCATATTAGGTTGAGTAAAAAGGTAATTTAACTCATTATGGTCAGTTTCTAACTCAAAGGGTTTTCCTACTACAGATGCCAACTCTAAATCATGTGATACATAATTCATCTCATATGGTTTCAACTTTCTATATTCATAGGCAATTACTTGCCCATCTTGCATTAGCTTACCTCCTAACCCTTCTCCGCATGCATCCATGATAACCGCAAAGTTACCTTCAAGATTTGGTACTTTTATGATCGGTGCGGTGGTTAATTTCTCCTTGAGTAGGTCAAAAGCCTCTTGTCACTTCTCAATCTAATCAAATCTCTCCCCTTTCTTTTACAAAGAAGTAATTGGAAAAGTGATCTTAGAAAAGTTTGTGGCAATTTTCCTATAATATCCTGCCAAACCCATGAAACTTCTTACTTCTGACACATTTTTGGGTATAGGTCACTCAATTACTGCTTTGATCTTCATTGGATCTACAACAATTCCATCTGTTGAAATCACATGACCTAAATAATGTACCCTCTCTTGGAAGAATGTACACTTGGAAAGTTTACCATACAACCTATGCTCTCTCAAACGTTGTAGGACCATTTCTAAATGCTTGCAATGTTCTTCCTCATTTCTAGAATAAATCAAAATATCATCTAGAAAAACTAGTACAAATTTATCTAGGTAATCCCTAAACACACTATTCATTAGGTTCATGAATGTTGCAGGTGCATTTGTTAAACCAAAAGGTAAAACAGTGAACTTATAGTGTCCATATCTAGTTCTGAATGTAGTTTTAAGGATATCTTCATCTTTAACCCTCAATTGGTGATATCCAAATCTCAAATCTATTTTAGAGAATACGATGACACCCCTCATTTGATAAAAAAGGTCGTCAATGTGTGGAAATGGATACTTGTTCTTAACTATAACTTTGTTAAGCATACGATAGTTGATGCACAAATGCAATGTACCATCCTTCTTCTTAACAAAGATGACTAGCGCCCCCCAAGGTGATACACTTGGTCTTATCAGTCCTTTTGACAACAATTTGTCCAATTGTGTCTTAAGTTCCTTAAGTTCAGTGGTTGTTATCCTATAGGGTACCTTAGAAATAGGTTTTGACCCTGGCACAATATCTATAGAGAAGTCAAATATTATTTTTGGAGGCAACCTGGTAACTCCTCTAGAAACACATCCAAAAATTTCCTTAATATTGGATATTTCTCCATATCTGATTTTCCATTTTCATCTATTTCACCATCTTCTAGTTCCTACAAACTTTGGAACTTCAACTCATCTCTATCCTTCTCAAGTTCTTCAATCTTTACATCGAAGTGTTTACACCCTTTCTTCTTATCTCTTATAAGTTGCATTGTCATAATTTGTCGAACCCTAACCTCCCTAGGTATCCCTTGGAATCTAACTTAATTTCCAAAATCATCTAGGCATTCTACACTCTTAGCATGACAATCTACTATAGTCATATGTTTCCACAACCAATTATTACATAGGATAACATCATATGATCCTAGAGGTGTGACATAAAGCTTAACTTCCGTAGTAAAACTAGGTAGTTCTATCCTAGCCTTGAATAGACATTGATCCACGTTTACTCTTGTCTGGTTTGCATACTCTACATTCCAAGACGTTGCCATGTGTCCTGCCTTTCTAGATAATTGTTTAGCTATTCTAGGTGAAATGAAATTCTCAGTTGCACTAGTATCAATAAAATAGAAATAGGTAGGCCAAAAAATACCTGGCATTTCGATTGGAGTTACTCGGTACTCTGTCTGTCGATCGTTCACTACTGCATGTATTTTATGCTAAAACATTTCTTGTTGAGTGGGTAATGGATTACCATATGGTCACAATCCAAAAGTTTTATTGGGACACTCATTAGCATAGTGATCCCCTCTGCATATAAAACATCCTGTAGATGGTCCTCTTTTCCCTATGGTTTCTCCAGACTTATTGGTATTTTCAATAGCCTTATTGGTATTACCCATGATAGAATCATTCCTTTTCTGCTCTCTCCTAATCTCTTTTCCATTATTGCATAATATTTTCCCCTTCTGCCTTGGAAATTTTTTCACTGATTCCTCCTTCTTTGGAACTATCTTGTTAGGAACTTCCACATCCTTCTTTTTCTCTTTTCTTTCTTGGCAAGTGGAATTATCCCTAAGCTTTTGCTCTTGCTTAATTTCTTTCTCATATACAAGATCCATTATTGTTGGACCATGCATATCCACTTCACCTTCAATTTGACCATTGAGTCCCATTATAAATTTCCTAATACAGAAGTGCTCATCCTTATGATATATGGGAACATAGCACAAAAGTTGGGTAAACTTCTCCTAGTATTCATTAATCATCATGTTACCTTGCTTCAAACCCTAGAAATCTGAGAGTTTTTGGTCATAATAAAGTTATGGTAACCATTTTTTTGGAAAATCTCCACAAATTCTCCCCATGTCAGCTTCCATGAGTTGATATTAAGTTCCAACTTCTTGTTCATACACTAGTTAGAGGCTTCCCTTGTTGACTGATACACACCCCATACAGCTTTAGTAACTTCATCATAGTTTCATATTTTAAAATACTTTTCCATTTATACAAGCTACACCTCAACGTTATCACCTCCAACACTACCATCAAACTTGGGTGAAATAACCTTTTTCATGTCTTTGGAAAGTTCAGAAGCTACAAGCTTCTTACTTCTTTCCACAGATGGCATAGGTGATTTTTCCTTCTCATGATTATGGTTTTCATTATGCCCATGGGAGAATTTTCTCCCTCATCATCATTAATGGGTACTTCCTTTTCTACCCTATCCTTAATTCTTTCTTGTTCAAGGTTAGCCAACCTTTCCAAGATTTGGTCAAGCCTAGCTTCTACTCCAGTGGTTCCTTGTCCAATCTCCTGACTTCCACTGGGATTAGTTCGTGTCCTCACCATGCTTATGTGATTGGTTTTTACTTGAATATTTTATCCATGTTAGACTAAATTATGTTATCAATTATCTTATGGAAAACATTAAAGTAAACATTCACATGTACACAAGAATTCCACATAAGATTAAGCACACACTTCTTTTGATAAACACATAACTTTTATTCATTTCTTGAGGATTTTAATATCCTTTTGATTACATGGAGTGAATATTCATATAGTCAAGTGGAGAGTATCCTTCAGATTCACTCTCTCAGACATAACTTAAAGGAATATACCCTATAGAATGGGACAGTTGTTGCTCCCTATCTTTCTATTCATCTCTCATTCACTCGTACCTATCCCAAAAAGGATAATAACCTTTGGATTTATCATCCGATACATAATTTCAAGAGGCAAAGTCAATATGGTGTTCATCAACAATATAGTTTACATTTTTTCGTAGACATTTGTTCATGAGACCATTTCTTGTTTGGCGATGTCTATGGTACATAACCCTTCGACTCTTTACTTGAAGAAATAGCTATTACTTCAGCTAGTGGTAGAAATCTGGGATCCCTAAAGATTATTGTCGAGCTAGCACTTTCTTCTAAAGGAATATCCCTAGAAAGTGGTAATGACTTGGACTTTTCTGGTGAGATGGTTGGTAGGTAATTGTACATAGCCTCCATCTTCATCTTCCTCTTCACATCATTGATCTGAGAAAGTACGTGACTAAAGGTTTTAGTGTCACTCAACCAGATAACATTATCATAGTTGGTTCCCTTTATTCTAACAATGGATTCTTTTTCCTTCTTGGCCTTCAAGTAACACTCGTTTCTGAATATTGACTTTCGAGCCATTAATCTGAGATGCACCATCCTAACACAAGAATTTCACAACATTAGATAATGTTGGATGGAAAGAATGATGAGCTCATAGGTTCTAGAGCTAAACCTAGTAGCTCTGATACCACATGTAATGTACTAACCCTTATATGAAGTAAAAATTTCTAATTTTACACCAAACGAGTAAATAAACAAGTAACAAACCATTGTAATAATTTTTTTTCTTTTCTTCATTAATAATTTCCATTCAAAACATAATACAACATCAATAATTTTTCATTTCATTTCATAAATCAATGTAAGAAAGCATACAATTACAAACATAGCTCAAAGAGCTTTAGAACAAATAGTTGTAAGACGGTCTAAGATCCTTCCTTTCAAATCTTGGTTCTTCTATCGCCTGCTGTGGAGGAGAAACATCACTCAGGTGCTTTTCTACCAACCATGAACTCATTATGCAATCCCCCACACATCTGTCATTTGATAGATGGCCCTTCCCTTCGACGAAGAGATTGGTAGAGTGTATAAGAGTGAATTTGCACCCTAGGTGCAATTCCCCCTTTTTCCTTTATCCACCTTAGAAAACCAAAGTTAGAGGCTTAATATTACTTAAGCTCACCATTGGCGGTCCATGTGGAACCTATTTTGTGTGTTGATGAAGGAATTTCTATAAGGGACATCTGTACGACGTGCTTACGTCCTTGGTAGATTCATGTGGTTGAGCTATCAAAGGCGTTACTCTTCTCATTGGTAGTGAGGTTGTAACGCCTCCTTTGGCCGACCAACCCGAATATGGTCATTTTCTTCCTCATTCCTTCATATTCACTCTTTCAACTTGCATTTGGAATCTTGAAAACTTCACTTGAGCTTCTTGACAATTCTTGCACACTTCAAGCTTCCATACTCTCACTCTCACAAGCTCATTTTCACTCACTCCAAGCATTCCAAGCATCCATTTGCATCAACATCTCACTCCATCAACTCGGTAGAGAACGTCTGGGACCATGCCATTTGCAACAAAGGCTTGAGTTCCTCTCATTTCTCCCCCAAGCAGCCTTGAGTGCTCTTGGTGGAGGTGGTAAGCTTCCCTCTCCTCTCCTCTATCATTTGGTTGGGTAGTATAGTATTGTTTTGTAGTGCTTGTGCGTTCTTTACGTTATTACTTATTTATCTCATTCTTTTGGCTGTCTGTGGTAGTGGAAACACCTAAATGGGGGTCTGACTAAGGTAGGCCTCTATACATCCACCCAACAATTTCTCTCTTCCTCTTGTGTGTAGGTATTGAAGACACTCACGAGTTGTAAGCTTCATCACTCGCATGGTCGTAAGTATTTCCTTTCTTGTCCTTATCGTCTCTATTCCATTTTAATCTTATTACTTCCTATTGCTTTCTTGCATTCTAGAGGTTCTCAGTAATCAGAATGTAAGACATCATTTAGCCATTTTATGAGACATTCTCGCTTTTTGGTCCCTATGAGACGCCAACATGCCTCTTGGACATAGTGCGTCGCGCTGTCATCCATTTTATGTGCTGACATCTTGTGACCGAAAGCTTGTCAGTTTGTTTAGAAAATCTTTGTGACCTGCTCTTTCAAATTCTAAAACTCTCTCTACTATTCCATTGAGGTAGTATAGGGCAGTTTTCCCTGTGAGGCTCTCTGAATGAAGAGAACTCGTGAGTAGCGAATCCCCCTATATTACATTTTTGGTGAACTTGACGTGAATCAACGTCTATTCATCCGTTGGTGTTAAAAAATTCCCTTGGATATTTCATGGTTGTTGCAACCTCAAGCGTTGTGAAGGTTTATGAGCATCACAACCCAATCCAAAACTTCTGGGCATATCATGAGAAGTGTATGACACCTCCCAATGGATAGGATGAAGGTCTCACTTGGTCTCTCTACGAGCCTTTTCTTTGGTCCCGCAGTGAGTTTGACTGCGCAAGAGAAGTTATCAAGGAATGAGATGGGGTTCGCTGACGAAACTGATCACATTCCCACTCCTCCTACGTCTCCCATGCCATCATCGGTGGACGAGCATGAGGCTGTTCAAATCCCTGTGAATATGTGTCTTCCCTTACAAAAGGGTTGGGAGACCTTGAAAACCATTTGGAAAGAAATCTGAAGATGGCTAGAGCCGCTTGGGTTGTTAGTGAATTAAAACATATGATGAATAAAGATCGAACAGGTGTGGAGCTTCTAAGTAGTCTCTTTAGTATTTCCAAAGCGTGTGCTCCTTTGAGCAACTCTAGCTTTATGCAAGGAGTCACCTTCGAAGAACGTGAGGGACAATTAGGAGTATCAATGCCTCCCACTTCCGTTTACATGGCCGATGCAGTCCCTTCCATCCCTAATCAATCATAAACTATCAAGGTGAATAAAGTCCCTTTAGGATTTAAATTCATCCCTTCTGTCGCCTCTGGTGGTGGAGGTCTTGGCATAATGGGTGGTGGAGGCTTTGGTAGTAGTGGTGGATCTGGTAGTGGAGGTGGTGCTAGTGGAAGCAGTTCTAGCGGAGGCCCTACTGGTGGCAATGGATTTGGCGGAAGTCACACCGATGGCGGTTCTAGAGGTGGAATTAGTTGTGGCTCTGGAGGAGGTTCCTTTAGCCCTTTATCTTCCAATGACCCTATTCTGAACACTCTACTTCAGAATATGGGTAAGATGCAGAGTTAGTTAGCGAGCCTTTCCTAGGCCTTTTCCCAACCTATTTTCCAACCTTTTTTCTGACATAGCCCGTTGTTGGTTGCTATCTTGAACACTCCCTTCCCTCAAGGAATGGAGATACCTAAATTTGAGAAGTTTGGTGGTAAGGGAGATCCGCATACACACGTGTCTTCCTTTAATGCTCTTTGCATTGACTTCTTCCATCATGATGCCTTGATGGCTAAAATATTTCCTTGATCCCTCAAGGACACAACACTCGAGTGGTATTGTTTCTTTCCTGAAAATTCTATTTTCTCATTTGATCAACTTGTAAATCAATTCCTTAGACAATTCCAAACAAACATCGGGCCGAAGATGACCTTTTCCAATCTTGTTCGATGTAAGCAAGGAGGCAATGAAAAGATTACCAATTTCATAGTGCGCTACCAAGTGCTTCTCTCACAAATCTCGTATCAGCTACCCAATTCAGATGTACAAAAGGTGTTCATAGGGAACTTACAAAGGCTTTGGTAAGAGAAGTTCGTCCTTCTGAAATACCCTTCTTTCACGCATTTGTGTGCAGCTTTACGAGAGTATTAATTGATGGTTGCTCAGTTTGGGGGATCCTCCTCGTGCTCCCGTTCTAAGGGAAATTCGATTGTATCAATCTATGGGAAAGGAAAAGCCACTGTGAATGTAGTAGCTGTTGTTGAAAACAATGACCTTAAATGCAACCAAAAATTTACAAATTGTCTAAATCTTATACTTTCATCTTGCAAAAGCTGTTAAAGGATAAGATCATAACTTTGCCACCCCCTAAGCTTGTTAGGGAACCTTACCCTAATTGGTATGATGGGAGCACCTATTGTTAGTACCACCGTGTTAATGGACATGATACCAAACATTGTATGTGGTTGCATCATGAAATACAAGACCACATTGAGGACAGTAGCATTCATCTTGATGGGAATAAACATAATGCTAACAAATTAGTGGCAAAAGTAAATAGTGAATTGTAGATATACACGGACCCATTTCCATCACACTCTGCTAACATGATTATCGATCCCACTGATTTTGTTTCTCAGCCTGAGGCCTATGTAAACATGGTCACAGTAACTTCCATTGTTCCACCCACACCTAGTTCGCCGGATATTATATTCACTTCACAGGATTTACCCCTAAACAAAAAACCTTCACCTCTCTACATTCTCGCTTATGTCAATGGTAACATCGTGAAAGGAGTCTTAATTGACCTCGCCAGCCACGTGAATGTTATTACCGAAGAAACATTAGTATTGAATTCACTACAAAAGGAAAAATATGTAGAAACAAAATCTACCATCTATACACACGATGGTATGAATCTTAAACCTTATGGCTCGATTAGTTTGTCCATCCTGTTTGGACCTAGGACTCTTGACACAATATTCGATGTCATCCCAGAGTCAGACCTATTTAGAGTGAAGCTAGGAATTCCTTGGTTAGCTTCCATGAATGGGATCACATCCGTTATTCATAAATGTTTAAAGTTTTCCCATGAGGGTTTCATGCATGTAGTGCATGATACTGGATATCAGCCTTTGGTATCTCGTGGTGGATATTCACTTGATCACTTTTGGCCCTCCCCGGTTGGTTCGCTTCCTCCGAGAATAGACCTACTTTACAAGAACTATGTGAAGTACAAAACTGGGGGCTCAGGGGAGCCAAAGCTAACCCTTCTTGCGATAGGAAAATGGTGGCCTCCTCTTCTTGAGAAAAGAAGAAGGAGCCTATCCTGGCGACTACTCCTTCCCTAAAAGAGAAGGAGTCCTCATCGACTCCCTCTCCTTCCTGCAAAGGCAAAGAGAAGGCTATACCATCCGCTCCCTCTTCCCCAAAGAAAGGAGAAGCCTACAATGGTTCCCTTTTCTGCTTGCAAAGGTAAAGGAAAAACAACTTTCTTCGAGACAACCCCATCCTCTCCCATTTCCTGGGAAGAGTATTTGATGAGTAAACTCAGTGGTTACCCATTGAGTCTGATGGTACCTCCTTGGTGTAGACCCAAGATTAGGATCGCATACCTCCCTAATGAATTGCCTGGACTGTGGTATTATTTATATGACAGAAAGAAAGGTTCTCACAGAGAATTTGATCTACAGCCTCCTACCGCTCCTTCTCCTAAGGCAGTGAGCAGAAAGAGGCCTACTGTCGAGGCTCTCGAGTTGACTCCTCATTTAACTCCTCAACCTACTCCCCCTGCTCTTGTACAAGAACCCATTCCTCCACTTGAAACAACTGTAGTGGAAATTCCTATGGCCGAGCAGGAACCTATTGTCCCTTCGCAAGCTTCAACTTCTAACTCCAAGCACCGTAGGAACCGCCTTGCACGAGAACGCAAGCACCGTTGAAAGGATCTCTTGGCTAAATGGGCCTCCTCACAACAGATGGAGGAAGAAACAACCACTCCTATTTTAGGACCTCCTGCAGCATCTCCTTCCTCCCTTCCCTCTGTTCCTCTTCAGTTTGGTTCATCCCCAGATTTTGTTGTGAGTGCTAATGCACTTAACCCTAAATGGGTACAGGTGTTTATTTCCCCTTCAGCGGAGCCACCTTTGATGTCTGTCTTGGATGTTTAGCCCTTCCCAAAGTCTATGGACATGGTTAATACTTCGGTCGTGTTTGTTATGGTTCTATCCTCCTCTTCCTCTGCACCTCTAGCTTTGTCTGTAGGGAGTTCATCTCCTCCAATGAAGAAATAGGCGAATATTGGTCCTTCTGGCAATGAAGGATGTAAGAGGAATCAACCTTCCTCACAAGGTGGCCCTGTGATGACTTGTTTTGTCCTTGTGACATAACTAGTCCTGACTTCCCTGAGTCACCACTCCTGAATCATTTAGCAAACCTAGCGGTGAATCTCAAGCACAACCTACCTCGTTCACTGAGAATAGGCATGGTACCCCCATGGGATGCATGTTCAATTCCATGGATGAATTCCTGGCCTTGTCGGCGATCTTCGCGAAATTGCTGACTTAACTCCAGAGGAGTTCGGTAGAGAGGACCTTAAAGGGCCCTCTTCCTTGGCCCTTGTTGTGGGAGGGCCAAATGCTCCTCTTAACATTCCACCCTTGTAGGATTGTCCTCCTCCCCCTTATGAGGATGTAGATTGGGAAGCGTACGACCTCTTGGATGATCAATGTTAGGAGGAGGCCCCTTTTCTTGATCTTGTGTGTGTGTTTTGTGATGTGTTCCCTCGTACCCATGCTATGTGTGCCTGGATGACCCTTGCCACCCCTATTGGTGCTTGGATATAGGTGTGGATTTTGTGTCGTGAACCTTCTTCTATTTGTGCCATCATTCTTCCATGTTCATGATTGGTTTTTCGATAAAATTGGGGACGATGCAAAGCATTGGGGGCATTTAGGATCCCCTTCCATGTTGAACCTATTTTTTATTTTTACTTTATTTTTAGTGCATTCTTCTTGATCTGGTTTGGGGATTGATGATCTTTCACCTTGCATTGCCGTTACCTATTATTATTATATGAGCTCGGATAGATCTGACCCCGCTAAACTAGATCCCCCTATGCCCTTTGTATTTTTCTTTCTCTTTTCTTTTGCTTTCCCTTTATCTTTCTTTCTTCTTTGCTTGAGTTGTCCCTCCTATGTGGGATAATGCTCTTCTTCAACACTTCGACTTCCACAAAATGCATTTGTTGCCAACGAATCTTTTCTTGAAAGTCTTCATGAACTTTACCTTAGAATCGCATTCTCAACACGAAACCTTAACAAAACATGTTTCCTTCATCACGGGTTCATAAAGAAAGGGCTTGAATACCTTCCTCCAAAGTAGGAACAACTCTTACTTCTCCTCGCGTGGGGGCATATCGTTCCTTTTAAATTCCTTGATGAAGTGAACATCTTTCGAAAGGATTCCTTGATGAAAAATTGCTCTAAGAAGAATAGTCACTTTTGAATTGTGTGTCCCTTTAGCGGACCCCCCTTCTTCCTCATAGCGAGTTCCCAAGGGACCCTGCCTTCAAAAGCCTTTATGATGAATGTACCTTTTTCACGTCTAGCCTAGGGGTAACCTGCCTAGGCTCATTCCATTCACTCTTTCACTTCTAGCTTGGGTGTAGCCTGACTAGACCTTACTTTTCAAACAATGCGTCCCTTGAGTGGACCCCTCTCCTTTTGAAGGGTTCCCGAGGGATTCCTTTGAAATTTTTACGGTTTGCGTGACCGACCACCTTTTGACATGTTCTATCTATGGGTAGACATGTCACTGCTTTTGGCATGTTCTATCTGTGGGTAGACATGTTGCCGCTTTTGATATGTGCTATTTGTGGGTAGACATGTCATCACTTTTTGACATGTTCTATCTGCAGGTAGACATGTCACCGCTTTTTGACATGTTCTATTTGCGGGTAGACATGTTTCCACTTTTTGACACACTTTTTCCGAAGGTAGACGTGTCTCCGCTTCTTGACTCTACGGAGTCCGCTTCCTTGGGGATTCCTCCATGTGAGAGATCTTGGGGGTTGCCTCCTTGCAAGTCTACGGGCCTGTAAGACGCTTTGTTGTTCCAACTTCATAGTTCTGAGTAGCTATGGAGTCCTTCTCTTCTCCTGTACCTTCAGGTACACTTGTCTGAGTACTGCTTCCTCGATAGTTTAGATATACTTTTCTAACCCTACTCTCTTCTTGATGTAATTTACCAAGCACTCATCAGTACTTGTGCTTGCTAAAGTGGGGGAAAAATGTATATGAGCAAATTTGCACCTTAGGTGCAATTCCCCTTTTTCCCTTTATCCACCTTAGAAAACCAAAGTCGGAGGCGTAATCTTACTTAAGCCTGCTATTGGCGGTCCACGTGGTGCCTATTTTATGTGTCGGTGGAGGCATTTCTATAGGGGACACCCGCGTGACACGTAGATGTCTGTGCAATGCGCTTATGTCCCTGGAAGATTCCTGCGGATGAGCCAACAAAGGCGTTACTCTTCTCATTGGTAGTGAGGTTGTAATGCCTCCTTTGGCCGACCAACCTGAATATGGTTGTTTTCTTCCTCATTCCTTCATATTCACTCTTTCAACTTGCATTTGGACTCTTGACAACTTCACTTGAACTTCTTGACAATTCTTGCACACTTCAAGCTTCCATACTCTCACTCTCACAAGCTCATTTTCACTCACTCCAAGCATTCCAAGCATCCCTAGCCCCTATACAACCACCCAATAATTTATCTCTTCCTCTTGTGTGTAGGTATTGAAGACACTCATGAGATGGAAGCTTCATCATTTGCACGATCGTAAGTATTTCCTTTCTTCTCCTTATTGTCTATTTCCTGTTGCTTTCTTGCATTCTAGAGGTTCTCAGTAATCGAAGTGTAAGATGTCATTTAGCCATTTTCTGAGATATTCTAACTTTTTGGTCCCTATGAGACGCCAATGTGCCTTTGGGATGCCAGTGTGCCGTGTTGTTGTCTATTTCATGCGCTGACGTCCTATGACCAAAAGCTTGTCAGTTTGTCTAGAAAATATCTGTGACCTGCTCTTTTGGATTCTGAAACTCTCACTGCTGTGCCATTGAGGTAGTATAGGGAAGTTTTCCTCATGAGGCTCTTTGAATGAAGAGAACTCATGAGTAGCAAATCCCCCTATATTACATAGAGTAACTGATAATGACAACCAACTGAGCATAGTGTTGTGTCCTATATAACTAGAACTTGTAACCCTACAATCTCTATCTAGCATGTAATACTGGATCATGGTGAACTGATAGTGTTAGTCTCGATAGTCACACAATCTAGAGTGGACTCTTAGACATTCACACTACTTTGTCCAATGTGTTACATTTAGTATTCCTAGTGAGAGTCATCTATCACATACACTACTTAAGGCTGATTTGACTTAAGGCTATCTTAAGCTATGCATAGGTATTTCCTTCAATGGATAGTCCATCATCCTAGATAACCTACAACCATATTAATCTACTTGGATTATGCCTACTTAACTATTAAGTACACAAGTTAGATATTTCTTTCTATGGATAATCCATCATTCTAAAGATAACCTATATACTTGGATAACCCTACTTACTTGTAAGTATATAAAACTCTCTCCCATACTAGATGACCTCTCCTACGAGAAAACACCAGCTATACTAGTTAAATCAATAACTTAGCTAAATACACATATGTGCTTTTCATGTTCAATCATGCCTAGTATATAATACCTATGATAAACACCCAACTCCTACTATGGATTGCATAGAAAAACATTATGAAAACAACATAATAACTTCACTTTCCTTTTCATAGTATTATAAACATACTAATGCATATACTAGAAATACATCTCAACCATGCATGAAAAACACACCATTCAAAGTAAAATAACAAAGAAGAAGAGATCCTCATGCCTATTATCACTTTATCCAAACTAATGACAACAATGTAGGCCCTCTCCAATAGCAACTAGATTGATAATCAACTTCTCAAGAATAAAAAACTATCTATATCTCACTTGTTGGTAGCTTACTTCTCTCAAAATATGATCTCCTCTCAACTATTTGATCTCACTCCTATCTCTCTCACAATACAAAGGAAAGTATGGCTAGAAATATACAAAAATATGAAATGCAAAAAATGTGTTATCTCTTGAAGGAATGCGTCCCTCACAATGAAATGGTTCACCTATTTATAGAGCAACCAACCAACCACAAAGCGTACAGTTTAGGCATGTAAAAAGACAAAAAGCTCCATGCAAAGCAACTCAACATTAAAGTGGCGATCAACTAAGCTTAGACTTAGAAAAACCTCCTACAGATCGTCTAGTTTCCATGACAACAACTCAAAGACTTATTCTAAATGCACATGGAGAATTCAAATTGTTTCAATGAGAAGACTGTTGACGTGTCCAATGGTGGCACAACAACATGCAAACATAATATTGCTATCCTATTTCTCCTGAAAGAGAAAGATAACACATGGATATCTTAGCTCCCAAGGTATTTGTAGTTGGTTCTCAACTATGTTGATGTTGCTCAGTGGTCAATGTAACAGTAATGTTCAAGGGGCCTGTTGGTGTTGAGCTTCTGGATTGTTCTGAGATCAAACATAAACTTTAAACCTATTCTAACCAGGGTTTTTTTTTAAAAACAAAAAAATATAGATCAGAGCTTTAGAACATAAAAGAATGTTAATTCATCCAACTTAACCAGACTTGTTACCTTTCAAGGAATTCCTAACTAAAACTGCAGAACAAAATTAACTTGTGATTAACACACATTTTCATTCATTCACAGTGCTGATTTCAATAACAGATTGCAAGTTACCATTTAAAAAAAACATAAAATAAGACTTCAATCCTTGAAAGCTTCTCAAATCAAATGATTAAACCAAGATAAACAACATTCTGAAACACAATCTGAAGTAGATTTTAATCTGGTTGCTTCTACTGTTAGTGAAACAAATAAGCAACATTTACAAATCTGGCACAATCACCAGTGTACAGAAAGTCTATGACTTCAAATTGTTTCCATCTACACTAAGAAAAATGGAAAGATACATTATCGGCTTCTGCTGAATCTAACTCCTAACAAAGAAGATAAAAGGAGCTCCCATTACAAAGAATTAGGATGCAGCTCTGTCTCTCCTATCCTTTCTAAAATTCCTACCCTATTATTATTCTAACTGTATCTGTTTATGCTAACTTCTAACTTTATGATTTTTTTCTAACACTTCTAACCTTACAACCTCCCAATTTTACAAAGAGGCCAAAATGCCATATATATAGAATGTACCAAAAAGAATGCACTGGCTCCCTTTTTTTTGGGTTTACAAAATATCTCACTTCAGAAGGGTCGGTGTCCAGATCTTTTGAATAAAGTTGGTTCTACATTAAATGCGAATCCCTGCTGTGCATGTCGGTGAAAGATTATCCTGGGGATGATCTCAGATATTTTGTAGCTTATAGCATTAACTCCTACGCCTCTGTGTCCATCTTTGAACTCCAACGAAGCTGCTTTGAATGCCCTAAAATATCACCATTAATATTGATCTACCCTTTTGCCAGTAGACCCTGTTAGAAATGTGTGCCTTAATCATCATAGGCTATAAACTCTATTGGAGAAAAGTTGGTGTGACATCATCATGTCTGGCCAACTAGCAGTAGTAATCTTGTTGGAATTGCATAGGTCGTTGTGACCTTGCAGGAGTCTCACCAAACACTTTTACTTTGGAGCCTATCACTGTGACAGTTTGTTCGTTGTAACCTCTCACCGCTCATGGAGATCTCTGGCCAACAGGCCATTCTATCATATATCGGGATAACCTATGGTGGCTCGGTGAGAAGTCTTATCGAAAGTAATTTGTCTCGCTGACATCATTTTCTATTGAAGTCTTCGAGGAGAGTCTAGGGTGTTCAGTAAGAAGTCTTACCGATATGGATGTCTTGCTGAAAACTTTATCTTGGAGACATCAGGATGACTTGAACACTCGAGAAGACCTCTTGGTGATAGTTGGTGTGTCTCACCAAAAATTATTCACTCGGGGTTACAACTGAAGTCATTAGAGTAGCTCAAGGCGATCGGTATGGGTCTTGCCGATGAGGAAAGTCTTGCCGATAGCAATGCTATGGTCGGTGTGACTTGTGAATAGCGGTATGAGTCTTGGCGATGAGGTAAGTCTTGCCAACTACTGTTTGGTGCTCGGTATGACATGTGAGCATTCAGAGTAACATCTCAGCGAAAGTGATGTCTTGCTGAATGTTGAATGTTTTGGTATAACCCTTAATGACTCGGTATGAACTCTCAGCGAATGACGATAGTCTTGCCGACTATTGAATACTTTGGAGTAACTGTTGAACATTGATGTAACCTCCTGGTGATAATGATAAGTCTCATCAACTGTTGGATGCTTCAGAATAACAATGAAGGCTCGATGGGATGTCTCAGTGAAAGCGATATTTCTTGGCGACATGGAGAAAGTTGAGTGATAGCTCTCTAGACTCGATGTAACATCTTGCCGATAAGTAAACTCTTGGTGATATCAAATGCTGACTATGTTGGCATTTGGGGAGACACGGTCACTGTCTCATTGATATGACAACACAACTTGAAGCTGTTTGACCAAGTGAGACTTTCCTATGTGGCATCTCGTGGACCAATCAGAGGAGCTGAATGGGAACCGTTGGAAGGCAATTCATTGTGACAGTTCTGAGAAGAAGCTTGATAGACAGGGAATGACATGAGTATAGTTTGCAGTTGTAGATGCTCGATGGTTCAGTTGATTCAATCAATAGTTGGATGAACAAGTCGGTGTATGATCAGTGGATGAATTCTATTATGTGAAGACTATATGAATATTCTGTAACAAGGTTGCTCATGGTGAATGCTGCTGCAATATGACATCAGAAAGATAAATTTGAAATTTATATGTAATCTTCATTACTGTAATACAAAGTGATTTCTCTTGGTGTGTTGGGTTTTTCTCCCATAAGGGTTTTCCCACGTATATCTGGTGTTCATCTGTATTTGTCTAATTCTTTGTTTCTGATATTTAGTTCAAAGTGCATCTTAATTTGACTATAATTGAAAAATTAAAAGTGTCTCTGCATTCTTCCTTGAAGTTTTGACATTAGGAGAGTTGTTTTCCACATCTACCTTTCCTTACAGACCCTAGCTATCCCTATGACTCACAGCTTCCTTCTTCTTCCTTCGGCCCTCTTCTTGCTCCAGATCTGTCCATTGACCATCTCTAGAGGTGGCATCAGATTTCCCGTTAGATCCAGACATCATTGTTCATCGAGCTACTCCACTTTCTCTGAGCTCGTTCTATTTCGGTGAGACCTCAAGTGATATACCGTAGTGCCTCCTTCCATCGACAAGACATCCGCATTCGGCAAAACGTTATAGCGGGCGCTAAGAGGTATAGCGATATCTTTTTTCATTGACAGGTTCATCGCTATCGGCAAGACCAACATTAGTCATGAAGACGCCACAATGAGTTCAACGCGTTACACCGAGAGCACAAAACATGTCGGCGAGACACCATCGGGTCGGCAAGACTTCTCGCCAAAGTCACCCTTTCGCTGAGAGCTCATTTCATTTCGAGGAGACCTTGCTTGGTCGGTGAGACGTTACACTGAGCTCAACATGCTACACCAAGGGCACAAAATATGTCGGTGAGACCCCATCGGGTCGGCAATACTTCTCACCGAAGTCACCTCCCCTCGCTGAGACTCCTTGAGAAATATCATCATGTACATGACTTGATCCTCCAAAACAAGGTCTCCATTAGTTCCTTTAAACCATAAAAATATCACCTTCAATCATACCCATCATACTTCTCTCATTTTATTACACCGTGCAAGAAAAAGACTTACTTCTAGAAGAGGCAAAACCAAATCTGAACCGGGACTGAGATGAGGGGAAAAATTAGACAAATCCTGGTGGAACCGGGATCGGGACAAAATACGACCCAGAAATGACACCCCTCCTTCAAAACTGGTGGGGGCGGGGCCAAAAAGAAATCAGAACCGGGACTGGAGTTCAGATGGGAACAAGCCATGGGAATGACCATCATTTCCCAGTTCAGACCCCATCCCAGCTTCACGTCCGCAAAAGAAAACGCAAAGGAAAAGCTTGACCAACTGACCAAGTGATCGGAACCAGGGCAAAACAAAATCACCACAGTGGAACCGGGACCAGAATCAAACCCGAACCAGATTTTTTTTCAAGTTTTAGGTTCGGATTCTGTTCTAAACCCACCTTTAATGTCAGCCGAAAAAGATGAAGAAAGGACAAGGAAGAGAAAGAGGAAGGGGAGGGAAAACCTCACGACAAAACACAAAGGGAACAAAAAAAGCAAAACAATAGGACATGCGGAACCAGGATCAAAATGAAACTCGAACCTGAAACTTTTGAAAGTTTTAGGGTTCCGGTTCTAGGTCCGTCAGAACAAAATGAAAAGACACGCGAGGTAGAAAAACAAAAGAGGCGGAACCAGGATTGGCGAAAGAATAGAAAACAGAACTTGGAAAGAATTCCAAGTTCAGTTTCCGTTCTGGTTTTGAGTCCACCAAAACAAGAAAGAAAAAACATCGAAGGCCGAAAAGAAAATAGCAAAGGCACAGGATGCCAAACCAAAGGGAAAACGACCAACAACAAAAGGAATAAAGGGGAAGGCAGAGTTGAGATCGGGATGGAACATGGATCAAAAACCTTGAAGAGTTCAAAGTTTCGATCCAGATCTGGACCCAACTCCGACAGAACAAAAGATGAAAACAAAGAACTGTCAGGATCAGAACCGGGGACAAAACAAGACTAGAACTTGGATGTAATTCCAAGACCGGTATTGGTCCTGCTTCCGCTTTTGACATAATTGAAAAGAAAAAATGCCTAAGGTAGAAAACCAAAGGCCAAAGTAAAAGAAAAAAACAAAGGGGGACCCATTTTGTTCCAAACAAAAATGGGGTGGTTATGGAAGGCATAACAAATGGTGACTTAGATGGGAAAATGGTTTAACTATTTTCAAGAAACTGAAGGATTCAGTTACTTAGAACTCCTGGTTTATGACCATCACAGATCTAGTTGGGTTAGTTAATGAGCTAGAATCTCAAATGTAAACCAACACTGGCTACCCCTGAATCTATGTGTGTGCTTGATTATGCATCACTCTTTTATAAAGTTTTCTTCATCTTTCGAACAACAATGTGCAATATTTGAGCTACATGAGTTGATCCCCTTTAACTATTGTGCAATGATATCCTAGGCATTGCTCCACTGCCAGTCAGGCGTCCATAGCCCCGATAGAGATACCTCTAGTTTTCTCACAACATTGCTCTACTACCAGTCAGGCGTCCATAGCCCCGGTAGAGATACTGGAATCACCCATTCATATTGAGTCCCATTTTCTTTTAGATAACTCTTTTTCTCTTCTTTTTCTTTCTTTTCTCTTGGAGTTTTAGATATTTCATTTAATTTTTTCTCAATATGTCAGATGTTTAACATTTGTTCTAGGTTGAAAACTACCATGGACCTCATAACAACACCTGGGAGATCGAATTTTTCACTCAAATCTTACAACACTATCGTCCCAGGAAAAATATACCATTACAAGAGGGGATGATCTTGATAATTTGTGACAGATTCAAAGGAAGCTAATGAAGGTTATTTACTTTGTACCTTGTTTTCAATGCTTTCCACAACTCTTATTGACATTGGGAATAAAATAAAGAGTTTAGGACAAGAGCACCCAATCAACAAAACTTGAAAATATCTAAACCACTTCTCTCCTAATAACCAAAGTACACTTCTCATAACAACCCACCATTTTAGGATAGAAAGAATAGAGAAACCCCAAGGGGCAAACAAGACAGAACCAAAAGAACAAAGAAAATGAAAGGAAAGAAAAGGAAGAACAAGCAAACACCTAGCAGACTATTTACAAACATAAGAGGAAATTATTTACAGCAGAAACACAGGAACTAGTAAGAGAAACCAATTATTTACATAAATGCATAGAAAACAAACAAACTATTCACAAATAGAAAAACCAGAGGACACAGGAATAAGAAAACAAAAGAAAAAAAAGAAAACTAACTAAACTAAAACCAACACTAACCAATCCTAATCCTAAACTAACTCCAAAGCTAAGCTTTACAAACACAAAACTGTAAAAAATTGTACATTGACTTGACTGATTTCTCATTATGGGCATCAATCTTAATTTACTAGGAACAATTCTAAACCTAGCAAATTTATCTTTATACTCAGAAATATGAAGTTTATGTGCAATAAGTTCATTCTGAGGGCATAAATCTTGAAATATTATCAGTTGTGGGTTCTCAGTTTTGTCATGATTTACCCACAAATATGTTTTACTATCCCCAACGCCACAATCAAACTGAAAATTATTAAAACACAAAGGATAATGAAAGGACACCACTTGATTCTGAAGATTTCTAGTTACTAATGCAGAATTGTGTTGTATGAATTCCTTCTTTCGAGGTCTCAGCTCATGGGACACCACTAAAACAAGGTTTGTCTTGTAGTTGGGATATTCACTAACTAACATCTCTGTATTCATCTCGGGTGTAGAGTCAATTTTTTTTGGATTTCTTGAGATGAAGTCTCACTTTCAACATTCTCTTGAAACATGTCACCCCCAAGGGTTTGAGAATTTGCGTCCAACTTATCACCATTGATGTTAGGGATACTGGCACACGGTAAACAAGGATTTCCTTCGAACTCATTTGAGTACACAAAGTCAAAGTAAGGAAAGCACTTTCTCAATTCATATTCCTGCACATCATCAACAAGAACATGCCATTCAACATCAAATTTATTAGTATTAAGATCAAATTCATTAATGGGTGCTAAGAAAGGACCTTCTTTAACCAACACATTTTAGTAAACAGAACCAAAATCAAGAAAATACTCCCCTGTCTGATTCCCTTCGTCATATTGAAGAGATTCAACTTCTGAGATAGCCTCTTGGTCGCTCTCTTGGCATTCCTCTGCTTCATCCAAATGTACCCCATCATGAGTTTCTTCAGGGAACACTTGGCTAATTTGCACATCAATTCGAACTTCTTCTCTTAATATTTCATTTGAGCATTTAAGTCCTTGTCTTTGACCACAAGATTCATTGGCAATCTCATCTTGAATGTGTTATATGTTTCAATCCGTTCACTAGTTAAATCAACAAAGTTATCCTCTTGTGTTAACCCATCAAAGTGTGTTTCTTCCTCATTCACCATCATGAAAGAATCTATGAATGTATCGATGAACCCATTCTCCACTTCTATCAATCCCTCACTAGGCGGAGGAGTTTCATTAGTTGTTGAATCCATCTTAATGCAAGGATCAAGGCCATCAAAAGATAGGGAGGAACTAAACGTCTTCACACCGTTACTCTCATTATGTTGGATGGACTGATTACCATTTTCATGTGTGCTGGTTGTTTCATTCTCCTCATTGAGGGGATACGTACTCCAAGGATCTTCCATAAGTATTCCTTCAATAGTGATCAGTTGGTTTAAATACAACTCCATCCTTCCTAGGAAGACATGGCAATCCATATGAGAGTGTTGATTAGTTCGATGTATCCTACACCTGCTTGGCCCAACAAGTTCTGATAGTTCCAAATCTCCCAGCTCTTCTAATTTCTCCCTTATTCAATTTTGCATACGAGGGATATCAATCCAACATGAACCATGTTCCTTTGTCCATTCCTCATCACCCTGATTCTCATTTTGATCAGAAGAGTTGTTCAAATCGTTGGAAGGCATTGTTGATTTCTTATGACAAGAATCCGGTAATAATACCTCATCTCCTTCAAAGCTATTGTTAGTACTAATATTTTCAACAAATCTAGATTCCATCTTGAGATTTCCATTATGCTCTAAATTTACATCCATTTCATGCTTTTTTCCAAAGAAGTCATCAAAATTATATACTTTCTCATCAAATGTTTCATCCACAACTTCATTGTGATGTAATGGACTATGCTTTGGAATATGACCAAAAAGATATGATATGGTCAGAACTTCATTGACAAGTGGAGTACTTAACTCCATTATTGTATTTTGTAGAGATAAGTTCTCCCATTGGTCTTGTGTGTGATTGACCTGATATGGGGTGTCGGGGAATGTGGTGCTTGGAACCTTAGGAAGGTTGTAGCTGCTGGGTGAGAATGATTGCACCTGGGTAGGGATGGTGGGAGAAGTGATATAAGGCTGTAGATGATGGAAGTTTGCAAGAACAAGAGGATTATAACCCTGAGTTTGGCTATTTGAATTTCTAGTGTCACCTCCAAATTGTGCCAATAAGAGAGCTTTGTTCAATGCATCATGCAAGGATGTAGCCTCACCACAATGCCTGAATTTGGATGCAAATGAAAGGTTTAAACCCCAATAATAATGTTCTATCAGTATATGATCATCAACAACCAAATCTAAAGATTGAACCTGTAACGCCAAGAAAGTGCACAAAGACAAAGATTAAGAGCAAACATGTAATACAAATCTAAATGCAAATCTAATGCTAAGCAACAAAGAACAAAGGAAAGTAATAACATGAACAAAACTAGAACAATCTCACCAAATTTGTATGTATTTCCATGATTCATCTCGATTGCCCTTCTCCATTTTGCTTGTGTAGTATAATTGCCCTAAGATTTCTCGTAAGTTCGTGCAAGTATAGTCTAAGATAGTGATTAGCAAAACATTGAAGATTCAAGATTAAGTGCTCTCAAAAGTCATAAGATTTTGCTAGAGAGATTGGAATGAAGAATGACAGATCAATTTATAGAAAATTGATTATTCAAACGACAGGCTAAGATTGAAAGATCAATGGACGATTGAGATTGACTGATTAGTCATGCATTCTGATAACAGTTAGTAATGACATGAGTGATATAAATTAGAAATAGAATTAAAGATTAAATAAATGATTTAATCTTCGAATTTGGTATTCGAAAACAGAAGAATTATCTTTGCATGACAAAGATAAAGATGGATTAAAGCAACTCTTGTTCGAATGCACGCACAAGGTTTAATTAATTAAATAAGAATATTTAATTAATATGCATGTACACACAATTGAGTTAGCACTGGACGATTGAATGATTTGATGAAGAGATTACTCGAGAATGCCACTCAGACATTAAATCAAGAGTTAACTAAGCTATTTGAATAGATCTTTGAGTCGAGTAAAAGTGAATACTTAGATAACTCACACAATTATCTAAATATAGAGGAATGCATTAAAATAGAATTCATGAATTAAATAATTCATTTAATTCAAGATTTGATATTTGAAGAATAATTAAATAAATAAGATTTATTTAATTAAGTGATGAAAGGATTTAATTGAATAATTAAATAAATAAAGAATTTATTTAATTATAGTTGAAGTATGATAAAGAGTAAACTAAATAAGAATTTATTTAATTTGACAAGAAGGATAAGGTTAATTAGTAACATAATTAAATAAAAAGTGTTTATTTAATTAATCAGATAGAATAAATAAAAGTGTGAATTAATTAAATAATTAAGATTATTTAATTAATAGAAGAATTAATAGAAGATGAATTAATTAAATAATTGACATTATTTAATCATGACCATGAAGAATACGAATTATGAAGAATATTGAAGTCGCAGGCTTAAACCAAATTTCGGTGTCTACATTTGCCCCTCTTTGATACAATGTCATTTCGGCATTGTGTCAAAGAAAATCGATAAGAAATATGCCCCATTAATGCCCTAGTGTAAAACAGGTGAAGATATGCCCCCTCGGGAAAATTGAAAAAATTTCAAAAAAGTTAATAAAAATTTGGAAATAGTCCTGATTAGGCCATTGGATGGCCAGAAATGCAGTGGAGTTTACAGAATTGAGTTTGGGAACGTTAGGTACAGATACGGGAGGAGTGGAAATGACAGTTGACACAACCAGTAGAAAAGAATGCCACCTAAACCTTAGGTATATATAGGAAGTGGGGTAAAAACCTATTCATTTTCACCCACCTTGCTTGGAAATTTGAGAATTTGCTCTGCACTCCTAGCGACGATGTCTCCCGTTCCAAACACCCATCACCGAGCCTACAGGATCCAGACCTTCCAGAGGCCAGCCGATGCGGACCCCCCGGTATGTACCTCAAACTTGGCTTTTGAATTTTTCCTTTTCCGCGTAGTTTAATGCATTTAATGTAAGTTTTTGTTATGCGTCATTTTAATAAATCACTGCATATGATTGCGCGAATGACGCATCTGTTTGCGGAACAACACATTTGTGATTTTACGTTAGCTGTTTTGCATAATTTGTGTGCGGTTCAATGCATATGTAGATTTATGAACCGCATTTGAAATTTTGCATCGCATTTGCATTTAGAATAGCCACATTTGTTTATTTTGAAACACAGTTGAAATTTTGCATCGCATTTGCATTTAGAATAACCACATTTGTTTATTTTGAAACACATTTGAATATTTCTCAACGCAATGTTAATTTTTCAATGCATATGAATTTAGTGTAACACACTTGTGATATAATTAGCCGCATTTGAAAAATAACGACGCATATGAATTTTATGCACCGCATATGTTAAAGAGCGATGCATGTGAAAAATAATGACTCATTTGAATTGTAGTTAGTATAGTCCGTTTTCCCTAGAATAGATGATTGATGCTGACATGAGGCATGTATAATGCCATCGCAAGTTGTGCTAGACTCGATATATACACGGGAGTCGAGACCGACGACATTTTGATTTAGAGATAGTTTGCGGCCAGCAGAGCGATGGATCCTATGGCACCTAGGTCTACTTCACGTGACAGACATGCCCTAGATTCAGGCGAATCGGGGATTATTGACAACTTTGTGTGAGCGGTGGCACTTGGAGACATTGTCTTTCCACCTACTGATTGAAGAGGCCACTGTTACCTTAGAGGATGTCTACAGGATCCTCATACTTCCTATTAGAGGCACACGGGTGATGTATGATACCTAGAGGGGTGCAGCCGAGATGTGTAGATACTACCCACATGCAGACATTAGGCAGTTAGGATTTGACAACTATGAGATTAGGTGGCATGTGTTGGCTTAGAGGTATAGGCAACTAGACTATCTATTGTGTACATTGATAGGCGGCATAGTACTTCCTGACCCCCAAGGTCATGGTTTTCCCGTGGGGTGGGGGGAGATGCTAGTAGGCATGCTAGAGTGTCGAGTGGTGTATGCTTGGGGTTCATGTCTGCTCAGGATGTTATACTTTCATTTGCATGATATTACCTACCGAGAGGCATAGTCTATGAGTTGTGGTACCATGCTTTTGATGGTATGGGCATGGGAACACATCACCATTTTCTATCCACCAGTGACAGTTGATCTTCCACACGGAGCTCCTTATGCCTTCCGCTATGCGGGGGCGAACACTCAGCACCACATAGGAGATATGGGTTATTTTAGACATGCCATAGACACTATGGTGCAGTTTACATGGAGACCATACTTGGGCTGTGCTGAGTGGTTAGACGAGGATGAGCATTTTCTGTTTTGCCGACATATACAGTTCTTGGTTGGGCGGACAGTGTCACATGTCCACATTATAGAGCGTCAGTTGCTAGATCGTGTCTTGTGACAGTTTGGAGAGGTGTAGGATGTGCCTAGAGGACGGGCAGAGTTTGCGAGATCATAGCGAGAGGTTCCCCTATTGGGTCAAGAGATTCCTGTTGCCACAGTAGAGGCTAACATCGATGCACTACAAGCAGTTCCATGGGGATGGAGGGATGGTCCAACAGATTCAGGGACCATAGAGGAGTACGATCAGTGGTGGGTAGTACACAGACTGATTTCGTTGATAGATCCAGAGCAGCTAGCGCTGGTAGAGTGGCAAGGGATAGGTCCACGAGGTAGGCATGGCAGAGGTAGAGGTCAGGGAGATAGAGGAGGCTGTGGTGATGGAGGAGATGATGGCCGAGGTGGATGGCATGGGGACAGGATAGGGAGACATGGTCAGAGGGGACGAGGGACACCATTGTCACTGATCTATGAGGAGGGACGAGGAGATGAGGATGTGGCCATACCAGACATTGGTAGAGGAAGAGAGGAGGTGGATGCTGCGATAGGGGGAGAGGAGGTGCAACCTATGGAGGTGGCTATTCCATACATCCCAACAGAGGAGGAGGTGGGCAAAGAGGAGGCAGAGATTGATGCCTTGGGTTTGTTGGGAGCCTACTAGGAGGATGATGAGGAGGATGATGATCATGAAAGAGATTTCGAGATTAGATCCTAGAGGAGTTAGATGAGGAGGAGGATGGGAGAGTGAACGGCAGATAGGATGAGACATGGGCAGTGGATCCAGACACAGATACATTGCGTGCTCAGGTTGCATCCTTGGAGGAGTAGATGAGAGTTCTGATGTCAAAGAGGGATGCGTTCTAGATAGAGAGGGACAGAGCCATCATGGATAGAGATCAGGCTATAGCTCTATGACAGGAGACAGAGTAGAGATTCTCAGAGCTCAGAGCCTTATGTATTGGGCCATCAATTGCCTTTGCTAGAGAGCTCGTCAGAGCTGGGGAGAGAGAGAGATATTATCAGGATCTTTATGAGGCAGAGGTTCCGTCAGAGAGACAGGCTCCCAGTTTCTCAGAGGCACATAGTAGCAGGTCCTAGACCAGGACCCACACTAGGATAGTTAGCACAGAGGGGGTGGAGTAGCCACGCAGAGCAGGTTCGTATGACAGACCTCCCTCAGCTCACAGGTTGTCGGGTTCCCATCATCATTCCTCCACACACTCTAGGCATGATTGCAGTGGCAATTCAGGATAGGGATACTTCTTGAGATGCATCGAGACATTGTATTATGATCCTATAGCCTGTGGGCTTCCATGTATTATTGATACATTATGACATTATGATGTGACACGGTTGAGCGATATATATATATATATATATATATATATATATATATATATATATATATATATATATATATATATATGATTTTGGTGGTGATTCTCATGATATGCATTTCTATGTATTAATTATGTCATTGTTTATTTGTACATGTGATGTTTATATGACATGCTTATGTGATGGATGATGATATCTATTTTATGGTGTGTATATGCAGCTAATGATATAATGTTGATTCTATATGATGTATGCGGTTTATAAATTATGAGATGCAATATGATGTTATATGTATAATGCTGGCTACATGTGATGCTTATACAAATGTAATATGATGCATATATTTACAGTTGCTTTATACATGGAATGCTTATGATATGTATTATTTGATGATGAATGTCTATTATGCCATGATGATCTAGATATGAAATATGCCTATATGTATGTATTTTTCTAACATGTACGTTGATGCAGGATGATGTATAATGTTTTGTGTCACAGGACTCCGTCATAATGCAAGAAAGAAGAACTGTTAGTGCGGAAGGAAAGATCGAGAAAGAACGAAAGACATGAGATAGATGTTAGTATTAGCAATCTTCGATGTTTCGCTGTATCACAAAAGGTATTGCACTTTATCATCATTGGGCGGGACTAATACAAATGGAGAAAAAAACCATGATATGACATAAATCAAGGTGTGCAAGGTCATCCACTTGCTAATAACAGACAGTCACAGACAAGGATTGTCATTAACTCATACTAAGGGCACAAGTTGCCCTAGTCTTTTTGTCAGGACAAACCATAGACAACAAACAAAGTAAAAGAAGGGTCATGAGATGTCATTTCTCCTCTAAATCTTTCATGGGACATCCTTGAGGAAACTAGTAACATGACTCAAAATCAAATTTAAAAGATAGTCGACAGACAACAGTCAAAGAAAATAGAATTTGGATACATCATTGCTTCTCTAAATCCCTCATGGGACATCCTTGAGAAAGCTAGTAACATAATTCCTAGTCATCAATTCAAGATAAATGATAATATAAATAAGCCATAAAGTCAAGAAGCCAATAAAATATTTGCCAAAACTTGATCTGTTTGTTTGATTTGTTTTGATTGAAAAAAGGATTGATTCATAGAGCCTGATGTCAGAAGATACACATACCAGATAAGACTGTGAGTTTGGTTTCGATGTTATGACTATTTGTATAAGGCATGACAAAGCCTAGTTTTAGAAAGACATATATCGTATAAGACGTTGAGTCAGATATCATTGATGTGATAACCTGTGTAAGGATATGTTTGATTAATTGACAATGTCAATATGTAGGAAGGACTCATCCTGTATAAGACATAGATTGTTTTGCTAATATCAGTATTTAGGAAGGACCCATCCTGAATAAGATACAAGTTGATTGCTATGATGATGTCTGTTTCCTGGAAGTACACATCCTGTAGCAGACATTAGTTGATCTGTTTTGGTTGTTTTGTTTGGCAAGTTGTTTGATTTGACTTAGAGACATTGCTGACTTGTTCACCAGATTGATGCATGACTTGAGACGATGCATTGACAATTGACTATGTGTGATGAAAAAACCCTAAAGGACTGACCTAGTGCAGCCTCAGTGGCTCATCGATTGATGGCCTTGCCTACGTTGTACATGCAGAGACCTTGTAGTTCGACTTGACTTTGATTGACAAGACTGACTACAAATAGAAGATGTGTGTGAAAATGAATGTGACGAACCTTAATGGACTGACCTAGTACAGCCTCTGGGGCTCATCGATTGATGGCCTTGCCTATGTTGTACACAAAGAGACCTCATAGTTTGACACGACCAATGACCTTGTCATATAGACATATGGATTGAATCATGATTTTATACAGACAAACCTAAATGGACTGTCCTAATGCCTCAGGGGCACATCGGCAGATGGCCTTGCCTACGTCTAGTCACAGAGGCAACGTAGTTCGACAAATGACAAAGACTGAAAAGTGCGACTGACTCTGACTCTGTTTTTGGATTTTTTAAAATGTTTTGATTTTTTTGTCTTTTTGAATTTTTCTGATGTTTTTGTGTTTTCTCAGGTCATTTTGTGATGTTTGTGGATTTTTCTATGGTTTTACGTCTTCAACACAGCCAATGGAAGAATCGATATGACACACGTCAAGTGTTTGCCTCCAGTCGAGTATAAGACCAATTGATTATGAATAGGATAAAATGGGGGATATGAAATGCCCTCGATGTCAATCGTTCCAGGTTATGGGAAAGAGTACCACTTATTATGAATGGTATATACAAGTGATGGATATGAAAGAGAAGGGATATGTACAGGGATAGGTAGTATGTACAAGGATAAGGACTATGTACAGGGATAAGGACTATGTACAGGGAAGGTAGAGCAGAAAAATAGTAGACAAAGGAGCAGAATCAACTACACATGGTGCCTGTTTGCTAGGTTTTCACCATGGTACCTATCCATAGCGCCACCGAAGTGGTTTTCACTATTGGATGAATAATTTGTCTTTACTATTTTCTGGATTGTCTAATTTGTTTTGTGTTACCAAGATGCCTGTTTACCAGGTTTTCACCTTGGTAACGATTTTTTGTGATTTTCTGATTTTTTTGTATTTTTACTAATTAAGACATAGGCTCTTAGAAGCTATGCATAGAACTTCTTCAGATGCAGACTATTGATTGGCGAGGACAATGGTTCCCCTTCAGGAGTAGAGAGTTGGTACGCTCCTGATCCAAAAGCTGCTGTAACAATATAAGGTCCTAACCAGTTTGGTTCAAACTTTCCTGGTTTGTCTCTTTCTACTTGATTCTTCGGGTTCTCCATTAAAACTAGGTCACCAATGTCAAAGTTTCTCTTCAAGACCTTCCTGTTATAGCTACAACGAAGGTGATTCTGATATGCTTGAAGATGGTCTAATGCCTTCTATCTTTGCTCATCCAGGAATTCTAGCTCATGGAGTCTCGATACCCGGTACTCTTCATCATCAATGTGGCCTTTTAAGGATACCCTTAGGGAAGGAATCTCGACCTCAATAGGCAGAATGGCTTCTGAACCAAATACTAGTGAATAGGGAGTAGCACTAGTGGGAGTACGGATACTTGTGCGATAAGCCCATAAGGCAGGGTTAAGCTGTAAATGCTAGTCATGACCAACATCATTGAAAATCTTCTTGAGGATTCTAATGATGGTTTTGTTAGATGCCTTTGCTTGGCTGTTACCTTGTGGGTAGTATGGAGTGGAGAAGTGATGTTGGATATGAAATTCATCACACAGATGGCATACTTCTTGATTCTTAAATGGGTGGCCATTATCTGTGTTGATGGACTGAGGGATACCATATCGATAGATGATAAAATTCAGGATAAATTTAGAAATCTATGTGCTGGTAATGTATGTCATAGGAATGGCTTCAATCCACTTCATAAAATACTCAGTGGCAGTGATAATGAATTTGTGTCCATTAGATGAGGTGGGGTGGATTTTACCTATGAGGTCGAGTCCCCATTGGGCAAAGGGCCATGGTGACGTTATAGGATGGAGCTCCTGTGCTGACGCATGTATCAAGTCTCCATGAACTTGGCATTGGCGGCATTTCGTTACAAAGACATATGAGTCTTTTTCCATAGTAGGTCAGTAATAACCCAGTCTCATAATATTTTTGGCTAAGGTAGGACCACTAGAATGGGAACCACATATACCCTCATGCACCCCACACAAGGTTGCTTGTGCTTCAGTAGAATCAAGACATCTCAGTAGGGTATTATCTAAGACACATCTATATAAGGTGTCTCTGACGATGGTGTATTTGGCTGACTTGCAGAGGAATGTCCTACGTTGGTTATTTGATAGGCCAGTGGGTATGACTTCGACATGAAGGTAATCATAGATTTCTTTGTACCATGGGGAATTAGGACCAACAATGTCACACACCATTTTAGAATTTGGGATATCATAGGTCGGGACCAAAAGCTGTTCTACCAAGAACTCAAACTTAGGCACGTTGTTAGGAATGTCAAGAAGTGATGCAATTGTAGCCATAGCGTCTGCTGCCCTGTTTAAAACATGAGGTATTTGATGAAATTTGACTTTGTCAAAGTACTCTTTAAAGCTATCAGCCATGCGCTTGTATGGAGCAAGCTTCTTGTCCTTAGTCTCATAATCATCATTTACCTGTCTGATTACTAGTTGAGAATCCCCATATACCTGTAAAATCTTAATTTTCCACTTGACTGCCATACGTAACCCTGTCACTAGAGTTTCATACTCTGCCATGGTGTTAGTGCATGGAAATGCAATCCTGAATGACTTAGGGATGGAATCACCCTATGGTGTGATAAAAAATATCCCATCCCCTAAACCATGATTTGTATGTGAGCCATCAAAGTACAGTTTCCATGTAGTATTTGTATCCATTGTAAATATAAACTCATCAGGAAAGTCTGCAACTATGGGTGATCTGCTTGTGTGGGTGCGTCAACTAATTGATCAACAATTACCTATCCTTTAATAGCCTTTCTTTCTACATTATGGATATCATACTCACTAAGTATCATAACCCATTTGGCCCGTTAAGCCTTGTTATCTTTGCCTTCTTGAGAAGATATTTTAGAGGATCTATTTTGGCAATCAACATTGTTTGATGGTTTAACATATAATGCCTTAGTTTTTGAGTAGCAAATACTACTGTAAGACAGGCACACTCAATAGTACTATAGTTGATCTCATAACCTACCAAAGTCTGACTGATATAGTATACTGCCCTTTCATGACCTTCATTGTCATTTTGTGCAAGCAATGCTCCGAGTGATGAATGGGTTGTTGTAATATAAATAATCAATGGTCATCCTTCAACAGGTGGCATTAAGATAGGTGGTGTGAGTAAATATTCTTTAATCAGTTGAAAAGCCTCTCCACACCTAATTGTCCATGCAAAGGGTACTCCTTTCTTAAGTAGATGTTGAAAAGGATGTGTCTTATCTGCTAACTGCACTATAAATCTTCTGATAGATTGCAACCTTTCCTGTAATGTCCTTAGTTGACTAAGATTAGTGGGTGGAGGCATGTCCATGATTGCTTTTACCTTAGCCGGATCCACTTCAATGCCTCGTCTAGAAATGATATAACCTAACAGCTTTCCTGACTTGACTCCAAACACACATTTCTTTGGATTGAGTCTCACTTTATACTTCTCTAGCCTTTGAAATATCTTGTCTAAAACCTGTAAATGTTCTGCCTTTGTCTTGGATTTTACAATAAGGTCATTGACATAATCCTCCATAAGAGTGTGTACTAGATCATGAAAGATAGTAGTCATGGAACGTTGATAGGTTGCTCCAACATTCTTGAGTCTAAAGGGCATAACATTCCAGCAATACATTCCCCAAGGACAAGTGAAAGCCATCTTAGGTTGGTCTTCAGTTGCAATTATGATTTGGTTATATCCTGAAAAATTCATCCATAAGGGACATCTCATATCCCATTGTCATGTCAACTATCATGTCTATGTTAGGAAAAGGGAAGTCATCCTTAGGAAAAGCTTTGTTGATATCTCTAAAATTAGTGTAGATGCGAATGCCCCCAGTTGGTTTAGTGACTGGTACAAGATTGGAAATCCAATCTACATAGTCGATAGATCTGATGAAACCAACGTCTAAGAGTTTCTTGAGTTCTGCCTTGACTAACAAAGCAATCTGTGGGTGCATTTTTCTCAATTTTTGTTTAACTGGTTTGGCACCTAGTTGTAAGAGCAAATGATGCAGAACAAGTTCAAGATCCAACCCCGGCATGTCAACACATGACCAAGCAAAATTTATCTATCTCTGTGCAAAGAAGTTATGGAACTCTGGCTACTCTTCTGTTGTCAATGACGTTGCAAAATAAACCAGTCGAGGATTCTCTTTGGTACCTATGTTGACTTCTACTGATTCTTCAATGAGCATGGGCAACTTTTCCTGTGCAACATGGAGAATGTTCAAACCTCCATCCTTAGGTGCCTCAGAGGGGTTTTCACCTTCAAATGCATCCTTTCTTTTTACTTTTTCATTATCTAAAGGTGCCTTTTGGTTTTCACCTAGAGACTCATCCTTTTTATTTTGTTTATTCTTTTTCTCATTTTTGCGACTGGAGAGTTGAACAGATTCCCCAAAATATGCTTTGTTGTCCAAGTCAATAGTAAAACCATCCTTATGATCACTGTTTGGTATGCCTTCTTGTAATCCCAGGAACTCAACGATTGCTTCGTCATTCTCAAAAATGTCTAAGACGGGTGTGTCTTGTTGATCCCAATCAATGAGTTGGGGATAGAATAAGGGCATGTCATCGTTGGAGTTATCAAAGTTTAATGGGGTCAAGGTAAAGATTGAATTATTCATGTGGTTACAAAAGTCTTGTACCAGGTCCTTTTTTCTCTTAGGTTTGAGTCTAGGTGGATGGATAGGTGGGCCTAATGCCAAGGTTTGACTATCGGAAATAGGTGGCTCAGGTTGCCAAGAGGTAGGATCAAGTGATTCCCAATAGTAGTGTTTAAACCATTCCTCTTTTGTCATTTTCTTTGGTGGATAGGAATTCAGGGGATTTGGTGAGGAACTCAACATCAAGTCAAGTTCTCCAAATAACTTGTCAAGTTCCATGGAAGAAGTAGAGGATAGGGAATCCCACTCATAATCGTTAGAGTCGGGGGACTCACAATGATATTGGTCCACTGGTTCATGAGATGTCTTAATATCTTTTGAAGCACTTACTTCCTCAAGTAAGGGTAATGGGGTACTAGGAACACCAATCTGAATCGGTTGAAACCCTAGCCCTACTCCTTTTGGCCACTGAGAAACAAATATTGGTTCAATCCTCCCATCTTGGTTTAAACCTAAACCACTCTGTCCATCATATCCTTTTCTTTGCATGATTTTGAAACCCTTTCCATATAGATTTGTAGGAATATGAGCAAGTAAGAGGGGTTCTTCATCATCTTCCCTATATAGCCAGGAAGTGACATCTTCTGTATTTATGGCCTCTTTGCTTAATTCTCCCCATTTGATGAAATTTGTTATGGGAGGAACATGTATAGTGACCATAGAATTTTCCCAATCTGATGTAAACCATATGTCTTAGGAGGGATCAAATGGCTAACACAATAAGAAGTCTTCATGTAATACTCTCCACAACCCTTGTCTTGGATCTCAACCCTAGGAATAGTAGGAATTGAGGGTGAAATAGATGTTCAAGTGAGTGTGGCTGGATCAACATAGGAGGATGAATTGGACGATGAGGCCTCTTGGTTTACTGGCACTTGGCGTTGGGGGATCTCTTTTAGATTGGTGCAATACTGGAACGGATCTAGATTACCATCCATAGTTATTTCTGTGCCATTGTAAGGGAATTTAAGACACTGATGATATGTGGAAGGGACTACCTTCATGGCATGAATCCATGGTCTACCTAGCAGAAGGTTATAAGGAAGGGTGAGATCCAAGACCTGGAACTTTGTCTTCATTACTGTAGGACCAATTCTGATAGGAAGTGTTACCACCCCCTTTGATTTTTGTTCCTCATCATCATAAGCTTTTATGAAAATACTTTTGGTCATGTCTACGCATGCTTCTGAAATACCTAATGCCTTAATTAGTTTTAAAGTACACAGATTTAACCCTACTCCTTCATCTACCAAAACTCATCTAACCTTGGTGTCATCAACAAGGACTTCCAGATGTAAAGGATCATTATGGTGGATCTTTTCAGTTGCATAGTCTTGTTCAAAAAATGTGGCATGGTGATTATTGGTCAAGTAGCCCACCATTTCCTGGAAATGATTGACATCAAGATCATTAGGGACCGTGGTGTTTTGTAAAGCCTTATCGAGGATAGATCGATGCTTAGGGGAAATACGCAACAATTCCAAGATTGAAATTTGGGCTAGGGTCTTCCCCAACTGGTCAAGTAGGTTATATTGTAACTTGGAAGGTTGGGGTGTTTGCTGCGATGGAGGGCCCTGGATAGTGAACTTAGTACGACGAGTATTGACCGCACACTCAAGATTAGTATTGATAGTAATGATATTGATATTCTCATCAGCAACACGAAGGTGATTAATGGTTTTGCCGCTATTATAATCATGCTTGACATTGGCATAGTTGGCTGACATATTGGTCTTAGTACTCGAACTGGGGATAGTTTTTTTCCCATGGTCATGTAGTGGGTCAGAAAAGACTTGATGATCAGTGTTTGATGACTTTTGTTTTTGTCCACTAACTTCAATAATTCTCCTTTCGACAAGATCCTGTATGATATTCTTCAGTTGTCGACAATTTTGTAGGTTATGTCCCTTAGTTCTATGATAATCACAAAAGGCATTGTCATCCCACCAAGTTGGTTTAAATTGTCCTGGATTGTATTGTTTTGGTTCTTGCAGCTGTATAAGATTATGTTGTAACAGTTGTTTGAACACCGACTCAATGGGTTCCCCTAAGGGAGTGAACTCACATTTTTGAAATCTCCTTTGTTGTGGACGTTGAGTATTTTGGACCACATTAGGAGGTTGACTGACAATATTAAGCGTGTTGGCAAAAGTATGAGGTCCTTGTAATGTGAGGAGGGGTCCTGCTTGTAGTGTTTTAGCATCAACCACCCCATCATTGGTGACATTTTTGTTGCGAGACCAAAATCTGTTTCTGTCAGTGGGGGTGTTTTGTACGATCGAGTTTCTATTGGATGTTGATGTCTTGAGTTCGCCCTTTTCAATGAGATCCTTCTCTATTATAACCCCTTTTTCCACTAGTTCTGAAAAAGATGTACAACAATGTACCCTTAAGTTACTCCTAAGTTTTGCATGAAGGTTTTCTTGAAACATTGTAACTTTTTGTTTTTCGGGTATCTTGACAGGACACCTACTAGCTATAGTTCTCCATCTCTGGAAGAAAGCAATGAATGTTTCCCCTTTGTCTTGCATTGTGTGACACAAGGTTGCTATATTTATCTCATGGTCTATGTTGAAGGAGAACTACTCCACAAATTTCTCAACTAGTTCACCCCAAGATCTAATGCCAGAATCTAGACCCGAAAACCATTCTAGTGCAATTCCTACAAGACTTCTTGGAAATAGCCTCATAAGATACGTGGGGTCATAAGTGACATCTATGCATATAGTAGAAAATTCCCTTATATGTTCTATTGGATTTTGTTTGCCATTGTAGGGAGATTCGGTATGACATATCCGTGAGGGAAAGGGGTCATGTACAATGATCTATCAAAGGGGAATGGGCATATGTCCTTTGTTGAAAATGATTTCTTAGTTGACATCGACATGTTATCCATTTGCATTTGTAATGCATGCATTTGTGTTTGTAAGACGTCAACTTGGGTCAAAGATGTGCTAGGGGGATTATGCAGATCCGTGTATGTGTTCTGAAATCCAAAGTCTCGTGATGGGTTTCGATTGAACATTGGAATCTGAGGTGGATTTGGATTCAAAATGTTGGTAAATGTGTTCTGGTCTGGAATCTGCATAAATTGGTGTTGACCTGGGATCTATGTAAATGGATTTTGAGTACCACTTTAGGAAAAGGGATTCTGATTGGGAATCTGTGTAAATGATTGGTGTCTTGGAATCTATGTAAATGGATCATGACCACTGATATGAGAGAATGGATTCTGGTTCAGAATTTGTGTGAATGGATTATGAGTACCAGTTTGGGAGAATGGATTCTGACTCAAAATTTGCGTGAATGGATTTTGATTGCCATATTGGAAGGAGGGAATGCCCCCTATTTGTGTAATATGTGGTATAGTACTAGTGACTGGAGAACTAGGTATGGCCATTGACTGTGGTATGGTGCTCGTGATACTAGTGTTAGGTATGACCATTGACTGTGAACTTGTGATACTGACATAAGGTGTAGAGGCTGAGGTTTTAGGCCTTTTACTCCCAACAAGAGGACCAAAGGGAGTGGATGATGAAGCCCCTATAGTGAAATTAAATCCCGATGTCATGCTAGATGTACCAAATGGGGACGTATGGATTGTCGTACTCTGTTTAGGTGTGCTAGATGGCATAGTTGTGCTAACCTGAGGTATAGTAGTACTAGCAGTCGTGGTATTTGTCCCTTGTGTAGGTTGAGTTTGTAAAGTGCTGATATCAAATCCTGTAGGTAAGGTAGCACCTTCAACTAGCAATTTGGCTAAGTATCGTTGTTGATCATTTGCTAGGTACTCATCTACGAAAGAGGCAAACTCAGGGTCCTGTGCGGTAGCCTCTATGTCTTCTACTGCAATATGTCCTTGAGTGTTTCTAGTGGTGAATTTGTCTAATAGAGTCTTATGACGTCTTGAAGAAAATGGATTGATGAATTCATTTGGGTTCGACATCTTTTCTCTCTCTTTTCTCTTAGACCTAGTTTCGACCATGTAAGATTAGCTCAATATGCAAGGAATGCAAAACTACGTCTATGGACAATATGACTCTAATCTACATTTTTGGGATTTTCCAAATGCAAAATAAGGAATGTTCTAGGATGACACTAGTCTAAACTCTAAAGATGCAAAGTCTAAGAAAGACCCTAAAGTGATCAATTCAATAGACCCAAGACAGAGGGACCAACTACCTAAAGTCTAACCAATGTGTCAATTTTGTCAAGTCAAGGAACCAATGTAGGATGAAGATCAAAGACAAGTCGAGTTTCCTAACTAGACTGATGAGCTAGGAGGACTCTCTATAGGACAAAGGATAAAGTGATAAGATCAGGTTCAATGACAGATTTTGTTGACGCTACGATTTTTCTAGAGTGTAGATGATGGACCTATTCTAAAGTTTGTAAATGTGACCTTCCTAGAAGTTTACTCTAAAGGAAAAATGTATTCTAAGATGAGACCCAACTCTGAATCAGGACAACTATGGAAATGACTAAATGGACCTAAAGGATGCAAAATTGAGCAAAATCATTTCCTGTTTCTATTTCAAGGACTGTTTGTGGCAAGATAACTAAAATTGATGTGACCGTGAATTCTGACTTTCTGATAATCAGACAAATGCATCATAGGATCTCACATATGTGGTCAAGTTTACCAGTTGCGGTTTTCCAGTGATCAATTGCGTTTCTCTGGTAAAGTTCAATGTGTGACTCTGATAGATGCGGTTAACCTTCTAACAGATGTGACCCGTAATGACAGTTGCGACTCAGAATATGACATATGTAGTTTTTTCACAAAACAATTGCAAATTGATCTGGCAGATGCGACTCTATGCTAAACAGATGTGACTCTAATTGATCGATGCGACTCGAAGTTAAACAGATGTGACTCATAATAATAGATGTGACTCAAAGTTAAACAGATGCGACTCGTAATAATAGATGTGACTCAAAGTTAAATAGATGTGACTAAAAATCAATTGCGACCTTCTGGTGAATAGTTGCGACTCTCTGTGTATTTTCAATGATGAGATTTTAAAACCAACTGTGTTTTCTGTGATCAAATTTTGGCAAACAAGAACAATCATAAGACAAAGTGTTTTCAGTTTGATTTTAGACTCAAAGAACGTTTAAGTTGACAACAAACAAGTACATCCTAATAGGCCAAAAGGCCTAGGGTTTGTACACTTGGTATAGCCCACTGAAATACCCCGGATTGGTGATAAACACCTTTCCTTCTCGAGAGCGGATAGCTTAGAAATTTGGTGGCATTGGCTCCCCTCCATGGCTCATTAATGTCTTTCGAGCACACCAATTTTGAATTCTTTGGGCAATTACCTCCCAAGAACTGCTATCTCTACTCAAGGGGATTAGTAGTGAGTGTCTTCGAGCATGACACTGTACCCTGCACTATACCAAGCAATGGCCAATAGAATGGTTGGTCTCTAAAATAAAAGGTGTTTAATACGGGCATTCCATTCATGGGGTATGATCCATATGGTGAGAGTCCCTTTTCGGATCCATCTCATCAGAACCACACTCGTGATTCTTGGGTTTTCCTTAAGAACCCACTTTTATATACCAGCTGGAAGTTCCTTGAGTTTAGGGTGCTACCGGTCTGATTCATCCTGGGGTGAGTACTTTTCCCACCAGAACAGGCCCAAGTTCTATAGTTGGTAACCGTTTCTCTTACACCCAAGATCGCACGAATGCGCAAGGGGAGAGGATACTTCAATGTACCAAATCGTGAGGGTAATTACACAGATGTGCTTTCACACCAAACACAGTAGACACTTGTTTAATTTTAAACCAAATGAAAGATTTGCTATGCTACCAAACAATCTGTTTCAAAAATTAACTAGGGTCTTCGACAAGCGTCCTGCAGAAAAATTCGTTAGTAGTTTTCAATATCATCTTCGTCAATCGTCCTACAAAAAATTGTTAACTTTCAAAAGGCCAGACGCTGAAAATAAGATATTAGTAACACAAAAATTAATTGAAAATTTTAGATTTTTGAAAACAAAAATAAAGGTTACCAGTCAATTGCGTCACTGTGTTACCAGTCAGATGCGTCGATATTCTCTTCAATTGCGTCTCGGTATTCACCAGTCAATTGTGATTCAAGATTATTCAGATGCGTCATGGTTTTTCAGATGCGTCGATATTCTCTTCAATTGCGTCTCGATATTCACCAATCAATTGTGATTCAGGATTATTCAGATGCGTCGTGGTTTTTCAGATGCGGTGTTTCGGGTGTCATATGTGGTTCAAGGAATCAATTGCATTGTTTTTTCAAACTAATGCATCTATAAATTTCAATTGCGGTGTTTCGTCAAGCTGATGCATCATTCCGTATGAAAAAATTGCAAAAATCAAAATAATAGTCTACGGGTACGTGAAGATGGTGTCTTCACGTCGGGTTCACCAAATGTAATGCCAAGAAAGTGCACAAAGACAAAGATTAAGAGAAAACATGCAATACAAATCTAAATGCAAATCTAATGCTAAGCAACAAAGAACAAAGGAAAGTAATAAAGTGAACAAAACTAGAACAATCTCACCAAATTTGTACTTATTTCCATGATTCATCTCGATTGCCCTTCTCCATTTTGCTTGTGTAGTATAATTGCCCTAAGATTTCTCGTAAGTTCGTGCAAGTATAGTCTAAGATAGTGATTAGCAAAACATCGAAGATTCAAGATTAAGTGCTCTCAAAAGTCATAAGATTTCGCGAGAGAGATTGGAATGAAGAATGACAAATCAATTTATAGAAAATTGATTTTTTGAACGACAGGCCGAGATCGAAAGATCAATGGACGGTTGAGATTGATTGATTAGTCATGCATTCTGATAACAGTTAATAATGACATGAGTGATATAAATTAGAAATAGAATTAAAGATTAAATAAATGATTTAATCTTCGAGTTTGGTATTCGAAATCAAAAGAATTATCTTTGCATGACAAAGATAAAGATGGATTAAAGCAACTCTTGTTCGAATGCATGCATAAGGTTTAATTAATTAAATAAGAATATTTAATTAATATGCATGTACACACAATTGAGTTAGCACTGGACGATTGAATGATTTGACGGAGAGATTACTCGAGAACGCCACTCAAACATTAAATCAAGAGTTAACTGAGCGATTTGAATAGATCTTTGAGTCGAGTAAAAGTGAATACTTAGATAACTCACACAATTATCTAAATATAGAGGAATGCGTTAAAATAGAATTCATGAATTAAATAATTCATTTACTTCAAGATTTGATATTTGAAGAATAATTAAATAAATAAGATTTATTTAATTAAGTGATGAAAGGATTTAATTGAATAATTAAATAAATAAAGAATTTATTTAATTATAGTTGAAGTATGATAAAGAGTAAACTAAATAAGAATTTATTTAATTTGACAAGAAGGATAAGGTTAATTAGTAACATAATTAAATAAAAATTGTTTATTTAATTAATTAGATAGAATAAAGAAAAGTGTGAATTAATTAAATAATTAAGATTATTTAATTAATAGAAGAATTAATAGAAGATGAATTAATTAAATAATTGACATTATTTAATCATGACCATGAAGAATACGAATAATGAAGAATATTGAAGTCGCTGGCTTAAACAAAATTTTGGTGTCTACAGAACCGTTTGATACATAAACAAAAATCTGTGGTTAAATTGATAAATGTGTTCTAATGGTATCCTTTTCATAGCTGCAAAGTTATGTAATGGGCACAATGTATGAGGATCAAACTGATCTAAGAATAAAGTTTCTAATTCTATCAGTGAATAAATAGATCTGGTGGCAGATTATCATACCATTGCCTGGATGTACCTTGAAACGTTTTGGTGAACAATTGATAGATGACATTCTCATGCTGAATTTGGAGAAAAATGAATATACGCTTGCAAGTTTCGACATGTTCAGAAGTGTTTTTCCTAGTGTTAGGGAAAAATAAAGGAAGCCTATCATACAGATGACCAGGGATTTCGTGGACAAGTCCTGGTGTATACAAAGGGCTACCCATTAGAGCTAGGTTTTCCAAGATCTAACCCACTCCAACTCACAACGATCCAAAATTGCACAAGGCGCCCTCCTTCTAGTGCCAGTTTCTGTTGACGTGTCCAATGGTGGCACAACAACATGCAAACAAAATATTGCTATCCTGTTTCTCCTGAAAGAGAAAGACAACACATGAATATCTTAGCTCCCAAGGTCTTTGTAGTTGGTTCTCAACTGTGCTGATGTTGCTTAGTGGTCAATGTAACCGTAATGTTCAAGGGGCCTGCTGGTGTTGAGCTTCTAGATTGTTCTGAGATCAAACATAAACTTTAAACCTATTCTAACCAGGTTTTTTTTTTAAGAAACAAAAAAGATAGATCAGAGCTTTAGAACATAAAAGAATGTTAATTCATCCAACTTAACCAGACTTGTTACCTTTCAAGGAATTCCTAACTAAAACTGCAGAACAAAATTAACTTGTGATTAACACACAGTTTCATTCATTCACAGTGCTGATTTCAACAACATATTGCAAGTTACCATTTAAACAAAACATAAAATAAGACTTCAATCCTTGAAAGCTTCTCAAATCAAATGATTAAACCAAGATAAACAACATTTTGAAACACAATATGAAGTAGATTTTAATCTGGTTGCTTCTACTGTTAGTGAAACAGATAAGCAACATTTACAAATCTGGCACAATCACCAGTGTACAGAAAGTCTATGACTTCAAATTGTTTCCATCTACACTAAGAAAACTAGAAAGATACATTATCGGCTTCTGCTGAATCTAACTCCTAACTGAGAAGACAAAAGGAGCTCCCATTACAAAGAATTAGGATGCAGCTCTGTCTCTCCTATCCTTTCTAAAATTCCTACCCTATTATTATTCTAACTGTATCTATTTATGCTAACTTCTAACTTTATGATTTTTTTCTAACACTTCTAACCCTATAACCTCCCCCTTTTACAAAGAGGCCCGAATGCCATATATACAAAATGTACCAAAAAGAATGAGTTGGCCCCCTATTTTTAGGGTTTACAAAATATCTCACTTCAGAAGGGTCAGTGTCCAGATCTTTTGAATAAAGTTTGTTCTGCATTAAATGTGAATCCCTGCTGTCCATGTTGGTGAAAGATTATCCCGGGGATGATCTCAGATATTTTGTAGCTTATAGCATTAAATCCTATGCCTCTATGTCCATCTTTGAACTCTAGCAGAGCCACTTTGAATGCCCTAAAATATCACCATTAATACCGATCTACCCTTTTTCCAGTAGACCCTAGCTGTCCTTGTGACTCATGACTTCCTTCTTCTTCCTTCGGCTCTCTTCTCGCTCTAGATCTATTCATTGACCATCTCTGGAGGTGGCCTCATATTTCCCGTTAGATTCGGACACCATTGTTCATCGAGCTACTCCACTTTCCCCAAGCTCGTTCTGTTTCGGCAAGACCTTAGGAAATATACCGTAGTGCCTCCTTCCATCGATGAGACATCCGCATTCGGAAAGACGTTATAGCGGGCGCTAAGAGGTATAGCAATATCTTTTTTCATTGACAGGTTCATTGCTATCAGCAAGACCAACATCAGTTGGGAAGATGCCACAATGAGTTCAACGTGTCACACTGAGAGCACAAAACATGTTGGTGAGACACCATCGGGTCGGCAAGACTTCTCACCGAAGTCACCCTTTCGCCAAGAGCTCATTTCATTTCGGGGAGACCTTGCTTGGTCGGCGAGATGTTACACTGAGCTCAACATGCTACACCGAGGGAACAAAATATGTCAGCGAGACCCCATCAGGTCGGCAAGACTTCTCGTCGAAGTTGCCTCCCCTCGCTGAGACTCCTTGAGAAATATCATCATGTACACGACTTGATCCTGCAAAACAAGGTCTCCATTAGTTCCTTTAAACCATAAAAATATCACCTTCAATCATACCCATCATACTTCTCCCATTTTATTACACCTCACAAGAAAAAGACTTACTTCCAACGGAGGCAGAACCAAATCTGAACCAGGACCGAGACGAGGGAAAAAATTAGACAAATCCTAGCAGAACCGGGATCGAGACAAAATACGACCCAGAAACGACACCCCTCCTTCAAAACCAGCGGGGGCGGGGCCAAAAAGAAATCAGAACCGAGACTAGAGCCGGGATGGGAACAAGCCATGGGAACAACCATCATTTCCCAGTTTAGACCCCATCCCGGCTCTGCATCCAAAAAAGAAAACGCAAAGGAAAAGCTTGACCAACCGACTAAGTGATCGGAACTGGGGCAAAACAAAACTGCCACAGCGGAATTGGGACCGGAACCAAACCGAAACTAGAAACTTTTTCAAGTTTTAGATTCAGATTCCTTTCTGAGCTTGCCTCCGACGTCAGCGGAAAAAGATGAAGAAAGGACAAGGAAGAGAAAGAGGAAGGGGAGGGAAAACCTCACGACAAAACACAAAGGGAACAAAAAAAGCAAAAGAACAGGACATGCAAAATTGGGATCAGAATGAAATCTGAATTTGAAACTTTTGAAAGTTTTAGGGTTCAGTTCCAGTTTCGGTTCTAGGTCTGCCAGAACAAAATGAAAAGACGCGCGAGGTAGAAAAACAAAAGAGGCAGAATCGAGACCAGGGAAAGAATAGAAAACAAAACTTGGAAAGAATTCCAAGTTCAGTTTCCGTTCCGGTTCTGAGTCCACCAAAACAAGAAAGAAAAAACGTCGAAGGCTGACAAGAAAATAGCA
>VDFB02270651.1:730110977-730435977 GCA_007258455.2 Sequoia sempervirens | reverse complement strand
GTAGGTATATCTATATTAATGCATCTGTATGAGCGTGTCCATCCGCAATGTACGCATGTATCGATATACATATACATATGGATACATGTATATACTATACACACACACACATATATATATGTTCAAATCCGTTTCACATATAGCCATTCACATTTACCATCATATTGATAAGTGTGTACGTGTGGTATATCTATACATATGCATATACGTGTAGTTAGATCCAATTGACATACATGTGCATATATATGAACATACTTCCATGTGCATCCCACTTTTCCATATGATCGTAATAGCACAAGAAAGATCTCAAAAGCTCAAACAGATCAACATCAACCAATGCATGCAGAAGTAAACAAGACTCTCAAATGTAAGCATATCCGCTAAGGATGACTTACCTATTACCCTCAAATTGACTCAACTCAATCTTTCTAATGTGGTGTGTGTTTGTGCTCAGATAGTTTACTTTTACTAGTTACTTGACCAAGATCTTCTCTTAAGTGATACTTCCCCTCCGCCTGGAGGAATGGAACACATACCTATATCCACTAACACATGCACACGATAGTCAATTGTTCATAACAATATGCAGTATACATAAACATCTTCAAAGTTAGAATAATGATAATTCAATAACCTTTCATTCACATATATGCAGTATTTTACCATGAATAACATCAACTGAGATAACATTCAAATGAGACAATCATCAAATGAGATAACATTCATATTGATAACAAGGTACAAGCATAATTTATTCATCTCCAAATTTCACTTTACATCCATATTTACCCTATGTAGTAATAGTAAATAGTAACTCTACATTTGGGGTGTAACACAACACATCATTGTGTTCATTTTTTTTTATCAGAGCCAAGTGCCTTAAAAACCTTAACAACTAAAGTTGATCCTACTTTGAAATGCATGGAGTTTGTAGCAAAAATCAATGACATGTTTATTCTAGAACGAGATCTAGAATCAATGGATCCTGAAGGTTAGAACATCAATCTAAAAGATTGTGAAGTAGTTTTTGAGGGAGAACTCTGATTTGATCTTGGGGATTTGGATGAAGAAAGATTACAAAATATCAAATATGAGTGCAGGCTGGAAAATTCAAAAGAGACAATTGGAAAATTGAAGGAAAAAGCTAAAGAATGAAAGGAAGAAATTGGAAAACTAAAAGCTCAAATAGGAGAAAATGGATGTGAAATGAAAGCCAAAGAATCTAATGATTTTATTTTAAATCTAAAAGTCAAAGTTGAATAAGGCAAGAGGATTAAGGATTGCTTGAATACCAAGCTCAATAATAAAACTGTTGAATGTTTTAAAGCTTGAGGAAGAGATTATATCTGTGAGAAAGGAAATTGAAAAAGAAAAAGAAAAATTTGAGAAAGGTCTAAAAATAAGAGTGGGATATGAAATTCTTGATGAGTTAATTAACTCTCAAAAGCCCTCAAAAGAGAAATTTAGATTTGGTTTTAAAAAAGGGAAAAGTCCCATGATTAATGCATCTACGAATCTATATGATAACTTTAAGGTAGCAGGACAATCTAAAACAAGGGAGGAGAATGTCTACATTGAAAATACTAAGGATACATCCTCTAGAGATGTAAAGAAAAATCATAACAACAAAAAGGAAGAAGGATTCATTCCTGTCTAGAGCAAAAAGAAGAATTTCAAAAAACTTGACCATAAACAAATTGCTCTTGTCAGGTTCAATGGTAACTGCTATTCTTGTAAATCATAAAACAGTTGAATACATAAGAAAAATGAGTTAGAACTCTTTCAAGTCTTCAACTTACAATACTATGATCACTTAATCATTTCTTGGTTAGTTCTATGCCTACAAAAAATTTGGCCACAAGGCTAATGAATCGAGAAGTAAGGTGATAAGGAATAATGTTATGACCTCTCAATCCTTCTATGGCTACTACTACACATGCAACAAGATTTACCATAAGGCTTTTGATTTCAAATCTAATGTGAGAAGAAGCAATTTTTCTTTGCAAGCTAGTATCATCTGCTACAATTGCAATAAACTAGGACACATTGCTAGATTCTACAAGGTAAGATATTTTGCTCCTCAAAAGAAGCTTGTCATTAGTCAACAAAAGAAGGAGATGAACAAAGTTTGGTAGAAGAAGGGAGAAGGTGAAATAATTAAGGAATGAATTTGTACCTCAACATGGTGTAGACATGTCCTCTAATAACTAAAGAGAGAGTATTGAATTAGGGGGAGTTGCAATTGTAGATCCTGTCAAACCCCTAAAGTGCATGAGATGTTGAAGTCCTCAGTATAATGATATATAGTAATATGAATTTATTTGGTCATGAATCTGGAGCAAATACACCTTCTACAAAATATTGTTGAAGGATTATGGATCTCTATGATATCACAAATTGCAAAAGTTTCTAAGTGTCAAATGAATTTAATGCAAAATAATTAGGGTTGGTATGAAGCATATTTAGTCTCAAATTGATCAAAATTGATCTCATTTGAAGATAACAAGTGTATGAAAGTGCTAAGGAGGAAGAAAAGAAGACTCTTTGTGTGTTGTGAGAAAATCCTAACGACAACTTTCACATGTATTCTTATTTTTTTGTTTGTAAAAACCTAGTATAAGAAAGAGGTATCATGGCTACACCTACTGTCATTGATGTTACTGAAAGGCCAAGGCCCAAATATAAGGAATTTTCATTCAAAGCAATGGATATAGACAAAGATGATGCATTTTCAAAAGTTCCATTGGGTGTTGTGTACTACGAAGACATAAGAATTTACATCCATGCTCATTTGAATGAAATTAAACACACCTCTCTTTTTGAAATGGTTTGACATGAGATACTAAATAAAAATGGAGGATACAAGATGAAGCATGGGAATATTGTTGCAAAAGGGTTGGAAATCTGGAAAGAATTTCTAGACTTCTATAAAAGTGAGGAATGGGTAAGAATAATCTTGAGCTGTATTCATGATAATTTAATTTGGTTAGACAAACTGTACTTTATCACAAAGGATGCTATTAGAGAAGTTACTAGTCTTTGCACCCCCAAACCAAATCCAATGTTGAAATCTATAAAGAATGAAATTATTATGGAACTCACCAGTACTAATTTTGATAAGTGAAACCTAATAGTAAATGATATAATTGATCTTGGTGTTTTGTATGCATCAATGGGCATAGAATACCAAATCTGTTTCACAAATAGGGAAGGGTCTACCATCACCACAACAATTCACATCGTATATCAAATGGTAAAGGAAAATACCAATATTGACCTATGTGAGCTATTGAGAGAGCAATTGATGAAGAATCTAAAAAGAACAAAGGAAACTAAGTACACCTTTAGGTTTGGGTCTTTGATCATTTTTCTTCCTTTATGAACTACCTAGCTTCAAAGGTAAAATTTGGGATAAATTCACTATTGTAGCTGCACAAATTAAGAAGCATATGGATATTTTTCAAGATGAGAAATCATATATTACCACGTACTCAAGTTTCTTTAAAAATTTACAAACAGAGTTGTAGGGGAGATATAGGATACCGTCTACTTTGGTCTGAAAATATAAAAATGAGATAACTTTTATGGTGAATAGGGATCATTGTTTTATGGAAGCAGTAGAACCCATAATTGTATGGATAACCGAGCTACCTTATGAGGTTGAGGATGAAATTGTACAAGGTTACATAGATATTTTTTTGTCAAAACCTAAGGATCCTAAATTTAAAATATTTGGTACATATAGATAAATCATGGATGAAATTTACGAAAAAGAGAGAGAAGAAACTAGTGAAAAGACAATTGAAAAAGTAATGAAGGAGATGGGTACTCCACATTACTCAAAAATTAAAAGCAAAGAGGATATTTACAAGATACTAAGTACCTCTCTAAAACTTACATTTGATGTTCCTATGGAGGCTTCTATAGCCAAATATGCTCTTTCAGAAGCTAGTCCTAGTCCAAGGAGATCTAGTAGAACCTCTCATGTTGTTATACTTGCTCCACTACCTTCTGAATCCACTAAATCAACTGGTAGTAAAAGAAAAGCTACATCTCAATTCTCTCCTCAGAAAAATTCCACCAAATCTAGACATGCCAGACATAAAAGAAAGACAAATAGAGAGAAAACAAATGAGGAAGAGTCTGATGATGTTGAAGAAATTAGATATTCCTATGTAGAAGAAGAATGGGAAAAAGATTGAAAAACATGTTGAGAAAATCCCTCTAGTTACACATAGTCCTCTTGAATTTGGAGAAATCTTGAATGGAATGGTTGGATACATTTTACTAGATATTATAATGGAGCTCCATCTAGAAGTCCCCCCAGAAGACAAAAAAATATTTGAGAAAGCTATCATTGAATATATGCTTAAGTAAAACATTCCCTTCAATGACATTGTTAACACAACTACAGATAGCCTTGCTAAGGCTCTAAGAAAAAGGAGAGAATAAGCTATCAAAGCTAATGAATAAATGCAACAACAAGCAATTGATATGTCTGGGATATCAGTTTTGATGAGGCCAATTATTAGCTAGTTTTCCGTTGCTTAGTATATACTTTTAGACATTTCTAGATACTCATTCCATCCATATTCTTGAACTTTACTATCTTTTTTATGATCATCATGAAACTTGAACCTGGTTTTATAACACAAACAAAAATTTAAAAGTGCCTTATCAAGCAATTCAAATTCACAACTTGAAAAAATTCAATTAATTTACCTCTGAACAATTGATAAAACAATGGAGAGAAACACTTAGAGACAATTGATGAACTAATTTATTATTCCTCAACTATTTATAGACTTATCAGCAATTACAATATTTTATTCTTTTAGCTACTTATGCCTATACACATTGGTGATGAAATTTCCTGTGAACTAATTTATAATTAATTGATTTTCCCTTAAATAAAAATCATTTGTGATTATTAATAGAGAAAGGATAGAAGGTAGATGGAAGGGTGCATGAATTGCTCAAGGGATGGAGGCTGTCACTCATAAAAAAATTGCTGATGATACTTTCTTGATGGGTTTATCTTCTTTTAGGGAAGCTCGAGTGATCAAATCCACTCTAGAGAAGTATTGTGCAATGTCAGGACAACAAATAAATTGGCAAAAATCTGAGGTTTTTTTCCTTAATACAAGAATTGATAAGCCAAGAGAAATAGCTCAAATCTTGGGTATCAAAGTTGGAAAGTTGCCAAGGAAATTTCTTGGTACCCCTCTCTTTGGAGGAGCTTTCAAATCATAATTTTGGGATAATTTATTAGACAAATGTATTAGCAAAATGGAGACCTGGAAGGGTAGATGGCTTTCCTCTGTGGGACACACTTTAATGTTAAAATCAGTTATATCAACATTACCATTTTATTCAATTATATGCTTAAATTTTTTGGCAAAGACTTTATCTATAATAGAACATAAAATGAGGAAGTTATTTTGGAATGGGAGCAAAGAACATGAGAAGATACCACTTCTAGCTTGGGAAAAAGTATGCAAATTGAAATCTACTGGTGGAATTGGTATTTAGAAATGGAGCTTAATGAATGAAGCAATGGGTGCAAAATTACTATGGTGAATGGTCAAGAAACCAGAGCAGAAATGGGTTAAAATCTTACAAAGAAGATATTTAGACAATGATGAGAAAGAAAGGATCTTAACAATGCAAAAACCACCTAGAGGATCAACAATATGGAATTTTATGGTTTCATGTAGGAAAGTAATTTTGGAGAACCTTTCTTGGCAAGTGGGATCAGGTGATATGGCACATTTTTGGGAAGACTCTTGGGATGGGCACCTGGTAGTAAAGGAGGATGCAAGATATAGAGATATTCAAATGGTAACAAAGGATAAATGGGGCACGAAAATTAAATATTACGTAACAAAAAAGTGGTGGAAGGCATAGAAGTATGGATGTGGAAACCTATAGAGGACTTGCAGCTAATAGATGAGCAACAACGATTACTTCTTATCATTTTTCAAGAACGAAAAAATTTTAATAACAAAAAGTAGGGATGAAATATCATGGTGTGGGGAAACAAATGGGAAATATAATGTAAAGATCAGTTATTAGTTCCTAGAGGAAGATTTGGCTGAAGAAGGCTGGCCAAATCAGTTGTGTTGGAATAAAAATTGTTTGCCTAAAGCGGGGTCTTTTGCATGGCTAGAGCTGAGAGGTAGAATTTTGACTAGAGATAGGCTTAAAAAGATAGGGTTTTAAGGCCCTAACCAATGTGTGATGTGCAGAAAGTGTGAAGAGACAGTGGATCATTTATTGCTGCATTGTGATGTTGCTCAACAATGTTGGTATTATTTTTTAAACAAAATGCATTGGCAGATTTCTTGCCCAGAATCGTTAACAATGATGTTCCAAAGTTGGAGATTGAAGTTTAGGAAATCAACCTTCTCATGCATTTGGAAAGTAAGTCCCCCTCTGATTATTTGGGAGTTGTGGAAGGAGCATTGTTGTACCCCAAATTAAAAATTTTGCTACAATTAGGCATTTTGAAGAAATGAGTAAAAGTCTTGTCAAAACTATCAAAAAGGTCAAAATTGGGGTTTGCGTGTCTTGCATGAGGAGTAAAAACTTGGAATTTTCAAAATCTGACGATCTGGGTCTGCTCAAAGTGATCAAGTCTACAAAACCTAGATCTTAATTTTTCATCCCTACTTTTTAGGAAAATTGCTATTTTTAGAAACTTTCTAAAAATAGAAACATTTTTTGGGTTTTTTTGGGTTTCTTTTGAAATGGATGCTACCAAAATTTTCTAAAAATATAAAATTTCTAAAAATAGAAAGTGTGGCTTCTAGGGTTCAAACTAATTTTTATTGGTCAAAAATACTTCTTCATCAGTCTGGTGTAGCTAGAATCACAAAATGATCAGTTTTTCCCTAGTGGGTCTATTTTACTTTTTCAATTTCAGAAAGCATTTCGGGAGCTCCGAAGTCAACAATGGAGGCTAGTCAGCTTCTAGGCATCAGATGCAAACATTCAAGCACTGAATAGAATATGGGAAAAGATGAACGTGCACATAGAACAAAAGGAAGATATGAAAGTTGAAAAATGCAGAATTTTGGCTAACACTGGAGACTTCAGGCGCCCCAACTCAGTCTAGGCACCCAAACCTTCATGTCTTAGTCAATTTTTAGTCTCCAATGACTAAGGAAAAGGCAAACACATTGAACGAAGGAAGGAGTTGAAATCTTCAGAATAAAAACTAAGTTTGGAAGCCATGGGCACCCTAGAGGGAGATAGGTACCCAACTTTTCAGGGCATCAAATGGTGGAATCAGGGTTCATGCTCCCAGGCAATGTTGTTTAGATTCTTCCCAGCTCCACAGTGAGTTTGATAGCACCATCATTAGATCAACCAATCATCCAAAACTCGAGGTCAAACATGGAGGTTTCAACCAAGTGGAAAAATGCAAACCATGAAAATGTCAGGAAATAATCTAAGTCTGGGAACTTTGGATGCCCCAGGTGCCCAGGGGCGTCCAACCTTTTGAAAGCTCAAACTCAAAAATTAGGATTTGTAGATGGGATCAATCTCTTCAAGATTCTGCTACCTTCACAGTGGATGTCTTTGTCAGATCATTAGACTTGTCAATCACTGATGAATTCAAATCAAGCTGAAGGTATAAAATGAAGGTTCAACTTTGAAAGATGAAAATCAAGCAAAAATGGCTAAGGCTGGAGGAAATGGGCGCCCTAGAAGGAGATAGGCGCCCAAAATTTTGAGGGCCTAAATGGATGAATTTGCAGATGACACCTCCAACATGACTTCCTCAGAGTTGATCACACTTTCCAATGAGACCATCAACACGCCAATCAGAGTTGACAGTCATCAAATATCGAAGGTGGAACAAAGGGAAAAACATGACCAAATGACTAAAGTCAAAAGCAAAGGCAGAAAACACAAAAAATATTCTCTGGTGAAGTTGGGCACCCCAACTAGCCAGGGGCGCCCAAGCTTTTGATGGATCAGAATTAGTTTTTAAGGTTGGGCCTCTCCAAAATAATCTTCTCATATTCAAATAAGCTACATAACAGAATTGTCAGCTAGATCATTGGACCTCCCGAACTCCTAGGATCATGAACTCATCAAAAGAACATAAGAGAGTGAAAAGTTGGAAAAAAATTCTAACTTTGGAAGAGTTGGGCACCCTAGCTAGCCAGGGGCGCCCAAGGATTTGAGGCCTTGAAATCAATTTTCAGGAGATATCACTCCCAAAAGATCCCCCTCATAATTCATCAGGCTATCCAATGAGTCTAGCCATTAGTTCATTAGACGCCCTGATCACCCATAAATGAGAATTCATTAGAAGATCAAGGAAAACGCAGAAGTTGAAGAATGTCAAAAAATGGCTAACATTGGCAAGTTTTGGCGCCCCAAGTAGCTAGGGGCACCCAACTTTTTGAGGGGTCAAATGAAGTTTTTATCAAAAGAAGTCTCCAGGACAACTTCATTAGAATTAGTTAGGCTTCGTGATGGACAACTCTGTCAGTTCACAAGATCCTTTGAGCTTCCAGAAATCAAAGATCAAACAGAGGTTAAAATCAAGGAAAAAGTTGAAAATGTGGCTAAATTTTCCAAGCAAAAGTGCCCCAGTCCAAGAGAGGCGCCCAAGAATTCATGCCTTAGTCAAATTTTCAAGTTTCATCCTCCAACATTCCAAATAGTGTCTACATTCGATGAACCTTCTCAAGATAAGCTCCAAAGGATCTAAAGCAAAAAGAAAGTAGATTCTCTCAAACATCATCTTATTTAAAGAGAGCTTTTTCCTTTCATTATTCATTATTGTAGGTTGGCGTCAAGAGCAAGAAGATTTTCCCTTTTCTCTCAACAATGATTTAAAGACCCAAATGACATGCTTTTTCGGTGTTCTTCGTGGTTTCGAGATTAGTGAGTAGAGATGAATGCTTTTTCATGCTCCAAACTTCTAGGGTGTTGCTTTTTCAAAGCACACACTCAACTTTTTCTATTTTTGATCACATGGGTCTCTCTACTTTTTCATCCTCTTCAACATTGAGAAAAATTTCCCTCTTCTAGAAACTGCTTTTTGGCCGCTTTTTCAGGATAGATTTTGCTTTTTTGGTTTCTGAGCATCTGGGTTTCTCCGGAATGTGATTTTCTACAAAACCTAGGTCCCAACTTTTTTTGGAGAAATTGCTTTTTCAAGGCAGATCAACATTCTATTTTCAGCAGCACTCCACTTAAAAATAAGAAACAAATCAACTTTTTGGTAGATATGGATGAGATTTAAAGTGACAATTATCTAGAAGCTTTCTTTCCATTTTCTTTCTATTCTCGTCTCAATTCTTATCTACTCTTTGAAGAAGAGAAATAAAACAAAATTGTAATAGTTGGCATTTCCTATTTTCATGCTTTCTTAGGTTGTTAGATTCTTATCTTGTTTAGTTTTATAAATAAAGCACTTGCAGGTTGGCAAGCTGAGTTGTAAAAGCAAGGGGATTGTAGGGTTCCCTACATCTTGCTTGTCTATAAATAAGAGAGTTTTCTCATTTTTTTTCTTAATGGTTATTGTGATAGAAAATTGCAAGCCTGTAATGCAACAAGTTGTTATTCAGTGTTAGTTCACTTTGTGTAAGAGAAAATTGCATGCCTCTTCAGCTACAAGTATTGTTCAGTGCATGTGTTTTGTGTCAATGTATTCTGGTTTGATGGCTAAACTGTAAGCCTATTTTGCTACAATCCTTCTATCCTAGAAGTGTAATCTTTTGTTCCTGAAGTTTGAGAAAATAAAGTCTTGTGCCTGCTTTGCTGCCTTGATATAAAGTCTCAGATTTCCATTTATTGTGTTATGCTTATATGATCTCCATTTCAAATTGCATTGAAAGTAAGTAGATGTATGTTGGAAGAAATTTTATTTAAGTATTTTGTCAGAGAATCAAACTTTGTCCATTTCTAATTCTCTTTCTTTGTGTTTACTTGAGAAATTAGAAACGTCATTAGCATAGATTAGTCGTAGTTGAAATTCCTTAAACAAAAAATCTCAACTATGGTGCTTGAATTTTTAACCTTGTGCTCTTAGCTAAACAAAAAGATAGGAAACTTAGCTTTAGTTTACTTTCTTGAACACCATCAACAAAGAGTGAGCTTCCCCTCCTAATTTGAAGAGTAGGTTACTGCACATAGCTGTTCATTTCTAATTCACATTCCAGAGGTGCAAATTAAAACACCAACAAGCATAATAGGCAGATTTTTCAAGGTAAAGAGATGAGTTCAGAAGCCCTATGTGCTAGGATAGAAATGGAAATCTCAGAAGTGGTAAATGTAGTAATGGGAAGGAAAAATCTAGGTAAATTCCCCTTTTGCCAAGCAAATAGTTTTTTACAAAGAAATTGGCCTTTTCTCAAAGCTCCTTCCCCAAATGGCAGTACGAGTGGGCCTTCAACAGTGAAAATGATAGGAATATTCAATGGTTAAAACCTGAAGAAGGGTGGATAAAGGTGAATTTTGATGGAGCATCCAAAGGGAATCTTGGTGCATCGGGGGCTGGATGTGTTTTTCGTGATGAACATGGAAGCATTCTTGTGTTGGGGGTGTATAAACTATAGGATGACACTAATAATGAGGTGGAGGTGCAAGCTGCTATGCTGGTAGTTAACATTGCATCCATGTTGTCAATCAAAAATTTACATGTGGAGGGGGACTCTCGAATCATTGTGAATGCCTTGGTGCAAGGATTATCTCAAATTTGGAGAATCAATAAGGATATTCAATATATCAAGCAAAAGCTGGAGGGATTTGATGATTGCAGATACATTAGCTAATTGGTCTATTAACAATGTTGAGGAGAAAAATAGAGTTGTGTGTGAATATTTTCGAGGGGTGGCTGGTACCGATTTGTATGTGGGAGTGTAGGCTACAAGCAAAGAGTAGGTTAGCTACAAGTGGCCCTACTCTCCACCTAGGCGTTTTGCTTAGTGCAATGTTTTCAACATCTCTCTATCATTGGAGGCTAGCTATGGAGTTAGAGTTTCGAATGATTAAAACTGAAATAAAGTTTAAGCTCGCTATAGCATGGTGTACAAAGCCAACGTTTCTTAAGCCAAGGTGCCTCAAATTTTAATTGTTATAGAAGCTATATTCACAGAGGCACAAATGTATTTAGGCTGCCAAGAAGTCATCATTAGTTGGTATATGATGTGTTAGGTGATTGGTAGGTTTTTGGAGTAAGGTTGGTAGGGAGTGTAAAGTATGGTGGTTTGAGCATGGGAGTTGGTTGATTGTTAGCTGTTTGTAAGCACTTGATGGAGGCTCCAGTTTGTCTAGTCATTGTTTTTTCAATTGGATGTAAGCTTTTAAAGAAAGTAATAAACTAAATTACAGGTTCTTCCTACTTTTATTGATAAAAAAAAATCATTTGTGCTTTTGATTTTTTATTCCTCTGGCATTCCCAAAGCTAAAACTTATATATTCTTTCTAATATGATTTTATTTTATTTACTTTATATCTTCCCAATTTTCTACTTGTAAATTCTATCTTTCCTTCTACTTCCTACGCCTTTGCCCTTGTTACTCTCTACCTCACTGCTTATTATTATTTTTCTTGGTTTTTACCTGCTCTCTCATTTATTTTCCATTCACCAACCCATCTTCTCTCCAGTGCTGATTTTATTCTCTCTATTCTCTTCAAATTCTCTTCATACCCATGTAGCCTCTCCTCTCACAAATGAATGGTTACTAATATTATTTTCATTGTATTCTATTATCTAATCTATACCACACCCTTCACTCTTCAATCTATGATTCTTTCCTTGATATCCTTACTCCACTCTTCCTAGGCTATGGTAAATTGTTGTTTATTTATTTTTATTTAAACTTCATACTACCTCCTTGGAGTGACTTTCTAGCTTACCATATGGAAATTTTTTTTTCTTGGTTTGTTGTTCCTACCATACTGCATTTTAAATTTTTGTTATTCTTTTTCTTTCCTGCAAACTCCACGCCCTTATTTTGGTTTTTGGATGTTATTTTTTTCTATTTTTTTATCCACATTTCTCTTTTCCAAACGCCTTCTTGACTTCCAAATTGGCTGCCCCTTCTAATTCCCTCATGCCTATCTCAATTGCATAATCATTATTTTTTTTATTACATGGAATTGAATTCCTAGTTGCTACTATGCCTGACAGTGTATGAATATTTTATTTTTTTGCATATTTATATTTTAAGACATTTAATATGCCTTCAATCTAGGTGTTATGAAAAGTGGTCACAATTGGTTTAAATATAAATTCAAACCAATCAAATTTTCTTCTCAAAGCTTTTCCAAAATTTAAATTTTCCAATCTATAGGCACCAAAACAAAAAATACAAAATTTAAACTCAAACCAAATTTGAAAAACCATACTGCAACAAAATTGTTGATGCAGATTGATAGACTCTTGGAATGTTCCCACATCAGATACGCTGGATAGGAAATTTGTGAGCATAGGCTCACAAAGGTGGAGTTGAGTAGTCAAACTACTCTTCTAAGTTGCAACCAACCTACAACAAACTCCATCGCTAAAGTGTGCACAAGATCAAACCTTCTTCCTCTTCTTCCAACACCACACTTGAACAACTATCATCTTTCTCCCGCAACTCCATTCACCCCTCCTCTCTCCTCTTGTGGATTCACATCCACCATGTACCATCATCCTCCACTGAATTATTTCTCTCCTCTCCTTCATGGGATCCAACCCACTAGTAACCAACCTCCTCCACCAAACTCTCATGTCACTCATATCACCGCTTGTTGTATACAAATATTCATCAAATATCTTATGGAAATTGAAGATTTCTATAGGTTCTTATCCACACTCTTCAATCTTAACCACCTCAAATGGAAGTACAAAATCAGCATAAAGATATGAAATAAGGTTTACCTCTTCATTTGCTGCTTCAAATTCACCATTGGCTACATCATTAACTTCTACCTCCTTCGTTGTGATGCTTGTCTTCTCGCTTACAATTGCTGCAATATTTTCCAAACATTCATTCTCCACCACCAAAATATGCAATAAGTCATCCTATTCCTCATCTTTCATTTCAACTTCTTCATATTCCATCACTACATATTCATTTTTCTCCTCTTCAACTACCTCTACTGCGGGCTTTTCGCTGTTCACTCCATACTCATCTTCTTTTCTCATGTATTTTTGTTCACTCAATTGTGCCTCTAGTTTATCCAACTTATCCAAATGCTATTTCTTATTTAGAATCATCCTCCATGTCTTATTTTCTTCGTACCATCTCCACGCTTCCCAAATCACAACCTTCTTCCTTATTAATATACCTATCTTGTCTGCTAAAATTTTCTACAACTCACACCTTCATGGCTTCAAGCTCTCTCACTACTCAAGACTCCTCACACACTTGCAACAACCCTCATGAGCTTCTTATCTATCACCTTATTTCTTCCACTCTACCCACCAGTCTTGGCATAAGCTGCCTCACATTCGACAATTTGCTTATGCACTCAGAACCCCAGGCTTTGATGCCATTTGACGTATACACAAATTTAGAAGTGCCTTATCAAGAAATTAAAATTTATAGCTTGAACTCATTCAATTAATTTACCTCTAAACAATTGATAAAATAATGGAGATAAACACTCAAAGATAATTGATGAACTTATTTTTTATTCCTCAACTGTTTACAGACGTATCAATAATTAAAACATTTTATTCTTCCAACTACTTATGCTTGTACACATTGGTGATGGAATTTATTGTGAACCAATTTGTAATTAATTGATTTTCCCTTAAACAAAAATCATTTGTTCTTTTGATTTTTTATTCCTTTGACATTCCCAAAGCTGCAACTTATACATTCTTTCCAACCTAATTTTATTTTATTTACTTTATATCTTCCTAGTCTAGTACCTATAAATTCTATCTTTCCTTCTACTTCCTACGCCTTTGCCCTTGCTGCTCTCTACCTCACTGCATATTATTTTATTTTTCTTGGTTTTTACCTTCTCTCTCCTTTCTTGTCCATGCACCAACCTGTGTCTTCTCTCTAGTGTTGATTTTCTTCTCTCCATTCTCTTCAACTTCTCTTCATACCCACATTGCCTCTCCTCTCACAAATGAATGATTATTAATATTATTTTCATTGTCTTCTATTATCTGCACTGTACCATGCCCCTGCCTTCACTCTTCAATATGTAATTCTTTCCTTACTTGGCATCCTTACTCCACTCTTCCCAGGTTGTGGTAAATTGTTATTGTTCAGTTTTTATATTTAAACTTCATACTACCTCTCTGGTGTGACTTTCCAACTTCTCATATGGCAATTTTTATTTTGTTTTCTTTCTTTGTTGTTCCTACCATACTGCATTTTAAATTTTTGTTATTCTTTTTCTTTCCTATAAACTCCACGCCCTTGTTTTGGTTTTTGGATGTTTTTTTTATTTTTTTCTTTGTCTACCTTTCTCTCTTCTAGATGCCTTCTTGACTTCCAAATTGGATGCCCCTTCTCATTCCCTCATGCCTATCTTATTTGTAAAATATATATTTTTATTACATGGAATTGCCTTCCTATTTGCTGCTATGCCTGACAGTGTATGAATATTATATTTTTTTGTATATTTATATTTTAAGATATTTAATTTTCCTTCAATCCAAGCATTATGAAAAGTGGTCACAATTGATTTAAATATCAATTCAAACCAATCAAATTTTCTTCCCAAAGCTCTACCCAAATTTAAATTGTCCAATCTACTAGCACCAAAATGAAAAATACAAAATTTAAACTCAAACCAAAATTGAAAAACCATATTGCAACAAAATTGTTGATGTGGATTGATGAAATTTTGGAATGATCCTGCATCATTTTAGTATATGGAAATATGATTATGGTATGTTAGCAATTGCATGGTTAAAATGTATGAATATTTATGGGATGCAGTGTAGATCTATGTTTAAATTATGGTTATTAGTATTGTGTATATATTGAGGCGAACTAACTCTTTGCTGCTAAGGAGCCAGAGCAAGCAGGCTATAGCCTGCATCAACTAGGAGGTGCAACTTGTAGCCAAAGGGATTTTAGATAGTGATACAAGGGAAGTTTCGAAATAAAAAGAATTCAACAGTTGCATAATTGGAGATGTTTATTTATAAGAATGATTGTGAGTCACCATGTAATTTAATAAGACTATTGAAGGAGAGGAAACCTGCTATGATTGTAGATCCAATGTGACTATTTCCATAGTCCCCATTTTTGTTTTATCGTTGCAACAGAGTTGTAGTCTTAATCAACTTATTCTACCTTTACAATTATGTTTTTAGTTATGAAAACTTTGTCACACTCTATTTTATAGGGGAGTGGTGATTTAAATTTAGATTTATGTTTTGAGTCCTTGTTTCAATAAGAATCTCTTGAACCTATATATCTCGCTTAGTGGTCGAGGAGAATAACTAGCATAGAAGATATAACAATTGGATATGTTTAGATAGTTTTCTTTTGTTTACACATACAATGTTTTGTTTCTAGTTATATTTTTATGAATAAGATATCCCTAAAGATTCTTATTGGACTGTGAAATCTTGTTCCATGCAATGAAAGAGTTTTTTAGTTTTTTGATATGTTTAATTAATTTGAGAAGCTAGATTTGAGTTTATCCTATGGAGACAATCACTTGAGCAAGGGCCATTGAAGGTAACTGTTCCCCACTTTAATTTTTACACATTCATTTATGTTGTTACAATAGTTACCTTCATTATTGTATTTGTCTTAAAATCAATTTCTTCATGTCGTGAATGTGAATGAAATCATGAATAAGATCTTGTCTTGTAATTCATGATTTATTTGTCTTAATGTATTATCCTTCAGAGTAAGTTGAGTTAGCAACATTAGTTAGTTGTAGAGTTTAGTTTTGACAACAAACTAGTCATAGTCTTTAGCTGTAAGTACCTATAGCAATAGTTCCAAAATTAATTCTTTTTACTATTATGTAGTTTATGTTTTTCGTGCATGTGTAAACACCTATACTAAGATGATGTAGGTAGTATAGAGTCTCTAAATGCACATATAGTACTAGCATCATCACAAGTTTACATTATCCCTAGTTGATAACTAAATGAAAACCTTACAAAGGTTTAGTTGACTATTCAGTTAGGAACCCCCTCTGAATTGTGTGTCTAACACTAAGTTTATTGAACATTAGGTGGGCTCTACAAGTTTCCCAGGAAGAGAAACAAAAGATTGTTAGAAGACAAGCTAAATATTTCTGTACCAAGAGAAGAATAGATCTTCTAATGAGCCTATATATTGTACAAAGGAAGATTTAGAATGAAATTGAAGTCACTACAAAGAAAATCATTGATGAGATGCAAAGTAATGTTGATGGTGTATCACAAGAACCTTTGAATAAAAAAAATACAGAAGAGATATCTGGTCAGAAAGAAATGCAAGGACCCTTTGGACATCATGAAGAAGGTATCTCAAGTATACATAAAGTGCAAACTATCTCTGGAATGGAGATAGAAAAGGAAGAAGAGAAAGGTTTTGTAGAAAAGTCATCCAAGATCCTTGAGAAAATGAAGATGAGTATGGATTAAGTTTCTTTGGAGGACACTTTCTTGTAGGATATTCCTAATGTGTCTACTCAGGATATATATCTATTAATTTCTGAAGGCAATGTGACTATTGGTGATGAAAAATAAAATAAGAGTCTACTCCTTTGGTGAATACTGGTGTAGAAGGCACTAAAATTTAAAGTGAATTTGGTATTACTCCTTTGAAACATAATGCTACTCCTCCAGAAGATTCAAGGAGCAATGTGCAGATGAGAGAAGATAATCTTGAGACTATTAAGGATACAAAAAGGAAGGTTTCTAAGAAGCATGATGCTTCTATGGATAAAGTTCAAAATTCCTCATCTTTAGATTCATTTAAAGACCTACTGTCTTTGTAGATGTAGTTCCAAACCATGGTGACTCCTCAACTTCTATAAATCCCCACTCATGAAGGCCAGGTAGATCTATGTCTCCTCTTCACAAATTATAGCTTTGTGACATCTTGCATAATTTTGCAAGAAAATAAATTATGCAAGAACAACTGAAGAAGACTGAAATAATAGATGATGTTGTAATGTTTATTCAAGAAGGTTTACTAGAGGTAAACATAGATTAATATTTTCCTCCAAAGAAAAAAATGAAGTTGTTAATGGATTATTTTAAGGATCACTCTTCACATATTGAGAAAAAGGCAGAGAAAGAAGCTATGAGAAAGATATTTGATAAAAGATTGGTTGAGGCATCTAACTGGTGTACTAATGCACACAAAAAATTACAAGAAAACATAGAGATATTTAAGAAGTATGTTGATGAAGCCACTAATCTTTACAAATTTTTGTAAAATGGCTTATTTCTACCAAAAGTATCAAGGATCAAATTGACTCAAATGAGTCACATATTTCTCATATGACTAGAATATATGATGTATCAAAAGACAAGGACGGATCCACTAGAACTAAATTAGAAAACCTTCATGTGTAGATGTCTTTGCTTCAGGATCAAAGAGATCAACCAATGAACTAGTTTGTTCCATTGATGGAAGTAGTCAACTTGAGACTGGCTTCACTATCCATAATGCTTGTGGAAGTAGAAAATACTATTATGAAGATGAAGGCTCCATGTAGTATAGATGAAGTTGAGGATTTGTGATTAAAATTTGAATGTCAGAATCATATTCTTGTCTCAGTAAAAGACAACTGGGTTACAATTCTGGAGCAACTTAGGGAAATTCACAAGAATATTCTACCATCAAAAGAGGTTAAAAAAGGGTAAATAAGACAATTTTGACCTTGTGTAGTTTTTGTGTATGTTTTTAATATATTTTTGGTTTTTATTGAAGATATTTTGAGGCATCTCCATCTAAAGGGGAGTGTATAGTAAGGGGGAGATATCATGCCCTTTGCCCTTGATGTAAAAGGGGAAGATAAGCATATGTGTGTTTCCATCAATGGAAAAGGGGGAGATTGTTGGAAATAGGTATTGTGATTTATTTCAACCCAATATGGGCTATCATTGATGTTAGATGTAATGTTTAAGTATATACATACTCAAAAGATAGTTGTTGCATAGTTGGCAAGTCTACAAAGTAGTATAAGGAAGAATAATGTTCAATAAGGTAACTAATAGTGATGAAGATGATGATACTCATGTTTTGATATATCCACAAGGTTTTTACATTGACAAAATTTTAGTTTGATGTACCCCACACAAAAATAAGGTGCAAAATGTTCACTAAAGCATTCATAGTTTAGACTCTAAGGTAGAGTCATGGTTTTCTAGTCTGCATCCTTCCACTAAGAACGATTCAATCATGTGGTTTAGATGATATTTTTTTCAATATATGAAGGTGGAATATCCAATAAATCAAATCATCACATCCTCTACAGTGTGAGTTACAAGTAATAGTATTGCGGTCTGCACTCTAACAGTATAATATATTGAGATTGGTGTATTTAGAAACCATGCATTCCTTCAAAAGTAAAGTATTGGCCTTGCAGTTTTCTAAACATGATAAATAATGTTAAATATAAACCATGGAGTAGCTTCAAGTGTTTTAGTGTTCCAAAAGAACAATTTTTGAATAAAAATGTGTTGCAATTTGTCTAGAATGCTCTATTCCTATTTATTCTGTGAGTTTTTCTTCTTGGGACAAAATATGATGATCATATTCTTTGAGATAAGGTTGAATAGAAATTGTGCATGAAACTACAATGCTTACTTCTTGGTTCACATGATACTTTTGGTCTCTTCCTGGGAGTGTAAAGGTGAATTGATGATAGTCTTGGAAGTGTTGTCATTATTTGGGTTGACAGACTTGTCTCCATCATCAACGAATGTTCTTGATTATGTAATTTTGTTTTAGGGGATTTTTAGTGATATGGTGAAGTCTTGAAATGCCATGTGCTAATCCGCAATTTTTTGTCTTGTAAATATTATACATAATTGGAGCCGACTAATAAGATATTAGGCGTTTCTTCTAAAGGTCATATTGCAATCAACCCAATAAAGGTTTTGAGTTGTTGCGGGGAATATATATAGAAAATCAAATTAATTTGTGAAAGTGATGATTCATAATGATTAACGATGGAGCAGAATGCAAAATATGAAGTGTCCAAAATTAGTGTGAAGGGCTAATTGTGCGAAATAGTGACTACAACTTCAATATGTGTTAGATGCTTCTTCATATTAGTTCATAATCAATTTTCTCATTCTAATCTTCATGTATCCTACTCTAAGATAGTGAGTCTCATTAGGTCCTTTGTATCTTACTCTAAGGATGTATAACTTAGTCTACAAGTCCATAGGAAATGGGCCTTAAACCATTGTAATTATTGTTAGTTGTGAGCTACATATATTGTGAGTTAATCCTCACCATGGTTTTTCCCTTATTAGGTTTTCCACATAAAAATCCCAGTGTCTTTATGTGATGCATGTGTTCTCTTATGCTCTTTTTAGTTAATGTAATGTGTTGTTAATCTAAAAATGAAATGATTAATTTTTAATATATGCCAATTTACCCCCTCTTAGAACATCATTGTGTTCAATATACCCATATTGTGATCACAATCATATCATCTAGCCATGGATCAGATTCATCCTTAACCTCATTTGAACCTGTAGGCTCATTCACCTCCATATCATAATTATGTTTAAATTCCTTCTTTGCATTGGGTTGCATCCCTGTGGGATCTGAATATGTATCATATTTTCTCATGTTTGAATCCTTAGGAATGCTGCTCACATACATGATCTTTGGCTTATTAATAGGTCTACTCTCTTAATCATTTGTGTATTGTATGCTTCCTTTTATCACGTGGCCCTTTCAAATAATCATTGGCTTCATGAAGCTGCATATTCTTGCCCTTATTTATTCACCATTATCTCTATCCCTTCAAAAAAATATACTCTATCACTCTTTGTTGCAATCATACAGTCCATAAAACTTGTGGTCTTCCTTTTAACTTTGTCAACTTTCCCTCTATTTGATGATACAAAGAAAAAAAATTCACTATTGTAGGTTTGAAACTCTATTTTGTGCCCTCCTTAAGTCCTCATAACTTCATTATGACCTCTCCTTGCAAGGCTGTCCTGAGCATTCATTGAACCTTGTCCTTTGTAGTTGCTCCTATCCATTTGATAAATTTTCCATTTATTCTTTGCTCAGACATCTGATGACTATCCTACATTTTGCTTTGACTATGTCATCTTATATTTTCCTTTGACTATCACTTATCCTTATGAAGTTTTTGTTCTCTTTTCCTTTGAAGATTGTATAGTAATAAACACTTATATGCCCCTTTGTTTAAAGTGATTTTTCATTATTTAAAATTATTTACTATGCATCTTCTTCTTGAGACTTGGGGGCCTATTGATGGGTGTTTTTGCACCTTCTCAACATAGGCAGTGCATAGGTGCACTACCTCTCTTGAAAGGAAATCTCCAACAAGTTGCTGAAAATCACCCCAAGGTCTCTCAAGTGTCAGGTCATGACATGCTTGGAATTTCTCAGTTGGTTCAATGTGATCTTGCTAGTAATCATAGGGCAAACTTATGAAGTTAAGCTAGAGGGAAGTGATTGTTATCACCTAAAATTGCACCCTGTTGAACCTAGTGTCCAACACCTCAGTGTAACATGGGAAGACCTCTAAAGATGTGGGTTTCTTGTAAACAGAGGTCAACCTCCGGAGAAGGCTGACTTCCTTTGGTATCACCTAACTACTAATTTTATAAAGGAAAGGGAGAAGGAGAATGCTTTAAAATTAAAACTAAATCCTACGGTGATACACCAAATTTGTTCAAACATGAACAACTACTTAACACACAATTTTCAATCAACAAGTAAAAGCTGACATGCACAACTCAATACTCATATGATATTGCATAAATGTTTTATAAGAAAGCTATGATATATGCAGTCCTAGAAGGATGATAAACTCTCCTCACAACTAAAATTGTTTGCATCACTAACATAACCTATAACCTACAACATACACATTTCCTCTACTTAAAAGTGCTATTAATGAGACAATTAACAAGGAATAAGAGAAACTCACATGTAAATTTATCAATCATTCAACACACTCAATGAAACAGATAACTGAGAAGGTAGAAGTTGCTTTCTTTATTGATCTCCAAAGGTGAAACTGTACATGCTATGTTTGTAAATGAGTTACAAAACTCAGTATTCTCCTTTAAGGACTCATAGAAGTCACAAAAGCCAAAGAATACACAAGTAAGAACTAACTATAAAAGAGGAAAAAATGCCATATATACAAAAGAGCGCCGACCCCTGCCCTAGGGTTTACAAAAATATCAGTTGGCCGAAAGATCTGCCCTTAGATATTTTTGAATGAAGTTAATGCTGAATTGAATGCATCCCTGTTGTCTATGTCGGTGAAGATTTGCTCCAGGAATGGCCTCCTTGATCTTTTGCAAAGCCTGCATTAACTTTTGGTCTTGTGTCTATCTTCTAACCTCCTTGTCGAGCTGCTTTGAATGCTCCTGAGCTCAGAGCATATCCACGTTGCTCATTCTATTGATCTTCTTTGCAGGGGTCAAACCACCACAACTCTCGTGTAGCTCACTCTGATTGGTCGAACTTGCACCCCGTAGATTCCAGATGGTCAAAGGGTCCTTCAAACAACATTGCATGTCAGTGAGACACTAATCGTGTCTCCCTGATGTGAGTATTCTTCATAGGATGGTCGACATAGCTTGGGACTGTCGGCAGGAGTCATATCAAGCTACAAAAGTTATACCGATATGCACATTTCATCACCCAAACACCCACGTTCAGAAAGAGTCACCGAAACCTTCGGCAGACCCATCGCTATCGGTGAGACTTTGGATGTCAGGGAGAAGTCATAGTGGGCGGCTAGAGTCACACCGACATGTCAATTCCATTCGGCAAGACATACGTAGTTGGCAAGAGTCATAGCGGATTCCATTAGTCATACCGATATTCCTTTCAATTGCCGAGACCTCTGTTAGTCGCCCAGACACCATTGAGTTGGGGAGACTTCCCTCCAAACTCATTTCATTTCACCAAGACCACTTTTGCTATCGACAAGACATCATACTTTTTCCGAGACATCATGGCGACTCTACTTTCCTTTGCCCCGAGCTCACATCCTTTCATTTCAGCAAGACTCCCCTATAGTCGGGAAGACCTCATGTCAAATTCATTCTACTTCGGCGAGACCACCTTCGGTTGGTGAGACATTATACCGACCGAGCCTTCTGTCAGCGAGTGCAACTCCTTCGGCAAGACTTCGCCCTGTTGACTAGACGTCAGACCAATGTCTAACTCTCTCGGTGAGGTCACTTCATCTCAGCAAGACCCTATTGGGTCGGCAAGAAATCATACTTTTGAGCACCTTCAATGCTTCTTGAGCTTGGATCCTTTGATAGAGTCAGAGTCGGGATGGGAATCAAAATGGGACCGGAGTCAAAACAGGGGGGAAGCAAACAGACGAAACTCGGCGGAACCGGGGTCGGGACCAAAATTGCCCGTGAAACTTTCTTCAAGTTTCAGGTTCGGATTCTGAATCGACTCTGCCCCCGAAAAAACTCAAAATAAGATGGAGGAAAGGAAGAGAAGGAAGAAAGATGAATGGGAGAAAGCACCCCCGGTCAAAAATAAAAAAAAAAGGGAAAAGAACAAGACCGACAGAATTGGGACTGGGACAGAACCAGAACCCAAAACTTGAAGAAAGTTTTAGGGGTGATTTTGGTTCTAGTTCTGGGTCCGCCGGAACAAAACCAAAGACACGCAAGGCAAAACAAAAGAGGTAGAACCAGAACCAGGAATGGAACGAAATATAGAACTTGGAAGGAATTCCAAGTTTAGAATCAGTTCTGGTTCTAGGCCCGCCGGAACAAAGAAAAATCCCCAAAAGGAAGTAAAGCGGGATTGGAACCAAAATTGATCCCAGGAAAAACACAACAGGGGCAAGAGTGGAAACAAATATGACCTTGAAACTTTCCTCAAGTTTCAAGTTTGGATTCTGTCCCAAACCTGCCTCCGACAACATGCAAAGAAGAAGGAAAAAAAGGGATAAAAAAGGAAGAAAAGGAAGGGGAGAAAACACCCCTCAACCACAGAAAAAGAGAATAAAGGAAAAACAAACAAACAAGCCCGGCGGAGCCGGGACCGGGATGAGACTAGAACCTGGAACTTTTGGAAAAGTTCCAAGTTCGGTCTCTGATCCAATTCTGCTCCCGACAGAACTAAAAGAAAAGGAGCACAAGGAAAAAAAAAACAAAAAAGGGGAGAAAACAAGGCAAAGTCATAAGATGAAGACCTATCCAAAACCAAACACCTGCACGTTGGGCTCAACCCTTGTGGGAGCCACATTTAATCCACGTGCTGAATTAAAAACATCATTTTCCCTTGTAGCTGCACAAGAAGCAAACAAGTTAGAAAAATATGTAACCTTGATACAAATGTTCCTCCATTGGTCTTCGAGAACACCTGAATGCATGGGTTACCCTGCTTGATTGAGCTCGTAGGTGAAAAATGGGTAACAGTCATATCTTAAAATGGAGTTCTTGAGATGGGGAGGTTGTTGCACAATTGCTGTAGGTTCGAACAATGGTCTTAAACTCCTATTTCAATTTTATATTTGTCTTTACAATGTGCAATGAACCTTGTTCAATGTCACTTCTAAAAAAATGGAAAAAGGGGCAGGGAAGAGAGAAAGTTCCTAGCCCTGAAACTAGTAATGAATAGTGATAATGGAGGACCCTACCATAGACAACCTTCCTAAAACAAAATTCCACTTAACCAGATTACCTCACAGTCTCATGAAATTTGTGCAAGCTTCTAAGGACTACAAATATTCAACCATTCATTCACCATAAGCATGAACAAAAGATAGAAGTTTAGAGTAGCTTTCAGTTTATGCTCAAAATAACTTTACATAGCCATTTATCATCAATAAACAACAAAAAGTATGGACAAGGAAGGTTTCCAACACACAACATAATTCTTCAAAATAGTGAACAACATTAAATAATCCACTAACAACATGCAAAGCTCATAAAAAACAAAGTAAATCTACTGAAATTAACTAACTATGGGAGAAGAACCATGTAACATGCAATTGAAACTCAAGAGTCCACCAAAAGCCAATGAACTTCTATTAAAATTTTATCAACATGCCTTTACAACAACTCAAATCTCTCTTGAAAATGAGAGGATACCCCCTATTTATAATGTCCAAAAAGAAAAATGAATGGCCAAGATTGATTTGCATTGTGTAGCCAAGATTCACTACAAACTAGGGTTTCACTTACCCCCAAATATATTACAATTTAAAATTACATTTTGTCTTTTGGCATAATTTGTCTTCTTGTGGCAACACTGTAGCTCTTTGTCTTCTAGCTAATTTCCTTTTGCTACAGCTAAACCGTAAGGAATTAATCATCAATCACAAGAATTCCTTCATTTCTCTTCAAGGTGGCGTACTCCACAAATTTTCCAATCAATCCCCGAGCTTATCCCACTCCAATATATCTAATTGTATCACCTGGAAGTTAAATTTTCTAGATGTATTTGTGAGGTCATCCCACTCCCTATCATATTTCTTTGCATTTTTAATTACTTGCTCAGATTGAGCGAAGGCTTGAGCCAAAAAACCCATGAAATCTGGTGTTAGTGCGTCTGCAGTCCCATTTTCTATCTTCTTATGAAAGTAGGGATTTATCTTTTCTGGATCTAACTCGATGGCGGGCACATCAAAGTCTGTCATCAACCTTATGTATTCTTCACAAGCAGCCCAAACTTTCTTGATCCAATCAATCTCAAGCTCCACCTCATGGAGCACTTGTTCGAACACCTCCTTTCTGTGGTCAGGGCTCAGTTTCCACGTCTCCACAAGCCCATGATCGCCTTTTTCTAGAGAAAAATCCTTCTCCTACGATCCATTTGGTACATTGAGGATAGCCTTGAGCTTGGGGTATGTATCCTATATAACCTTGGGAAGTTGGTGCAAAAATTCCTTATTCCCTCAAGCACTCTCTGCAACTCTAGGAACTTGTTAGCTGTCCTGACCGTATGACTTATGCCCATATTTATGTTGTAGAGGACTTGCTTGAACCAATCTTCTATGGCCTTTGTCCAATTCTTTCTTTTCTCTAGCTGATCAATGTGGTCCATGGACATCAATTGTGGTGACGCTGAGGATGTGGTGGGGAGCTCTTCCATTGATGACCACTATTGCATATAGGCTGTTAGATCAGCCACTTGTGCCTTTACTTCCTCCTTAGAGATCTTATCTTTGTTCATTTGATGCACAATAGTGGCAATGGACCCTTGGAGATGGTCAATCTTTTTCTCTCTTGTGGATTTTCCTAGATCAAGGGAGGAGACATTGTAGCTCACCCCTTCCTCCCCCACCACTGGAGTGGCTATCTACACTATTCTAGATCCAGAAGCATCCATTGTTAGTTGAAATCTGACCTTCAATTTCTTCTCTTTATTTGTGCTTATTTGGGCTCAAGCCAAGATAACATCTAGCCTTGCCCTCAGATCCCTTGGGGTCGGGGTTTTCTTCTCCAACTGTATCTCAAGCCATTCAAGCATATGAGATTCTCCTTTTGGTGATTCATGATCTCCCTCTTCTTTGTGGGCATTTTGGATTTCAATTTCTTTGTTCCCTGGAGCCTCTCCTTCTGTCCTTTCTCCTTCTTCCTGAACAAAATCCTAAATGAAAATGATTTCTTTTCATGGGGACTCAGTGGCTACATGTTCCTTGGGATTTTCCTCCCCTTCGGTGGCCTTCTCTTCTTCTTCTCGGTCTTTCCCGTGTTCTTTATGATGCTCTACTTTTGGAATTTTCTTAGTTTCAACCTCTTCTTCTTGTTCTTCCTTTTCCTCATGCTGAGGCAATATCTCTTCATCATTCTTGGGGCTCTCTTCTTTCTCTCCTTTTTCTTTCTCCTCTTTCTCTTTTGAAAGAGTCATTTCTTCATCATTTTTGGGGATTTTTTCATGTTCCCTAGTTGGAGGTTCAGTGTCTTCCTCCATTTCCTCTTCAACATTTTTCTCCTCATCAGAACACCGCCTCTTTACTTCCTCTCCAACATTCTTAAGCTGTTGAGCCAATTCCTCCTCTAACTCCGTATCAAAGGTTTCCACAATATATTTGGATCCTGGCTCCTTAGTGTCTTCCTCTGATGACTGTGTTTCTTCCTCCTCTCCCTCGTGCACCACTTTATCGATTACCAGGTGTTGGTACTCGGGGTGCTCATGGTAATCATCTACTTCCTCTTCCATCTCTTTTGTAGCTTCCCTTTCTTGTCACTCCAACTCCTCTGATATTTCCATTGTGGCCTTCATCTCTAGTGGTTTAGTTGGAGGAGTATGGATAGGAATATTGACAACAATTTATGCCAAGGCAACTTGTATGGCTAGGTTCATCAACACCCCAGATAGCTCCGCATGAATATTCTGCATGTGGAGGGTTAAGGCCTCTGGGAGTGAGAGAGTGGGAATTGACATTTTTTCTCTAGCTAGTGGAAGAGATGTTGTCAAAGACATGGAGGAAGAGGAGAGCGGAGAGGTAGTGGCAGAATAAGAGTCTATTATCATTACTTGCGTAGTGGGCGGGGTGGAAGCAAGGTGGACAAAGATATCCATTGTAGGTGGGGAAGTAGTAATCATCGCCTGAGAGGTAGGCAGAGAGGCAACAATAATAGAAACATCAATAGCAATAGTGGATGCAAGAGTGGAGGTAGCAGGTGGAGACTTTGGCTGCTTAGCCTCTAGTTCTTTTCCCTCATGGAGGGGGTCCTCCTGGATGGTAGGCATATCTGTGAAGCTGTTTGATTTCTTTTGTTTCTTGGAAGGTTCTCCTTTTGAAGCCTTTCTTGCATACACCTTGGGCTTGGGTTGAATTTCATCCGTTTCTTTCCTCTTCCTTGACTTGGTGGCTGGAGGGGATTTTGAGGTTTCTCCAGTCGGGGCAACAACTGTCTCATTGTCAGTTTCACTTGCTGGTTCATCCTCAAGTTCCCCATATTTCAAGGTGACCCCTTGTTTCAATTGTAAAATATGTCCATCAATCCATTCCTTGGTTCTAGCCTCAATGGGCTTTGTCAGAATATCAAGGTCGTCAACCTCTTGTTCGTCCCAATCAATCAGCGGTAGCGATAGATTGGCAACTGGATTATATCGAGGATCCATGACTGTATTTTCATCCTCCACCACTTGATCCGACATAGGGAACAAGTTGACCTTCTTCACAAAATATGCTATCATGCACATGTAGTGCCTCATTTGCACTTCTTTTTCGTCTTTGCAGTTGGCCCAAAAGTCCTCAACATCATGAAAATGGGTGTATTTAGCTGTGACCATCTTTCTGAGTTTTCCATAGGGGTCCATTTGCGATCGGGAAGTGTGGAACTTCAGGTTATATTCCACGCATTCTTTATCTAAATTTTCTGCACATTGAGATGTGTGGAGTTCATACATCCCTTGGCCAAAGGAGAGGGGATAAAGAATCCCCGCCTTATGTTTGCTGCTTAGGAGGGCATGTGCATGCCGTAGCTGCCGAGAGAGTTCTAGCAATATTATTCGGTCATTTGGCTATCGAGGAAACTTGTATGGTTTCTCTAAGAACCCTTCAGCTTGAATGTAGGTAAACTTTGGAAATTGTACAAACAAAAAGGCGAATTGGAAAAGGAAGGCATTAGCACTATGAGAGACTCTTCTTTTGAAGTCACCCCTGAGCAATTTGATAATATGACCTATGAAAGCGTCATTGAATCTACAATAATCCCTCTTGAAGTTCCTAAATTGGAGCTAGGGGTACCTATCATAGACCTTTAATTCCCTGTTTGGTTTTGTATTTGGTGCCATAAATAATCCCCTGTATTGGGTACGATCAACAAGAAAATAGACAAGGTAAGACGCCATATAGAAGCGCGAGGTCTTCTTCATAACCATAAATTGTTCATGCAAGCAATTTCTAATTATTCCTGCCCAATAAAACTTGGTTTTTCCTTGGAGGATTTCTTCCATGAAGTACAACATCCACTCCTGAAAGTAGGCTATAGTTGGAAGACCCATAACTCTTCTCAGCAAGGTTACCAAGTCATGGTAGTCCTCGTAGAAGTCATTACGAAAGAGCTCCTGGGGTACCTTAGCTATGCTGCCCCTCTTTTCTTTTAACCAATATTGATTTATAAGTCTTTTACATTTGAGGGGGTCTTCATCCCACATCTCCTTGCCATCTTCCCTTGATGCCTCCTCCATCTCCCTGAAGGTAGGGATATGTAAGGTCTTTCCTATTGACTTATTGGAGAAGTTAGCGAGAACATTCCCATCTCCATCTACTATTGTTCTAGATTCTCGCTGATATGCCTCCCTATAGGCCATTACAAGCTCAAGAGTGATGAGGGCTAGTGGGAAATTGACAACCTTGGCCAATCCACTACTTCTAATCTTTCTCACACTTTCTATGGTGGGGTTGATCCAAACCCTTTGCTTGAATTCATCAATATCTACGTGTTTGATGTTTGTATTTGAGACCTCCTTCCAAGTTGTGGTGACCTTTGAGTTGAGGGGTTTCCCTTGGAGCTTGTACTTCATCTAGTCTTTGTCCTCTTTTCCCCTGGGTTCCTTGGCTGACTTCTTCCCCTTGTCCTTCTCCACGATCGCCTATGAAGGTCGTGCACTTAGTTCCATATATCCTATGGGTGAAAGAGAGGTAAGCACATTCAAGCATAAAAACAATGGGAAAGTTAGCCACAATCCTGCAAATGACATTAGATTAGATAATTCCTCACTTAAGAATCTTGTTAACCTTTAATAGGAGAGAGTTTCAAAATTCGGGCCTAGGGGTGCAGACTTCCCTGGGTTGGTGGCTATTTTGAGGTAGTTGCAGAAGGGACGATAATTAGAGCACGGTGACCTGCATGTCCCAAATCTCCTTAAGATTTGGTCATTGTGTGGGGGTCCACCAAGGTGAAAGCACCATTGATATACGTGGGTCGAAGTCCATTTGAAGATTGGAGGCGTTAAGGTCATCATTTGGGTAAGCAGAATCAGAGGGAAACTTGGCTGTTTGGGTTCTGCCGCTGAAATGATGTTGGGAAGACAACGACCTGCAAGTGGAGTTCCACCATGTAGGACCCATAGCTTCAAGAGGCAACAAATGTTTCATTGTTGAAGTTTAAATATTTCAGAAGGAGGTGAGCTAGGGAATGCAGGATGACGCTGAGGAATAGCCATTTAAAATTGAAAAATCCAAATGGAGGTCTAGCAGGGGAAACCCACGACATCGGGTCCACAAGGGCTTGAGGCATCATTCTTTATCCCTGGAAAGTCCAAAGGTGATGGGGAGGTCAGGTTCTACATAGTGGGCCAATAAGAGTCATCTTCCATTTGGGAACAATGAAGCAAAGAAGGATCTCTGTGGGGGGAGGCCCCTGAAAGAGCTAATGTTGTTGGATTCCAGTTGTGTTTATGGTTTGTCCTTGATGACAAAATCTCTGATCCTTATGATTTACAATGGCACTTCTTTGATGTCTCTTGGCTATTACAGAAAGTTATTTGTTATGTTTCAATTTCAAGATGGTGATAAGAATTATAGTTCAAGCTATGAATGCTATTTCTGTGTCTGACAAAGCTTGTAAGTTGGTATTCTTTGTTAGGATGGTTCTCTTTGCATTTCACAGGCTTTCACATATCGGCATGAGTATGGCAGGGTCTCCCCGATCCACTTTGAAATGTATGAGTTGCCTATTGGCAAGACATTTCTAATGATATGTCGATTGAATTTAACATTCTGGTAGCTTTCAGCGTGACATTGTTCGTTGTCTCAGCGACAATAGTTATATCAACATAAGTTAAATCTGTCGGTATGTGGTCTCAGCGATATTGGTTTGTCACACCGACCGACATAGGAAAGAATCTCTATTGGCATGAGCTTGGCCGTCAGGCTGAGGTCATAGCGAAAAGGTTATGTCTCTCTGACTAATGCATGTGGATGTCTTTCAGCAGGAGTGTGTAATCGGCATATGGTCTCTCTGAAGACATATTGTCTTACCGACCGTGTTCAAAAAGGTCTTATCGGCAAAAGTTTTTTCTTCGGTATAATGTCATAATGAACCCTGTGGGTCTTGCCGATGGAAAATATTAAGGGCTCTCGGTGAAACATATTGTGTTCGATATAATATCTCTCTGACTGTGGAAAGTCATGGCGAAGGCGAATGAAAGGCTTTCGGTGAAAGGTTGGTAAAGTCTTAGATACTCAGAGTGAATAAAGTCTTTCGGTGAAACTTAATGTATTTTATGAAATGTCTTCTCGACAGCATTAGGTTACAACGACAGTGTTAAAACAAGATAGAAGGCTCGTCGTTAAGAAAAACCATTTGTCACAGCGACCAATGTGTATCATGTGGAGTAACGGTGAAACATGGAGCAGTCTATATAGAGTCTCCCCAACTATGTACAGTCTTGGCGACTTGGAAATGATAAAGGCCTTCGGCATAGGTGTTGAATTGTCATAGTGATAATGTGTATCGAATGTCTCTCAGAATGACAAAGTTTGTTCTCCAAGAGGTCTCCCCGAAAGTTGTCTGTTACAGCGATTGTGAATGAAACTAAAAGGGCATCTCGGTAAGAAGTTTCCTCATGTCTCAGCGAAAGAATGTTTTACTAAGGAAGACCATCGGCGTAGCATGTTGTATTCAATATGTCTTCTCTTTGAATCTGGTGGTTCTTGGCGAAAGTGACAACGATAAGGTTTTCTGGCAATGTTAGAGTTGCCTACGGCATAATGTGTCATCGATTGAATTGAAAAGATTAGGGAAATTTTTTTTAGTTTATTCTCTTAAGCTGGGTATCGAACCCTAGCCTGGCCGCCATCATGAATGTTTACGTTTCTGTTGTTGCTGACTGTAACGGTTTCTACAGAGGTCTATGGAATGTTTGTTTGACGTGCCTCTCTGGTTAGATGCTCGATAGTGGTTGATGGAGCCATGGGAGTTATAGATTTGTCTGAGAAACAATCTCACAAGTTTCAGAAGTTGGGTGAAACGACTCTTGTTTTGGTTGGTTGTTCTGCCATTACTTCTGAAGTCTGTTACTTTTCTAGCATTTATAAATAGGAGCATAAAACTAAGTTTTCTGTTCAACTATTATTGTAATTATGAGATTATCATTCTTGAGCTGTATGAAAATGTATGATAAAAATCTGCAATAAAAATCTGAATAAAAATGCAGAGATTGTAAATTTCTTTTCTATGAGGTATTTTAGGGATTAAGTTATTAAATCTTTAAGGTATTCTGTAGACGAGAAAACAAAGAGATATGTGCTTAATTGAAAACAAAGAAATCCTCTGAATTATTACTATTGTTCAAAACATAATTTGAGGGGTTGGTACTCCTTGAGATAGATATCTCTAAATGAGGGGTTGATGCTCCTTGAGTGGGTGCTCAAAAATTAGCCTATAAGGCATTGTGAACAATTGATTAAAAGATTAAGCCTGGAAGGCATTTAGGGAATGGTTTTTATACCCCAGGAGGGTTTTCCACTCGACAAAATATTGTGCCTCTTTGTTCTTCTGTGTTCTCTTTGGTTTACTATGCTGTTGTTGTTTCAGTTCACTATCGAGTCATTATTTTTCTCAATTCTGTTTATGAATGATTACATTCAACTCATGAATGCTTTAATCAGAATGATATTGAGATCAAATATGAGCTGTGGGTTTAAATATTTTTAAAATTTAGTCAAATAGTTAAGACACTGATTCACCCCCCCCTCTCAGTGTCATTTTAACTCCAACAAATGTTTGGTCCAAGGACATGGTTGGTAGTGGAGGGGTCGGGATTTGACCATCAGGGAGACACTATGGTTTTTCCATTTGGATAGTCATTCACGATTCGACAAAGGGGGAGTGAAAATCCATGGAGAATGATTTATATTTTTAAATTGGTGCTCTTCAACTTGGACGACAGAGACATGGGCGGGGTCCGACAGGCGGGAAGACGGGCTGTTAAAGCCATTTGAAATGACACAACCTAGACTGAATTCCGCCAATGGAAGTTTGTAGGGAGGAACCTGCGGTGGGTCAAGACTTAATATTTTTCCAAGTTTAAATTTGAGGGGCGATGACTAAGGCGAAACCCACCTGTCAGAAGGTCATGCTTGAATAGCCATTTGAAACAATGAAGCCAAAAGGCATTTTATGGGCAGAAACCCACACCTGGGGACCCGAGAGGGTCGATGGCTCTTCATTTCAGTTTGTGAATTTTAACCAAGTTTTAGGTGGCCAAGGAGAGGGGTCTTCTTGTGAGGGTGGACCCGGCGGAGGGGTTCGCCATTTCAAGTTTTAAACATGTTTTAATGGTGGCGGTATGGGTGCGGGCCCACAGAGCACGAATGTTCTGGTTCAAAAATGGCGACAAAGAGCATGAGTTCTGGAAGTAGTGTATGAGGTGATTTTGACCAAGTTTAAAAATTCTAAAAGATGGGTTTTGTGCACCCTGGTCCGTTTTAGCTATTTATCCAGTTTTCTTTCTTTAGATTTATCAAATTTTTATAGAAATCAAGGAAAACTTCAAACAGGGTATGCGGCAAAAAACTAACCTTTGAAACCTGATGAAGGAGGTCGAATAATCAATGGACAATGCTTTGAATCAGCGAATGATTGTGGCGGGCACGACAACGACATTTGCTGGGCGCTCTAACTCACTCTGAACAACTGGTAGGATGAAAATGACAACTCAAACTTGGCTATTTATAGAAAATATTGCATTAAATTCCTCGCATTAATGATCGTATGACGACATTAGAGGTTGGTGAATAATCATTTTGAAAATGGCCGCGGGAAGGTCAGAGTTTGGCGGTTAGATGACAACCAGATGATGGTCGTTTGGAAGGTCAGTAGTAAGGGAAACAACAAACAATCACAGGTCCTACCGGGTAGAAGGATCATCGATGAAGGCCATTTGAAATGACCACAGGGTGAAGGAAACCCACATGGGGCATCCTGAAGGGGAAGACCTGCCTAGCTCCAAGGACATCAGTTCTAAAAAGTGAAGGCAATCGGCCAAGGAAGCTCTACATAGGCCTAAAGACTTGAAGATTTGAGGGTAGGGAAACATGGTCAACTCAAGATGACTTCTCTAAAGCTCATTAACTATCCAGGACACAAAACAGGGGGCACACAAAATGAGGTAGAGACCAAAGTGACTCGATGAGGTGAAAAGAAAAGAGGGTCCCCGTTCCGAATGAGGTGTGTGTGCTGAGGGCACCACATGGCTTTAAGAGAAAATTCAATTGATGTTCTCTTGAGATGCAACCTTCAACATACTATGCTCTTGTTTAATGTCAACAAAAGAGTTTTTTATATTACTATAAAGCTATCTCTAAAGGAAAAATTATCTCGTTTCTATCCAATTTCATAAAAATATAGCCTATCATCATAAGTAGCCATCTCTGCTAGTTCCACTTTTGAAAAGCTTTCATCTTTATCACTCACAAGATAGTTTTAGAGCTTCCATCATGATTGAAAAAGTGAGCATTGTTCTAGGTTTGAGACTTGATATTTTCACAAGAATTTTAGTAATGGGAACCTTTCAATTTGCTTGAAAATAATATTAGTGGTACTTGGGAAGCAAAAGGAAACAATTCATGCATTTGAGAAACCTAACAAAGATTGACTTCCATGACCATGATCAAAACCATAACACCTTACATGATTGCATTTGATGAAAAACCATGCCTAGCTACCCTTAAGCAGGTATTTGAAGTTAGAAACTAAAAATAATCTCAAGATTTATCACATGCCTGAAGTCATGCATAAAAATCCCATTCCAATATTTAGAACAAGGGTTTGAACAAGGTCTAACTTCCATGCAAATCCTTTGAACTGATATTCAAATGGTTCTTCAAACTATTGAAAACCCTAGAGTTTTCCTTCATGTGAAGTCTTTTCTTTAGCTTTTGATTTTTTTAAAACTTGGCACCCAACTTGGAGTTTTCACCTTCATTTTTACATGCCAAACATGCTTCTTTGCTTTTGGTGTGAAAATTTTGAGATAAGTTTTATTAAAACCTTTTACCAAGGCTTAAATAAAAGATCAACACCTTCTTTTCAAGGAATGATAGACATAAGACAAAAGGGATGATTTAAATGTAATTTATTTAAATAATTCCAAGCTATAAAAATGGACTACAATTATAAAAAAGATATAAAAGAAATAATAGCTCAGTTAAAAAGACCAACTACTAAAGTTACTCAATTAAAAAATCAAAATCTTTATATACAAAGTAATAATCAAAGTCAACAAAAAGGAGCGATGAAGCTGTTTTCTTCTATGGGAGCTAGGGTTGCAATGACTCTTTTTGTTGGAGGCCCACAGAGCCATAGGACAGATGCATGAAGTGTTGGGTAGAAGGAAACATTGCTGCATCTAGGTGAAAATAACGCTGTGCTGGGTGTGCTCTATCACGAGACTGGTTTTAGGGAGAGTGCTGGTGGAAGCTAGGCATCGAGGAAGGCAACTGATGTTTTGAAGGCCAACATAGCGTTGATTTTCCTGCAGGATGAGCTTGAGGATGAGGTATTGCATAATGTCAAAGTGTTTTCAAAATTAGGATTGATTGGAAACTTCAAGGGTTTTTGGCCACGTCTGTGTGATCTCCATAAATGGATTTCTAAACACTGGGAGCCGATTGTGGATGTGTTCAAATCCACCCAGCTTCTAGAGGATATTTTATTGTTGTTTTTGAATTTGTAGCTGATAGAGATAAAGTTTTGTGTGATTATTTCTAGAATTGGGAGGATAAATTTGCTCTGTCCTTGAAGCCATGGCATCCGGTGTTCAATCCCGTAGCAAAGACTTTTGATAAAGTGCCCCTATGGGTGAGACTCCCAAACTTTCCTCTCCATTTCTGGTTTGAGTCTTGTTTAGAGGCTATAGGAAATTATTTAGGGGATTTTTTGATGATTGATGAGGGTTCCTCAAATATTTTGCACTCCACCTATGCCCATATTTTGGTGGAGATGAAAGTATTAAAGACACTCCCAGAAGAGATCTCAATAAATACTTCCAAAGGATGCTAGGTACAACCCTTGGATTATGAAGGGGTACCATTTTGACGCAGGAGATGCTTCCAAACTGGGCATCTTGCTGCACAATGTGCAAAGCCTAGATGGCTCAAACCAATGACTTGGTGGTAGGATGTCTGGCACAACCACAGTAGGAGGCTCCTCAAAGAGAACAATCCAAACTGTGCAACAAGAGTAACACAATGAAAGAAACACAAAATATGGAGGCAAATGCAAATGAAAATAATCTCATTAAAAAAATCTCAATTACATTCGACCGACAACATCCAGGCTTATAGATTTGCCTCACAGGCCTGATCAAACATGCTAAAAAATACAACATTTTAACATGCTCCTATATGTGAGTTGAATATTACAATCGGATCTCTATTATTCTTCTGGATTGAATTCTACTTGATTACTACTATTCAAATGATCAATTACAAGCTTTATATCCTATCCACAATTCTGGAAACATCTGTGTTAGCCAAAGATCATCACATTATCCAAGGAGAGAAAATGTAACGTGCACATGAATAGGCCATCCTCAAATTTGAATTACTCTTCAATAGGTGCATAAGATGAAGTGTGGACCTATAATGAAGGTTTGGGACATTACACGGAACAATTAAAATCACACCATTAAGATCCGCAAGTCACGGGGACAATCCACAATGGTTGAATTGGCCAAAAAATTTGAAATTATTCTGGTGTCAGTTCAAGAAACTACCATGAAATTTGGAAGTGACAACTTGTCGAAAAAAGATCCAATCACGCACAAATCTTCGAACAAGGAAAATGAACATGTCAACGATGTACACAAAGATCCATAGGGTCTAGTGAGCAAAGATGACGAATCCACCAACATGAACTGAGCAAGAACAAAACAAGAAAAAAAATTGAAAGAAAATATTTTTTGGTTGATGCAAGATTGCCAAAAACCAAGGATGCTCCTGCATCAAACATCTGGGGTTATTGAAAAGTGAGTCCCTCACTTTGCTGGGGCTAAAGGAAAACCAAGATGGTCTACCTTAGCCAGAGAAATCCAAGAAGAATCCTCTACTGGTCTACCTTTCCACTTCACAAGATATTCTTTGTACTATCTTCCACATGTCTTCCTCCCATCTCTAGCATCCAAAATCTCTTCTATCTCATCTGATTGCTATTTAGGAAACTGATTCTCCAAATTTGTTTTACTATCTTCACTGAACTTTGCTTCATGGTACTAATATAGTTCTGCAATGTTGAATATAGGTGATATACCCACACCTTCCAATAACTCCACTTCATATGCATTTCCTGAATCAAATTTCCTCAAGATCTTACAAGGTCCAAACTTCCTCATCTTCAGCTTGTTGTATGTACCAACTGGAAACCTTTCCTTCCTCAAATATACCATCACATCATCTCCAACTTCAAATTCCTTATGTCTCCTCTTTTCATCTACTTTCTCCTTATACTTATGGTTCATGTCTTCCAATTGCTGTTTCACTTGAGTATGCACTTTCTTCATTTTTTCTACAAATTATTCTACTTATGCACTCCTCTTGTCTTCCATACTGATGTCTCTCAACTCTGATATACCTCTAGGATGAACTCCAGTAACAATCTCAAAGGGTGTCTTTCTTGTACTCCTGTTCACTTAATTATTGTAAGCAAACTCTTCTTGTGCAAGGACTAAATCCCAACTCCTAGTATTCTCTCCAACCAAGCATCTTAGAAAATTCCCTAAACTCCTATTTACTACCTCTGTCTATCCATCAGTCTGTGGGTGAAAACTAGAACTGAAATTCAAATCTATTTTCAACTTCTTCCAAAGTGTTCTCCAAAAGTAACCAACAAACTTTACATCAAGGTATGAAACAATACTTCTAGGTAACCCAATCAATCTGACCACTTCTTTGAAAAAAAAGTCTGCTACATGTACTGCATCTGTTGTCTTCTTACAAGGTATGAAATGTGCCATCTTAGAAAATCTATCTACCAGGTCACCAATACAGAATCATTACCTCTTTCTGTCTTCGACAAACCAAGTATAAAATCCATACTGATATCCTCCCAAGGTCTCTCTGAAACTATCAAAGGCTTATACAATCCAACATTTTGGCTACTTCCTTTTGCAACTTGACAAACTCTGCAACTCTGCACAAATCTCCTAACATCCTTATTAATTTGCGGCCAAAAGTATTTCTCTCACCAATGCTATTGTCTTATCAACTCTAAAGTGTCCTGACATTCCTACACTATGCTTCTCCTTCACCAAGTTATCCCTCATTGAAATTTGGGGTATATACAACTGATTACCTCTGAACAACATATCCTCCTGAATGAAATAATCCAACCATTGACTTCTATCCTCCAAAATAGGTTCTTTACAAGTTCTCCAAGGTTTTGCAAAATTTGGGTCTCCCTCATGCAATTCAACTCATCAAAGCCTATTACCTCCACTCTCATCTTTGTAAGTAAATTCCTTCTCCTAATCAAAGCATCAACAACTCTATTTGAATTTCCAATCCTATGCTTCAAAATAAAAATATAACTTTGCAAGAATTCTACCCATCTCATATGTCTCTAATTCAACTTAACCTGATTGTTCAAATATTGCAATGCCTGATGATCCGTATACAAAAAAAATTCCTTAGGAAATAAATAATGTCTCCACTTCTTCAAGGCTTGAACTATAGCATAAAAATCTTGATCATACACTGAATATATTCTCCTAGCATCATTCAATTTCTCACTGAAATAAGCTACAAGTCTCCCTTCTTGACTAATACTGCTCCAATTGCATTTCCATTTGCATCACAGTCTACTTGAAATACCTTATTGAAAACTGGTAAAGCTAACATAGGCTGCTCAGTCACCTTCTGCTTGAACAAATCAAAAATTCGGCCTGCTCCAGACATCCACCTAAAATCCTTCCTATCTCCTCTCATTGTTTCTGTCATAGGACTGCAAATAGAATTGAAATTCCTAATGAAATTTTGGTAGAAAATAGCCAATCCATGAAATGATCTTACCTCTCCAATGCTATCTGGTGTAGGCCACTCAACAATTTCTCTTACCTTCTCAGGATCCATCTTCTATCCATCCACATATATCACAAATCCTAGATATACCAACTCCTTCTTCATGAAACTACACTTCTTAATGTTTATCAACAATTGCTCTTCTCTCAACCTCTACAAAACTTGTCTTATATGCAACAAATGTTCTTTCCTACTCTTACTAAAAATAAAGATGTCATCCAAATACACAATCAAAAACTTACCCAAGAATTTCTTCAATACCCCATTCATCAACCTCATGAAAGTACTCGATGCATTTTTCAATCCAAAAGGCATCACCAACCACTCATATAATCCTTCATTTGTCTTGAATGCTATTTTCCACTCATCCCCTTCTCTAATTCTAATATGATGATATCCACTCTTCAAATCTATCTTTGTAAAGTACTTAGCTCCACTTAAACAATCCATAATTTCATCCATCCAGGGCAAAGGAAATCTATACTTCATTGTGATCTTATTTATGGCTCTAGAATCTATACACATTCTCCATTCTCCATCCTTCTTAGGTGCTAACACAACAGGTACTGCACATGGACTTAAGCTTTCTCTGATCAAACCCTTCCTCAAAAATTCTTTCATTTGTTTATTCAAATCCTCACTCTTTGTCAGTGTCATCCAATGTGCTACTTTATTAGGAAAAAATCATTATGCAGTGGAGAAACATGTTGGGATGAAGGAAGAGTAGGGCAAGAGCTGCCCTTAGGTTGTGAGTAAGTCTGAACTGCTTCAGCCAAATAGGGTTCTAGATCAGTTGGGGGGTTGGGTCATGTTGAGGTGCCTATCTCAAACTGTGCTGATGCCGAGAGAATTGAGGAAGGTGTGGCTGAGCAAAACCATCACAGCGCTAAAAATTTGGAGTGTAGGGAGAAATTAGGCCCGGTGAGGGTGCATGAAAAAGGGGAGGTAAATAGAGATGTAGAAGGTCAGTGTGGGAAAGCAATGGGTGGAGAGAATGGAGAGGCATGGACACATCATTCTATATATGAAGAATGGAAGAAGGAGGCTGGAAAGATGGAGGGGGGTTGGCTTGTTGTGAAGGGGAAGAAAAACAAGAAGAGAATGAAGGAAACCTTTGATATGGTTCTTCGATCACAAACTAAGGGAGGAACCAAGGGAAAATTCCATGTTTGATTGTTCTTTATCCCTTGTTACAGAGTTTGTGGTTTGTTGTTATGGGTTTTGGTCTTTCTGTTGGTTTCCTTTCTTTGGGGAGATGGTTCCCCTTGTAACCATCCCTGTTTCGGGGCAAGTTAAATCCCAATCTTTTCTCTTGAATAATTTTAAATCTTATTACCGAGCCAAAAAAAAAATCAAAGTCAACAAAATAGGATGTACAATGCTCCTAGACCACTAAGACCATGGAACAAAAGGTTGAATAATGAGGGGATAGCTTCACCACTAGAAAAATTAAACTTTTCAAATAATAGCCAATCGTCAAAAGTTAATTTGGTAAAAATAGCATTAAAAAACTAGTGCAAGATTCACAAAATTAATGCACATACAAAAGTAGATTATCCACAATTCAAAATTACATCAAATATTTTCCCGGTAGGAACATTTAGTAATAAAACATTTGAGTCAAACTTCCCACAAGGAAATGAAAATTTTCTAGTCAAATATGATTCTGCAATGGTTTTGGAAAGTTGTGTTGGTTTAGAACAAAAGGAATTTGATAGGACATTTGAATTTATAATACATTCTTGTGTAAGTATGATTATGCTATGATGCTTGAAACATACATTTTTCCATATCAAGATGGTAATACACCAAAAGATGAAGCTGATGAAGTTTAGGATTTTTAGCAATATCAAAAGACACATGGTTACAATTTGAGGAGTAATACCAATAATAATAATCCAAAAGGATGACTGACTACGTCAATACCTCCTAGTAATTATAGTACTCCTCAAGATCTATAGTAAATCTAGTAATAATCCTAAACCACCAAGATTAATGCCTCAATCATCTAATTCTTTTAATCCTACATATTATGGAAATTCAATGACAAATAAACATAATAATTTGGTAAGCTATTTAGCAGATGAGATTAAAAAATTTAAGATTAACTTGTCTTTATTAAAATTATTAAAAACTCTAATAACTAAAAGATCTTTTATAAGATCATTACAAGATGTTGTCCCTAACGATGGTTTATCAGTTAAAGAAGTGTCAATCAAGGACACTTGTAAAAATGAAGGACAAAAAATATTGTACCTTTTGCAGATGCTCATGTAGCTCTATACAAGGGTGAAACCAAATCACCTTTTCTACTAGCACTACGAATATTTGGAAAAAATTTACATAATTTTTTAGTAGATTTAGGAGCTTCAATAAATGCAATGCCTTTTATCATATGCCAGATGTTAGGATTAGCTCTAGATAAATCTTTAAAATAGGTAATGCAATAAAAAAAATTGTGGTAAATATAGTGGGAGAAATCACTAACATTCATATGCAGTTAACATCTAATCCTAGAGTGCAACAATTTATAGATATATATGTCGTTGATATTCTTGACATGTACGAGATGTTACCGAGTAGAGATTGGCCAAAAAATTTAAATGGCTACATGGCCACCAATTTATTTTACATGTGGTTACCTTGGAGAGGAATTCCAAATCAAATCAAGATAGAGAGGGAACCCCGATGAAACATATAATTATAGAGTATAATTAGAGAAATGAAATCCTTTAAATGGATGTTGAACCAGGGGTTTATATTCTCAAAACCAAAGAAGTTCAAATTGAGGAAATATATATGTTTTATTTGAGTATACATGATCAATTTAATCCAGGAATTGATGTGCCAATTGAATCTCATTACGATTCCTCTAAAGGAGAAGACAATTTTTTAGATAATTTTAAAAACTTGTTTCAAAAGAAGCTAAAAATGCAAGCAACAAAATGAATCCATGAAGAATTCACTGTTAAATAAACAAAGATATTAAACAGGAGATTAATGTGAATGAAAGTATCAAATGGTGACAAATTTTTTAATCACCATGTTCATCAAGAAAAAGGTTAGGAAAATAAATGAGACATCAAGTGAAATAATAAAATTGCTAAAATATAGACCAAATGATGTAAGTCAAATAATTCCTAAGACTCCTAGTCCCAAAGATGTAAAATATCAGATGTGGACCCTCAAATTTTATGGTTCAAAGTCTAAACAGGGAGTCAAGGTAGGATTAGAGCTAGTAAGTCCCTATGAGAAGTCCTATTTAGTCACATGCATATTTCAGTTTCATTGTACCAATTATGTTGCTGAATATGAAGCTCTTACCCATGGATTGTTGCTAGCTATCAAAAATAAAGTTAAAATGCTAAGAGTCTTTGGAGTCTTTGAACTTGTCATAAAATAAATTAGGAAACAATATATTTGTAATTATAGATGATTATCTAATTATAAACATCAAGTGTGGGACTTAATTTAAAATTTTGATGCTTTTAATATTACTCATATCCCAAGAAGACAAAATCAAAAGGTTGATGCCTTGGCTACTACTGCTAGCACCTTAGAGCCATTAGAAGCATCAAATTTAAATATGTTTACAATAAATCTATTTCTAATTGCATTAATACCAAACAATGTTACTCATTTATAAGTATTTGAGGATGGCCACCATATCCTTGATTTTACTACCAATTTGAGCATATTCAAAGCACAAGTGATTGATGAAGACAATAGGCCCGACAATGAAATAGAGGATAATAATACAATCAATCTAAAAGATAACACCATTCCAAGGGGAATGATTAAATTAGAGTGATTATTCGATCTTGATCAAGTAGTTTAACAAAAGCATTTTCCAAAGATAGACAAAGATGCCTACAAGTCATATAATATGAATAAAAAAGATGATCCTAGGAACATCCTCATCGGTAGAGTATGTATTGAAGAAGAATAAAAGAATATCGCTAAAACTCTTAGGGATTATCAACATGTCATAGCATGGACTTATGAAGACTTAAAAAATTATGACACTTCAATCATTACACATACAATTCCGTTGAAACCAGGAGTCAAACATTTTTAGAAAAAAAATAGAGGCTATTCAATGTATTAATATAATCATTTTTCCTATAAGGTATCTACGTGGGTAGTTGGTCTAGTACTTGTCCATAAAAAAGTGAGGATCTATGTTTGTGCATCAATTTTTGTAATATCAATAAGTTGTCCAAAAACAATAATTATCCTTTACCATCGTTAGATGAAGTTTTATAGATTTTTAATGAGTTTCAAATGATGTTGTTCAAGGATAGATTTTTAGGGTACAATCAAGTAAGGGTTGAAAGAGAAGATAGAATAAAAGTTGCATTCATTACAAAATGGGTAACTTTCACATACAAGAAGATGCCATTTTGTCTTCTCAATGTAGGAGCTACTTTCCAACAAGTGATGAATTTTTATTTTAAGGATTTGGTTGGAAAATGTATCACATATATGAATGATCTAATAATTTTCTCAAAGAACATAGGAGATCACATTGATGATCTCAGGAAAGAGTTACATAAGTGTAAAAAGTTTGGGATATCATTGAACCCCAAGAAGCTTATATTTGGGGTTACTAAAGATAAACTTCTAGGTCATGTTATATCAAAAATAGGTATTTCAATTGACTCAAACAAAGTAAGCATATTGATGAAAATTCAATCTCTTGGGAGTAAGAAAGAATTGAAATCTTATTTTGGTAAGATTAATTTTGTCCAAAAATTCATTATAAGATTTGTTGAGATAGTTCAACCATTAAATGATATGTTAAAAAGGATGCTAAAATTGAGTGGAATTCAGAGACCAAAGCTTCTTTTGAAAGCATAAAAGGAGTGATTGCTAAGGCTCCAATGTTAACAAGCTCAGACTATACTCAACCATTTTATATTTAGTCATTTGCATCAATTCATACTTGTGCTATAGTATTAACTCAAAGTGGAGATAATAAAAAAGAATGACCAATTGCATTCATGAGTTTTCCTTTCAAAGATGCTAAGATTAGGTACATAGATGTAGAAAATCAAGCCTTTGTCCTAGTTAAAGTAGTGAGAAAATTTAAGCACTATATTCTCCATAGTCAAGTTAATGCTATTATATCCAATTCAACAATAAAATGTTATTGATGTAGAATGAATTAGGAGAAAATAGGGCCAAACGGGTCACTGTCTTACAATAATTTGATATTGAAATAACACCCATGCAATTATTTTGTGGGCATGCACTGGTTAGATAAATTATAGTTAGTAATATCTAGTAGATGTAATAACACAAGATGATTGGTATGCAAACATAGTATATTACTTGATAACCAATAGTTATCTGGCAAGCATGCTTAGAAAAAGAAGAAGAGCCCTTAAAATAAAAGCTCACAATTATATGGTCAAGGGAGGAATTCTATTTAACAAGAATCATGAGGGAATTTACTTGAGATGTTTGAATCACTAAGAAGCAAACAACGTATTGCAAGAACTTCATAAAAAAATTGGAACAACCCATGGAGCCCCTTTGGTTACCTCTCACTTAATATTAAGACTAGGCTATTACTGGCCTAATATATTTAAAGATATGTTTGAACATGTAAAAAAATTTCTATACTTGTCAAACAACTACAAATAAAGGGAGATATATAACTTAGTCCTTACAACTTGTGATGGAAATGTGGCCTTTTGCGCAATGGGGCTTATATTTCATTGGAATGATTAATCCTCCATCATCTGCATGGCATAGGTATGTACTTACAGTAATTGATTATTACTAGGTGGAATAAAGAAATATGCAAAAAATAATGCAAAAAAGAAATAGTGATCAAATTCCTAGAAGAAAAATGACTGAGGAGAAATGGAGGCATCTGTGCGAGCGCTCATGATCCTCTCAGCCCAAGCTGCATGCTACGCTTGGTGCTTGCATGTTCAATCTTTTGGTGAGATCATTTTTGTTGTGAGGATATCTGCTTGGGGGGGGGGGTTTGTGTGTTCGGGGTGGTGTGTCTTTCTTTTCGTGTGCTCTTTTTCCTTGTTTTTGCAGGCCTTTTAGCACTGCTTTCCTCCTTTTTGTTGTTCCGTGGAGGGTGTTGTGGGGCTGGCTCAACTTGTGTTGGGTATGTGAGCGTTTCCTTGGGCTCGAGCTGCTACTTGGGATGTAGGGAGGTTGTGTTTGGTTTGCCTGGGATCTTTGTGAGTTGTGTTGAGGACTATTGGAAGTAGCATGTGTGTGGTTCAACCTTGGCTCTTTTCTATTGCTAACAGTTGTGTAGTGTTGGCTTATCCATAAGGGTTAGTCTTATTTTTTGTATTGCAAGTCTTATTGGTATCCCTATGTTGAAACCTCCTTTGTTCAAGGGGCCTGAGGGCTTGCATGCCTGTTTAGGGTTGTCATTTGCAATAATGGTGCAAGGGGAGTCATCTGGGGTGAGCCCCTAGATGGATTTTCGAGCTGCGTTTGCCTCAAAACTTACTTCACAGGTAGAGAAAATATATGATAACAACCTTTTTTCATCAGATCTGGAGAAGATTGAGATGGGTTCGTCAGGGGGGTCATAGATTTCGAAGATTAATGGGTGCTTGGAAAGGTGCAAGGAGAGGTTGAATTTGGTGATTCCGATGGAGATGCTGGTGGAGGATATTGATTACTACTCATGACATTCTCTTTACTGCAAGTTCCTAGGATTGAAAATCTCATTGCAATTTTTGGAATCCTGGGCTCAGAGGACATGGATGCCAGTGGGGGAGATGGAGATTTGGCTCCTGGTGAATAAATATTTTATAGTTACATTTGATTGCATGGATGATAGGATTAAGGTGTTTGAAGGAGGTCCTTACTTTTACAACTAGTTGGGCTTGTTTATTAAACCATGGAATGCGGGCTTCAATCTAGTTGAGGAGCTTCTGAGTCGGGTTCTAGTTTGGGTTTGACTGTTGAGGCTCCCGGTTGAATGTTTGTGTGATGATGTTTTGCATTTATTGGCCTTGATGCTTGGTAGATTGGTGAGTTCTTTGCAGCAGACACAGTTCAAAAAGGTAATGACATATGCCCAATTTTGTGTGGAAATTGACAAAAGTAAACCATTGCCAGATTCTATAGAAGTGTGTGCAGGATCTTATTCATGGGTGCAACAACTAGAATATGAGACCTTACCTTTTTGATGCTATCTTTGCCACGAATATGGCCACTTACAGTGTAGATGTCCAAGGGCCAAGCCTTTAGAGGCTCACTCTTCTCAACCTCCTCGTACTTTACCTAGGGTTGATAAGGGCAAGGATCCTATTCTGGGTGGTGGTGATGGTGGTGATGGTTTTGTTCCTGTAAGGACTCAAAACATAAATAAGGTGCAAAAAAGGACTCTGAAGGAAAGGCAGGATGATGAAACTTTTAACAAATTTGAGGTGTTGGATGATCTTAGCCAGTAGGAAGTGAATCCGGGGTTGTTAAATTTGGATAAGGGGACTTTGGGTACTAGATAGCATAGACCTCCTATGGAGGCTATGTAGGTTTACCAACAGGAGGTGAATCCAGGCTTACCATGCTTAAAGTAGGATGTGGGAGGTTCAGGGCAAGAGGGGCTCAGTTCTAGGGTTCCTCTTGCTTCATAGGATGATGGGACCTTGAATTTGGACACAAATTTGCAGATGGGGGCTCAAGAGGAGTTGTGTCCTTCTGCTGTAGTTTTGAAGGGTGGTGAGGATTTGTCTCATCCCTTGAGGAGAGCAGGAATAGAGGTATGTAACAATAGTAAGTCATCTCCCCAATTGATTCTTATGAAAAAAGATCTTAAGAAGGCGGGGGGGTGGAGAAAGTTTCTAAGCTTGGTAGGAAGTAATATTTTTAAGAAGATTAAAATGATAGGAGAGACTTTGGTGGAGTTAGGGTCAGTCAAGACTCTAGATTCTCATTTCTTGAGCCCCTTGAAATGATTTTTATATCATGGAATGTTATGGGCTTGAATAGTGGCCCTTGACAAAAAGATATTAGGGAATTGGTTAGATGTCATTCTCTTGATGTTCTTTTCCTATAGGAGACTGAGCTTTCTATTGAGTGTATGATGGGCTTAGTACCTAAGCTATGGAGGAATGGTGAATGCTAATGCATTGGTGCTCAAGGGTCTTCAGGCAATGTGGCTTTCTTATGGAACCCTTAGAATATTTTCCCCCAGTGGTGGGTGTCCTTTAAGTCCTCTCTCTCCATGGTGGCTTCTTGTTTTGAGATGAGGGAATTTGTTCTTTTTTCGAACATGTATGCACCTGTGGAGCTACAGGGAAAGAATCTCTTATGGTCCAATATTTGATCAGTTCTTAGCATGGCTCCTTACCATCCTTGGATTATTGGGGGTGACTTCAATGCTATTACTGAGCTTGCTGAGAAGTGGGGTGGTACTGCGAGGTTGGAGCCCTCTGCACTGTTGCTTTAGGACAATATCTCAGCCCTAAATCTTGTTGATATCAAGCTTGGCAACGAACAATTTACTTGGAACAATCAGAGGGTTGGTGATAATTTCATTTTAGAACACTTGGATTGATTCATGGTCTCTTGCTTTTGGGTTGGGAGTATGCGGTCTTCTAGCTCTTAGATTTTGGATTGGAGGGGCTTGAACCATTGGCCTATAAAGCTTACAATCCTTTTTGCTCGGATGCCTCAGACTCCCTCCTTCAAGTTTCAAACTATGTGGTTGTGGGATCCTAATCTCCATGGAAATGATGCTTAGTAGTGGAGGTATGGTAGACCTTCCTATGGTACTACAATGTATGTATTTGCTAAGATTCTTCAGTTTGTCAAGTATCAGCTTAAGTGTTAGAACCAACAATGCTTTGGAAATATTTTTCATGAGAAGTTTGTTGCACAGGTTAAGTTGGATGGTATTACAAGGATAATTAGGGAGAATGGGGTGACTAAGAATATGTTGCGGGAGGAGTCAAGGGCCTTGAAATATTTGGAGGAGTGGGAGTTGCGGGAGGAAGTCTTTTGGAAACAGAAAGCAAGAGTTGAATGGCTCCAAGAAGGAGATAGAAATTCTTCTTTCTTCTTCAATTTTGTGAAGGCTAGGCATCATGGGAACTCTATCCCTATTTTGGTCAATGATAGGGGAGAGAATTTTTCCTCATTTCATGATACTTCAAATGAAGATGTACAGTATTTTACCTCCTTATTCAGGGAGGACTCATAGGGTAGTTCTGTGAAGGAAGCTCAGGTCCTTTCTTGTATTCCTTCCTTGGTTTCTATGGAAATGATGGATCATCTTATGGGAGAGATTTCTCTAGAGGAGCTAGAGGGGACTATGTTTTAGATAAAGAAAGGAAAATCCCTAGGCCTTGATGGTTTCCCGATTGAATTCTTTCAAGAGTTTTGGGAGATTATCAAGTTGGAATTATTGGCGGTGGTCCAAGAATCACAAAGGAATAAGTAGATGTTAAAGGCTCTAAATTCTAATTTCCTTGCTCTCATTCCCAAGTGTGAGGGGGAAGATAGGTTAAGTTGCTTTCATCCCATATCACTTTGCAATGTTGTTTATAAGATCATTTCCAAGCTAATTGCTGATAGACTGAAAAAGTGGCTTAAGGTGCTCATTTATGAGGAGTAGAGTGGTTTTGTGGAGGGTAGGAAAATTTTGGATGGAGTTTTTATTGCAATGGAGACCATTCATTCTATGGACAAATCCAAAGAAAAGGCTATGTTTATCAAGCTTGCTATGGCTAAGGCGTACGATAGAGTCCGATGGTCCTTCCTCTAGAAGGTTTTGTTGGCTTTTGGTTTTGGAGAAGAGTGGATTCAATGGTCATGAGCTGTGTTACATTAGTCTCATTCTCCATTTTAATTAATGGGGAGAACTTTGAGCTTTTCGATGCTTCTCGTGGATTGAGGCATGGTGACCCTCTCTCTCCTTACTTGTTTCTTTTGCTAGTTGAAGGTTTGGGATGCTTATTGAGAAGACATGTGGAGTTGGGCCTCATTTAGGAGTGGCACTAGGGAGGTGATTTACCTTCACATTTCCATTTGCAGTTTGTGGACGACACAACTTTGATGGGCATGACCACTATTCAAGAATCTATGAATCTGTGTAAGGTTCTGGATATATATCTTGTGGCTTCAGGACAATTAATCAATGAAGATAAGTCTTCCATCTTTTTCTTCAAAACTTTAGATTCCATTCAAAGGAGAATTGCTCATATTTTTTGGTTTAAAATTGGGTCTCTTCCTTTGTCTTACCTTGGGATTCCTATCTCAGTGGGAAAGTTACCAAGGGAGTCATGGAAACCTATCTTGGATAAATTTCATGCGAAAGTTACTCATTGGACCAATCGTTGGCTGTCCTTTGTGAGCTATGTTTAGCTGCTTAAATTTGTGGTTCAAGCTCTCCCCATCTATTGATGTATGATTTAGGTGGCCCTGATGGGTTTTGTTAGGGAGTTGGACTCCTTAGCAAGACAATTCTTATGGGCTGGCAACTTGTTGTCTTCTAAATGGGGCCTATTTAAATGGGATACTGTGTGCTGCCCAAAGTAGTATGGTGGTTTGGGGTTAAGGCAGTTGTCTCTGGTTGGTATGGCTTTGGTAGCTAAACTTTATTGGCGTATTGAGCAGGATCAGACTTGGGCCAGGATTTTATCCCATAAGTACTTCCAAGGTATCCCTCGGAAAGATGTCCCTCGCTACCCTCTAGTGGGAAAGGGCTCAGAAATTTGGACTACACTCAAGAAAGGAGCCGCGCTTGTCAAGGATGGCTTCTTTTGGATATGCAAACAAGGGATGGAGGTTTAGTTTTGGTATGATTGTTGGGATGGCTACCCCCCATTATTTCTTAGTTTCCTAATTTGTTGAACTTGTGCCAGAGATTCTTTGATGTTGGTTGGTCGAGGGTGAGTGACTTTAAGTTGCTTTCTTTCCAAGGGTAGTTGGTGAGAGAAAGGTGGAGGAATCTCGATGAGTAGCCGATGGTGGGTATGGCAGAGGAGTGTGTGGTGCTTCATAATATTCTTTCTAGCAGACGATGTAGTTCCCTCATGGATGAGGATGTTCTTTCTTGGTATCCTAACCCAAAGGGTACTTACACTGTTGCTTTTGGATACCAGATGCTACTTTCTTAGAGGATCAAGGGGGTGGAAGTTCCTTGGTGGAAGGTGTGGAATAAGTTTTCTTGGCTGAAGTGAAATTGCTTTATTTGGAATTTGGCTTGGAATAGGTGTTCGATAAGGGATAATATTCAGAAGCGGGGTTTTCAGGCCCCCTATATGTGTGTTCTTTGTGGATGTGGTGAGGAGGATTCCTCTCATTTGTTTTTTTGATGTCCCTTTACTTTACAACTCTGGAATTTTTGGTGGGGAGTATGGAACAACCCTTGTGTTCATGCCTCCTCCTTGGTGAATTTTTGGACTAGCTTGGGAAGACCACCCTCATTGGCTTCCTTTTTGTAGGATGTATGGTATGTTGGGCCTATTTTCATATGGTGGTAGGTTTGGCTAGAAAGGAATAGGAGGATTTTTAGAGGTGAAAACCTACGGGTCCAACAGGTGTGGCACAAAATTTTATGTATGATTCATGAGATGATTGAAGCTAAGGGAGAGGTGGTGTTTCCACTAGAGAGAAGGGATGTAGAGATGGTGGATAGGTTGGGTATCCATGAGTTATCTCTAACCTATGGTTGTTGTAGGAGAGGAAGGAAAGTGAGGAAACAAGTCCAAAGAATGGGAAGCTGGAATCCTCCCTAGTTGGCACGTTGAAGGTTAATACTAATGGTTCTTCCAAAGGCAATCTAGGACTTGTTGGACTTGGTGGGGTTGGTAGGGACTCTTCTGGTTCATTGGTTTTCCTCTTTTCTATCCATAAAGGTTTGCAGACTGTCAACCTTATGGAAGGTTTGGTGATCCTCTATGCTTTAGAAAGGGCCTATGCTTTGGGGTGGTGTAGGTTTATTTGTGAATTAGATTCTCAGGTTTTGATCAACTTGCTTAATGAATAGAAGGTGTTTGATGTTAGCTGGTAGTTGGCGGTGATGGTGTAGCAGATTTTGCAGATTGGTTCCTTGATGGAAATGGTGTCTTTTGTCCATATTCCAAGGGAGTGGAATAGGATAGTTGATTTCCTAACCAAATGGGCTTCTAAGTACTTGGATGGTTGGAAGATTGAAGAATGGGCGCAAGTCCCCCATGAGCTCTATCTGAACTTGGAGAGGGTTCTTGCTAAGGACAACATTGGTGTTGGTTCTAGTTGATTTAGTCTCTTGCTCTATCTAGCTTGTTCTTTTGGGTTTCTTTGGGCTTTAGCCCTTTGCTTTATTGTAATACTCTTTTCTGAAGTTCAATAAAGTTTTTACCCCTTTTTATTAAAAAAAATTCCTAGAAGAAAATATCACTACAAGATTTGGAGCACCATACTCTCTAGTATGTGAAAATGGCCCTACTTTTTCTTCGTTAAGATTTTCTAATTAGGCATCTAAGTATGGCAAAAATTATTTTTTTCTTCTAATTATTATCCACAAGGAAATGGGCTAGTAGAATCAACTAATAAGAACTTTTTAGATGTAATTAAGAAATTGGTTGAAAATAATCATAGGGAATTACATTCTTTATTAAAATTCACATTGTGGGTAGACAAAACAAGGATAAACTCTACATTAGGAAACTCTCTGTACCATTTAGTATATGGAATCAACCCTATATTACTAGTTAATCTAAAAATTACCACTTAGAAATTTTCCCAAGAGTACCTAGGCCTAGATGATAAGATGGAAGCTAGGTTGTTATATTTGATGTATTTAGAAGAAAAATGTACAAAATCGATTGATCATTTCACTAAACACCAATCAGTGGTAAAATGATGGTTTGATAAAAGATACAGTTAAATGATTTAAAATATATCACTTAGTCCTGTGTTGACCAAGATCATGAACAAAAAGGTGACTATAAAAAATTTGAAAAATTATGAACAGGTCTTTATCAAATCTCAAATTTTTTAGGAGACCATACATATAGGTTGAAAGCTTTAATTGGTGAAGATGTTCCATTGCCCGCCAATGGAAAATTTATTAAACATTATTTTTAACCTTACAATTGTTGTTCTACTTATGTATATATGTAAATAGGTGTGATTTTGTATAGGTTTGTTTTGGTTTGATTTTTTTTCTTTGTTTCTTGTTTATTTTAATTAGATTTTTTGGGGTTTTCTTCATTTTTTGGAATTTGAAATGGGGTACAACTAGCAACCTATGGAAATATTTTGAAGAAGGAAGTCTCAAATTCTTGAAATGGTTATAAAATTTATGAAGGTTTGTAGTCTTCTTGATTATTTCTTATTCAAACATCACCTGAGTTTCATTTTATTTAATTTAGGAAATTCATAAAGCCTTTGTGGGATTGCATATTTATCAAAACAATTTTTTTTATGATTAGTTTGGGGATATAATTTGTTTGCATTGGTTAAAAAATCTAAAGGTTTTGCTTTGTTACCGCTATGATTCAATCTAATAGTAGGATTTAAGGCCAACAAGTTAAAAATAAAAGAGCTCTCAAAGAAATATCAATAGAAAAAGAAGAGAAAGAAAAGAGAAAAGATAAAATCAACTCTTTAGGTCATCCAAACATCTCTATCAGGGTTATGAATGCCTAGTTGGTAGTAGAGCTATGTTTGGGGGAATTATAGAGATAACCTTGTAGGGGATATGGATGTTTGACTGGAAACAAGGCTCTATCCAAGGTTGGCTTAAAAGGTTAAACCAATCTATGTAACTCAATATAATTTTTTTCCATGCTTAAGCTTGTTATATAAGAGAAGGAATGAATCACATCCCCACACTTAAGCCCATATAACCATTTTTTATTACCTCAGCCAAAATAAATTAATTCATGATGGGCAGGGAAATAATCCCAATTATGAAAGTTAGAAAAATATAAAGTTTTTTCATTTCCAAAATTTATGTTCATTTTTGTTCAATTTGTTTCTTTGGTTTCTAGTTGTTGTGGGGTCTCACAACACACCCTAATTTTCTTCTGTAGAATGGAAACTCCCTCTTTTTTTCTTTTTCTTAGTTTGGAGGAAGTGTTAAAATTTAGGTATATTCATAGGTCATGAGTTTTTGGTCTTGTGATGTGCTATTTTGAAAGTAAAAATATAGGGATTATCTTAAAACAACATTGTTTACCTTTTGGAGTCACTCAAAATTGTTTAAAATGAGAAAGTGTGTTGTTTTGGGAATTTTGGGTCATGTGGAACCAGATATGTCACTTTTGTGTGTTCCATATATAGTAAGGTAATATATCTGATAAGCTAGTCTATTCGATAGCAAGGTTTTGACCCACAAACCCTTAAGTATTTCCATCATAACCCAACATAAGGTCTTAGGTGAAGTATGAAGTTCCATAACTCAGACCTGAAATATTAATTGATTGGAATTTATTATAAAGTCAAGAATTAAAGTTGATCCTGAACTGGATGCATAACTTTCTTATCCAAATCCAAATATCAATGGAGGTTCAACAAGGGATAATTTCCCTTTAATGTACTTTTTGGATTATTTTGTCCTTATGGAACTGAATGTTGATAATTCATCATTTCCACATTTGATATGAATCCTTGAAGGTTCTTCATAGAATAATTTTGAAAGAAAAATCCCATGAAAAAATTATTTTAAAATAAAATGAGTGGGAAAATTGAAGTTCTCACCATTAATTCTCAACTGCTTTCTCATACTCACCCATTACATTAAATGAAGTAATGATCTATACACATTGGTAAGGCTGCAAAGTGTTATATTTTATACCATTAATTTTAGAAGATTACTTCAAATAAGCACAATGATATGACCCAAAATTTGTAATCCAATAAAATCAAAGAGAATTAGGGTGGGGTAAGTGCACCAAGTTGTGACATAGAAAAGGCGTCACTTTTGATTTTTACTCAAAATGACCATTTAGCGAGTGCTAAATGGATTGGATGAATGAGCCTAAGGCTTAGTATTTCAAAATGCAATTCATTTGGCGAGTGAAAAATTTGGCGCTCACCAAATGAAGTGCATCATTTAGCGGGCACTAAATTTGGCGTTATCCAAATGAATTTTATCATATGGAAAGTGCCAAATTTGGCACTAGCCAAATGAATTTCATCATTTGGAAAGTCCCAAATTTGGCGCTATCCAAATGAAGTGCTCCATTTGGATAGCACCAAATTTGGCTCTTGCAAAATGTGAAGCATGACTTTTTGCAATGCATTTTTGTGAACTCTTTCTTTTTCCCTTTCTCTACCAAGGAAACTATTCACATATGGACATTTAATTTCTTATACTTTAAGTTATATTTCATGTGTATAGTTTTAGGATGTTTGAGAGTGGTTTTGGATATCTTGGAGTTATAATGCAAATTCTAGTTTTTGGAAGATCTTATAATTTTTAATACTTAGTCAAATTTCAGTAATCAAAATGTCAAATTTTAATAATCAAGAGGTCAAATTTTAGTAATTAGCATGTCAAATTTCAGTAATCAGTAGGTCAAATTTAAGTATAAGAAAGTAAATATTCACATGTAAATTTCAACTTATACTCAAATGTTTATTTCATGTCTATAGTTTCCCTGGTAGAGAAAGAGAAAAAGAAAGAGTTCACAAAAATGTATTCAAAAAGTCATGCTTCACATTTGGTGACTGCCAAACTTGGTGCTCACCAAATGATGCACTTCATTTGGTTAGCGCCAAATGGGTTGAATTCGGAAATACCAACCAAAAGGGTTGGTTTTTTCCTTGGGCATCCAACCCAAAGGGTTGGATGACCATTTCATGCCAGGGATGTGATTTTCTAAAAAGGGTAACAAAATTTCACACATTTTGGCTGTGCTAACCGTTAGGTTTGCACATTTTTCAATGCAAGTTTATAAAAGAACCATGATGACATTAGGCTCTCTCTTACCTATATAACCATATAATATTTTAACATTTTGAATATGATAAGGTTTTCATCCATAACTTCTCTTGTTAGTGCCTCCATTTTTGTCAAAAACCAACATGTGCTAGTTTTATTATAGATTTTTACTCATTCATCAAACTTTGAAACAAATTACATTTTTATAAACTAGACTTCATTCTACATGTAATGAAAAAAATGATTTTTGATTAGTTTTCAAAAAACTTAGGGGGGAGCATGCTCAAATTTCATCTTTTCAAGATGTGTACACTTCAAAAATTTGTAAAATATTATATATTCATTAAAAAATTAGTCGAAATAACCGAGATAAACTACATGGTGTTAGCTAATTTCTCACCATTTAGATTTTTGAAACTCTAAAAAAGGTTAAAAGTTTTTGGGGAGGTCATAAAAAAACACTATGCTGGTTTTGTTTGAGAAAAATAGGACCACTTTTGGTGACCCTCCTTTTGAAACCCTTAATCTTCACTATTTTAAAAAAGATTAGTATCTTAGATAGTAGATTTGGAGAACTACAACTCTTGTTCTTGTTGCATCTTCAATTGAGTGTATTTGTCTTAATGTTCTCATGAACAACAAAATTTGATGATTTAAAAAAAAAGTGGCATCTCAAGAGCCATTTTTGTGTCAAAATTTGGTGCAATTTCCTGATGACCATTGAAGAAGAAAATATGTAGATTCCAAAATTTGAAGGAGTGCATAATCCATCAAATATTCCCATGTTGAAAGTTTAGTAGATTGTCATTGATATGGCTATTGGAAACATGAGCATGGGCATTATAGTGTTGTCATTGATGTCAAAATTGTGGAGTAATGTGAAGATTGATGTGCAATTGGTTTGGTGCATATAAGTGTTTGAGGAGATGGTGATCCAGTATATAGATGCAATTTTTTTGCTTCAGTGTATACCAGTTATGTTGAAAATTTGAATAAGTCCATAATACAGGTTTTTAGTGTACAATGCATCCAATTTTTGGTCTGCATTGGTATAGCTTGAATAATTTTCATATGGAATTCTAAGGTAACTTTGTTGGATTTCAGAGGACCTTAAATCCAAGGTTTCATGCCTTGATGTTCTTCGGTACAAAAATTATGATAGACAAAATATCAAGTTTTCTAGTGATAGTGTCTTTGTACAGAGTGTATGTTTGGAATGTTCTACATTCTATCATGGGATAATATTTTGTTATGTGGATTTTTGGGAGTGTTTACAAGTGTTAGTTTCATCTATGATCCAAGTGGCATGCATTTTGGAGGTATGATTGTTAGTTTGTGAATGGTCAATTAATGTATTTTGGTGTTTCCTCACTAGCGGTGTTGACCTAATAAGCTTGGGGTTGTACGGAGTTAAAGTAAGTGTTGATTAGTTATGTGGCTACTATTATAGGTCCAACCTAACCTATTTTTTTGCATTATAAGTTTTGAGTTGTGGCATGAAGCATGTTTTGGATTGACAAGTCATATTATGCACAATACATCTAATTAGGCTGACCTAATTGATGTTGTAGATGTTTGTGGATGGAATATATATAAGTATAAGATCATTTTTGTGTTGGAGAGTGATGATTAAGTGATATGTGTGAATTCCTAATAATTAGAGTGAAAATGTGATGTGAATGCAAAGCAGAGCAGAGTGTTAGAGGAGAGTAGTATGAAGTGTGTTGATTTAGTGTTTTGAGCTTCAACAAAAATGTATTTTCTGCATATTGTAGATGCACTTGTAATAGTTCAAATATTGGTTGTGTGCAACCCCTCTCTTCTATCTTTCTTTCATTCTATGGGCAGTGAATCCATCATATAGTGAGCCACCTAGTAGTGAGCCCTTCTGTAATATGTTACAACCAGTTATAATATATTGTGATCTAATCCCCACCAAGGTTTTCCCCTTTTTGGGTTTTCCACATAAACATATAGTGTTCATGTGTTATGTGCTTTTATGAATGATTTCATGGTTTCTTTCCTTACTGGGATTTGAATATGATGCTACAAATGAATATGTTTAAGAGGTTTTAAAGAATATTGATTCACCCCCCTCCCAATATTTTGAGTGTTCAACAATTGGTATCGGAGCTTGGTTCCTTGAAAGAAGCATAATCACTTGAGGAAGATTTTTGAGGTTGAAAAAATGGCTATTAGAAGATATCCTATTCCTCTGGAAGAAATTACTATAGTTAGATTCACTGAAGAAGATTGCATGTTTGACATGAATGGAGAACACAAAATAGCCCTTGATGCTCTGGAAAGGACTGAATGCACTTCAACAAAGATCTGAAGGAAAATGTCAAGGAAGTAGATGAATGCATCAAAAAATTGAGGGAGCAAACCAAGAAGTTCAGAGAAAGACAAGGAGGTTAATGAGTAGCTGAAGCAAGCAAATGAAATAATTACTAGTTTGAAAGTGCAAGTTGAAGAAGGAAAAATATTTGAAGAATGTATGAATGTCAAGGTGAAAGACAAATCTGAAGGATGTTCAAAGCTGAAACAAGAGGTTGTAAATCTGAGATCAAATATGGAAAAAGTAAAGTGTCAAGAAGAAAAAATCAAGAAGAGTACTACAATGCTTGATGAAATGATTTCCAATCATAAGGAATCTAAGGATAAATGTGGATTAGGGTTTGAAAAAGGATAAAGTTCCAAAATAGATTAGACACCAAATACTAAAAAAAGAGCAATGAACAAAAGAATATTGAAGACAAGAAGAACAATGGAAAGTAGGTACAAAATCAAAGGAAAGACATTAAGAGACCACCCATCAAATAAACAAATGCACAAAGGTACCCATATTTTAATGGTTATTTCTATTCTTGCAATAAATTTGGAAATAAGGTTATAGAATGTAGAAGCAAAATAAATCAAAATGTTCAATCTTTTCCTGTCCAGTGTTTTACATGCAAAAGATTTGGTCATAAAGCTAGTGAACACAAAAATTAGACGATGAATGACTATAAAAATGGTAGGATTTTTCAATCTTTCAATGGCTATTGTTAAAAATGCAATGGATTTGGACATAAGGCTAATCAATGTAGATCTAGAATGAGTGAAAGTGAGCTTGTTCAAAAGAATGCCATATGTTACAATTGCAATAGACCAAGACAAATTTCCAAGTTTTGCAGAAGCAAGAATGTGAAGAAGGTTAACCTGAAAAAGAAGAATGATTAGGTGAAAAAGGTTGATTTGGTAGAAGTGAAGAAAGAGATGAACGAAATCTAGAAAAATAAAGAAGAGACAGAGGTTATGGCTGAATCTATGCTAGTATCTGATGCAGATGTTTCCTTTAGAAACTTAGTTGAGAGCTTTTGATCATGAGAGATTTAACAAAAAAACTTTAATACCCTACAAAAGATATCATGTTGGTGCCTTTAGAACATGGATATGAGGTATAGGTCGATATGCTTGACCTATTGGTGAAGACACCAATGGAAAATATCATGATACAAAATTTTGCAGAGCAATTGAAGGTGACTGTGCCTTATAGTAGGGTTTACAAGATTTATCAAATCAAACATTCAATATGAATTAGGTCAATTAAAAAAGGGTTTATAAGTGATTTCACACTTGATCTAAGTCATTTGAAAATGAGAATTCAAGGAGAAAAGAGTAGACAAGGAGAAAAGTAAATATATTCAGTGTGTGGTGTGCAAAACCCTAGCAACAAATATTTCAAGAGGTATTTTATAGTTTCCACTTTGCCCTAAGTTTCAAAAGTTCTTTGAAATTGTTACAAGATGTATACCACACATGTCAAAGTTATGGATTGACCTCATCCAAAGTTCAAATGACACCTTGATAAATCAATGGAGATAGATCTAGACAAAGCATTCTCACACATTCCATATGGTGTGATTCATACTGAGGATGTAAGGATCTACATACATGATAATTTGGAGGAGTATAATCACTAAAAGTTGGGTGATGTGTGGTTTAATAAACTTACCAAAGACCAATTTGATTTGCAACTTGAGTTCAAGAGCTTGACAAAGAAAAACCTATATTTCTAGAAAAATTTCCAAAAAAATTGCTATGTTGAGGAGTGGGTAAGATACATATTGAGCCAAATTCATGATAGGTTCATTTGGCTAGAGATACCACACATGATCAATAAAGAGGTGGTTAGGGTTGTTATGGGATTATGCTCATCTGGACCAGTTTCGGTACTCAAATCAGTCAAGAATGATGTGGTGATGAAATTGATAGGTGCAAATTTTGACAAGAGAGCTCTAACAATAAAGGAAATTGAGAAACTTGTAGTTAAGTATGCATTTATGATGATCAACTACAAAATAATTTTCACTAAAAAGGAAAATTCTGTCTCTATAACTACCATTGACAAAATGTATGAGATGGTAAAGAATGGTGCATATTATGATTTGTGTGAATTTCTTAGAGTACAATTGCTAGAGAACCTACAAAAGACTAATGACTCCATGTACCCCTTCAAGTTTGGTACTTTGATCATTTATTTTTTATTTTAATTTCTTAATGAAGTTCCTAGAATGAGTAACATAGCATGGTTGAAGGATAGACCAGTGGCATTTCAAATCAAAGACCACCTATTGAGGTTAGGTGACGAAAATGCACATGAGACTACATGATGGGGATTATTTAAAACCTTTCAAAAGAACATGTAAGCTAGAGAAAATATTCCCTAGAGCAAAGTAGAGAAGTATAAAAATGCTATCATTTTCATGGTGAGCAAGGATTATTGTATGATGGAGGTTGTTGAGCCTAGATCTGTTTGGATCCCAAAGATGAGATATGAAATAACAATGGAAGAAATTGTTGGTATGACTGATTATATGCTGACCATGCCTAGAGACAGCTCTACGGAAATATACGATATATATGAAGAGAAGTCTATGGATATGCACATGGATTAGAGGCAAAAATAGATAAAGAAAACTGGTGAGAAGATGACTGCATAGGTTGCAGAGGTAATGGGTCTATCAAAGGGACAAGTGGAGAAGGTCAAAGGAATTTCTAGCTCTTTGGGAGGTGCATATAGCATTAGAAGATTTGGAAGAACATCTACCACCTCTCTAGTTGCCCCCAAGTCCTCTAGGACTAAGCCCTTTGTTAGTAGAATAAAGAGAAAGGAGCCAACCAATGCTCTGGTAAAACAACAAAGTACTTCAAAAAAACAAAAAAGTGTGCCTATAAAAGAAAAAGGTTGCTTTGAAAAAACAACAAATAGATCCTATGAAGAGAAGAGTAAATACAAAAGCAACAAGAGAAAATTATGCAAGTACTAAAGTAGAGGAGGAGGAAGAAGAAGAAACATAACCATTAATCCAAAAAAAGGAAATCCAAAGTGTCACAAGGAGAGGCAAGTGGGAAGAAAGAAAAAATTGACATTATAGATACTGAAAATGAAGATGAGGTGGAGAAAGAAAAGGAAGGATACATAATTCAAATGAAGGAGAAGAAAACAAAGTTTGATAAATAAATGAAATCTACATAATCAAAGAAGAAGAAGAAGGATAAGTCTTCCCCTCTGATAAGAAAGCATAATCTAATGAAGCTAGAAGCCTTGGTAAGTAGAATGGCTGATTATGCAAATCTTGAGAAGTCTACTACATTGTACCCCACTTCAAATGATGTATACAAGGCAACAATTGAAGAAGCAATAGTAAGGTACATTGTTGAGTTTGATGTTAGACTAAAAGATATTTAGAGTTAGTTACTTGAAGAGTTAAATTTTGTATTATATAATAGAAGAGAAGAAGCAATGTTAAGGTCTTTTGCTTTAGAGAAAGTTAGTGCTACATTTTCTAATAATAATAGAGCTACATTAGCTCAATTTAATAATAAAGAGTTTCAAACCAAACATAGAGTAACAAAAATTATGAGCATAGATAAGGAGGATGTTGAGCAATTGAGAAATTAAATAGTTAAGAAAGTTGCCAATTTGAAAAAGAGGTTAGGCATGACTCCATACATTGAGGAGAAAATGCATAATGATGTTTTTGTTCTGGAAGTTGATGTACTAGAAGCTACATAACATGAAGATGCTCTAGAACATGAGCATGAAGTAGAGAAAGAAAATGTGACCAAAAAAGAAGAAAAAGGTACTGAAGATACCCCTTTGGTTAAGGAAGAAAATGTTAACATTCCTCCGGTAGGAGAAAATATTGTTTGAAAATATAAGGATACTGAGATGCAGAAGGAAGATACTCAAACTAGTCATATCTCTCTTCCTCCAGAAATAGAAAAGACTATAGAGTAGGAGAATGAGGTTGCACAAGACAACTTGAAGATTAATGAGGAATAAAATATAGAAAATATGCCTCCTCTAGATAACATTGATAAATTTTTTGATGATGAGAAGAAAAATGAGAAAGATTCCGACAATGCTGAGAAGAATGATGAAAAAGTAAAGACAACGTTGGTGATAAGGAAAAGACTTTGGAAAAGAAAGATGTTGAAAGTAATGAGAAGATGATTGGAGAGTCTTCTGGAACCTTTTTTGATTCATTAAAAAGTTTGTTGAGCATACATTTATAGTTCCAACCAATCATTTTTTCCTAGTTATTAAATTTTTTGATACAACATGGTTAGGTTGATATGGACAAGATGTCCCCTCTGCACAAGTTACAACTAGGCGATGCATTCCATGCCTCCACTAGGAAGGAAATTTCACAAACGCATCAAAAGAGTGCAGAGCTGATGGATGGGGCAATGAAGGTGCTATAGGAGAGTATTCTTGGTGTAAGTATTGATCTTATCTGGTGTGCAAAATTTGAAATTTTTGCTTGATTCTTTTAAAGAGTATTCTACTGGCCTTGAGGAAAATTTAGAGGAGATAAATAAGCAGATGAATGATAGAAGGTTGGTGGATATAATAAAAAAATGTGCCACTACACATGAAAAACTAAAAAAAAGCCTTAAGGATGTACAAAATTGTGTTGAAGAGGACAATAATCTATTTTAGTTTTGTTTGAGGTGGCCTGGTTCCACCAAAAACATAAAGGTTGAGATGGATTCCATTGAGGCATAGATTGACAGAGAATCTACTGCCTATGACCCTATAAATGATGAAGATGGAGCCAAAAGATTAGCAATTAAAAATCTGCATGAACAATTCTTCTAGCTATAGGAACAAAAGGAGAACATAGTGTAGTTTGGACAACTTAGAGACTTTGTGAATGCAAAGTTCACACCTATATATGATGCTCTAGCCAATACGGAGAATGTGGTAAACTTAAATCTGGTACCTAATAATCCAAATGATGGAGAAGAGCTCCTCATGGAGTTTGAGACAAATAACTGCATGCTTGGGCTGGCCAAGAAAGAAAGGGAAGATACTAAAAAGGACTAGTAGGCACACCTTGCAAAATTGCAAGTGTTATACATAAATGTTCCATCTTCCGGTTGATTTGTGTACATTTATTTCCTTTTATGCATTTCAAATTTAATTGTATATATGCAGAAGTTAGAGGATTGTATACCCGTGTAAATTTTGATCATTTTTGATGGATAACATTGTTAGGGGAAGTTGGTTTGATTTTAGAAGTTTGTTTCTCTCATGCATATATGTATATCAGTTAGGGGGAGTATGTATAGAATCATGTATATATGAAAGGGGGAGCAAAGAACAAGAAACATGTGTGCACCCTTTTCCCTTGATGTCAAAGGGGGAGAATAGTTTGGAGAAGTTATATGCATGTTGCCATCAATGACAAAGAGGGAAATTGTTGGAAGTTTGAGGAGATTGTCATTGATATGGCTGTTGGAAACATAAGCATGGTCATTGTAGTGTTGTCATTGATGTCAACATTGTGGAGTGATGTGAAGATTGATGTGTAGTTGGTCTAGTGCATATAAGTGTTTGAGGAGATGGTAATCCAATATGTAGATATAGTTGTTTTGCTCCGGTGTATACTAGTTATGCTGAATATTTGACTAAGTCTAGAATACAAGTTTTTAGTATACAATGCATCTAATTTTTGGTCAACATTGGTCTAGCTTGAAGAATTTTGGTCTATGATTCTAAGGTAATTTTTTTTTGGATGTTAGAGGACCTTAAATCCAAAGTTTCATGCCTTGATTTCCTCCGCTGCAAATGTTATGATTGACAGAATATTAGTTTTCCTGTGATAGTGTTTTTCATACGAAGTGTATGTTTAGAATGATCTAAATTCCACCATGAAATAATATTTTGTTATGTGGATTTGTGGAATTTTTTACAAGTGTCACTTGTATCTATGATCCAAGTGGTGTGCATTTTGGAGGTCTGAGTGTTAGCTTGTGAATGCTCATTTGATTTATTTTGGTGTTTCCTCACTAGTAGTGCTAACCTATTAAGTTTGGGATCATGCAGAGTTAAAGGAAGTGCTGATCGGTTATGTGGGTGCTATTATAGGTCCACCCCAACCTATTTTTATGTGTTATAAGTTTTGAGTTGTGGCATGAAACATGTTTTGGGTTGACAATTTATATTATGCATGGTACATCTAATTAGGCCAACTTAATTGATGTTGTAGATGTTTGTGGATGAAATAGATATAAGTATAAGATAATTTGGTGTTGGAGAGTGATGATTAAGTGATATGTGTGAATTCCTAATAATTAGAGTGTGAATGTGATGCAAATACATAGTCGAGTTGAGTGTTAGAGTAGAGTAGTATGAAGTGTGTTGATTTAGTGTTTTGAGCTTCAGTGGAACTATATTTTTTGCATATTGTAGATGCACTTATAGTAGTTCAAATCTTGGCTGTGTCCCACCCCACTCTTCTAACTTTATTTCATTCTGTGGGCAGTGTCTCCACCAGAAAATGAGTCCACCTAGCAGTGAATCCTTCTATAATATGTTATGACTTGTTATAATATATTGTAAGCTAATCCTCACTATGGTTTTTCCCTTTTTGGGTTTTCCACATAAAAATATGGTGTTCATATGTTATGTGGTTTGATGAATTATTTCATGGTTTATTTCCTTACTGTAATTTGAATATGATGCTACAAATGAATGTTTAAATGTTTAAGTGGTTTCAAATAATATTGATTCAGCCCCCCTCTCAGTATTTCGAGTGTTCAACATCTCATTCAGGAAGTATTACTTAGAGAACTAGGTATTCTCTAATCGTGCCTTAAATTTTTATAACATAGTTAGTAATTAATGAGATTAGATGCTTGGTTAATGTTTTTTCAAATGCATCATTGATGTCATAGAAAGGTTTAAACTTGATTAATATACATTTTGGTTTGAAAAATAATTGGGATTATTTAACATTAAAATAGAAAAATGATGAGTGTAGGAATTTCATGAACTATTTTTGCAAAGCACCATGAGCATAGAAAATAAAATTATGTAGGAGGAATTTGAATTTCCTTAGTCACAAATTACAACTACGTATGGCATGATAAAAAATACCCATTTGGGTAACATTAATGAGGATAAATTCATAGAAAAAATCATGTTACCCACGGCTACACCCTATGCACAAAACATTGTGGTGAATGGACTGCATAAAGTTGTAGGGTTTCCATTGGCATGTGGATGATCCATAATTGGTTTTGGAGTGTATACATTTCTATGATGAAAGAAAAAAGGTGGTATTAAAAGAGGGAGGGGTATATGCTAACTTAACCTCAAAAGGAATTGCTCAGATATTTGTAATTTTTTTTTATCAATGAGCCTGATAGAAGTTGAAAAGGCTATGAAAGGATACACAAACTTAGAACACAAAAAAAAAGAACAATGTTAATAGCGTGGTACATGGAAGATGAAAAGAAAAAGGTCATATCTACAATGCCTAAAACCCTATTTAGATATAATTTTACAATGGATATCCATGACATTATGACAAAGGGTACTCCCCTTACAAACTAAAACTGACCACAACAACATAGATTTGCATAAAAAACATGCAAGAGGAAAGAAAAGATTTCTTTTATTACTGAAATGACCTTACAAAATTACATGCCATTATATGGGCTCTGATTACAATAATCTACAACTCTTTGAATTAGAACTATCTTTGCACTATACTTTCATGCCTTACGCCAATCCTCCAAGCCCTAGTCTCTCTCATGCCTTACCATCTTCTACAACGAAATCTCTTTGCCTTCCTATTGTCAACCTTCTTCACACCCACACTTCTAGATCGTCGAATCTCTTCTCACCAACCAACCATCTCTCCCCCACTTCTTGTTTCTAATCGAATTACATATCCCTATCTAACTTCACTAGCAAGCCTTCTCCCTCCTATAAACCCCATCCAGGTTCACTGTATTTTCTATTTCCCCAACAATCCCCTAGGGTTTCATTTTCTTTCCTATAGATCATATCCTCATTTAATTATTTCACTCATCTTTCCTTAGTACCGCCTTTGTCGCCCAACCAACAATTAGGAACAGTTTCCTCCTTGTCTGCTCTATCATCTCCAACACACTATTGATCACCATATTACATTATCAGGCTAAGACAGATTCGAGTCTCACTGATATTGATCTCTCTCACCAATACCTCATTTCCATCCTTGTCACCATTCACAATTCACAAAAATGATGCAAATTGACCTATCATCCATTCACATTCTGCCATCTGTCTACCCATGTCATAACTTAACCATTTTCTTTACCACAATAGCATCGACACCAACTTGAACAGTCATGGTGTTGCACTTAACCTTGATCACTCTGCTGATTACTGCCGTACCACATGATACTGCTCCATCGTAGTCCATCCAAATGACCATTATAGTGTCACGGGTCACCGTTATACCACAACCCCCCCTCACAGATTATCACAGGGTTGCGAGTTATGCACTATACTACAACCCCCCTCATTTAACTATCATGGGTTTATGTCATTGTTCGTCTCCTTCTACAATAGTCGAAGGGACTTCATCAATTCATCCTGCCGATATATGCATCTCCCTCTTATAATAATCCTTTGCAACTATTCACTACTACTAGCACCTTCCATTGTTTCCATGTTGGAGAGACACAAAACAATGTCTCTTCAAAATATCCATATCTCGCTAATGAGCCAATTCACTGAATGTCAAAACATAGGTCATCAGGGTTAGAGTTTTCTCCTCTCTCATATTATCTACTAGCTTTGGAGTAAGGCGTAAGCCCTATCCCTAACAAATGAAGCTTGAACTCATCCTTTCCAACTTCCATTCTTTTCACATGTCAGAGTTTCACCATGCCTCATGCATTCCCTAGAAATCAAGTAAGCTTAACATTGAGTGACGATGTCTCCCATTCACTTCATAGAGTAAGCCACCAACCTGAAGTTCAAAACCAGACCAACCTAATATGAAAATAACTAACTCTTTCTTCATTTCTTCCTTGGCATGTGATAAGCTATAAGCCTGAGGCCCAAAGCTTGAAATTCTGCACATATTCAAGACATAACTCCATTCTCTTGTGCTTAGCAAACTCTAAACGATTTAGCCCTTATTCCAAAAGAAACAACACTACTTTTTTTTTGGTTGATGCAAGATTGTTCTCACACCCTAGATGCTCCTACATTAGACACTTGGGGTAGGCATAATTTTGTGAATATGGATTCACAAAATGGATTTGACTGGTAGTACCACCCTTTTAGACTGCAAGTAATCCTCAACCAACCCCACTTTGAAATTGGTACCTACAATTTCTTCTTCTTTCTCCTCTTCCAACACTTAGCTTAAACAAGCAACCTCCTCCTCTAAAAAATTTGTTCTTTAATCCTCTTCCTTGATGTGGAATTAACTCCACCATAACTCAACCACCTCCTCTAAATGCATCTTTCATTCACCTCTAATCTTGTGGGATTCGACCCACCATAGTCCGTCCACCCCCACCAATTTTCACTTACACTTAACTCTGCAACACCATACAAATTCTTCTTTGCATACTAATCATCCCTAATAAGATTTAACTGAACCATCTCATATACATTCAGTAACTCACCCTTCTCAACATGAAAATCATATTTCTTAAATTCATTAAGAGAATATTTTACCTTCTCATCACCTATTGCAACTTCAACTTCATTCTCTTCCTTCAAACCTTTGATAAGACATGCAACTATATCACTTTCTTGTCCTATAACCAATGCATCATACTCTTTTTCCACGACTGCAATCCTTTCATTCATACAAAACCCAGTCATATCTTCATCACAAAAATTTAAAACATTATGCATTACCTCCTTTGGTATTATTGCATCCACATGTTCATCATCACCCTTGGGTACAACTTTGTACCCCTCTTTCTTTATGCCTTCTAAAAGACATTTTTCAGCTGCAATCACTTCCTCCTTTGCATCCACACCAATGTTAGCAGTATAATCAAAGGACTCTTTCTTTTCTCCCTGCAATAAACTATGAGTCATACCAATCTCGTTATCACATAAGAAGTCATCAATTGATGCCAAGGGAAGATTACCAAACAAATCAGCTTTCTTCCCCTCTTTTCCTTACTTTTAGCTATAGTGTTTTCATCCACAAAGATGCTCATTGCTGCAACATCTTCCTCTACATTACTCTTGTCATACTCAGACAAATCAACTTCAATAAAAATTTCATAGAAATATGGATTTACCTTTTTCTTCTCCATCAAAACCTTCACTTTACTTATCATGGGTGCAATCCAAACTTCTACAACTTCATTACACTCACATTCTTTGTTACAACAACGTTTATCAAAATTAAAATTTACTTGAGTATCCTCCACTGCTGCCACTTCAATCTTGTCTTCATAATGATATGTCATTATTTGCATGCCCTTAGAGGGACATATTGTGGTTTCACACTTCACCTCCTGTTCCTTGATTGCAATGCCCTCAAATGGATTTATTGCTGCAACGAATTTGTCCATTTCTACATGCTGATCCTCATTGGAACATACACCAAAATCTGGGTGAACCTCATCACCTTCTATTGCAACTTACACTGCTGCAATTCTTCCTTCATTATCACTCTTCATGTCACTCCAACACAAACCAAATTTGGCTCTAACCTCACAAAAATATGAAAAAATACCTTCTCATACCTAGCCATTCCATTCATATTATGCAAACCATAACTATGCATTCACAAGATGCAAGTTTTACCTTTTCTTTAATTGCTTCCACTTGGGTTTCCTCTTTTTCAAGGTCCTCCATTGCTCTCCATATTTATGTGGTTGGTACCACCACTGTATCTTCATCCTTCATGTCTTCCAATAGACATCCCTCAGCTTCAGGCTTAGGTTCTTCAATCTGTTCATACTCATCCTCTTCCTCAGTGTCACATACATGACACTCTGCTGCATCCTCTTTCTTTCCTGCAGTCAAAAAATCATTAGAAGGATAATAAAAATTACCTTTAGCTCTTGTCTTTTCTTGTTTCCTACTTTCAATATCGTCCCTCAATTCATTTGTTTTTTGCTACAAATCTATCATTTCTCTTTTTCTAATCTTTTGAAATCTCTTTTTGATTTCCTTTAGTCTGGGAATCCTTGAAATCCATCTAATGACAAAAGTATATTTTCCCTTTCTCTTTTCTATTTTCTAGGCTTCTCAAAGCCATAACAACATAAATCTTCAATCCTCAAGTTTTACAAATGTAAACTACCTCCTTTGGTGATTTGTTTATAAAACTCTTTTCCAACATTCACCAATATTACTGTAAATTGCCTCATAGTCGATGATCTATTTACAACCAAGGGAACCTTAGTTCCTCAATCTGATAAAATATATCCTTGTAAGTTGCACATCCATCTACAAGAAAAATCCACACACTCTTAATTCCTTAACAACAAAATCTTCAAACCCCTAGGTTTTTCATATGCAAACTTCCTCACATTTGGTGATCTATTTAAAAATCTTCAACACCTTCAGATGCTATTGCAAATCCACACACTATCAATATTTAACAAAAAGCTTCAAACCCTTAGGTTTTGCATATGTGAAGTACCTCACATTTGGAGATCTATTCACAGCCACAAGAACCTTAGTCCAGCTTCACATACATTTGCACACACTTCAACCCTTAGATCTTGGTGCAAATTTCCTCATGTTCAACGCTCTACCCACACACTCATGAAATCCTACTTTGATACCACTGACGAAGGTACTCCCCTTACAAACTAAAACTCACCACAACAACACAGATTTGCATAAAAAGCATGCAAGAGAAAATAAAAGCTTTCTTTTATTACTAAAATGACCTTACAACATTACATGCCATCATATGGGCTCCGATTACAATAATATACAACTCTATAGGTGTTTATATCTCTATACTATACTTTCGTGCCTTTTGCCAATCCTCCAAGCCCTAATATCTCTCAAGACTTACCATCTTCTACAACTGAATCTCTCTACCTTCCTATTGTCGACCTTCTTCACACCCACACTTCCAGACCATCGACTCCCTTCTCACCAACCAACCATCTCTCCCCCACTTCTTGTTTCTGATATGATTATATCTTCCTGTCTAACTTCACCAGCAAGCCTTCTCCCTCTTGTAAACCCCATCTAGGTTCACTACATTTTCTATTTCCAACCAATTTTCCCCTATGGTTTCATCCATTTTCCTATATATTAGATCTTGGTTTAATTGTTTCACCCTTCTTGCCTTAGTACCACCTTTGTCACCCAACCAACAATCAAGAACAATTTCCTCATTTTCTACTGTATCATCTCCAACATGCTATCGATCACCACATTATGTTATCAGGTTGAGAAAGATTCGAGTCTCACCGATATTGATCTCTCTCTTTGATACCTCATCGCCATCCTCTTCACCATTCATAATTGGAAACAACAATGCAAATTGACTTGTTGTCCAATCACATTTCACCATCTGTCTGTCCACGTCATAAATTAACTGTTTTCTTTACCACAATACTGCTGAGACCAACTTGAACAGTCACGATGTTGCACTTAACCTTCATTAATCTATCAGTTATCACCGTACCACATGATACTTCTCCACCACAGTCCATCCAAATGACCATTGTGGTGTCATGGGTCATTTCTATACTACAAGCCCCCCTCACAGACTATCGCGGGGTTACGGGTTACTCACTATATCACAACCCCCCTCATTGGATTGTCGCAGGTTTACATCATTGTCCACCTCCTTCTACCACCATAGAAGGGACTTCATCAATTCATCCCTCCAATATATGCATCTCCCTTTGATAAGAATCCTTCGCAACCATTCACCGCTACCAACACCTTCCATTATTGCCATGTTAGAGAGACACGAAACAATGTCTCTTCGAAATATCTATATCCTACTGATGAGCCAATTCACCGAACACTGAAACATAAGCCATTGGGGTTGGAGTTTGCTCCTCCCTCATACTATCTACCAAATTTGAAGTAAGGCGTAAGTCCTATCCCCAACTTGTGAAGCTCAAGCTCATCCTTGCCAAATTTTATTCTTTTTATGTGTTGGAGTTTCGCCATGCCTCATACATTCCCTACAATCAAGTAAGCCTTAAAAATAAGTGTTGATGTCACCCATTCACTTCAAAGAGTAAGCCACCAACCTAAAGTCCAAAACAAGACCAACTTGATTTGAAAATGGCTAACTCTTTCTTCATTTCTTCCTTGGCATACGATAAGTTGTAAGGTTGAGGTCTGAAGCTCGAACTTCTGCACATCTTCAAGACATAAATCCATTCTCCTACTCAGTAAACTCTAGCCGATTTAGCCCTTATTCCAAAAGAAACAAAACTGCTTTTTTTTGTTGATGCAAGATTTCTCTCACACCCTAGATGCTCCTGCATCACATTATGCCATTGTTGAACAAAATAGTAGGGTCATGGGATGCACACAAATTTGATCCATGGATGTATGAGATAATAAAAATTGTAAAGAATGATATGGATAAAATTCATTAGTCAAAATCCATTAGATACTTTTTACATGAACAGATGAAGGATTTTAGATTACCAAGGTTATTCTTCATGTCCTCTTATGTGATTTATTCATGTGCTATAAAAGCAAATGTAATAGACCCAATTCTTGATCTATAGTTTTCACCTAAGTTTTAACTCATGAAGTAAATAATTCAAAGTTTCCAAAATCAGGGAAATGAATTTTTTCTTTTTCTATATCATATTTGCATATTGCATAAATAATTTCATATAATATTGTATAAATGAAATAAAATAACATAATTATAAGTAAATGAGACTCATATTTTCAAATATAGATTACAATAGATTCATGATCATATATTCAATTTCATAACTTATAAGAGGTCAAGGTCAATGTATCCTTTGTTGGTGTAATTAATTATTAAATTACACTTACATAAGTTTACTTAGGAATTTAATTATGTTCCTAGGTATCATTTACTAAGTGATAGGTTATAATGGGGCTTTGACCCTTATTCACATGTTAAGTTTACTTAGGATATAAGATTCTTTCTTGAAGGATGAGTTGTCTTTTCTAGAAGTCTTATCTTATCTATTCATCATTTCCTAGGTAGTTAGTTATCACATGCCATAGGATTATGATACATGTCAACATCATGTTACATACTACATCTCAACCTTGCCTATATAATGACGGTCATTATACTCATTTGTATCAAACTTCATACCTCATCATTTGATAGGTCTTAATATCAATCAATCTCATATTCTTGCATACTCTCTTGTAGAAGGTTTTCATTGTTTTTGTAGGTGGTCTTGGGTATTGAGCTAATCTTCAGCTCTTACATGGTATCAGAGCCAAACCTAGCAAAATGCTTCTCATATCTGAGGGTTGAGCTATTGCTAGTGAGACATCTTGGTGATTTTTAGTAAAGATGAGTGTACTCTTCTCTTGCATCATATGATGACCCAGAGAATTAGAAAAACTTGAAAGAAATACCAGATTTGGGGTTTTTTCTCAAAGTTTTTATTGTAGGTTGGAGGGTTTTCTTTTCAGACAATTTTTTTGGAGCAGATTGGGTCAGATCCGACCCTTCCATTGTGTATAGAAGGCCCAAAACTCACATTTTCATATAAAATACTTCATATTTTGAGGTAAATTTATTTTTTGGTGATTTTTCAAAAAATTCAATGACTATCTTAAATTTGACGGCCAAATGATTGTCACGGAAGCCCCATCATGTCTTAATTAGGTAGTTTTCTTAAAATCACCATAAATTTTGACTTGGGTATCAGATTTTCACAAACAAGATATTGTTGGAAAGCGGGTTCTGAGCACTTTCCAGTAGTGCAGGAATTATTATCAAATTTTATTTCTTGTAATATTTTATTGCTGTTTGAAGTTAGATCTCACATTTGGACCTTTGAGCTCATAACTTTCTGCCAATTCCTCTAATTTTGGTGATTCAAGTTGCTTTTAGAAGGTATTAAGGAGCTCTTTCACTGTGCACATGCACTTTTTCCAGATTCAAGCCCCAGGTATTATTTATTTAGTATTTTTCATATTTGGCATTGTGACTGATTACTTAGACATCCTGACTTCTAGAGAGGTTCTATCAGTTTGGGAAGACTTCATTTGTAGTATATATCATATTTTGGAGTTTCTAATTCATATTGAAGGTCAATGTCTTTGTAATCTTGGAGATTTATCATAGTTCATTATGAGGTTTTCATTTCATCCTTCTTTGATTATGTTGAAAGGGGAAAATATAAACAATGAAGAGATGGTATCATAAAACATATCAGATGGCTTAATTTGTTGCCACATTTGTATAATCTTTTTTTCCCTCCTAGTACTGATAGTAAGAAATTTTCTTGGAATTGCAAAAAGGATCATGTCTTAGGAGTTATTGCAATGCATATTGATGTTGCCACTTTGAATGCTATTGATCATTCTAAGTGTCCTCATACTCTTTGGACTAAAATTTGGGAGATATATGGAGATCCTGATACTTAGCCATTCCCATATAATCCTATTTCAAATTGTCTTATGCCTCTTCATTTTTTAGATAGGATACCCTATGATGCAGATACTATGCAAGAGTTTGAATATTTGGAATACTTTGAATCTTTAGATGAGGATGATGAGGTTTCTTTATATGTTCCTTCTCCATTAGAGATAGTTGATGTACCTTCACCTTCAGTGATTCATTGTGCAAAGTCATTGATTGAGGCTCCTATCATTCCTATTCAGTAGGATCGTTCTTCTTATGTTGGTGATTCATTGAGCACATCCACTGATTCATTACAAAAAGTATCTCATTGTTTTCTTGATTGGGATTCCTATTTATCAAAAATTTCATCCTTGTTTGTGGAGTCTCACATTTCAAATTTGGAGGACACATTTAAGTGTTTGTCTCTCTTATTTGATGACAACCATTGCAAAAATGTTGTCAACCCATCATTGTCTTTGGATATTGTTCAACATTAGTTTCCATATAGTCCTGATTTGTCACCTTGTACTTTGATTGGGCATGTACTTGATTTGATTGTGGTATCTTCATCTTTAGCGGTAAAGGAGACACATGATAAAATTTTAGAGACATCATCATCATCCATATTCATCCTTCCTTCCTTCAATTCCTATTCGGAATGGGAAGCATTCTTGCATTTGTACTTAGGTTTGTTTCTTCCAAAAGGGAGACAAGTTGTTTGTTGACATTGGATCATGTTTTGTCTTTAGACACTTACCATTTTTGTAGGTGATCATGTATTGTTAGGGGCTAAATAGTCTCTCTTTCCCTCTTATAGGGGGATATTTATTATAATGTATCTATGCGACAGATGGTGTACTTGGTGGTATCATGGAGTCTTCCATCCTTCCTCACTTTATTTTCTTCCTTTCTCTCTTTTCTCTTTTGGAGAGGAGTTTTGTCCCACTATATTTTCTCCTTTTCTCTATTTGTGAGAGATTTCATTTGCATTTTTACATGGGTACCTAAATTGGCCATGCAACTAGGACCCGTCATTGTATCATTTCATCTTCATTTGCATAATAATATTTTCCCTAAGTTGCACTTATGGGGGGGTGTTGGTGTAATTAATTATTTAATGACACTTACATAAGTTTACTTAGGAATTTAATTATGTTCCTAGGTATCATTTACTAGGTGATAGGTTATAATGGGGCCTTGAATCTTATTTACATGTTAAGTTTACTTAGGATATAATATTCCTTCTAGAGGGATGTTGTCTTATCTATTTATCATTTCCTAGGTAGTTAGTTAGTTGTCACATGTCATAGGAGTATGACACATGTCAACATCCTATTACATACTACATCTCAACCTTACCTGTATAAGGAGGGTCATTGTACTCATTTTTATCATACTTCATACCTCATCATTTGATAGGTCTTAATATCAAGTAAGCTCATATTCTTGCATACTCTCTTGTAGAAGGTTTTCATTATTTTTTCAGGTGGTCTTGGGTATTGAGCTAATCTTCAACTCTTACATCCTTATCTAGATTACACTTCTATTTCACAAGTCTCAACATTTCATTTGCAAGAGGGAGAGCATTACCTAAGTGCATTACCTCCAACCATGGACAATCGATCCCCCACACAACTTCCTAACTAGAAGTGGCCCTACCCTTTGACGAAGAGTTTGGTATGGGAACCTCTAGTATTTCCACATGAGTATCTAGTGTTGTTTCCTACATAAAATGTATGGTCATACAACTATAGATACCTTCCAACTATGCATGGAACTACTGAAAAGCTATGCAAACCTAGAGCACATTGAACTAACAAAGTATAAGCAATGAATTCTACACTTACTTTGACCAAATTTTTGATATATAATCAATCCAGTTTCTAAGGAAGTGGTGTCATAAGTTCACCCACCTCTAACTTGACTTAGAAATCCTACTGACCTATAGTTAACTCTTCTTTAGTTTGACCCAAAGGTTAACTAACTCATCTATAATATTTTTCATTAGTGATGACTTCACTAGTGTCGATTATTCAACTAAATAGGTTTGAATAATTTATCTTGAATACTCTATTACATACTTGTAACAATCTAGGTCTAGGTAACTACCTCTTATTCAAGTTATTTCTTACTAAGTGTTGTCTCGAGGATAACACCCTTAAGCTAAGTGTGAAACTCAACTATCCTATGAAACATGGGATCATCTTTAGGTTGTGGGTTGCCTAAAAGACTCTATTAACCAATGCATATGCAAGGCTACTGGTCAAATTTGGTTTTAGCAAGAAAAACACTCTCAAAAGTTGCCAAGAATGTAGTCCATTTTTTTGCAAACTTGGTATTATAAATTGGATTATTTAAATATTTTATTTAAATAATCTTTTTGGGTCTTAAGTCTTTTAAATAAAAAGGAGGGAGGTTGATCTTTTATTTAAAAATATTGTTAAGGATTTTCGTTTAAAGCATTATTCCTTAAATGTCATAAGTTCCCACACTAGAAAAGCATAGAGGAAGAAAGTTTTTCATGCCAAAACAAGAAGCATGTTTTTGCATGCAAAAGATGAAAATAAAACTCCAAGTTGGATGACATTTTGAGAAAAAGGAAAAATCTGAAGGACTCCACATAAAGAGAAGTTCTAGAGTTTTGGCTTGTTGGAAGTGAAGTTTGAAGGCATGGAGATAGTTTTCAGAAGATTGAGGAAAGTGAATGCAACTTCTAGCTCTTGAGATATCTCCCACACTACAATTTTAAGAGATTTGAAGACCACACATGTATTCTTCTTGTGCAACTTCTAGATACACCCAAATTTTAGCATATGTTAAGGGATTTTGATCTTATTTCAGTATTATCTAGCTATTATAGGGTCATAGAAATTTTTCAAACAATCACACACATTTCTCTAAAATTTACCTTAAAAATTTGCACTAAACCCTAATGAGAAGCCCTTAGATTTCTAGTTGGAATCCTTGATATTAGTGGAAGATAGAAAGGAGGGGATGATTTAAGCTTTTGAATTAAAAGTTCACTCTTTCAAGCTTTAGAATAGAAGAGTTTTTATTTTTATGATAGAAGTGTTACCTATTTTTGCTACTAGCCCAAACAGGTGATGCTGTTTATGTTTTACAAGTAAAGAGAAGGTACAATTTTAACTTTGCTATGTTACATTCACGTGCATAAAGAAATATAAAAAGACTACAATACTACATTGCCTCATGCTAATGCATATAACATAACATAGAAAAAACTGCACAATCTTTCCAAAATGTAGTCTTTATTGATAATGATAAGTGCATAGTGTCCCTCACAAGTTGAGGGACTAACCATTTTAATGCATATAAAGAAAACACTATACGTTTATAGAAACAAAAAAGGAATGCACATAAAATAAAGGGGAGCCCATCATTGCTTGAATGATGAATCTCGTTTTCCTTGTCCTGCATCATTTGTAGTCTCTCCTGCTTGTTTTGCTTCTAGTTGATGCTCTCCTTGCTGCTCCTAGGTTCCCTGCATCTGTAAGAAGAGTGTTGTTAGAGAAATGAAAGTTCACCAATCAAAATATGTACAAACATCCATAAACACATAATTTTATCTCCATAAGCATTAAAATAGATAGCATACCATAAGTGTCCAGGAAAACAAAAGAGTTATCAAACACACCTATCATATGATTTGTTTATCTAAGATTTTTGCTCCTTGTGCAGATATATGACAAATATTTGTTACTGTTTTGATTCAGCTGATTACAACACATGGAGTAAAATATGGCTCCCATGAGGTTTGAGCCCAACATCTACCCTCTTTTGTTTTAGGAGGGATAGGAAACTAAGAAACTTAATCAAATCAATGATAAACCTATCGTTGATGCATTAAATCAATATGGAATCATACCAGTTGATCAAATTTCATTATCAGATTCAAAAGATGCAAAAAAATGATGTGAATTATCAAGAAAATTACACTTCATCTTTGCACAATGAATCAAACAATAGGTTGCCATCATGTCAATGAAAGGGGCAATCATCTCTTCTTGGAGATCTAACTCTGTTGAATATGACTTTATATCTTCTTAAGTGGATCCAAAGTCCATTTAAATAATGATATTAGTTGTATTTCATTTTCAAGGAGGCAGTAAAGAAGAGAACAAGAACAAGGACAATAATCATTCAAAGATGAAATAGTTTGTCTCTTCCCAAGAAACATATGATTTCTATGATAATATGAAGACAGATGCATCAAGTTCAATTATGGAGATGCATCAAGTTCAATTATGGATAATCACATAATACAAGAGCTATCATGAGTTATATGGAGCAACACAAGGTGAACAATTGAATGCAAGGCCAAAGCCATCATGACAATATGTTGTCCCAAAGAGAAACGCAAAAGAAGGAAAGCACATTGATGCAAATGAGTAACTAACATGCATTGGTAATATTCTTGCTACTGATACAATGAGTATTCACAAACAACTACAATGCACACTTTGATAAACAATCAATGCATGATGGTTTGAGGAGATTCCAATGATCCTACAAATGAATGTAGGGCAGTCATGAAGGGTAGCCTTAGAGAAGGTTTTGTGTCAAGGAAAATCAATGCCATGCAAAATAAAACTCAAAACCTTAATGACAATGGCCATTTGGCATAATGGTAGAGTGTAGTGAACTCATACTGTAGTCCACAACCCTGTATGGAAGACATCATATACCTAGTGTCTATTCTCTAATCATTTAAAGACATGAGAAGTGAAGAAGGCAGTCATAATAGCCACCACATGCATCAAGGAACCATACTATTCAAATAGTGAGAAATGCTCATTCAAGAATTGAAAGTAAAGGTACTCAACATGTATTTTGTTTTGTATCTAGGATGAGTACCATTATTTTCATATGTTTCTTTTCAAATTGTCAAGTAGGTTGTTTCCTTTTCAATAAGTGAGAGAAATTATTTTGAAGATAAAGTAAACATGTTAAGAGAGAATGGAATGAACATCTACATTAAAATACAGTCATGCAAAAGGAGATACCAACATCATGAGTGCAACGCCGGAAGACTATATCAAGAAAGTAGTGCAATTGAATTGAGCAAAATGTGTTTTACTACAACATAAGAATACACTGGTATGCTATTTTTGTGGTGAACATTTTCTACAATATCTATTGTTGTTTTGAGAAATTAATCTTTCCAATTGTGTCTATCACAACTCATGATACTTATAAGTAACATCTGAATAAGCTTATGAGGGGGCTTGTCTATAGTAAAAGTAAATCGCGTTTAAGCATGATGATGATTTAAGGACAAAAGAAATGCAAGTAAACATAAATATTGTTTAAATTCATTCATGAATGCACATAGAACACATAAGGGGAAGATTTTGAAATGATAGGCCTCCATGAAAACTATAGTGACAATCACCAATGATGAAGACTATGATATTTAATCTTGTAAATGGAGCCCATGGATGAATTGTGAAGGAAGGACAACATCTTGATAGTTATGATAGTGAAAAGCAATCAAGTGATAATGTAATCGCGATGGTATAAGGACAATAGCCTTATTGAAAAAATAAGAAATCATAATAGACAAAGGACATAAACACTATCAAAGCACAATCAACAAGCAATTGTTAAGGAAAAGTCACCATGAAAGTAAGCAGCCCCAAGCATCATCACAGTAACTAAGAGAAAAAACATCTAACTGTTTTGGGGCAATGATGTAGTCTTTCCGCAATGATTAACAGTGTTTCAAGATGGGGTAGTAATATTATCATCACTGAATTGCTTTTTACTAGTGATATTCATGATAGTGAGCAAATATTTGATATTAAATTCAGAAAGCAAAGATTGAGGCTCCTTCATAACACTATTGCAGTGCCAATGGATGGGGATTTAGTCATGTTAGTGATGCTTTCTCTGTTGATAAGCGGATCAATAACTATGTCATCCATTTCATGAACAATGAGAGTAGCTCCAGTACAACAACAAAGAGCCAAGTGCATTTATTTGCAAGATACAAAAATGACAAGTGATGTTTAGAGAAAAGAGGTGCAACCATTCTCATGATCTTGCTATAGTAAATTGATAGTGTAATAAATATATTGCAATGGATTTCCAAGTGAATGGAAATTCTAAGGGAGATAGTTAATTTGAATGAGGCAGCATGGTTTGAAAAGTAGAAAGGCACAAGGGTCCTTTTTCAAAGGCACGGTGAGTATGACAAACAACAAGCCCAAAATTCCATGTTAAAAGCATTTATATACTATCACTGCTAGGAGAATCAAAAGAGATAAACTATGATTTATAAGGCATCTTTTACAGGCCATGAGCAAAACCACATTTCCTTGCATTTTCTGCAAATAAATGATGACCTAGAATAGCCACAAGTCAAAAGCAAACAAAACCTCAAGCTTTCTTTTCTTAGAGGGAAAAACCCATCTGAGGTTTGTTTAGAAGTCACAAATACAGAACGGAAGATGAGTTTTTTGAACTCGAGTCAAACTTACATTCTACAAAAAATGCATCAAAATCCTAGTTTATTTCTTCATGGCCACAGACTAAAGAATCAATTTTCTTCACAAGGTACAAATACCCATCTGGGCTTTGTTTCAAAAGTCCAAATATAGAGGGAAAAGTGGAGATTCAAACTCTTGCAAGTCATGAAACCCTAGGCTTGCAAAATAGAAAATACTTAGATGATATAGCCCTCAACCTATATTACAAAAGAGGATTATTTTATTATTTCTGACAATGAACACATAGCCGTGGCATTCTACAAAAAATTTCATGAAATACACAGGAAGCAACAAATACCCAAGATTTTCCAACATTATAGAGCTTGATTTGGCTCTTTTTCTTAGAAATAAAGTCATAAATTCAGAGGTTTGATAAGAGCTTACCCTCTTTTGTTTGCTGGAAGAAAGATGCATGTAAAAGCAATACTTTGTTCCTTTTCTCTTCTTCCAAAAGACTCATAGTCAAGCTTCCATGGTGACCAAAAGCAAGCAAGTATTCCATAGAAAACAAGGCACAAAAGAATGCATTAGAAAAACTACAGAGGTTGCGGCCAAGAAGCCTTAAAACCCTTCGAAAATGGAGTGAAAATGCTACAAAATACTCAATAAGCAACTTACCACCAAGTTGAGGAGGGATGTCAACTCAAAGAATGGAGGAATTAACTAAAAAATACAGAGGAGAATGTTGAAACCCTAGCTCATCATAGCAGCCGAATGCAAAGCCTTTTTTTTCCAAAAAATGATAGACACCAAATGAAATGGCTTTTGCTTTGTTCGCATTGTTTTGTGTCTAGGGTTTGAGACCCTAGTACAAGCAGAATACAAAGGTATTTTTTACCTTTGTTTTAATTTTTTTCCAACACAAGTCAATGTGTCCCTGGGATAAGATTTGAAAGTCTTATTCCTTATGTTCTTTTGCCTTTTGTTTTCTATCTTTGAAAATCTTATGCCTTAAGTACATTCTACCTTGTGTAGGCTCTTGTTTAGAGCTTGAAGAAATTTGCATTATCTCTCATAGAGGCTGAAATTTGTTTCCTAGTTTGCATTGGTTTTAAAAGGTATGACATTTTAATTAAGTGATGTTAAGTATAACTCACTTAGTTATGAATGTTATTTCAAAATGTAAAGTAATGGTGAGTAATGCCTTAGGGGAGATTGAGTTAGGTGTGACGCTCTTGCAAGCCTTGAGGAGTGGTTGAGACAATTGTTATTTTTTTTGCATTTATTTTGAAATGTAAAACATTATTTAAAGTGATGTGTCTATAAATCACTTTATTTGATGTTATTCACAATGCAAAATTTTGGTGTGTATTTCAAGGAATGGTGGGGCCTTTTATTTTTCATTTTATTTTGAAATGTAAAAAATTTTGAGTAAGTGATGTTATTATTAGTCACTTAATCAAATTGTTATCTTAAATGAAAAATAAAGTCTTATGCTTTTGCAAACACATAAGGAGCATGAGTCAAAGCTTTTGGAGACATAATGATGACTGGCCAACATGGGAATGGTGTGTGAGTTTTTCCTTTGACTGATTTTGGAAGGAATGGGCTATTTGGAGGCAATTTTGTCATGCTTTTAGTATGACTTGGGTCTTAGCTTGACTTTGCTTCATTTGGATGAAATTTTGAGTGATTTTAGAAGGTTCTTTTTGGCATTTTCTATTGCATTTGACTGGGAGTTTCTAGAAAGACGTGTGGGGCAGTTGTTTGAATTTTTGCATAAGTAACTTCAAACTAATTTTTTGAAGTTAGTTCTTTCTTTCCAGCAGTGTGGTAGCTTATTTTCTGGAGTTATCTTTTCAATAGGAGCATATTGTAACTCTTTTGACAAATTTGTATAGCAGTTCATGCCTTGGTTTTAATAGAAATAAGTAGTTTGATCTTCTCATTTTTTATTTCATTGTATGTATTTTCATGACTTGATGCAAATGCTTGTGAATTTTTTCATTCCTAGTTTTGTGTCTCATCTTTAAATAGAAGGAATATGCAGTTGTAGGTTGTAAGTTGTGTTGTGTAGCAGAATGTTTTAGCTATGAAAGTTTTCTTTCCTTCTAAGAATGTGAATTGTAGCCTTCTTAAAAAATACTAATGCAAAACATATTAATGTTGAGTTGTGTTTATCAAGCTTAAAGTTAAATAACCTGTGTATGCAAGCTTTTTTACAAGTTTTAGTTAGTGTTTTTTGTATCACCCTTTAAGCTTTCAATTAAGTTTCATTTTCATGTTTCTTTCTTACTCTTTCCTTAGTAAATCGTTAGTTTAGTAGAAGTTTAGGTGACACCAATTAGGATCCAACCTTATGTAGAGGTCCACTCCAAGCTTAGGTGACTCACAGCCTAGGAGTGTTCCCATGTTGCTCCAAATCTGCTGAGTTTTACAATTTGGCAGGTGTGCAAATTTGAAGAGCTAACAGTTTTGGCACAACGGGTAGGACTGTTCTAATTAGGAAAGATTAGAAAATACATGTGTTTTGCTGGTTTTGATATGCAACCAACTTTTTTCAGTCCTTTGAGAGGTTAAATATGCATATATGGCGACTCTGAGTGTGGAAAGTAGCAGAAAACTAGTGCTGTAAACAACTTATGAAAAAATTCAAACAAGAGGAAGTTATGTTCCTTTTGGTTACTTGCAGCTATCACCACCTAGGAGAAGAGGTAGAACAACAAAGAGAGCAACTGTTTCATCAAGAAAAATAGTTTCAACTCCACCTGCAGTGAGAGTTTCAAATCCTCTTGTTAGATAGCAAACCTTGGTTCCACCAATGGCAGTTCCAAGGAATTAGGCTTTTGTTAGTTTTAATGGAGGAAAGCCCCTGTAGTTAGCCCAACATGATGATATTACCATGGCTTCCCTTAAGAGTATTCCATATTTTTCAGGTGAGGATCAAACCACACCAGTTGAGCACATTAAATATGTATCAAATCTGTGTTCAGTGCATCATATAACACAAGAGAATGTTGCTTTGAGGATGCTAGTAGCATCTTTTAAGGGGAAGGCACTTCAATGGTTCAGGGGTTTAGCAGTTAACTCCATTAGAACATGGGATGAGATGGGCGAAGTGTTATGCAAATAGTTTGAAGGTAAGTATGAAAAGTTGTCATTAGTGGAGTAGCTTACCACTATCAAGAGAGCTCCCCATGAACGGATGATAGAATTCAAATTTCGTTTCCAAAGAACATAGGACAAAATTCCAGAAACCACAAGGCCTCCAATTGAGTATGCATTTCTTTATTTTTTAAGAGCTTTAAATACTAATATTTTTGTTATGATACAGTCAATGGGTGGAACCACATTACCATTATCTTATGATATAGTTGTAAGGACTGAAAATAACTTCATACAAGCTGGAAGAATTGCTCCTAGGCCTCCTATGCCCATATTCCCTGATGTAAAACCTTCCATGACCTTTCCAACACCTCAAATAACGCCTTTACCAGCTATTGTTAGTCAAGAGATTTCTGTCCCAAGCCCATCTTAGGAATTACAAGAGATAAAGAACATTCAACAAAAAATTGAGAACATACTTCAAACTTTTGGCAATGAACTTGTGAGCATCAAAAAACATAAATTTCAAGGTTTTAAGCCTTACCAGCCTCAAAACCAAGGTCAAAGTCCTCCATATCAAGCTAACAAGCAGCCATATCAAGGAAACTACCAAGGTGCAAGGAAAAATCTTAATCAAAGGCCTTTTCAACCATAAAATCTAGTTCCAATAAGTGCAACTAGAGACCTTGTGCCTGTTCAAAATAACCTCGCAATAGATTATGAGTGATGCTTTCCTTGCAACCAATCCCATAACCAAGATACATGTTCAAATGGGGTTATCAGTCAAGCATTGATGATGCAAAATGTGTCAAGTGTGCAAAAACTGTCTAATGGTGAATCTTCACAATAATAGGATCTCCCTACAAGTGACACAACTCTCTTGAATTGGCAAGGAGAGGAATTTTGTGGAGTAAATAGTGATAGTTCTCCAATAGCAGCCAATACCCGAGCTAAGAAGAGGGATTTTGAGATTGGACAAGCAAAAAATAAGGACAAGGAAGTTGTTTTCCCATCTAATCCTCAAGTAACATACATCTTACAAAGAAATTCACAAGGCATCAGTAGTGAATAGCTTGGGAACCAACCCCAATCAACCCACTTGCAGCTAGACCCTGCTGTTGCAAGGACCCATCAAAAGTTATATGTTGATGCACCCTTTAACATTATTGAATCCGTGAAGAAAATGAATGTAACCATGACAATGTGGGATTCTTTATCCATCCTAGGTCAAAAGGATTTATTGCAATCTACCTTAACTGATTTAAGTGTTTCAAGTGATGTTCCAGTAGGTCAAGTCAAAGTTGTTCTTACGAATACACCTCAAGAAAAAAATAAACAACTAAGTAAAGATTTCAAACCTCCCCCATTTTATGTGTCTTTGATAATAGGGGATAAGTTGGTTCATAATTGCATGGTAGATTCAAGGGCAAGTAGTTCTATCATGCCCAAAAAAATTGCTGATAGGTTAGGATTGAAATATTAGCCTCTTGAAAAGGGAGTAGTCCAACTTGATGGGATAGCCATCAACACTGTAGGTGTCATTAAGGGTTTAAGCCTTACTTTACATGCCTGCCCCAATTTTTCCATCTCTCAAGATATCTTTGTCATTGATTTACCACCCCATTTTTCCTTGTGTTTGTCAAGAGATTTCACTGCCAAAATATGAGGTTACTTGTCCTCAGATTGGTCCCACATGATATTTAGGACTAGATATGGGACCAAAGTGACTATTAAATCTGAATCACTTGCCAAAGATCACATTGAGCCTTATATACCAAGTGTTGTTAATGTCAACTATGCTATTTTTGATGATAGTGAGCTTGTTGCTGCTCAAGAATTGCAAGTTGAAAATGTACCAAATTTACTCTTAAATGAGTGGGCAGTAGAAAATATCATTGATAACCTAAATGAAAAAATTGAAGAGACTGGTTTGGGTGTGTATGTGTTGCATGAACCTGATACAGTTATCCCAAACCTTGAAAAGGTGGAACAATAATTAGAACAACAAGATGAAGTATGGAAAATGTTCTTTGATGGTTCTAGGAGCAAGAAAAGAGCTGGTGGGGGTGCAATGCTTGTGTCCCCACAAGGTGACAAGTATTATTATGCTTTCAAATTTTCTTTCTCTTGTACTAATAATACTGCTGAGTATGAAGGCTTGATTCAAGGCTTGGAATGAGCAAGAAAAAGAAGGATAAACTTCTTATAGGTATATGGTGACAATGAGTTGATTGTAAATTAGGTAAGGGGTCTTCATGTTACTAAAAATGATGTTTTGAAGTCCAACAAACATAGAGTGTGGGACATGAAAGAATAATTCAATGTTTTTAATTTGGTTTTTATTCCTAGGGATCATAATAAGCATGTAGATAGACTAGTTGCAATAGGTGCTCAGTTTGATATACCAAATGAGATTATGAAGGAAAAAGTGCAACAGTATGTCAAGATAGTTAGTAGACCTTCTATTTCTAATAATAACATTCATTGGCAAGTTTTCAGAAGTGATGAATAGGTTTTGAGTTTTATGCAAGAAGAGGATGAATTTTCAGTGTTAAGCCAAGACAAGCTCAAGTAGCAATATGATGATCAAATCATCCAATTGAGGACAAAAAAGTTGCCCAAGGGTCTAGTTGCTTTGGAATCCATCTTTAGCACTGATGATCAACTAAAAAAGAGTAAGACCAACATGCAGGTCAAGGAAGAACATTATGAAGAGCTTGATATTTTCAAAGGTAAGCTCCTTAAAATTGGTAAAATATGTTCACATGTAGTTAGGCAAGATTTTATTGCTCTTCGTCAAGAATTTCAAGATGTATTTGCATGGGAATATTTAGATTTAAAGGGTTTTGATTCCCAAATTTCCCAACATACCATATAACTAGAGCCAAATGCAAAACCTGTTAGGCAGAAACCGAGGCCTTTAAATCCAAAACTTGAGCCTCTTATGATACAAGAATTGACCAAGCTGGTGGAGGGAGGCATCATCTTCCCAATCAAACATACCTCATGGGTTTCTAAAGCTATCCTAGTTAGAAAGAAAAAAAGAGAGATTAGGCTCTATGTAGATTTTAGAGACTTCCATAGAGCCTCATTAAAGGATCATTATCTACTGCCATCAATTGAGTAGATTCTAAGTGTAGTTGCTAGTTCAGAAAGATTCTCACTACTTGATGGTTATTCAGACTATAACCAAGTCTTAGTTAAAGAAGAAGACTAGTACAAGACTTCTTTTACCATGAAATGGGGCACCATGGCCTATAAAAGGATTCCATTTGGCCTATCCAATGCTGGTGCAACTTTTCAAAGGGCCATGGACATGGCATTTCAAGGTCTGATTTATAAACTTGTGCTCATTTACCTTAATGATATAATAGTGTTTTCTAAGAATGCAGATGAGCATTTTTCACATTTGAAGCAAGTATTTGAGAGGTGTAGGGAGTTTGGTATATCCCTCAACCCTAAAAAATGCATCTTTCCTATCCATGAAGGCAAGCTTCTAGGACATGTAGTTTCAAAATAGGGGATCACAATTGATCCAGAAAGAGTAAGTGCCATTTTGGATCTACCTTTACCCAGCCATAAAAAGGGGCTGAAAATTTTTCTTGGAATAATTAATTTCGTTAGAAGGTTTATTCTTGATATTGCTAATCTCCTGAAACCACTAACTAGCATGTTGAAGAAAAATACAAGTTTCAGCTGGACCAGGGAGGCCAAGCACTATTTCAAAGTTATAAAGGAGGCCTTATCAACAACTCCTACTTTGGTAAACCTAAACTTTTCAAAATACTTCATTTTGTATGCCTTTGGTAGCATAGACATCATTTCTGCAATGCTAGTATAATAGAATGATGATGGTTTAGAACAGCCTATTGCTTTTTTAAGTCAACGTTTAGAGGATTACGAACAAAGGTATAATTTTATGGAAAAACATGTACTTGCTGCTAGTAGAAGTTTGAAAAAGTTTAAACCTTTGATTTCTAATAGAAAATACATTTAATGGTTGCTCACCCTAGTGTGTAGGAGTTCTTGTTAAGCAGGGACCTGAATGAAAAGAGGGCTGGGTGGATTACAAAGGTCATGGAATATGATGTTAACATTTAGATAACAAAGCTTGAAAGGGGTAAAGGGCTATGTGAACAACTAGATACAGGGTCTAGAAGTGAGGGGAAGGAAAAAATAGAGGCGGTTCTAGTTGTTGTTGATGAACTTACAACTGATGCACCAACAACAAGTGCAGGTTGGATACAAGATATGACTCATTTCTTGCAAATTGGTGAGTTTCCACTAGGTTTAGATGAAGGTAAATGGAGATATTTCAAACTGCAGTCCATCCCCTATGTGCTGGTTGGTAATATTCTTTTCAAAAAAAACCTTAATGGTGTGCTTTTAAGGTGTATTGATCATCATCAAATAGATAAAATGTTTCATGAATTCCATGATGGAACTGTTGGGGGTCATTTTCCCCCAAGAACAACTACATGGAAAATAATGAGAGTTGGCTATTATTGGCCATGTTTGTTTAAAGATGCCCATGCTTGGGCAAGAAAATGTGTGAAATGTGCCATTTTTGTAGGAAAAGAGAGGCTGCCAGCTTTACCCTTGCATCTCATTCAAGTGGAACAACCCTTCATGAGATGGGGCATTGATTTCATAGGTTCCATTAACCCACCTTCAAGTGCAGGTCACAGGTGGGTACTTACTGCAATTGATTACTTTACAAGGTGGATTGAAGTAGTGACATTGAAAGAAGCCAATGAAAGTGCTGTGTTAATTTTTTATGATGATTTGGTAACTAGACTTGGAGTACTTAAATCAATCATTTCAGATAATGTTTTCACATTTGTTGGATTAAGAGTAAGTGATTGGGATGTCAAGAATGGTATTCACTTGAGTACATCATCAAACTATTACCCTCAAGGTCATGGTTTGGCAGAATCAACTAAAAAGAATCTAATCAAAACCATCAAAAGGATTTTGGAGGATAACTAGAGAACTTGGCACACCAAGTTGAAATCTGCCTTGTGGGTAGATAGAATAACTCCAAACAGATCCATTGGAAATTCCCCTTATATGCTAGTGTATGGTAAAGAGGCAAGGCTGCCTTTATTTGTTGAGCTTCCTACTCTAGGTATTATGAATCAACTTGAAATGTTTGAAGAAGAAGATCTAATGGTTGTCAAATATGCACAACTCATGGAGCTGGAAGAAACAAGGGATAAAGCCATGAAAACAATAAAGTGGAATCAACTCCAAAAAAGAGAGTTTTTGATAAAAGAGCAACACCTAAGGTGTTTAAAGAAGGAGATGTTGTACTTAAGTGGGATGAGTTAAAGAACATGCCAGGAAAGCACACTAAGTTTGATAGTATGTGGAGTGGCTTATTTGTCATTACTGAGTGCAAGGAGCACAATGATTTTGAGAAGTCAACAATGGATGGAGAAGCTCCGCCTATCCCAGTTAGTGGGATACACCTCAAACTCTATTTTGAGATATGATCTACCTTATACAAGTTAGATTTGATTCTTTATTTCCTCTAAGTGCTGCTGCACGTTAGTTTAAATGCAAGTTTCCAGTTCCTCTAAGTGTTTTTTGCATAGTTAGTTAGTTTTCTTTGAGTGTTCTGGTGTGTTTTGAATAAGTTTCCAAGGTATCATGCACCGATCTAGTGAGTTACACCAATGTACAAGGCTATTTTTAAGTTGTGTCAACTTTTAGGTGACTCAGTACCTAATGGATAGGCTTCAGGCAACTGGTCAGGATGTTTAGTAGGAAAACATATGGAAAATGTCACCAGAAATGTTACCTATTTATGATACTATCCCAAATAGGTGATGTTGTTTATGTTTTACAAGTAAAGAGAAGGTATATTTTAACTTTTCTATGTTACATTCACGTGAATAAAGAAATATCAAAAGACTATAATACTACATTGCCTCATGTAGATGCATATAACATAACATAGGAAAAAGTGCACAATATTTCCAAAATGTAGTCTTTATTGATAATGATAAGTGTATAGTGTCCCTCACAAGTCGAGGGACTAACCATTTTAATGCATATAAAGAAAAAACTATACATTTACATATACAAAAAAGAAATGCACATAAAATGAAGGGAGACCCGTCATTGCCTGAATGACTAATCCCAGTTGCCTTGTCCTGCATCATCTTCAGTCTCTCCCACTTGTTCTGCTTCTAGTTGATGCTCTCCTACTGCTCCTAGGTTCCCTACACCTATAAGAAGAGTGTTGTTAGATCAATGAAAATTCAACAATCAAAATATATACAAACATCCATAAACATGTAACCTGATCTCCATAACCATTAAAATAGATAGCATACCATAAGTTTCCAGGAAAACAAAAGAGTTATCAAACACACCTATCATATGCTTTGTTTATCTAACATTTTTTCTCCTTGTGAAGATATAGGACAAATATTTGTTACTATTTTGATTTAGTTGATTACAACATGTGGAGTAAAATGCAGCTCCCACAAGGGTTGAGCCCAACATGCTATCCTCTTGCGTTTTAGGAGGGATAGGAAATTGAGAAACTTGATCAAATCAATGATAAACTAATTCTTGATGCATTAAATCAATATGGAATCATCCTAGTTGATCAAATTTCATTATCAGATTCAAAAGATGCAACAAAACAGTGTGAGTTATCAAGAAAGTTACACTTCATCTTTTGACAATGAATCAAACAATAGGCTGCCATCATGTTGATCAAAGGGGCAATCATCTCTTCTTGGAGATATTACTCAACTAAATATGTCTTTAAATATTCTTAAGTGGATCCAAAGTCCATTTAAATAATGATATGAGTTGTATTTCATTTTCAAGGAGGCAGTAGGAAGAGAGCAAGAACAAGGACATCAATCATTCAAAGATTAAACAATTTGTCTCTTCCCAATAAATAAATGATTTCTGTGATAATATGAAGGAAAATGCATCAAGTTCAATTATGGATAATCAAATAATATAGGAGCCATTGAGTCATATTGGGAGCTAATATGAGTTATATGGAGAAACACAAGGTGAACAATTGAATGCAAGGCCAAATCCATCATGACAGTATGCTGTCTCGAAGAGCAATGCAAAATAAGGAAAGCACATTGACGTAGACGAGTAATTAACATGCATTGGTAATCATCTTGCTATTGATACAATGAGTATTCACAAACAACTACAATGCACACTCTGATAAGCAATCAATGCATGATGGTTAGAGGAGATGCCAATGGTCCTACAAATGAATGTAGGGAAGTCATGAAGGGAAACCTTTGAGAAGGTTTTGTGTCAAGGGCAGTCAATTCCATGCAAAAGAAAACTCAAAATCTTAATGACAATGGCCATTTGGCATAATGGTAGAGTGTAGTGAACTCATAACATAGTTCACAACCTTGTATGGAAGATATCATACACCTAGTGTTTGTTCCCTAATCATTTAAAGACATGAGAATTGAAGAAGATAGTCATAATAGTCACCACATGTATCAAGGGACCATACCATGAAGGATCAAATAGTGAGAAATGATCATTCGGGAATTGCAAGTAAAGGTACTCAACAGGTATTTTGTTTTGTATCTAGGATGAGTATCATTCTTTTCGTATGTTTCTTTTCAAATTTTCAAGTAGGCTATTTAATTTTCAATAAGTGAGAGCACTTCTTTTGAAGATAAAGTAAACATGTTAAGAGAGAATGGAACAACCATCTACATTAAAATGTAGTCATGCAAAAGGAGATACCAACATCATGAGTGCAGAGCCAAAAGAATATATCAAGAAAGTAGTGCAATTGAATTGAGAAAAATGTGTTTTACTACAACATAAGAATACATTGGTATGCTATTTTTGTGGTGACCATTTTCTACAATAATCATGTTCTACAGTATCTATTGTTGTTTTGAGAAATTAAGCTTTCCAATTGTTTCTATCATAACTCATGATACTTATAAGTAACATTTGAACAAGCTTATGAGGGGGCTTGTCTATAATAAAAGAAAATCATTTTTAAGCATGATGATGATTTAAGAACAAAAGAAATGAAAGAAAACACAAATACTGTTTAAAGTCATTCATGAATGCACATAGACCACATAAGGGGTAGACTTGGAAATGATAGGCCTCCATGAAAACTACAGTGACAACCACCAATGATGAAGACTATGATATCTAATCTTGCAAATAGAGCCCATGGATGAATTGTAAAGGAAGGAAAACATCTCAATGGTTATGATAGTGAAAATCAATCAAGTGATAATGGAATCGCGATGGTAGAAGGACAACAACCTTATTGAAAAAATAAGAAATCATAACAGACAAAGGACATAAGCACTATCAAAGCACAATCAACAAGAAATTGTTAAGGAAAAGTCACCATGAAAGTAAGCAACCCCAAGCATCATCACAATAACTAAGAGAAAAAAAATGTAACTATTTTGGGGAAATGATGTAGTCTTTCCACAATGATTAACAGTGTTTCAAGATGGGGTAGTAATCTTATCATCATAGTAGTGCTTTTTACTAGTGATATTTATGACAGTGATCAGAGATTATTAAATTTAGCAAGCAAAGATTGAGGTTCCTTCATAACACTATTGCAGTGCCAATAGATGAGGATTTAGTCATGTTAGTGATGCTTTCTTTGTTGATAAGTGGATTAATAACTATGTCATCCATTTCATGAACAATGAGAGTAGCTCCAGTACAACAACAAAGATCCAAGCACATTTATACAAAAATGACAAGTGATGTTTAGAGCAAAGAGGTGCAACCATTCTCATGATCATGCTACAATAAATTGACAGTGTAATGAATATATTGTAATGGATTTCCAAGTGAATGGAAATTCTAGGGGAGACAGTTATTTTGAATGAGGCAACATGGTTTGACAGGTAGAAAGGTACAAGGGTCCTCACAAAGGTCCTCTTTCGAAGGCACAGTGAGTATGAAAAACAACAAGCCCAAAATTCCAAGTTAAAAGCATTTTTATACTATCATTGCTAGGAGAATCAAAAGAGATAAACTATGATTTCAAAGGCATCTTTTATAAGCCGTGAGAAAAAACATATTTCCTTGCATTTTCTGCAAATAAATGATGACCTAGAATAGCCAAGAGTCAAAAGCAACCAAACCATCGAGCTTTCTTTTCATAGAGGAAAAAACTCATCTGGGGTTTGTTTAGAAGTCACAAATACAAAATGACAGGATTTTTTTGAACTTGAGTCAAACTTACATTCTATAGGAAATACATCAAAATCCTAGTTTATTTCTTCATGGTTGTGGCCTGAAGAATCAATTTTCTTCACAAGTTGCAAAAACCCATTTGGGGTTTGTTTCAAAAGTCCAAATATAGAGGGAAAAGTGGAGATTTGAACTCTTGCAAGTCATGAAACCCTAGGCTTGCAAAATAGAAAATACCTAGATGATATAGCCCTCGACCTATCTTACAAAAGAGGATTATTTTATTATTTCTGACAATGAACACATAGCCGTGGCATTCTATAGAAAATTTCATGAAATACATAGAAAGGAACAAATATTCACAAGTTTCCAACACTATAGAGCTCGATTTGGCTCTTTTTCTTAGAAATAAAGTCATAAATTCTGAGGTTTGATATAAGCTGACCCTCTTTTGATTGTTGGAAGAAAGATGCATGTAAAAGAAATGCTTTGTTCCTTTTCTCTTCTTCCAAAAGACTCATAGTCAAGCTTCCATGACGGCCAATAGCAAGAAAGTATTCCACAAAAAACAAAGCACAAAATAATGCATTAGAAAAACTACAAAGGCCACAACTAAGAAGCCTCAAAACCCTTCAAAAATGGAGTGAAAATGCTACAAAATACTCAATAAACAACTTACTACCAAGTTGTAGAGGGATGTTGACTCAAAGAATGGAGGAATTAATTGGAAATACATAGGAGAATGTTGAAACCATAGCTCATCATAGCAACCGAATGTAGATAATTTTTTTTCCAAAAAATGATAGACACCAAATGAAATGGATTTTGCATGGTTCACATTGTTTTGTGTCTAGGGTTTGAGACCCTAGTACAAGTCGAATACAAAGGTATTTTTTACCTTTGTTTTAATTTTTTTGCAACAAAAGTTAAAGTGTCCCATGGGCTAAGACTTGAAAGTCTTATGCCTTAAGTACATTCTACCTTGTGTAGGCTCTTGTTTAGAGCTTGAAGAAATTTTCATTATCTCTCATAGAGGCCGAACTTTGTTTCCTAGTTTGGATTGGTTTTAAAAGGTATGACATTTTAATTAAGTGATATTAAGTATAACTCACTTAATTGTGAATGTTATTTCAAAATGCAAAGTAATGGTGAGTAATGCCTTAGGGGAGATTGAGTTAGGTGTGATGCTCTTTCAATCCTTGAGGAGTGGTTGAGACAATTGTTATTTTTTTGCATTTATTTTGAAATGTAAAACATTATTTAAAGTGATGTGTCTATAAATCACTTTATTTGATGTTATTCATAATGCAAAACTTTGATGTGTGTATTTCAAGGAATGGTGGGGCCTTTTATTTTGAAATGTAAAGCAATTTGAGTAAGTGATGTTATTATAAGTCACTTAATCAAATTATTATCTTAAATGAAAAATAAAGTCTTATGCTTTTGAAAACACACAAGGAACATGAGTCAAAGCTTTTGAAGACATAATGATGACTGGCCAACATGGGAAAGGTGTGTGAGTTTTGTCTTTGATTGATTTTGGAGGGAATGGGCCATTTGGAGGCAGTTTTGTCATGCTTTTAGTATGAATTGGGTCTTAGCTTGACTTTGCTTCATTTGGATGACATTTTGGAGTGATTTTAGAAGGTTCTTTTTGGCCTTTTTTGCTGCATCTGATGAGGAGTTTCTAGAAAGACATGTGTGGGGAAGTTTCTTGAATTTTTGCATAAGTAACTTCAAATTGAGTTTTTGAAGTTAGTTCTTTCTTTCTAGCAATGTGGTAGCTTATTTTTTGGAGTTATCTTTTTAGTAGGAGTAGATTGTAACTCTTTTGACCTATTTGTATAGTAGTTCATGCCTTGGTTTTAATAGAGATAATTAGTTTTACCACCTCATTTTTTGTTTCATTGTATGTATTTTGGTGATTTGATGCAAGTGCTTGTGAATTTTTTCATTCCTAGTTTTGTGTCTCATCAATGACATCTTTAAATAGAATGAATATGCAGTTGCAGGTTGTGTAGAATGTTTTAGCTGTGAAAGTTTTCTTTCCTTCTAAGAATGTGCATTGCAACCTTCTTACAAAATATTGATGCAAAACATATCAATGTTGAGTTGTGTTTATCTGGATTACAATTAAATAACATGTGTATGCAAGTTGTTTTACGAGTTTTAGTTAGTGTTTGGTGTATCACCCTTTAAGCTTTCAGTTAAGTTTCATTTTCATGTTTCTTTCTTACTCTTTCCTCAGAAAAGCATTAGTTTAGTATTAGTTTATTGACACCAATTAGGATCCAACCTTATCTAGAGGTCCACTCCAAGCTTAGGTGAGCCACAACCTAGGAGTGTTCCCATGTTGCTCTAAATTTGCTGAGTTTTACAACTTGGCAGGGGTGCAAATTTGAAGAGTTAACAAGAAGGATGAAAGATTATTTCTATAGGAAAAGAAATAAGGAAATAAAAGGTAAATACCATAAGCAATTGAGGGAAAAAATAATAGGTTTCATTATATATGCAAAAGCTAAAAAATCTATATCTAAGCATTCTCCTAATGTTGTTGATGTTGCATAGTTTATGGGAAGGTCTCTTCAACTTAGATGGGGACCAAATTAGTTACTTGGGAATAGTGGTACACATATTGGACAAATGGATCATATCAAAGGTTTATCATCTTTGATTAAAATAGAGCAGGTTGCCATTGAAAAAATAGTGGGAGATGATAGAATGACTCTCAAAAGACATTGAGAATTATACTTAGTAGTAACCTTTTCTTGAATATGAATTTGCATACCATGTATATAAGTGAAATTTGATTCATGATCCTTGTAAATCCTTGCTCTGGAAACATTGAGATATTTGATATTGAAATCAATACTAAGTTTCTAACAATTGGCATTTGCAAGTTAAATGGTTAAATTTGAGTTTTTTACCATACAATTGATAACTAGATATGAAATTTCAAATTTTGATCATTTTGAAAGCATTGAAGCATCATTTAGAGGTTTGAAACAGTCTCCATTTAATGATACCTTTCTAGTAGTATCAATCCATCCAATTGTAATTTTTTTTAATGATTTTGGTGTGGTTAATGGGCTTTCTCTTTTGGAAGGAGACGTGATAATGGAAAATGACGAGGACGACTCCAAGTTCCAATCCATGACATAAGAGGGAATAAGACATCTTTGCCTAGAGCTATTAAACTTGAAGAAAACATCTACTGAAGAATTATGGAGAAATGTGTACTCAAATCATTCATATTTTGCTAGAATATTTCAAGAAGTAACCAACTTAGAATGTGAACTAATGGAACTAAAAATACAGATTTCCTAATAAGGAATTCTTGTGCATGATATGAAGGATATAATTTCTCTTATCATTATCAAATACTTTGGGGTCTGATATGTCTCCAAGGTCTGTATATCTTGACCATGAGCCTTCAGTTCAACTAGAACACCACATCTATCATGAAATGATTATTTTAGGTGTTCTTTTATCCGAACATAAAGAAGAGGAAAAGATGTTAATAGTCCTTTTCCAAAGAGTGAATTTTTTGTTGATACTATTGAGGTAGCTATTTGAAAAATTTGTACCAACTGGCCATAAAACAGTTTGGAGAGAATTCCTCACAAAGAAAATGGTGGTGAAGAACAATCTGAAGAAGAGATGAAAAACATAGTTTTACATGATTGAAATCTACATATTTTTATGAGAGTTTGATGATTTTAGTTTAATGAAAGTAATGTCACAATTTTCAAGAGAAACTTGGAGGTCATATGCAAAGAAAACTCAAGTGCGACCAAGTTCAAATCCTTTAGGACAGTCTCAAAGGCTCGTGAGGGGCATGGGAAAGGAGAAGATTACATTACCTTATTGAAAATATAAAATATGAAGGTGACTGTCCATATTCAAATCAAAAGGGTAGTATTTAGTTTGAAGGTATTAAAGCCTTGAATGGTTAAGATAGTCAAAAGGGAATGACAGTCACATAGATATGTAGTTAGGATCAATTTGAGTGTAGAATCAATGCAACATTTTTAAGAAGACAAGGGAAAGCTTGGAAATAGTCTTAAATGTAAAAAAAAGAAGTTATGCAGTCCATAAAAGGTAGAAAAGGGTACAAAGGGTCAATGTTTGTAAAGAATCTTGCAACAGCCTTAAGGTGCCATGACAATGATTGGCATAAAAAATCACATCAAAGACTATGAAGAAAGCATGCATACATAGAGGATAGTTACATGACTATTGTGGTTGAAAGAAGGTAGTAATCATTCACAAGGAGGAAGGATAGTCTTCAAGTCACTTACAAATGGAAGATAAGGATGGATCATTGTCATACTATTATTGATAACATGCACAAAAAATAGGCTATTCTAAAATAAGTGCTGGTTGCACTCTTAATAGAGGGAAATCTATTAAGAGTTCAAGTAGAAGACTTTGGCACCATGGAGCAAGTAAGGTGATAGTTGGCAGGGATGATAAAGTATAGGTTTAAAGAAAAATAAGACTATGAGTAGCAAAAAATGATGACAAATAAGTGCAAAAATTATGACATTAAAGAGTAACAATATCGTGCCATTAAAGAGCAACAAATTTTAGAGTTAAAGTGAAGAAATTTTCAGAGACAAATGAGTAGAAGACTTAGGGTAAAAGAGTAGAAAATTCATTAAGAAAAGAGCATAAATTTCATTGGAATAAAGAGTAGCAATTTCATTAAAATTCATAGCAAAAAATTTATTTGGCAGTCATACATTCATGGGCAATTTTTAGACCATAAAGAGCAACAATTTGATTGCCATAAAGAGTAGAAAATATGATAGTAAAAGAGTAGCAAAAAATGACAGTCAAAGGGTACTCACTTAAAACCTTGCCTTGAATGGACAATCATAAATAAGGGACAACAAGACCATGCATCATATTCAAACCATGAAGACACAATGCATTGGAGGGTAGTCCTTTATGAGGCAGCAAAGGAAGAAATGCCATGATAGTAGTTCTTCTGGTGTCCCTATGAAGAGAGATAACAATATTTAAAAAACCATGAAGACAATCTTACATAATGGAGGCATAAATTAGTTGAGAGAAGTTTATAATCATCCAAATGCACAATTTTGAAGGAGGAAGAAGTATACAAAGAATGACAACCATGCCTTGAAAAGGATAGTATTTGATTGTCAAAGGTAGAATTGTAAACGAAGCTGATACAAACATTGTTATGATGGTCAAGTATAAGCTATTTATGAACTTTCATAGGTTAAATGGAAAGAGTGGCTACAAGACGCATTTCAAGTGGAAAAATGACAACCCAATGCACAATTTTGAAGGAGGAAGAGGTATACAAAGAATCATCCAAATGCACAATTTTGAAGGAGCTATTTATGAACTTTCATAGGTTAAATGGAAAGAGTGGCTACAAGACACATTGCAAGAGGTATTTATAATAATCCAAATGCACAATTTTGAAGGAGGAAGAGGTATACAAAGAATGAAAACCATGCCTTGAAAAGGATAGTATTTGATCAATTGTCAAGGGTAGAAAGAGTAAATGAAGCTGATACAAACATTGTTTTAATGGTCAAGTATAAGCTATTTATGAACTTTCATAGGTTAAATTGAAAGAGTGGTTACAAGACACATTACAAGTGGAAAAATCCTTCACAAAGTAAGACACATAGTGAGCATGAAAGATCCTATACAAGGATATCCATAAGGTAGGACAATCAAGCAAAAGTTTGAGCTTGAAACATTCAATGTTAAGGAGGGTATTTGAGCATTGCATGATAGTAATTTCACAGTGGGATATGGTGATCATAGTTCATATTCAAGATTGAAGCACAATCAATTCATTACAAGAAGAGGATAGTCCAATAAATATTTAAAGAAGGGTAGACCAGAAATGAAGGATAGTCTACTCTAAGAAACATAACATAGAAAGTATCTAGAGCTATAAGACTAAAGTTTTATGTGAGTTAGTGATTTGTAGTAGCTTTGTGCCTACTTAAGAGGGAAACCTTTATGATTGTAGTTGGAGTTAAGTGGAGTTTGAGCCTCAAATTATGCATTTTGGTGAAATTTTGGTCCCTAAAATAAAAGGCTTTTTTTCCTTATATGCCTAGCTAGTTGAAGATTCATATAAAGTGTTCGAGGGTAAATTTTTCAGTCATCTTCATACTTTTTCTTGGAGGATCAGTTCTAGTTCAGTTGAAGCACACTTCGAGGAGCATGTACAAGTCAAAGAGTTCAACTCAACTCTCAACTCCAGAGTTCACATCCAGTTCAACTCTCCTTGCATGTTTACATCTTCCACGAGGTGTAGTCTCTTTTAGAAAAGAGGTTTCTATAAAGAAAAATCTTTCAACTCTTTTTAGTTAGTTCTTTCAGTCCTCTTTCCATGATGTAGGAGCATCCATGACATGTTGCTATTTTTGTGTCAACAAATAAAAATTTAATTTTAATTGCAATTTTTTGGTGTGCTTTGAATTTCATATTTTGGCTCATGAAATTCATATTTTTATGTGCATTTGGATGTTATGCCATGTTGAAAATTTGAATTTCAAATTTGGAAAAAATAGGATAGGTGGAGATAATGAAGAATATGTTTTAAATGCAAAAATCCTGAAAAAGAAATTGGGGGGCATGGGTTTCTTGGAGACCTCCAATCAGATTTGGAACTCCAATTTTAAATTCCATAACTCCTAAAAAATAGGGATTTTGGAGGTGGGCACCTAGTTTAGAAAAAATAGGTTTTTGCTTTATTCAAGAAAGTAATAAAAGCACCGCCTTCCATAATCAACAAGTCTTGAAGTTGGAAAGTTTATTTTATTCAATTTATTTGATGCCATTTAATTTAATTGCATATTTCAAGAGGTGGGTGTTGATTTTCTGGGAGTGGGTTTTGAATGTGAAGAAATTCAATCAAATGCATTCAAATTTCATTTCATGTGAAAGACCATTCATGTAAAAAGGTAAAATCAATTCATTTGAAGGATATCTTTCTCCATATTGAAGAGGGAGGAACATGGAGGAATGGTATACCTCTAGGGAAGGGTTTTTGAAGGTGTTGTTGCATATTGGAGTTGGTTTATAGAGGCATAGGCATCATCCACAATTGCAGATTGAAGGGTGTGGTTGTTGAGAGTGGTTTATTGTTGTAGGTGCTGGAGAGTTTGAGGAAGGCTTGTGGAAGCCATATGTTGCTGTACTACACCATTTTTTCAGGTCTAAGATCAGATCTAAATCATATTGGGATTATGTAATGAGGAGCCAATAGGTTTGGCCTATTGTTTTGTAATGTCGTTTTAAATTTTAATGAAAATTCCTATGATTTTGCTTGCATAAGTTGGGTGTTTAGATCAATCCTATTTTATGATGTATAAATTGGATTGGTGAAGGTTGATTATTGGTTTGAATATCAGTTTTGAGACTAATTTTATCAGCCTAAGAGGCTTTAATATTGGTAAAGTCAATTTGGAGAAGATTTTCTTGTTGTAGGAAGTTTTGAATGAACAAACTAGTGTTCATGTTGCAGATTTTTAAATATGATTTGTTGCATTTCCAATGCATTTTATTTTGTTGAGAGTAGTTGTATGAAAAATGGGGTATGTATGTTATCCTTATCACATCATTTTGCCTAATGCAAAAGAGATGTATTGTAACTCATTTTGATATTAAGAGAGCAACAACTTTGTGTATTCTCAAGCAAATTTTTAGATTTGTATCAATAGATGCTTCAATTATTTCAATAAAAACAAGTTTTTCCTTCTCTAAATTCTTGTCTTGTGTGTTTTTTGGATGATTTGATCTATTTTTTGTGATTATCTATGAAAATCCTTGAATTATGTCTCATTTCAAATCATTTCTATACTAGAATAAGCAATACTTATATAGGTCATAGGATGTGTTATTGTTTTCAGTAGTTGTAGTTGTGAAAACTTCTAGTTTTCCTTCAAGAACTTGAAGAACAAACTTTCTATGAAACACTATTGTGTGAGCTTGTGAAAGCTAAGTTGTGCATAAGGTAAAGCTAATTTTTTGAGAGAAGTTATAAGTTGAAACAACATGTATAAGTCTTATATTTTTGGTGCATCACCTCCTAGGGTTAGTAATATTTTCATTTGAATTCTTCTATCCCTTTTCTTGATCAATAAGTAGTTTATATGATTTCCATTAGGGGAACCGACCCACTTTGGAGGTTCATCTTCACCATATGAAACACACATCTTGAATATGATCCCATGTTTCATAGGATAGTTGAGTTTCACACTTATCTTAAGGGTGCTATCCTCATGACAACACTAAGTTGGTAAACAATTTGATTGGTTATCTTCTTCTGACTAGAATACCCAAGTTACACTCTTGCAACATTTAGGGTCTAGGAAATTGCCTCTTACTCAAGTCCTTATTTTTAACCATAGGAGTAATCACTCTCCTATTTTATGCAAAATTAGTTAATACTAATGATACAATGCCATCAACTAGACACACCTAGTCTCAACCTAACAGTACTAAAAATCTGTCGATATGTATAATAATCTGGTATTAAACTTGAATTGAAGATTACTTCATATTAAAGTTTCAAATTTCCATCGTTTACTTTTATGGATATATTCCTTAAGAACTCCATACCAAATATGGTTAATCTTGAAGTGGACATCATTAGACAATCATCTTCTTAATAAATAATGGTTATCATACCAAGTATGGCTCCATCCTTCTAGAATGCTATAACCAATCTAGTTATTCATAACATTAAATATCTTTTAGTTTGATTTGATACAAAATCTTATATTCATAGTAATGTTCATTAATGATTCAACATAATAATTTGTTTACTTGTGATAACTCAACTAAGAACCATTCGACTAATCTCCAAATTCTTTATAGGTCTCTCCGATATTATCCTTTATATAATTATATAGAATACCTTTATTTGTCTATATATAGATATTCTTGACCCATATATTCTCATATATACATGTATGATAAGTTTATAGCCATGCTCGAGAATATTTTCTAGTTGAGAGTTATCTGTGCTTCTAAGCCTTAAAATATCCTAGCACTAAGGCCTTTGATTAATAATGGGAGAATATGTAATTTTCATTTAGTAGGTAATAATAATGACTCTTGGTCTACTATATAATATAATAAATTCCAAAAGATAAGAAAAGATATATTCACATTTAATAAGTTTTCATAACCTCTAACTGATATGTAATATAAACTTGTTTATTAAAAATATAAATAAGACACTATCTTATTGGGATCATATCCTATTCCCATACTTAGCTTTCCTTTGCTACTTTGGTTTCACAAGCTATTTGTTTTGGTTAAACACAACTTCAGAGAGATTTTAACCTTCCACTGAAGTTTTCTTTCTCTCAAATACATATATAAATAATAATTCAAAACCACATATTGTAAACATGATTTAACAAAATAATTAAAGAAAACTATTGGATGTACCCAACTGTTGCAAGTATGATGGTGTTGTCATTGGTGTCAACAGGAAGCCTACCGACTGGTGTTGTCATTGATATAACCTATGGGATGAATATGTTGAAGATATTGAGAAAATTATGGAAAATACGAAAATAGGTTGTGCATGTGTAATTGAGACCTTGAGGAAGTGTTGTGAGTACATGGAGCTCTTCTTTTATTGTAGAGTCTGAAGATGAGTTGGAATGAATTAATGATCTAAGATGATGTCTTTGGTACTTGGTTTCCAAGTGCTTTTGAGAAAATTTAATAAACAAAGTAAATTGTGTTGTGCAAATGTTCATAATGTGCTATGATATTGTGCTCCACATTCTTTTTGTGTTGATGCTATGCCTATGTGGATCTTACAAGTTATTCAAGGTTGAAAAAAGTTGCTATATTTAGAATTTAGGTTTCTAGATCATTGTACAATGAGATATATTTTCACCAGTGTGTGAACCAGTTGTTCAGTAATGTATTTGTGGTCTGGGAGAAATGTATTTTCTACACATTTATCCGTTGTTTGGATTCAAGTTGTGCAGATTTGGGAAGTTGCTTATAATTCTTTTATATTTCTATGTTCAAGTTTTTTACTTGATTTGCTGCAGTACAGTGAGAGTTTCATTTATTAGTATACATTTAAGCATTATCAGTTGTCTTGATTTAAAGTATTTGTTGATGCGAGTTTAAATGAAATGTTTGATGAATCTTATGTAGTTTTTGGATTATTCTGGACTAATTTCAAGTGAATTATGCTATCTATAACTTTCATCTTGATCCAAGGAAGCATGTACTTAATGGTTATGGTGTTTTGCACGGGTGTTGTCAGACCTTGTGTTTAACACTACATGCGAGGCTTGTGGAAGCATATTGAAGTGTATTGGGATCTATTTGGGTCCTGATTAAGGATTTGTGTAGGTAACCTTTTGTTCCTATCCACTGAGGGAATGTTTAGGTGTTGACCTATTTTAAATTTAAATGTATAACGGCTAGCGATCGACATTGGAGAAAGTTTTTAAGTTAAAGCTTGATATAAATATGTATGGTTTTGATGAAAAGAGAGTGATAAAAAGAGTAAGAAGAAAGATAGATGCGATATTGTTGCAAGTTATTTATGTGATGCAAAATTGAGTAGAGCAGTGTGAACTTCATGTTAGGGTTCTTGAAGGTAGTGAGCGAAAGGAATCCGATATACTTCATGTGAGACTATGAAAGTGTGCAAGCAATTGTGGTGGAATCCTTGTTTAGAAGTTTTTTCTTTGTCTAACTTTCTTCTTCCATCTTCTTGTATTCTTTTTGTGGTAGTGAGCCTTGAATGTGAGCCTTTTTGGATAGTGTGTCCTATTTTGGTAGTGAGCCCCTTTATATCAGTTTTGATATTACTTATATTGTGAGCTAATCCTCACAGTGGTTTTTCCCTCATTGGGTTTTCCATGTAAATCTGGTGTTTTTGTGTGTATGGTGTTGTGATTTCAATTTTTGTTATCTTCATTTCATGTTTAATCAATTTAACAGAATAAGGGTTTAAAGAATGCTTGTGGATTTGTTTATTGTTGAGGGTTTTGAAGGCTTAATTTGCTACAAATAATTCACCCCCCTCTCAGTTGTCTTGTTCATTTTAACACCGACTAGCTTCCCTAGTTCTCATCATCTCTTTGTATTTTAAATTAGCTCTATGGATGAATAACTAAGCTATTCATATATGCACTCATATTCTTTTATAATAGCCATGACTTGCACATAAAAATAACATAAGTAAACTTAGGTAAATAAAGAGATTTGATTTATAATTTAAAAGATAAGTAAAGAGAGTTATTTTAATCATGCTTGGATTAAAATATCTTTACTTGAATTCTTGTTACTCCTTGCTTACAATCTACACTACGACTCAACTTTATCTTGTTTCCTTCTCAATTTGTAGCTCTTAACTCAGCTCTTGCACTTATCACTTGCTTCTAAATTTAAACTACAACTACCAAGCAATTTATAACTGAGACTAGCAACCTACCCTCACACTTTGATAAATAGATTGAAAATGTTCTTTACAAAAACTTTACTCTTCCTCACAAACTCATGTTATGCACTATAATCTAGATTATCCAACGAATGAACAACCAAATGATGAGCATCTACCCTCTTTTTATACTAAAAATGAATATCAAACAATTGCTAAAAGGAAGCCCAAACCATCCTCACGTTTCCACCACTCAAAAATCAGCCAGTCATGGGGGTTTATCAAGTTGAATTAGCCACATTTGAATGCCACAACTTGCATTTTGATTCAATTTATATTGCCACTAATCCCGTGTTTGAGTTTCTAGTCATAGAACTATTCATATTCAATTGGAAAGATAGAAAAAACCAATCCACTACCTACTCTCAACTTCCACAGCTAGCTGGGTGTATCAAACACTTCTGATGGTAGTTTCATAATGTAGAATAAGTCTTCCAACTGGCATGTTGAAGGTCAAAACCTATTCAAACTATGATTCCTGTCTTTCCCAAGTTGTGGGTTTGCAACTTTATAGCACCACATACATTTTTCAGCTCAAAATGCCACCTTAACATGGTTGTTTTAACATCTTTCACAAATGCAAATACTCAACCATTTTCATGGTAGTAATAATATTTATTATATTCATAGTGTGGTGCCTATAATGGTGACCCCATATTACTTAAGTTTTCCATTCAAAATTTCCACTAACATTACCTTTATGTGGTATATTTGCTTTCAAATATGGATACCATATATATATATTAACTTTAATATTATATATATATATTATAATATATACACTATAATATATAATAATATATATTTATATGACAAGCACTTAAATATAATAATATATATAATAGTAATATATATAATATGTATATATATCTATTCCATTCAAATACTTGTATTTAAATTATGTATATACATATGAGTATACGTAGATATTTTCTATGTATATTCATACCTACATGCATACATATATATGTACCATCGTATATACATATATATTCAAATATGCATTATATATATAACATATGCTATTCACAAGAGTTTAAGATTTCAATTCCATTAGATTAAATGGTCAAGGAAGGTCAAATACGACCAAACCTAACTTTTCCTATCAACCAAAAGCATATCAAATTAGGTTTAGCATTTATTGATATGATACACAAACAGACTTGACAAGGTTCCTCTAACCTATGTAAGTGAGTGTGTGCATCTACTCAAATAGAAATACCAATTATTGCAATACCGACCTCCTTTCTTGGGTGATACTCTCCTCCCCCACTGGAGGGTTCAAAATTTCCTACACCCAACTTAGAGCAACATGTTCATAGTTAGCCAATAACATATAAATCATATTCATAATATAATATATGCATCATTAAAGCATTAAAAGGTAATTTCATCATAATACATATTCATACATTTCATTCATCCCTTGAACATCATCAAGACATAATCATGCATAAAAAACATATTTACTTATAAAAGTAAAAATATTTTGTAGATAAACAACAAGGTGTAACATATCCTCCCCTTAAGAATCATCCCCAATGATTTAAAGCATCATAGCATATATTAAATCAAATAAAATTTTTACTTTCAATTTTTGAAATCATGAAAAAGGGGAAATTTTCATTCAATATCATTATAATCTTCCCTCATAGTACTGCCCTTTGCAATCTGGTCCCATTGGACCTTGCACTGGGTGACTCTACTAACACACTAGAAGACCCTGTGTGATTTGAGAAATATTTCTCTTTTGATATTATTTTGGTAGCTTAGCATCAACAAAGCTTTTCTTCCTATTATTCTTCTTCGCTAATTTCTCTTTTGATCAACCTGATCTATCCTTCTATTTTTGAATTATTTTTTCAGACTAAGGCTAATCATATTTTCTAGCTTATCCCAACTTATAGGAATTCAACACTTCCTCTTGTATAATGTTTCAAATGGATCAAATTTTATCACACAATGATATAAGTTGTAATAAGAATATTCTACAAATCCACCAGGACTTGGTTTACCCTTTTTGTTTGACTATCTATCTCAAGGTGATAAGTTGAGCTTATATTCAATTGAGTTTTTCAATGAGGTGAATATGGTTTACTAAAACCTTAATGTTACTTGTGTGTTTCTATCTGAGATAACCTTATTAGGGACACCATGCAACCTAAACACTTCTTGCATGAATTTGCGGCTATGACTAGTTCCCATCCTTTCAAATTTATTGGTATGAAATGGGCTACCTTGGTGAGATTTTCCACCACTACTAAAATAGAATTATGCTTAGGAAGACCTCGTACAAATCCATACTAATGATCTACCACTCGCTCTTTGTAATTTCATGAGGATATAAAAGTCCTACCGGGTGATGACATCTATTTTTATTCCCTTCTAGAAATGTGGTTTCACATCAACCAATAATTTTTTCACTCCAGAATGTCTTGAATATGGTGTCAAATAAACTTCTTTCCACACCATATTCCTTAAATACTTAGAGTCTAGTAATTAAGTCCTTCCTCTTAATCTTAACAATCCATTCAGATCAAATGAAACATCTTGCTTGGTCTTCTGTAACACTTGGTTCTTGAAAAAAAATTGAATAAATATTTGCGAAGAGATATGCCTCCTTCGACTTAGGGAATCTACAACTCAATTTCCTTTGGATTTTTATACAATTGATTTCAAAATCATAATTTGATATTAGCTCAAGCCATCTCCTTCGATGAGCATTTAGATTTGGTTGGGTAAACAATACTTTTAGACCTTGTTGGTCTGTCTTTAATTCATATAGTTTCAAAAGCAAACAATGTCTCCACATTTGCAATGAACGAATAATTATTGTTAGCTCAAAATCATATGGAGCATATTTTTTCTCATATGTATTTAATTTCCTAGACTCGTAGGTGATAAATTTCCATCCTACCTAATTCCTTTCCCAAGGCATCATTGATAATCACAAATTGTCCTTTCGAATCAAGAACTTTTAGAATTGGTATTATAGTTACTTCTCTTTTATTTGATCAAAGGCCTCTGACTTTGTCTTGACCATTCAAATATTTTTCTAGCACTCCTACAACTAAGTCTTCAACTCCATCAAACTTTTTGTGGTCATTCGATAAGAAACTTTAGATATAAGGTCTTGATCCAAGAACTACATCCATGTAGAGGTCAAAAGTTTTCTTAGGAAGTAATCCAATAATTTTTTTTGGAAATACATCAATGAAACCCAATTGAGTAGGGTAATTATTTGTATATGATATTTTCTTGATCCATATACTCCTCTTCTTCTCCTCCCTTAGTGTTTCTAGGTCTCATAAAACATTAAATCATCTTAAAATATAAACTATTGGTATTCATCTATTTTCTCCATTTCAATCGCAAGAGTTAACGTTCTTCTTGCTTGGCCTTCTACAACTAAACAATTGCTACTTTCCTTAACTTACCCTAACTAGGTATACCTCACAAATATACTTTGTTCCTAGGGTTGCCTAATTATTCTACCATTTTGGCAACATAGTCTCCTCCATAACCAATCAATCTCAAGAATGATATTAAAAGATCCTAAAGGGCTACTTAAGGATTTACTCTCATTGAGAGACTTGTAAGTTTATTCTTGTTTCAACCAAACACTACTCTACTCAAGCTCTTGTATGGTTAGCATACTTTATTGATCAAAATTTTTCCTTACAACCAAATTTTCTAAGAAATTTTATCTAAAATTCATGGTGGACTTATCTTCTTCATAACCTTAGATACTTCAAGGGTTAGTCAATTTATTTCTCATTAACAAGCCTTGACTTAGAGTTGTCGACACCCACTTTGGGTGGTGAATTCCTTTATGTTTTCATCTTTACTTTTGTGAGGTGATTCATTTTCTGACCTACTCTGGCCTCCAACCTTTTACTCTAAGGTACCAACTCTCACTTTTGTTTCAATTAACATTGCTAGGATTTAATATAGTTTTGAATTGGGGTTGTCAGAAGTTTATCCTACCTCCTAGCTACCTCCATAGTTTGTTATGATTCATAATTGTTGAGAAAAAGGGTGTCTCAAACTTACTGGTTAAGGATCATTGAAATTAGGAAAACACTTGGCCTTCCCCTTTATCTTCTTTCGCTCCCTTCATCAACTTGAGGTTCGACATTCTGCGAAGGCTCCTCATCGAGGAGACATTATAATGTTGAAGGGAGCTATTTTGTAGTCCCTTCGACATTTTGATGGACTGCAAGAAGGGACATCAAAGGGATAGGTCAATGTCCTAGGGAGTTGTTTTGCTGTCCCTTTGACATTCTGATGAATGGCGGGAAGGGATATTTCGAGGAGATAGGTGGATATTGGTGGGACCTAAAATGTGGTACCTTCGATATCCCGATGGAAGGCAGGATTGCTTTATCAAAGAGATAGGTGAATTTTAGTGGGATGAAATGATTAGTCTCTTTGACATGCCAATAAGTGCTTCATCAAAGAGACAGGTGGATGTCGGCAGGATGACATGATTAGTCTCTTCGACATTCTGATGGGACTTCATTGGTGAGACTTCACCATATCAGAAGGAGTCGCTATAGTGTCTCTTTGGAATTTCAATGGGACTTCATTGAAGAGACTTTACCATATTGGATGGAGTCTCTTGGGAGTCTCTTCAACACTTTGATGGAATGATAGGCATATTGAGGTGACAGTGGGAATTTAGAGAGACAATGGTTGTTTGGTTGGTATGGAAGTTGAAACGATGGTTTTCTTGTAATATTTGAAAAGTATGTATGCAATGTTGTAGTGCATGGGAATGGAAAGTGAAGATCAGAGTGAATGTAATGAAGTGCTGCCAATTTCATTATGGAAAAGCACTTGAAAGAGAATAGCTTTGCACTTGTATGCAATATTCCTTTTATTGTAATATAAGAGATATCTATTTTGGTGTGTGGGTTTTTTCTTGAAAGGGTTTTCCCACGTAAAATCCAATATTCATTCTTTATTGTCTATTATGTTATTCATGTATGTACATCTTTATGTTTTGTATTTACAAGTTTTGAATTTTTTTTTGTATCTCTCTCCTGAAGATTAGTATTTGGAAGGCATTTCCACACTTTGCTTTCCCTTTAGTTGATATCAAAGCTTGGCCAACTTTGTTGTCCTTAAGACAAGTTTTTTGTTCCAATCTTGTTCAGTGGGAGTTTTGTGGAGAAATCTAGTTTATAACTTGTTACATATTTAAGATGGCGAGCACATCTAGAAGAATAGAGGTTAAGAAGTTTAATGGTGGCAATTTTGAGTTGTGGAAACTCAAAATGAAAGACCTACTTGTACACTGAGAGTTATGGGATGTAGTTTCCTCTAACAAACCATCAACAACCTTGTAGAATGACTGGGATGCAATGGATCGAAAAGCCAAGGGTCTGATTAGATTGTGCATGGCCGATTCAGTTCTCTTGAAGGTCTATGAAGAGAAGATAGTGAAACTTTTGTGGAAGAAGCTTGGTGACATTTATCAAGGGAAATCTCTGGTAAATAAGCTATTTATGAGGAAGAAGTTGTATTCTTTGAAGATGGAGGAAGGAGTGTCTGTTTCATATCATTTGAATTCATTTAATACAATTGTTGCTCAATTGATGTCTGTTGGTGTGAAAATAGATGACGAGGATCATTGCATGCTCTTGTTATTTTCTTTTCTTGACACATGGGATCACTTGGTAATGGCTATTGGGAGTACAACAACAACTTTCGAGATGGAAGATGTGGTTGCTTTGCTGCTGTCAGAAGAAATGTGAAGGAAGTCTTTTGAGATGGCCAAGGAGGCCCTTGTTGTTCAAGAAAGATCAAAAGAGAAAGACAAGAAGTTTAAATCCAAGTTAGAGGGGAGATCAAAGTCTCCTAGTAAAAATTCCAAGGTGAAATGCTGGAACTGTGGGAAAACTGGACACATCCGAAAAGATTGCAAACAGGAGAAGAAAAAGAAAAAGAAAAATAACTCTTCTGAAAATGAATCTTCTCAAAGAAATGCATATTCCTTCATAGCAGCCTTGGCGATTTAGGCATTAGAAGATGTTTGGATGATTGAATCAGGTGTTTCCTTTCACATGACCTCTCATTGAGGTTGGTTCTAAGAGTATGAAACATATGTTGGTGGAAGGGTGTATCTGGGTGATGATTCTCACCTTGAGATTGTTGGTCGTGGAAGAGAAAAATTCAGTTTCCTGATGGAAGAGTGAAGGAAATCGATGATGTGATGCATATAATAGGTTTGGCTCAAAATTTACTTTCTATAAGTAAGCTTAATGATGCTTGTGTGCAATTCTCTTTCTCGAATGGTGTTTGTAGAATGAATAGAGGCTCTATGGTGCTAGCTAAGAGTGCATGAATTGGAACTCTATATAAACTAGATGCATGTGTAGTATAGTACAATAGTTATTTTGCAAATTTAGGTAAATCTGATCATGCAGAGAAAGGAGGTGTTTTTCCTAAGGGTGCAAAATCTTTGGAGATGAAGCTCCCAGCGGAGAATAAAATGTTGTGGTACTAGAGGCTTGGCCACATTGGTGAAAAAGGTTTAAAAGCCTTGAAAAATAAAACCCTGGTTGAAGGGCTTGATGATTGTAATCTTGAGTTTGATTTTTGTGAACATTGCATATATAGAAAGCAACACCGTGTTTCATTTTATTCTAGTCCTCATAAATCTTCTGGTATTCTAGATTATATTCACACTGCTGTGTTTGGTCCAGTTAATGTTCCTTCACTTTCAAAATCTATGTATTTTGTTTCGTTCATAGATGATTGTTCAAGAAGGAAATTTATTTATTTTCTCAGAAGTAAAACAAATTTTATAGTCAATTTGAGGAATTTAAAACCTTGGTTGAAAATATGAATGGTAGAAAGATTAAGTGTTTGAGGATGGATAATAGTGGTGAGTTTTGTTCACTAGATTTCGATAAGTTTTGTAAGGACCACAAAATTAAAAGGAATAAAAAAAATCCTTACACTCCACAACAAAATGGAGCTATAGAAAGGATGAATAGAATGCTAATGGAAAGGGCAGGAAGTATGTCGAGTAGTATTGGTCTGGAACAAAAGTTCTGGGCTGAGGTTGTAGCTACAACATGTTATTTGATTAATAGATCTCCCACTTCTGTACTTGTGGAAAATACACCTATGGAAGCGTGGTCTTGTAAGATGTCCTCGTTGAGACACATTATAGTATTTGGCTGTGAGGCGTATGCATATGTGCCTAGTGAAAAAATATCTAAACTGGAGAACAAGGTTGTAAAGTGCATCTTCATCAGTTATGGAATAGTGTGAAAGGGTACAAGCTTTGGAACCTAGTTATAGATAAGGTTTTGTATAGAATAAGTCTGATCTTCCATGAGCTAAAACCTTCTACAGTTGATCTACAACTAGGGGTGAAAAAAGCAAAAAAGGAGGTAGTTGAAGTTCTAGTGTAGGGGCACCAAGTCCATTTTTGTAAATATGGTCAAGTATGGTCATGTGATAGGTTTTAGGTGGTTTGAGTCTTATTTTTTTTAATAAGGTTATAATAGACCATTTCGAATGTAGTTTGAGTCATTTGGGATCTATTTTATAAAATTTGCTAAATCTTGTAAAAGTTGTCATTTGCAAAAATTGCAAAATTGCAAGAATTAGGAAGTTGAAGGGTCAAGTACTTTAAAAGTTGGTTGTAGGAATTAATTCAGGTTGGTTGATGTTTAAATAGACTTGTAAACCTTGAGGAAGGGGTTGGGGAGTTGTATGCGAAGTTTAAACAATAAAAATTCCCTGTTTTCATTGAAATTTTTGTGTTTTCATCTAACTTTGCTGCTCCAGGTTGTTGTACGAATCCGTATAGGGGAATATTGCTCCATAAGCTCTTGAATTCAATGGAGGCATGAGATAACATCTTTTTTTGCTTTTTTTTTTTGGATTTCATCAAAGTAGAAGCATTTTAGAGGCATTTTTCTGGTAACAGGTTTGTAAAACCCTATTTTGAGGGTTGAAGATGAACAAAATGAACTAATTACCCATTCCACTATTATAATTGCTTGTAACCTGGTGGAATGGATGCATTAGGGTAGTTTTAGATGTTATAATAGGTGTTAAGAGTAGGGAAGGTTTTTTGATGGAATTTGATTGCTGCCCTAGTTGAAATTGCATGAGTTTTGGCTTGAAATGGATGGCTAAGAGGAGTTTGATCAAAATGTATTGATTAAGGTTGGAAGTTGTTTTGAGAAGCATGTGTAGACTATATGGGGTGTGTTTGATGTTTTGGTAAATTGAAATAGGTCCTGAAACAATTAGTTTCAATAAACCCTCCTTGTTTCAAGCATGAAATGGACTAAACAAGGGTTTTGAGTTTTGGATGAGTTTGTGGGAATTCCTATACTAAAATTTGTTGATTCAAAGCTTTTGTTACCTAGTTGTTAACTTTCAATAGGAATTTTAGGTTGAGAGAGTGACTGGGTTGGTGTTGCTTTGGGAAATAGGCCTAATTGGGCTTTGTTGTTGTAGGATAGTCAAATTTAGGAGGACACTTTTCAAATAAAGCCTATTTAGTTTCTTGATATGTTTAATAAGGCCTTAATGGGTACTTGAAACTATTTTTTTTTTTGAAGATTCAAACTGGTTGGAAAGTTGTACCGGATTTTGTCCTTTAGAATACTACAAGCAAATGAGCCTTTTGTGGGTGAGCATTTGGAGAAATGAGAGATTAGTGTTATAGGAGACCTTATTTGGATTTAATATGTCATTTTTATGATGTTCAAAGTGATTCGATGGTTTTTTAAGAGTTTTGTTCCCTAATTGTAATTTTGGTTGTTTTGTAGCTTTGTAGAGCCAAGTGTTTTGTGAAGGGAATATTGAGTCAAAAATGGATGAATAAGAAAGAATTGTTCGAGTTTGGTTAATTTGAGATTTTTTGAAGGATTTTCCTCCCTACTCTACATAAATTTCCTCTTACTCCAAATAAGAATTAACTACATACTCCTAGTGGACCTATTACTGAGGAGAGCTCAAACAACTTTGAAAATTCTAATCAAGAAGAAGAACCTTAGCCTTAACTTCTGAGGAGGTCTACATATGTGAAGTGGCAATTTGAATGGTTTAGTTATTCTATGTTGAATTCCAGTTGTGCCTATGATTTCATTGCTAACATTGATGAGCCTAGGACTATTCGAGAGGCTATGGGTTTGTCTAATTTAGATTCCTAGTTGGAAGCCATGAACAAAGAAATGACATCATTGAAGAAGAATGATACTTGAGATCTGGTACCTTTTCCTGAAGGATGAAATCCTATTGGATGTAAGTGGGTGTTTAAGAAAAAGATGGGTCTAGATGGTAGTGTTGAGAAGCATAAAGTAAGATTGATCGCCAAAGTATATTCCTAGGTGGAGGGGATTGGTTATGGAGAAATATTTTCTCCTATAGCTAAGCTGATGTCTATCAATTTTCTGTTGTCACTTGCAGTTGTATATGACTTAGAAATTGAGTAGGTGGACGTGAAGACAATGTTTCTTCATGGTGATTTGAAGAGATTTACATGTCCTAGCTAGAGCACTTCATTGAAAAAGGTGAAGAGAACCTGGTATGTAAGTTAAAGAAATTTCTCTATGGTCTGAAGTAGTCTCCTAGAATGTGGTACCAAAATTTTGATACTTATGTGTTGTCTTTGGGATTTGTGAGATAAAATTCTAACCATTGTATTTATTTTAAGACTGAAAATGGTCATCTTCTTATTATTTCCCTATATGTGGATGATATATTTTTCATTGAGAATAGCAAGGGTATGATCTAAATTGAAGTCTCAATTGTCAACATAGTTTGAAATGAAAGATCTAGGTTCAACTAGATACATTCTAGGGATGGAAATCAAAAGGGATAGGGGAAATGGAAAACTTTAGCTTAGCCAGAGAAAGTATATAAATTATGTCCTAGAGAGGTTTAATATGGTGGATTGCAAACAATTAGTTGTTCCAATGTTGTAGGGAATGAAAATTTCGGTTGAAGATTGTCTAAAATATCCTACTGAGATGGAGGGCATGACCAGGGTGACTTATGCAAGTGCAGTTGGCAGTTTAATGTATGTAATGGTCTGTACCAGGCCAAAAAATTTCCAAGTAGTGGGAGTGCTTATTCGATTTATGGATAATCTAGGAAGGTCGCATTGGGATGATGTCAAGAGATATTTCAAGTATTTGAAGGGTACTTCTAAGTATGCCTTATGTTATCATGGTTACTCTACTTGATCTCAGAGTTCAGTTAGAATTCGTGGTTATGTGGATTTTGATTGGGTAGGGGACATTGACAGTAGAAGATTCACTAGTGGATATGTATTCACATTGTTTGGTGGTGTAGTTAGTTGGATGAGCAAGCAACAGGTTGTAGTCACTTTATCCACTATTGAGGCTGAGTAAATGGAAGCAACTCAAGCCTGCAAGGAAGCCATTTGGCTTAGAAGATTGTGTTTTGATGTTGGTTTTGATGCAGGGTAGATTATTATTTCCTATGACAGTTAGAGAGCCATTTTTTTGGTAAAAAATCCAACCTTCCATGCTAGGACAAAAAATATTAATGTGTAGTACCACTTTGTTCGTGATATGGTGGAGGATGGAAAGGTTAGTCTAGAAAAAGTTGATACTCTAGCAAATGTTGTTGATAGTACAATAGATAGTCATTTTGTAAATGAAACACATATAATTATAAGTAAATGAAACACATATTTTTAAATACAAATTACAATAGATTCATGATAATATATTCAATTAAATTGCTTCTAGAAGAAAGGGTAGATGTAATGTCTCTAGTTCAACGTGATGGGAAAGTGGATGAATTGAGAGACTATTTTTCTTGCGATAAGTGAAAAGGGACTGCAACAAGAAGAACCAATTGATCTTGAGATGGATGAAGACCAATCTCAACCTCTATAGTATAATGTTAATATTACAAAAGATCATCTAGTAGAGTATCAAAATGATGAAGAATCAACTAAAGGTAAATATTTTTCATCCACTAAAGTCATAAATAAAGAAAATCAAGACACAAAGAAGGTTGATTCCTTAGAATCTCATGAATAAACAATACATGAGAATGAAGTGGAAAGGATAAGTGAGGGTGGATCAAAAGAACAAAAGAATGCAAAGAAAAATGATGATGAAAGGTCACCTCAACAAGAATCTAGCACAAAACAAGTCCCAAAAATGAAGAAAATAGAGGCAAGGATAGTACACCAAAAAGGGAAATTTTTTAGGTAAGAAAAGATCAAGTAATGAAAGAAGGTCCTAAGGAATTAGGACTGAATAAAGATATACTTGATTAGATAGTTCAACAATTGTAGCCACCAATGTAGGTACAATTAATACATTTGGACTTCAAAAGCGAGATGCAAGAGGTAGAAACACCAAAGCCTAAGGCTAAAGCCAAGACTAGGCATGTATTAAGCAATGAAAATGGAGAAAAGATTGTATATGTTGCTACATCTATAGGAGATAAAAGTAAATCTGAAGTCACTGCACAAGATTATCAAGTGTCAACTATTAATTTATGACAAATTTCATGGGAGCAAGAAATTGAAGAAATGAGAATTAATCTAGAAACAAATACTGCCCACTTGAGAAAGGATAAATAAAAAATAAGGAATTGAAAGAACACCTTGCTCTGATATAGAAATTACTCAAGGAAGTGGCTCAACCAGGATAATATCTAATAAGGTTACCTCCAAATCTAGTACTATGTCTAGAGAACAAATGAATACAATTAAAAATGTGAAACACAATGTAACTGTGCTAGATGAATGGATGGAGGGTGTGATGAAACAAGGGGATGAATCCATAAGATAACCCATCTAAAAGTATAAAGAAGTCAACCATTGGTTGAAGAAGGTCCAAAGATTGATGGTTGATTTCAAAGAACAATTAGAACAAAATGGTATAGAATTAAGGAGGGTAATGATCATTCAAAAGATGGAGAACCAAAAGTTACTTCTAGAAAAGGTGGTAATAGAAGATATCTCAAAGATAAAGATTAGGGGATTATAGTTGAATTGGGAGAGAGATTCCTTGTAGAAGTGAAAAGTAGAAATATAAAAACTCACCAAAAGGATGGATAAAGTGATAGATAATGATTTAGGACTCATTGATTCCCTTAATTGGTAGGTGAATGATCATGATAACTTGGGACAAGGAGGTGCAAAAGAAAAAGGCTTTAAGGCCATACTTGGAGAATATAGAGAGTAACCCTATATCATATCTAAATAAAGAATCAATAGAAGATGTAATTAGAGTAACTTTATTGTGAGATATGAGATTGATCTAAGGGAAAGAAATGATGAGGTCAATAATGTTTCCAAACATATACTTGGGAAAAGTACAAGTGGAAACTTTCACAAAATCTACCTAGGGGAGACCTAAATCAAGTTTTATTGGAATTCACTGAGTATAGATTATGAGAAGGAGAAGATGTACTTATAGAAGACACAATTGAGAGAAAATGACCAATTGTTTTGTTAAATTTTGTATAATGAGTCATTAGTGTTTTAAGAAGTTTTGTAGAAATCTTAAAGGATGATGGAGAAGACACATTGAAAGGTAAAGATTTAGTTATAGATCCAATTGCGGGTAAATTTCCTGATATAGGAAATCATACACGATGTTGTGGGAATTATGAAGCATGTTGGAACTTGATCAATTTTGAGTATAAAGAGATGATAATACTAAGGATAAATATTTAAAGATAAAGGGTTGATCGAATCTAGGTGGGAAAGAATAAAGTGGAGAATTGTCACCATGACTTGGTAAACCAAGAGGATACATGACTGCTATCTAGTGTTTTGTGGAGTTAGTGAATTATCAACAAAGTTTGAATCAAGAAGACATAAGTTTGACCAATTATTTTGAAACTATCTACTAATATTCCATGTGTAGGAGATATTTTCATGTGCAAATTTTTAACTAACCTCTACCTTAATTTTATAAAAGGCAACACATTGTCTTTTATTAAGGATAAAAAATTGTTGAGATGGAAGAGCTTACATTGTAACACCACCTATTTAACTTCTATTTCATGTTTTCTATTAATTTTTAATAAATACTTATACATATTGTGAGGGTTTATAATTTTGAAGAAAAATCAAGGTCATTCCCGATTGTAAATTTTGCATGACTATAAATCAATCATTCTAGTGAAATAATTAATTTTTTACACTATCTTTGGGTGCATTTTGAAGCTATCTTATTGGTGAATGAATTAATTTTATAAACTCTTGCACTCTTTTTAGCCAATAGGCTATATATTGTGGGCACAACCCATTAGAATTGTCTCACACCAGAAATCTCATGCCTGAAAATCTCAAATTGGAAAATATCACCGAATGCAAAAAATCTTGTCAATCAATAGCCCTCAAACGCTGATATTTTTGGATCTACTTTCATTTACAGTGAATAGATTGAAGTTTAGAATTTCGTTTACTATAAGTAGATTGAAGCAACAACTGAAACAAGGTAGGGTTTCGTAATTTTTTCCTCCAAATTCTGCCCATTTTTTCTCATCAGCATCGTTGACAACATGACTGTTTGTGCAAAATCTTGAGGTAAATCACTTGCCATGGTTTCGAGGAATTTTATTTTTTCAAATCTGTATGCGACCATAAAACAATTCAGAGAAAAGAGAGCATATACTACTTATTTAATGATGTGGAATCTTATATGGATATCAAAATTGCATGATATTCATTGTCTTGAAACATAATATCGATTTATAGCAAGAAAGAGCATATAAAATGCATGATTTAAACCATTCTACAACTGCTGTAGGGACATTGATTTCGGTTCGCGTCATTTAAAAAATTATGTAGTTTTATGGTTTCATAAAGTTTTCCTCCAAACTCTGCCCCCTTTTTTCAATGGCATCGTTGACAAAATGACACAATTTGTGGAGAATGTTGAGGTAAGTCACTTGCCATGGTTTGAGTGAGTTTTTTTTGGAATGAGGTTGGATCATTTTGTTGTTGTTGTTGTGTTTTACTTCATTTTACCTATTGTTATCTGTTAAATGAATATAAATTAAACCATCAACAAACAAGTTTCATAATGATGTACTTCATATTCTTTGTGCTTTCATTAGGGAGTGGGATCTTTGTCCAGCATTAACCCGAGTCGATTGACCCTAACTTGTCTTTTTCCTGTATCTTTTAATTTTTATCTGTTTGCAAGGAACTTCTCTATATCAGTACAAACAAAGATGGGTGATAAATTGCAATTTAGGATTGTGATTTTCTTGTATTGCTCTTGCCATCATCGAATGCAATCTCTTCAAATTTGGGAATGGCCAACTAGTTTCTTATAATTAGGGAAGTTACTTATGAGGTTTTCTATGCTCCTTTGTGTTAACCCTTCTTATTTGTTGCCTTTGTAACAATGGGCCAAATCAAGGCTTGATTCAATTTATGGATTATCATTGCTTGTAATTTTGGATTGAAACGCCAATTTTTTAATTGATAGATCATTCATATTCAACTCTATATTATTCTCAAAAAGATTTCCAGTTTACAATTTTATATAGTGCCCTATATTTTCATTGTTATACATATTCAGTTTTCTAAAAGCCCCAAAACATATCCAATCTATAATAGTGCTTGTTGAACTGGCATACTCCATCGAGTTGGAAGTGAATCCAATCATTGGTTTTGGGGTAATTGGTTGGCTGCATAATTTTTCCCAATTTTATTTGTATGAGATTTATCTTTATGAAAACTGCTCTTGAGATTTCTAAACAGAACCCACAAAGAAAAGTTAGCAGCCCCACTTCCATGGAACCACTACCTTACAACCCTCTGTGAAGAGGGCATGCCAGAGCTTTTAGAAACCACTTGGCCTTGCTTTGGCTAGATGAAATTTGTTAAATATATATGTTGGCGGAGAATTTAATCTATATTTACTAACTCTAGGGATTTCTATCTCTTCTCAGGGAAAAAAAATCAAAATTGCATCGAATCAAGTTTTAGGTTAAAGGCTCTAAAATTCTATGAGCAACACTAGCCGAGAAAAATCTAGCAGCTGCTTACAAAGGTGGACTTTGAAAACATGCCAATTTACTACTAAGGGCTCTTTATAGGATACATTAGTACCTCACAATGATGTGCAACAGAGAAGCAATACCCTACAATGGTGCGGAGGAAACTATGCAACTGATTGTGCCATAGTCAACAATTGGATTCAATTCACATACTAGAGTAATGCCCCTCTCATGGATAAGAGGGAAATTGGTCCATCAATTGGTTTACTACCCTAGGATTTAATTCTGATGTTGACCAATTACCCCATAAGCAATGTCTAGAGAGTAATGGTGCTATCCTAGATGAGAGGGCAACAAGTAGGTCAATTAGTTTGCTGCAACAAACTTTGTTGCTTTTGTGGTTGCATTATTTAGGAGAATCCAAATAAAACCATTAGTTTATATTTATAAGAAATTATGAAATATTTTGCATTGATAAAGAGCTGCCATTTAACAGAGATGGATCCTCAAATATTTTTTCAGGTATGGAAAAACTCCAGTACCCCTCTCTGCAGCACCCATGTAAACATTCCTACTATAAAATTTCATTTTCCTATTTTCAGGGTAAAAATTTGGAGTTCTCTTGGTAGCACAATTTATACCTTCCATCTATGTCACCAATTCGGGTTAGACGGTTTGGTGAATACATATATATATATACCTTGTTTGCATAAAATGTAAAAAATTAAATGCATAACACAACTGATAATTGATAATTCAATGTCAATTGTCAAATGACAAATGCTAAGATAAATCAAAATAATTTATATTAGTGATTCTATATTTGACTCATGATCCAAAGATGCATTGTGCATTACATCATGTCAATAGAAGTGACTAACCCCTTAGGGTGGGAGTAAAAATGATATTTATCAAGGAAAGAAGCAAACCAAATTTAATAGTGGATTGCCACGTGCCATACCCAAAAGTTTTCTACAAGGATCCTATAAACCAAATTTCACCATTATTGCAGATTAATCATATTGGTTGTTTCTCTTAATTTTGTGAGTTGAATGGATTTTAGGAGTGAAACAACTAAATAAGTTAGCAGATAGCTTACACTTTCCTAAAGTAAGACAACCATAAGAGCTGCAAACACCCCACAGACAAGAAGTTTATACAAATCTTACACTTAGTTCTTTCATACCTTTAGTAGTGCATCACTTGAATAGGTGAACTCAGATAGGACCATGATTGGAATCTGGTCTGGACTAGTTTAGGTTTGGTCAAGGTAGCTTCACATGGAATCGCTTGTGCAATAAGAGTATGAGCTGGAGTCACATCCATAGGACCCCCTTCTAATAACACATTGTTTCTCTATTATAGGCCCGTTTAGTCCACTGCATATTTTTAATATAGTGGAACATATATTTTGGATTCCTCTTCATACCTATAATGCAGGAGTTTCTATGGGTTCAGATACATAATTCTAGGGATGAATGGGCAGGGTCAGCTGAAATTATACAACCATTACCTATGATTTTTGTCATGTGGCTGGAGATTGTGATCTGTAATTAGTATGGATATAACATTACCTAATTTATTTATATGAATCTTAAGAACTTGCCACTGAAAATTGATTGGTGTTCTATAAAAGAACTGAAGGAAACAAATTTTAGGCATCCTAAAATGAGTTGTTTAAGTGCTGAAATGTAAGGAGAATTCAATGAACATGAATGAGACTGAAACACATTAGAAAACAATGCATAATAGATAATTTATTGAGAGAAAAACTACTGTGGGTGAAAAAATATAAGAAGAGTGAGATATAAGCCTTCTCAACTCAATATCTTCTCAAATTATTCTCAAGTGACTTGCTACAAGCACTAGGAATACTTTGCAACAACGACACTCCAATACCTGTAAATCAGCTCTACAATTAACTGAATCACACAATCCTACTTTTAACCAACTTCCTGAGCACTAGCTTCACAAGCAAACAATGCAATTTACACAAGTTTTGATCAACTTTACAAGTCCTCAAGAGGTTTTTCTATCAAATGGAATGCAAGAATATTTTAATAGAGCCCAAAACACATGGATTTGAACCCATTGAGGTCCTCTTGACCCCACAGGCTCCATTTTTTGGTCAGAAGAGGGATGTTTTGATTGCAAATAAAACCCTCCCATGAACCTTTGTAAATGAAAGGTTCCTCCTATGAACCTTTGTTGCAAAAAGACTATTTTGGTCCTAGAGAATATGGTGCTTGATGAAATATCCTTGTTGCTGACATCCACCTCCTGAATGTCCTGGTCACTTGGATATTTTCTTCTTACATTCTGCTCTATCAACTTTCCCTGCAACTTTGGTTTAGATGTTTTCTTGCAAGATTAGGTTCTAGAAGTGTCTTTGAGCCTGATGAGTCTTGAAGATAATTGATTAATGATTTTGTTAGTTGACCATCAATATAGTTGATTTGAGTGCAATTTCCAATATTCTTCATTTACATATGATCAACAATATCACAATTCACTGTGTTTAGTAGAACTTTTAAGTTTTTAGTAACAACACTATGCTTACTCCCTTTGCCTTCGGGCTTACATATTCCTTGTTGTTTTTGTGTGTTTGAAGATGGGGATGGATTCCTCTATTGGAATCATGAGAACATGTCTCATCTATGTCTGTAGGTCTTAAAGCATGATCTTTATATTGGAAGCATGAGAACATGTCTCATCTATGTCCACAGGTCTTGAAAGCAACATAGGCCTCCTTAGAAGGCTATGCAATCCATATTTCAATATGGTATATGCACAAGGTCTGAAACAAAATTGATAATTCTAGAAATTTTGCTTTTATATATAGAGAGAATTCATGCATTTCCAAAAAAGCATTATGGAGATAGTAATTGTAAAATTTGAGAACATGAATAATTTAAATATATAAATTATTAATTATATCCTTGGAGTATTGTTTTAATTTCGTTTACTGCTTTCATGATTTTATTCCTTTAGTTGTTCTTAACCATGTGGTGAATTAATATTTCTTACTAATTATTTATGCAGAATAAAGTTTTATGAATTTCTAACTTTATTTGACACTTAAATTTTCTAAAAATTGTGGATAAACTTAACAAGAATGTTATCAGAATTTTTGACTTTGCACCTCAAGTTTCTTGTAGATGATTACTTACTCTTTGAATTTTGTAGGTACATTTTATTGCTTCAATAAGATGGCACAAACAATTCCATGTGTGATTGTTTTGTTTGATGCTGATATCACACTTATTTGTGGAAGAAAGGTTTTTTGTTTCTCTCCTTTTTTTTTTATGTGTGAAGCATTTCTTCACTATGGAGGGGAGATAATTTGGAAGATTAAATAAATAGCATTAGTCAAAATAATTTAGGGAAAATAAGACATAATTCACATTCTTTGATCGCATAGGTTGATTTGCATCATATTCTTGGCCCAAGACTTGAAGCTTTTCATGGTTTTTTTTCTTCATTTCAATATACTTGGTTTCTTTGAGTCAAGGAGGGCATAGACTTTGTTCACAAGCATTTGGTGTAGATCAATTTGATGAGAGAGACCCAACATAGAGGAGGTGTAAGAGCTCGTTCTTCAATTGGTATTTTGGTTTATGCAGTGGTTTTTTGTATTGTTTCTTGTGATTGTGTACATGAAGAAAAGGTCAATGTTGAATATGTCAATGGGCATGACACCCAAGATTGCTACAATAGTTCATATCAAAACACACCATCTAATATTGTATCAAGACAATTTACCAATTATTATTAATGATTAGTACACACTTTTGATGTTGTATCAATGTTTTAATAAAGTACTTATAAATTCAACTACAAATCTCCTATCAAACTTATAAGATATTCTATATAAACTACAATCGGCATAACCATTTCACGTTCTTTCGGTGCAAGTGCTAGTTTATGTAGCTATGAAGCATTCTGGTGAAATAAAAATAGTTTATTCTTAAGTTTACTTATCTTTCAGTATGTATGTGGGTAATATCTGAAGCAATTGAATTTCTTAGACTCTTTATTTTCTTCCCTTGATATTTTGTAATTTATTTTTGATAAATTTAGTTTAAAGTAATGTGGAAAGTGATGGATGTATGAATTTTCAAGATCAATGTAATCACTTACTAGTTCTTAGAATATATTCCCAAGTACCAGTAGGCCCCCATGTGAAAACAACTAAACAATGTACCTTGATCAAACCTAGTGAGTCAAGACGTGACATTATCGAGCCTTAGGATAGCTAATTCATAACCAAATCTAGTAACTCTTTCAAGATAGATAGGTTTAATTTTTTATATAATAAAATATTTGCATATTGTTGTGTGTATAACACCCTCATCAACACATATAATTATCAACAAACACACAAGAAAATACTCAAGATGTCACTATTCCTAAGAGACTAGCTAGGTAAAGCAATGATCTAAGATGAAGATATACTCCTGTAGGGGATCCTATTGAATCTTATTTGCAAACTAAGTTTATTACATTACAAAAAATGAGAAAATTTGAACCTAAATTCAAACCCCCATGGTACAAAGAGAATTAATTTTGTGAATACCGTAGGGTCAAAGTTCATAAGACTCTTGATTGTATAAAATTGAAAAATATTATCCAAGATATTATAGATCAAGATGATATTAATATCAAAGGACATCCTCTTCATCCAATAATGATTTCAAGATATACCCAAATCCAATCCCTATCTATGGTAAAAGAAACCCTGCTAACAAAGGAAACAACCCTAAAGATGCTAATTACATTTTTTTTTCAATATGATTACATTGTAGCTCAAATATACTCATATTGCTACCTTTGTTGAGATATGGTGTTGTACACCATTGCATAAATTTATTTATTATATTATTGTAATTAAATAATTATTTAGTTGTGATGCACCTTGGCGGTGTGGATAATCACACTAGGTAATTATTTGGGGACCCACTTATATTGTATTGTAACATTGTATTATTATTATTTGTGTGGGAGACATGTGATAATAATTTAATATTAGGGAAATATTAAATAATGTGATGTATTAACTTACCCAATATTAAGTAAGGGGTTAGTGGTTTTGTATTCACATGGTTTCACCTTACCACTAGTTGTATTTTGTGTGAGATTGAGTCTATAAAAGCAAACACATGTGTAGTGCTTTAGGTTGGCTATCATCATTGAGTCTTCTTGTGGAGTGCATTTGTGAAGCATGGCGTGGGATGTGTGGATTCATGCTTTGACACATGGGAATGCATTGGAGGGCTTGATGCTTTAGAGTTATTCATTATAACTCTTGTATTGCTTTATTGCTAAATAATATGATGGAGTATGGATGCTTTTGGAGGCCGAGCTTTTCCCTCTTTATGGTTTTCCTAGGGTATATCTTGTGTTATCTTGTGGCTTGTCTATTTGATCTATGAATTTTGGAAAATTGTATGCATGTTTATCTCTCATGGGTTATGTAGGAAATGATTTAAGATCATGGGTTAAATGCAATATTTCCTAACAACTTTAACCATTAAAGGAAAAAAATTGAGTGTTCAATCACTACATGTAAGGGTGAAATTGTTGGAACACGTTTGCCGTTGTGCCAAAAGATTGACTTTTTAATGCTCGATACAAATGCTAGGGATAAATGGATCCACGAGAGGCAGTTATTCCATGTCACTAATCTGAAGGGAGATGCTAGCGATTAGTCCAAAATACCTCCTTCAGTGTCACTCGAGGGGATTTGAACCTGCAACCATGACTCTGAGACCATTTGTTGGAACACGCTTGCTGTTGCACCAAAAGATCAACCTGTTAATGCTTGATACAAACACAAAAGATAAACGAATCCAAGAGAGGTGGTTAGTCCATGTCACAAATCCAAAGGGAAATGTTGGCAATTAGTCCAACAAAAATAACACTTCAAGGGGTCTAATCAACATCTTACCTTACATCTAACTATAGCCTCTTAGATCATCTAAGAAAAATGCATACACAAATATCTATCTTAAAAAATCTATGAATATTTGTTGCTCATAGAGAAATAATAGATAAAGCACTCTAAGAGTATTTTGTACCTAATAAACCAATATTTATCAATTTCAAGCCATGTTAGCATACATTACCTACCCTTATTATTTTGTGTTTACTAAAAATGGCCTTCCCTCTATCGATCCATCTCATTGTGAAGCTATATACCTAGAAATTATCATCCACAAACATAAAATAAAGAAAGTCATGATAGATGGTGGGGAAAAATTGAACATTTATAACTTAAAATTAGTAAAAAAATTGGGATACTCTGATGGTGTCATTTACTCACAAAAATGTATCACTATAAAATCCTATGATGATTCTAAGCATGAGTAGAAGGAACAATAAAATTCTCAATTCAAGTTGGTCCCGATATAGTAGACACTATTTTCCAAGTCTTGGACCTTGATATCCTATATAACATCCTTCTTGGCCACCCATAGATGCATGCTAAAATTCACATATCACCAATGCTAAAATTCATCTACAAGATACTATGGTTACAATTTTTGGGGATCCTAACCCTTTTCAATATTTCAAAAAAATGGAAGGAAGATACCACAAATCCAATCACCCAATAATTATGAGGTTCCAACCCATTCATTTTAAGTGGATCCATCCACATTATCATCCAATTCATATAAAACCATCCCTGAGGTCAAGGTCCAAGTCAAAGATAATGGATGTGGAGAATATAACATGAAACGATATTTTTATGTGGGTCAACTTCTAGTTTCACCCAAATCATATGGAAATCCCCAACTTAAACAAGATCTAGCAATAACTGTTATAAAAAATAAGGCCACAACATTTTCACATTAGTGTGAATTGAATAAAGAAATCATAAAAGAAGATATCTCTACATGGCTTTAGAAATAAGAACAAGAAAAATTAGTTAAAATACCACTTGATAAATGCCCTAAGGGTCTTCGTATAATCAAGAACATGGGTTATAAATGATAAGGTGGCCTATGAATTCAAGAACAAGGAATGTTAGAGTTAATATCCATAACAAAGGGACATAATAATAAAGGACTCGTCTATGGGTCTCTAAAAAATGTGTCTTTAGGACTTGAGTTCACTCTCACTAGAGTAGCTAAAGAAAAATCCTAGAATTTGATGATCTAGAGCATACTTTAGAGAAAGAAAAATCCTTTATTCCTAAAAATAAGGAATTAAATATAGTATGATGATCCCATAAGATAAACACAATATTTCATTATTTAAAGTGCCTAAAGAAGGAGGATTTGATCTTCCCACTCTTTCTAGATGTCAAGAGATAACCTCCATATTAGTGGAAGAATCGCAAGAAATAAATATTGGTACAATGCAAGATCCTAAAGTCACATTTTTTGTAGCATCCCTATCACCACAAGAAAAATGATAATTTACAATATTATTTAAAAATAGATCCATAAAATTTTCTCGGTCCTATGCAGTCATACCAATTCTAGATCCTTCACTAATAGTTTATAATTTAATAGTTTTCCAGATGCAAAACCAATGAAGCAAGAAATATGCAAGATTTATCCCCAAAGAACACTATTAATCAAAGCTTAACTTAAAAATTTGCTAGATGTGGGATTCACTAGACCTATTGACTATCCAAACTAAGTATCTAATCTTGTCCCAATTGCTAAACCCACAAGGGGTATATGCATATGTATCAATTTTGAGATTTGAACAAAGCTTGTCCTAAGAATGATTTTCCACTACCCAAAATAAACATGATTATAAATTTAACATCTAGACATAAAATTCTCTCCTTAATGGATGGTTTTTTCAGGTATAATAAAATACATATCACCCCTAAAGATCAACACAAAACAGTTTTCACGTGTTCTTGGGGAACCTATTGTTGGAATGTTTTACCCTTTGGCCTAAAGAATGTTGGAGCCACATATCAAAGAGAAATGACAACAATATTTTATGACCTTTTTCATACCATCATGGAGGATTATATAGTTTATCTACTAGGTAAATCTATTACAAGATGTCACCTAGGGTTCTTGAACAAATTTTTGATAGATTGGAAGAGTATCAAGTGAGGTTTAATCCAAAAAAATGTGTCTTTGGTGTAACTTTTGGAATTATTTGGATGCATTATTTCTTTTAGAGGCATTAACGTGGATCTCGCTAAGGTGAAAGCAATAGTTCAAATGCCTTTGATAAATAAATTAAAATAATTGCATAGTATCTAAGGTAAAATTCAAGAAATTAGGTATTTCATAGCTTGGCTAGCAAACAAGTACCATCCTTTTGCACATCTCCTACATAAAAATGTCACATTGAAATGGGATGAGAAATGTCAACAAGCTTTATAGTAGGTGAAAGATTATCTAGCTTCACCTCCAATATTGATGCCACCTATTCAAGGGAAATATTTTCTATTATACATCTTTGCTACTACGACTGCATTAGATGCCATTCTTGCACAACACAATGACATAGGAAAATAAAGGGTTATCTACTACATCAATTGTATGTTGGTAGGATATGAGATTAATTATATTTCAATAGAAAAAGCCTGTTTGGCTATCATTTTTGGATCACAAAAATTGTGATACTATATTCTTAATCATCAAAAAACATCAAAGTTTGATCCCTTAAAATAGCTCTTGTCTAAGGCTACACTCACTGGTCATATGGAAAAATGGGTCATGATATTAAACAATTTTAACATTAAATAAATGGATTGTAAGGCTATCAAAGGGTATTTCATTGTTGATCAATTAATATATGCACCCCTAAGTGTAGATCACCTTCTCATTAAAATTTTTCCAAATGAAATAGACTTTACACTCATTTCACCACACTTGTGGAAGTTATACTTTTATGGCTCATATACCCAACATGGTTTAGGAGATAATTATTTTTATCACCTGACAAGAAGATTGTATCACAAAAGCATATTGACTAGCTTTCCCTTGTACACATAATATTGTTGAGTATGAAGCTTTAATCACAATGATTAAAATATCTATTCAATAACACATAAAATAGCTTCAAGTCTATGGAGATTATCAATTAGTCTTAAGACAAGTAAATGATGACTTTCAAATAAAATATGAAAAACTACTCCCCTAGAAGAGAATGTTGGATAGATTTAAACAACACTTTCTAGTCATCGTTTTTGAAGAAATAACAAGGTTGAACAATAAAGCAACTGATTCCATGGCCACTATTGGATATCTTTTAGATATTCCCCACAATAGCTAGCAATGCGAGTTCTTTGGTAGAACAACTTTTAATCTCAACCTTCAATGCCCTAGAATCTGAATTCGTGTGTGAACTTGCTTGTCCTATTTCCTCGTGTTATAATGAAATTTACATGTATATTCATGATAGAACCCTTCCATCCAACCTATCTAGTACCTATAATAAAAAATTATATGTCATTCATCCCAATTTTTTTATCCTTGGTGGTACATTATATCAAAGGAATCTCAATGGTATCCTCCTTAGGTATCTAATATTGGAAGAAGTCGAAATTCCTTTACCTGAGGTGCATGAAGGGGTTTATGGGGCACATTATAGAGGTCCCACCCTTGTCAAAAATTGTTGCAAATAGGCTAATATTGGACAAATATGGGACAAAGATGCACAAGAATTTGTTAAGAAATGTTGTCAATACCAACAACATGGGGAATTGATTCATGCACCCACACAAGAGTTGCAACCAATAACCACTCCTTATAAATTTTCACAATGGGGACTTGCACTCATAGGAAAATTCCACCCCCCTAATCAAATGGTCACAAAATCATTATAACTACCATTGAGTATTTCACAAAGTGGATAAAAGTCATTCCATATTTAACATTAGCAAAAAATAGCAAAGTTTATCTTAAATTATATCATTTTTTGATATAGTACACCTCTTTCCATCATTAATAACAATGGTAACCCATTGAAAAATAAATGTGTACATGATCTTTTCCAATAATTTCATATTCAACACCAGTTTTCCACCCCATATTATCCATAAGGTAACAGTCAAGCTAAGGCCTCAAACAAAACTATATTGAAATCCTAAAGAAAATAGTCAATGTAGTTTGTCATGACCATCACTTAACTTAATCCTACCTTATGGGGCTATCATACTAGCATATGTACACCTAATGGTGCCACTTCATATTCACTTGTCTTTAGTACTAAATCTACTTTTCTATCCAGGTCAAGCTTCCTCCACTAAGGGTCTCTTTACACTGGATCTCATTGATGATGAAGAATACCAAGTAATCTAGATTACATGAGTTAGACCTATTATATGAAAGACATACCAATGAATTGGATCATTTAAAAGCTTATCAAAATCATTGTCATCCTTGTTACAACAAGAAGATAAAAACTTGTAAGTTTGAATTAGGTGACCTAGTCCTAACAAAAAATTAAAAGAACAAGCAAGATCAGGGTAAAAAGGGAAAATTTGAGCCTAATTAGTTAGGACCCTTTGTTATCACAATAACCTATAGATTTGGAGACTACCAACTTACTACACCTGAAGGAAAACCTTTAGAAGAGCCTATCAACAACATTCATCTTAAGAGGTTCTTTTCTTAACCCTTGGAGTATCCTAATATTTTTTGTAAATAATTATGGTATGCACATATAGCTCATAATAAACCTATTATATATCCACCTATCCACCTATCATAAATTAATAATTATGAATATCTATTGCTTCACCTATCTACCTATCATATTTACTTTTTCACTTCATAATAAAGCCTAGCTTGCTTACTTATGCCTAGCCAAGGGTACCTTTTCTTTAAATTAGTCATTTGATTAGATCTAGTCACTATCTTGAAAGTATAGTTTAAACATATACTACCTACACTTTACACTCAAACAAAATAAAACTATACATTACGTGAAACATCAAGCTTTTATGAAAATCTTAGAAAGAGATTGTTGTTAAACTAAGTCTATTTCTTGTAGGGTGAAGCCACAATAGTGGTTTACAATTCAAGTGAGGAAGGAAAACTCACAAAAAATGACCCCAAAGCAAAAAAAGTGATTTTGGGGGTTTGTACGAACCTATAGGTTCGAGCAAACCCATTAGAGGTTCGCCCGAACTAGAGTTTGACTGAACCCCTTTGAGTTTTGACCACCAAAAAACCAAAAAAAATGCATAGCAAAGGGGTTTGTACAACCCCCTTATCCCTCATCCCCGGAGACACAAAAAACTAAATTTTGGCGCTTGAGCTCGGGTTGAAGATGAAAATGGAGGAATCTTCACAAACCCAACTAGAATAAGGTAGTCCTCGAAACGAGCTATCCAACAAATATAATTTTAATATGTTTTGGTTTTATTATGTATTTTTTAGTTTTATTAAACATAGGTTTTTCATGGAAAATGAAGGTCTCTATTCCACATGTGGAAAAATAGATCAATTATCAATTTTTTGTTTGAAAAATATGAGTGCACTAGATATTGAAGTCCTTGATCCAACAAAAAAAATATTGAATTTCGGTATATACAAAAAAAGTTACGCGTTATATGGTGGCTATGTCGAATTGTAATTGGTTTGACTTCAAAAATTGATTAAGGAAAAAATAATAAAAATCTATCTAACCAAGTGGAAGCACTAGATATCAGAGTTGCAAATCTAAATTCGAAAGAATTAGAATTTTATCCTTCATGGAAAAAAAATTATGCGTTATACGGTGTGCATCACTTTTTTAAAATGTTGTTTTATGAAAATAACCAGTTTTCGTGGGAGATGGAAAAAGAAGCACAATCTGATTCCAAAAATTTTGAAAAAAATATTTTTAGAATCTACAGACAAAATGTGACGAGACTCTAGTTTACATCATCTTCAAATTCCTCACAGTTTAGTCGCTATAGGTGCCCGAATGTGAAGATTTAGTTAAAAATAATAATTTCAGTGTCCAGTTTGGCCAAAAATTGTAAACCACTATTGTGGGATCACCTTGCATAGCATTTTTCCTAACCTATATTTATCTATTTATTATCCCATCAATCTAAGACTTAGAAGATGTATCTTTCCTACAATGGGCCATATCTATAATTGAGTTTATCTTTTAAAAAGAGATGGTTGTTGACTTATTTGTCAGTTGGTATTTTTCTTTTTGAATTATCTTTTGTCTCATTCTTACACTTTCTCAACACCATCTTGATCTTTCTATATATTAGCGTGTCTAGAGAAGTTTGGAATGGGGCATGATAATTTTTTCTATATTCTATATTTTTGGGATGTTTTTCTAATATTCTCATGGAAAATATTTACCTTGTATTTGATTTGGGGAGCTTATTGCATAATTAAAAATCCTTTTTCATACCAATTTATTCATACCTTTGTGTACTAGGATTATTATTTTGTAAGTCTTATTTCCTCACATATTTCGACAAGTTTTCTTTATGTTTGGTAATAATAAGAACAACCCTTCTTATTTACAAAGCAAAATTCCATGAAAAAGATATAAAGTCATCTTGGTTCATTATATCTTGGTTCATAATAGTTATTTTCAATATCAAAATAAGGATTTATCTTTACATTCTCTATAGAATAACCAAAGTACAAAGTATATTTTCCATTTTCATATCCATAATACATTTTTTCCGTCCATCTCATTTCCTATTTATAGGCTTCCTTTGATATTTGATCAATGGCCTAATTGCCATAATTGCATTTCATTGTATTCATACATTTCTTACATACAAAATTATTAGCATCATTATAACATCACAGATATCATATTATAATCAGTATATATATATCATAATCATAATCATCTAACACATATCATAATATTAAAACATAATAAATATCCATCACATACATGAGTCATCATAGATAGCATCATAAAATAAACATACATCATCACAATATCAACATCATCATAAGAACATCATAAATAACATCAATAATACAAAACCAAAATAAAGTATAATCTCATATATACATCAAAAATATTGTATCATGATGCATCAAAATAATATCTATACATGGGCTATATAAACCATAGATATACATATACATCTAGCCCTTAGGCCAAACATGATACATAGTCTACAAAACCTAGTACATCTACCCACAAGGATTAGATGCATCCCTTAAAATGAGCAGGTGATGGTCATTGAGATCTTGCAAGTGGTTGTGATGGACCTACCAACCTTATTGGTGGCTATATTGGTGGTGGGCCTATAGTCATATGGCTAAGTAATCTATGTGATCTAGATCTCTTTGACTGACTTTAAGAAATAAAAATAGGTGGGCCTAATACTCTGCAAGAACCTCTCTCATATAGTGACCTATAATACAAAACCTGCTGCACGAACTGTGTGATCTATACCATGGCTAGTCCCATAGGGCCTTGTGTTGTCTCTCTAATCCTATGTAGGTCTGTGTTTGTAATTTGTCACTGAACCACCCTAACATCCCTTTCCACCCTCAAGCCATCTTTGTCTATTGCCACTTGGGATAGTTGGACCTATAGCTTGTCCCTCTCAATAGTTTGTTGGGCTAGTTGTACCTGTATGTTATCTTTTCTTCCTTGTGCCTAATCCCCATTGATGATGGAATCATCCCTTTGTCTTTGAGCCTCATCTTACTTTGATAAGGTTGTAGCCAATTATACTTGTGTGTCATCATCTTTGCCCGCCACAACTCCCTCTAGTTGCCCCCATCATACATATCCTCCAACTAGGACATACTCTCTCCACCCATCTTCTCCTCCATCTCCTCTACCATCACCCACACCATCCACAATAATATCCTTGGGTCTCCTTCACCACACTCTCCACCTCCTATTTTATCCTCTTGCTCACTGTCTATCGCCAACCACTCTTGGCCCTAGTCTCCTAGGCCTATGTCTCATCCACCACACATCATGACCTACACTAGTCCCTACTTATATCACATCCCCTTGTAGGTCCTAGGGTACCAATTTCAATGCCTCAAAATTTATAATATTTGTATCTACGGATATCATAGGACCCTAATCTGTGATCTCTCGCTACATCTTAGCAAATACTACCTCTCTAATAGGATGACCTTGTATCTTTCCAAACTGTTAGTGTACATGCTTTGGCATGTACCTCTCTATTATTTGTATAGTCCTTCCAATCAAGTATCTAATTTGTTGACAATAAGGTAATTTATCTATGTCATCGACCCAAACCTCGTAATCCCTCCATAGTCTTCACATAATAATATCTAGATCATCCAATTCTCAGCTCTAGTAGGGTATGTCTCCTAGTTGTATGTGTGTCACCATCCAAACATAGATGTAGACATAGAGAAACCTTATGCCTCAAACCTTGTGGGTCATTGGCAGAGTAATTGCTATATGCTCCCATGCCCATATGTGCAGAAATGTAACTTTGTATGATCTGGTTAGCCTCATATATATACACCACTTGATACATATAATGATATAGGTGGGAAAATTACACATGGTCCCCACACAAACACTATTCTCTCCTATAGCATCCTCTCCAATAACCTCCCCCACCTAATAGAGAAGCCCATTAATAAACAATCTAGGAATAGTACTCCATTTATCACTCTTGCTAGTACGAATGGTAGTCTTCTAGACCTACCCATAGCTATCCTTAGGTATATCTCTCCATCCTCTATCTCAAGGTAATGATCTATCAAGAATATTGTAAGAAATACACTCTCTCTTGAGTCAATGCCATAGATAACTCTCTCCCTATAAATAAAAATCCTTAGGATCCTCCACACATCCTCTATAGTATTGTGATTTCCCTAGTATGCAAGATGAAGGCACTACACTCATTGTGTCATTACTTCACCAATTTAGTCATCATGGATAGATTAGTCCTAAGATCAAGAATATGTGTAATGTACCATGCGACTACAATACCTATGAATGTCTCCTCATCTTGTTGGATCCTTAACATCATGGTCATTAGGAATCACTCCTATGACATCAATCGATCCAAAGCCTCTTGTATCCATCACATGCATACCATTAGCAGGTTAAAACACAAATTATCTTAGTTTTTTCTTTGCATCACATGCATCACATTATCCCTCATTTGTGTAATTATGTCAATTTCACTATATTTTCTATCATTTGTGTATTTTTACATCAAATGTATAATATTTCCCTCATTTGTACAATTATATCAATTACGCTACACTTTTTATCATTCACATATATTTATCAATTGCACTGTGCTTCCTATCATTTGTACATTTTTATGTCAAACATGCTACATTTCCTATGATTGAAACATTTCTATCAATTAAATCATGTTTCCTATCATTCACGTTACATAACGCTCATTTACACAATTATTTCAATTATGCAACATTTTCCATCATTTGTGTACAATATTACATAATTGTACACCATCACCTATTAGATGTACAATAACGCATCATAGACACATCATTTCTTATCTTTTGTGATTTCTAGCCTAAATTTTGCATCTGATTAAACATAATTCCATCCCTCATTAATGCACTTAGAACTACCCCTAGGGACCCAAAAGCTAGGAACTTACTACTGCACCTAACTTGGCTTACCACTTGAAGACCTACCTACACTCTGCCTGATGAATACTCTTTAGAATTCCTGCCATCTCACCAACTACTTCACTTTGGATACTCTGGAGGCTCTAGATCTCTGAGAGTGAGATCTAGTGTAAATGAGGAAAAATGATCCCTATTCTTCCTATTTGTAGCCCTCAAAGCCCCAATTTCACTATTTAACCTTGATCCCTCCCTACCTAGTCTATTTTCACTATCTCTTTTGTTAGTTTTTGTTTCTTTTTACCTTATATCCTCATATCTAGCATATCCTTCCATTGAAATGTTTTATTGAAAAATTATTTTCCTTGCCAATCACTCAAAGGTGCATCCTACCTCAAACCCTCGATACATTGGGGCATATTGAGGCACGCCACCAAAAATTTTTTTCACACAATCATTTCCTTGAAACAATGTGATGAAATGCATTATCTCAGAGAGGGGAAAAATATAGACACCTAAAAATGACTAATGCATTTTGAAACAAGAGAAAGCCTAGCATTAGACCCTTTTTGTGTTGGGCTTTCTCTTGTTCCATTTGGAAATCAATTCCTTCTTTGGTTTATTGCTCTTGTTTGTAAATGGTGTATGGATTTTGGCTTTGTACATTGTGTTATCCTCAAAATGTAACTTTTTGTAATTTTTTCATGTCGTTCTCAGGCACTTATGTTCCTTCAGGCATGACTTTGGATGGATTTTCCTGTGCATTTTGTAAAAAAATCCTTCTTTCAGTAATAGAAATCTTTTATGGTGGCATGCCACTTTTATAAAAAAAAATCAAGTCTTTCTCCATAGTACTATTTCCAAAGAAAGATGAAATTAAAGTTGTATTTTAACTAACCCCAAAGATCGAGAAGGTTGGAATATAAGACCATAAATAAAATAAAGAGGAGAAGAGCTCAAATATTTTAGAGAGTTTTGAAGAAGAGACCTCCACCTCAATCATTAAGCAAGTTCACTTAGCAAATACAACAACCAAATAAGTATACTCCCTCTTATTAGAGATGTATTTTTTCTTTGATAACTAACATTGATGAGCCTAGGATTGTAAAGGAGGCTATGTGTATTAATGATCAAAAGTATTAGAAATTGGATAGGGATGAAGAGACGGCTAATTTGAAGAAAGAAAATACATGATACCTAATATATTTTCCTGATGGATGAAATACAATTGGATGCAAATGGTTTTTCAAAAGAAAGATAGGGTCTAATGATAGTTTTGAGAAGCACAAGGTGAGATTGCTTGTGAAACTACAATCTTCCTTTGCATTTGAGAGAGATAACTCCCTCTTATGATCTTATTTGGTTTTTAAATAAAAGGGAAAAAAAACTTAAATAAGTTCATTATCAAGATCATATACTATGCATATGAAATTCATAATGATTTTTAGATTTCAAAATAGTAACACTTTCAAATCAAGATACCAAGAAATAAAAATGTTCCAAATATGATTCATGAAAGATTGACCATTCACATTCACAAATAATATTTAGGATCACAAAGGTTATCACCAACTTAATATATGAAAAGATTAATGTTAAAACATAGAAAACACTATGAATGTACTTTCAATAATGCTTTCTATTTCTTTGTATAACTGCACAATTCTAAAAATCCCCTTATACAAACTTGTGAAATTATCAAAAAGTCCATTTAGAATAACATAAGCCTTGTATATATAGGATTTTACCTGTAACCAACATATAACCAATTTGTAACTACTCGAGTAACTACCTTTTTACAATATTTGAGATAAATAAAATAACTTTATTAAAGTTAGAAATCTCTCACTTTTCACGTGAAAAGGCTTATTTTCTAACCTTTTATAATTATAAAATATATGTCACTTTCACAAAAAGATAGGATTAAAACAGAATAAGTGACTTAACACAAGTAGGAAGCTAAAAGACACATGTGCAATTGGAGTTATTGAGAAACTCCTTTTCCTTTTTTTGTATCATCTTTGACACTCTCTGTAGGAGTCCTATGTGCTACCAATTTCTTTTGATGAGAATAATTAGATCTATTTTTTTAAAAAACTGTAACAGTCTAGGCCAAGAGTATATTCCTAGGAACAACCACATTGATTAATCTCATTTTCTAGCTCTCATGATTTTTTTGAATCACCTCCAAATTTTGGTAATAATCAAGTCGATGACCTTCACACATATTGAGAGGAATAAATACTACATAATCTCTTCATTTTCTCCACACTAAAAAACTTTCCTGTTGAAGAACTCAATATTTGCCATATCTTTAAATTTATTCTTGATCACTTGAATATTTAGATCTTGAATTCCACCTTCTTTCATTGCATCAATGTTAAGTGATTGGAGGTCGTCTTGAGATTTTGTATTTATTTGTCCACAAGTTGCTAAAATATTCTCCCGCTCTATTAAAAATTGTCTAAAAGTAACAAGATTCCATTCAAAACTCTAAAATCTAGCCTCTTCAATACTTGAGATAACCTTTTAAGTGATCAAGACATTAACATCTAATTGATTCATTCTTGAAGATCTTTCATAATACCTTTCCATATCACTTATTATTCTCTCATTATTTTTAACTCCTTTGTGATGTCATCCTTTTGAACTTTTTTCTTGTGAAAAAATTCTTTAATCTTTTCAAGGAAGTTCAAAGCATCCACTTTCATTTGATCTACCCATGTTTCTTTTACCTTCCCATACGATTGATATTTTTACACACCCTCTATGATTCCTTTCTCAATGATTCCTTTAGAAACAAGAATTGTAGAAGTGGGGGCTGAATCTATGGGCAAGGTTGATGTATCCATAATGGACCTACGATAAGAGGTCAAGATTTGCACTTGTTGCTTGAGATGATATTTTGTTCGCTTCTCATTTCTCATCCTTTTAATCAACTTGGCTATAAACACTTGAAAATTGTGAATGTCACTTGCATGCATCGAAGGTCCAAGATCTACTTTAGTGATATTAAAATCACTTTCATCAGCTTCATCCATATTTTTGTTTGAAATTGATTGAGCCACTTCAACGCATATATTCCCTGAAGAAGAGTCAACTGCTAATCTAGACATGACTTTAGTCTTTCTTGCTTTGGTAGACCTCTAAATTAGATTAGCAATAGTATCAAACTTTGGAATTACTAACTAAGTGGAATTCCTCTTCTTTTCTAAATTCTGTTGCAACCATGAAGCATTATGAGCTTGAGAAGAGCTTGGGATACTTGAGGCCAATGAATCAAAATATGTCGACGAATTGGGGATAATTGGAAGAAAAGTATCTCTTAGAATCACATTGGCATTCAGAAAGGCTAAAATTTCTATAATAGGAGGGGCATTAGATTCATCATGGTATGGAGAAATGATGAGAAAAGAAGGAGAAACATTTATGTTTTGATTTTCATCACTAGGATAAACTTGAGGATCCATTTTCTCTTTCTCTTTAACCTCTTCTTGTATGGGATTCAATGTTCTCTCCTTTACATTTGATATTTTCTTTCTAATCTTTGAATCATCTCCGCATGTGCTTTTGAGATTGATCTTCTTAGAAGGATATTCAACATCATCACCTCCTTGCAAGATTTTCTGATAAATAAAGATCATGGTAGAAGCTTGGAAAAGAGAAAAAGAAGAATTTCCTTGTTTGTCACTTTTTCTCCTTGATAAACCATCTTTGCTTGGAGGTCTTGTAGTTGTGGCCTTGATGACTTTTTTCCTAACCCAATATTCTAATCTCTTGAGGATATGAGCCATTCCGACTTCAATGAATTTGACTTCTTCTTCTTCCCAAGCAATAGGTGGTAGAGGTTGCACCTGAATCTTTTCAAATTATATATGATCAACTAAATCTGTTTCATCATCTTCAATCCCTTCCACATTCTAATCAAACTTGAATTATTTGATCTATTTTAAAGTAAATATCATCCAATCTCTTTTGTGAACTTCATAATTATCCTTGCAATCTTCCCAAAAATCTTCAATGGGGAGAATAAAAACTTGGACCAAAATCAAAGCTTTGAGTTGCACTCCCACTTTTGCATATGTATCCATTGAAACTCAAAGCTTTCACATTAGCATACAAGCACGGTTACCAAACTTTTGCAACTTCAACATTTATCAACAATTCACTTGCAGTCATGCTTTGATGTGTCTCCATTAGCCATGGCACGAGCTTGAAAACAGGGAAAGACAATATCAATCTGCAATTGTCTTAATCTTTAACCCCTTTGTAAACCTTCAAAAATCCCTTTCATGTATGAACATGCATTTTTGCTTCCATGTTTTGCATGCATAAAGGGCAACTACAACTTCAACATCATACAAAGCTCTCTTTACAAACTAGAGCTCTTATTTTGGTGCGGGCTGCTTGCATGTTCATCAGGGCAGTGGTATTCATAACATCTGATAAGACTCCTCTTTATCGAAACTTCACACTTTAATAAGCACAGGTAGGCCGGAAGATGCTGGTAAAGGTTGAGGATTTCGGCTTTACACCTGCCAGTCACAATGCTTTAAAGTTTCTAAAGCCTTACCAATAAATCTATTCTATGCACATCCTAGTGTGCCATATCCTGCAATCATTGCATGAAGATTTACGAGTCGTGGGTATGCTGAACCGCCACTATTTTGTATGCATGTAAGTCATTCTATCTCACGTCCTGTCTATGCTTCCACATTTGCTTTCAAATCATTAAAGTTTGCTCAATAGATCCTAGAATCTTCATGGTAGGAAAATTCACTGTCAACAATATATTAAAAATATTAATGTGATGAAGCGGCCGTAAATTGCTGGTGGTGAATTTTCCACGAGATGAATTTGTCATGACGATAAATTGCCTGAACCCAGCTTATCCTATACTTCCATGCCTTTGTATACAAAGACGACTGCAACTAAAACATCAGACATAAATCCATTGATGACGCTTTGTGCAGAGAAGATGCTGGTAAAGTTTGTGAAATTGAATTTTAAACCTGACAATTGCATTTACACGAGAGTTTCGAAAGCCTTTTCAACGAATCCATTTTGTCCATGAAATGATATCTCTGTGAGGCTACGTGGGCAAGAAAAATAAAAGTGCAGTTTTGCTCTCATTCCACCATACATATAACCCTGTTCAGGCTTATCATATTCACATGCATATAAAGAATCTGCCATTAAAACATCAGACAAAATTTCTTTGTCCTCATGCTTACGCCTTGTTCCAAAACTCCACTATGGCGCGAGCAAGGAGGATGCTGTTTCAGGTCGAGGAGCTGGTTTTACATCTGCCAATTGGATTTGCTTTAATAATTCCAATAGCCTGCTCAATAATGTAAATCCTGCCATATTCATGCTACGCAGACTGTGTGAAGGCGCTTTTTGTCTTTATCTCTTTGCATGGAGTAGATAATAATGTTATTGCAGACCTTTTATTAAGTCATTCATGCATGTTTATCTTTCAATACATGGCGTAGAAATGGAACGACTTAAAGTTTAACTGCCCACACTTCAGTTAATTTCTTATCATGCCAAAACTAGAGGAGAGGAAAAGCATATGTGAAAATTTATTTAATGGATCTTCACTTTTGCTTGTTCAATTATTAAAGCATTAAACAAATTCACAATTTTTTTTTTTTTTAACTTGAAATTTTGGGTTGTGAGTTTAGATTTTACGAACTTACAATCTATTTTTATAACTTAGAATTTTGGGTTGTGAGTTTAGATTTTACGAACTCACAATCCATCTTTCTAACTTAAAATTTTTGGTTGTGAGTTTGAACAACCTCAATTTCAAACTTCAATTTTATTTTCCCCAATTAAAATTTAAGTGATTAATAATCCTAACATTGAGAAACCAAACTATGTCATGGAGTTTGCACTTATCTTCTATCCACAAAATCTTACTAATAATTCGATAATATTGGATCAAAGATAATCTAGAAAAATGTTTGACATAATAACTGAGAGTTGGTTAAACCCATGAGCCCACCAATAAAGAAATCTTCATAAATTTTGATTTTCTACACATCTCCGCCTCAAAATTTACTAGATTATTCAAAATACCAATACAAATAAACCCATTAAGTGAAATCTTCCCAGCTCCTTTGAAAATGCATGTTTAATTATTTTCGTAATCCTACACATAAAAAAAGGAAGCATTAAAATATCCCAACTTGTGAAGAATCAAGGCTCAAAAACTAGCCACATTGGCCAAAATACTCCCAAGATATCCTCTTGAAGGAATTTATACCAAATTTTATCTATTTTCAAATTTAATTATTTTCATGAATTTTGCCACTTTTCATCACTGCACTTGATTTCAAATTCAAACCAAAAATTTGTGTTGAACTTGGCAAAAATAATTTAACATCAACGATAGATATATGAATTACTTTAAAGAATAATGTAACACAAATTGACATTAGTCAAGGAAATAGATTTCATAATCTAATCAAGAAGACAATTTGCATGCTTGAACACCTGATAAGGACTTAACACATCAATTTGAAGGGTTCAAAAATTGAGGATTGGCAAGGAAAAATCATGACAACAAGTTGAGTAGATGGATGTTGCAAAGACAATATCCCTCCACGGTGATTTGGAGGAAGAGATTTATATGGCACAATTAAAGCATTGCATTGAGAAAGGTGAAGAAGATTTGGTTTTTTAAGTTGAAGAAGTATCTATATGGTATTAAGTAATCTCTTAGGATGTGGTACCAAAAGTTCAATTATTTTGTGTTAAAGTTTGGGACTTTTGAGATCCAAATTGGATCATTGTATCTATTATAAGATGGATGATGTTGGTATTCTTATTTTTCTTTTATATGTTGATGATATGTTATTTTTTGATAATGAGAAAGGTTTGATTTGTGATTTTAAGTTTCAACTTTTAACACAATTTGATATGAAGACTTGGGGGAATCCAAGTACATCCTAGGGACTAAGATTATAAGATACTAAGTGAATAAATTTTTTGGTTGGGCTAGAGAAAGCATGGAAACTTAGTGTTGGAGAGGTTTAACATGTTAGATTGTAAGACACTATGTGTTCCTATTACAATGGGGACACAATTATATATTGAGTAGGGTCCAATATATCCTAATAACATTCAGGATATGATAAAAGTCCCTTATGATAGTGCAATTGAAAGAGTTTGATATATGCTATGGTCTACACAATACTAGACATTACCCAAGCAATGAGATTCCTTAGCCAATTTAAGGCTAATATTGGACTAGTACATTAGGATGTAGTGAAGAGGACTTTTAGGTATTTTTGGGGTAATTTTGATTATTCCTTATGTTATCATGGTTATTGTACATGGGATGTATATTTAGTTTGTATTCATGGATTCAAATTGGGCAAGCTATGTATCCACTAGTGGATACATTTTCACTATGTTTAGTGGTGCACTCATTTGGATGAGTAAGTGATAGGATGTGGTCACTTTATCCACTATAGAAGTAGAGTACATGACAACAACTCATGATTGTAAATAATCCATTTGGATGAAGAGATTATGTTCAATTTTTGGGCTAGATGTAGGAACCATTACGATTCATTGTGACAGTCATAGTGCCATATGTCTAGCATAGAACTTGAACTTTCATGTGAGGACAAATTATATTAATGTCTAATACTACTTTTTCTAGATATATTAGAGGATATAAGGGTGATGGTGGAAAAATATGTCACTTTGTAAAATGTTGTAAATGCATTTGCAAAGGCAGTGAACATAAAAACAATTAGGTGGTGCTACGAGTCTATGGGCCTCTTGATCACTAGCAATTAGATCATGGTTATTTATACTCCCTTTGTTCATGCAAGGTGTTATGTAAGTGGGAGAATGTTAGTAAATGTGTCTCAAACCTACTCCTAATTTGTTAAAATAACAAAAAGTTTGATGTTTTAGTTATAAATAGAAAAACTCTATTTATGGACTATAGAGTTGGTTTTTGGCTAAAATAAATAGTCTAGGTTATTTGAAACCAATTTTAGGGTAAATTTTTATAGATATCTTTGATCTATATAATTGAAAAAATGTTGGCCTAATTGGCCTCTCAAATAAAAATTTATGGTCTCCAAAAGTTTGCATAGGAAATGTCAAAGCATGTTGGCCATATAAAAGAGTTGTAAGGGGGAGTTACACTTGCTGACTGAAACTTATGATGTATGATGAGGGCCAAGCCCCTGAAACAACACAAATCACAATAATAGATACCAACATAGAAGATGCGAGACATAAAAATAACCCACTTTCAATTATGTTTAGATAATGAAATTACAGATTCAAAACTTACATGCTACAACCTCATGGGCTTGATTCATTACAACAAAATCAACATAGAAAATAAAATATATTATTTGGAGCCCAAAATCAACACTATTGGAGCCACCTTCTATAACCAGCTTAACCCTTTTTTTATTTTATCCAATACTTCCTAGAATGTTCTAAAAGTTCAACTTTCCCTTTTGTTTTGAAAGCCAAAAGTCTAGTATGATTTCTAGCCTACAAAGAAATTTTAATGAAATTGACTTTTTAGAGGGGCAACCCATTGGGGCCATAACTTTTGATCCAGGTGTTCAATTTTCTATTATTGCATATCGTTGGAAACTCTCAATGATCTCTAGACAATGTGCAACCCATCATAGGTTGGTTCAACCACTTTTTGAGATATTTCGAGGCCTCTAAATTTTTCTATCTGAAATTTGAAGTCATGCAAAAAATTTCTTTGGAAAAAACTTTAATATCTCCCAAACCCTGCAAGGTATTGAGGTGATTCTTTTATGATGAAATTTTTTTTTATGCTCCTTGGGGTAAATTTTCAGGTCCATACAGCCCGTTTAGGCGACTTACTAAAAATAGTAAGTGCTATTTTTCGCTATTTTTGACACTTGATTGTCTTACACCCTTAAGTGCCATCATGGGACTCAAAACAACTAAAGAAAATAAAAGAAACAATTTTTTTTTGGGTGATGCAAGATTTCCCTACTGGATTGGATGCTCCTGCATCGATGTATGTTATGAAACATAAAACAAATATTTTATTGGAGATAATAAAATAAAATAGAACTCCCAATTCGGTGAGTGGATTATAATGGGGTTATGATAGGTGTATGAAATATGCTATTTTTAGCCTCTAGATTGATCTTGAGATTTGGGTGTTGGATTTTTAATTATTTTTGTGTATGATTTTCTAATTTCCATTTGATGGTTTCATGTATTGTATCTCCTATATATTAGGTTTTTGAGATGGAGGTTATGTGAGAATTTTGTAGATTCCTCCAAATCTCTGGTTGGTGATACTCTTGTGAAGGCTTGCTCTATAAGTGTGTTTTAATTATGTTGTTACTTAATAATACATTGGAATACTTTGGAATGTGGGGTTTTTATCCCAAAAGGGTTTTCCCCATGTACACATTTGTTACAGTATATTATTTATTTTATCTGTATACATGTTTCTTCTTTTTGAAATCATTAAAAGATTAAAATTTGTACAACATTCTCCTCATAATTTTAGTGTAGGAATAATTTTCCAATACCTTGATTCCTTTAAAATAAATAGGATTTATTTAATTAAATAGTAAAGGAAAGATGGCCTAATTAATTAATTATTGAAAATTTGATGTAGTATTAACAATGCAAATTGATGGAAACATAGTGATGTTAGGTTAAAATGTAGAAGTGGATTTTAAATGTCTATATTTTGGTGATGATGTTGAGACTAAGAGAGGTGATGTCATTTTAGAGAATATATCACAAAAAATTAGTGAGATAGAAATGGTGGAAGGATACCCATTTCTTTAGAGTAAATGATGTTAGAAAGTGGGTTAGGGATCCCCCTAAAGAGAGTAGGTGGGTTGATGGGACTTGTGTGGTCTCTTGAAAGGAGAACTAAGTTCGAAGGGAGGAGAAATGAATGGGAAAGGGTTTAATAGAGATAATTAAGGGGGGATATGGTTAGATGCATGTACTCTAGGATATATTGAGATAAAATAATAATGTTAATAAAGGGGATGAGATGCAAAGGGATATGATGTGCATGAATCCCAATGCACAAATTACCATAGACAAGAACAACTAACTAAATCTATATGAACACTAAAAATACCTATGGATATAGACATTATACATGTATCCAAGTAATCACTACAACCAATAAAACTATATAACTCATAGATCCCAACCCATGTAAAATGCCAACTCACCATCATATGTGAAACCTATTATTAGGATTAAGGTGCCATCCACCTTGTAAATCCTATTTCATGGTTCCAAAGTCCTTAGAAAGTGTCTCGAGGAACTTATAGTGTATTGGAAAAATATTTTGTAATATTAATTCTTATCATTGTTTGTAATATATTCATATGGGGTGATGGGTTTCACTAGCAACAGTAAAGGTAACTTGTGGACATAAATATTTAATATTATTTTCCCCATATGTGGATGTCTAGAATGGGATAATAAAAGATAAGGAAAAAGACAAATGAGTGATTGTTGGTATTCCCCAAGTGGGAGCTTGGAATGAGGCAACATGTGTCTCTTGGCTTTCCATCATTTATTTCATTTAATGTAATGTATATCTATCAAGTTTGGGTGGCCAAGTAGGAGGGAAAGTATTGGCACCAAAATTGGTGACCTTTCACATTCTAAGGATTAATCCAAGGGTTGGGGGTATTTGGAATGAAGGGTCATATTTGGGATCCTTGTTTGGGACTTAAAATGTCTTCACAAGTCTATAAATTTAGCCTCTTGGACGTGGAAAATAGTAGCAATAGTTGAATGTAGAGTTTCATTGCAGGAAAAAGGATAAGTTGAGGCATAAGGAGGTTGTTCATAGGTGCACAGGTGTTTCCATGGAGGAGGCAAGGAGGATAATAGAAGTGAATTTATTGTAATCCCATTTATTTGAAGATAATGCATACTTGGCCTCTCTTCTTGGTGGAGTTTTTTCTCCATATAAATCATGTGAACATATATATGATGCTCTTGTGTTGCTGATTTGTGCCTCATTGCTACTATCTTATGGTGATATTATTTATTTATTGTTGTTATAAGTTCACATAAGATGGTGTTATTACACATGATATTTTGATCGATTTTTAGAATCATTAAGAAGATGGATCTAATCATGGTAATTCTATTTTAAGGAAACTTAATTTTTAGATTTGCATATAAGTTTTAGTTTTTCATGTTGTTGTAGTCCAAGTCTTGTATCTCATCCATTGAAGTCATATTTAGATAGAGATAGCATTTAACAACAATTTTATTATAATTTGTTTATTTCTCATCATTTGGTATTAGAGTTGATGGTTAACTAGGTTTTGGGTATTCCTTATTTTTTTATTTCTTAGATTGGCAAGCTTGTGGGATTTTTTTAAAAGGAATTGGAGGTTGTTGGAAGACTTGTGAGGCTAAAATGAATGTTCTATGAGTTAACTTTATTTTGTAGATTTTTGAGATTGGGAACCATGTATATTATCACTGTGATCTATGTTGGGCATTGGAAGCTCATGATTATGGATTTTTATGGAGTTGGTAATGTTTTGATAACTTGGAGCTCTTGTTTGACAATATGTATATATCATCTTGTTTGGTGGTTTGTTCCTTTACCTTGTGGTCATGTGCAGTGAGAAGGTGTTCATGTTGGATGGGTAGTGACATCCTAGTCACATAGAGAAACACCCTCGATTTGGACTACATAATGGAGTGTTTATGGTGGTTTCATGGTTTTAGCCCTTGGTTACATGAAATCACTAGAAGATAAGCCATTAACCTCTTTTTGAGTTGTGGATTTGATATGTTTCATATGAACATTACAAGCTCCTGGACAACTTGGTTTTTCCTATTGGATTACAATTTACTCTTGATTTCAGTTGTATGTTTGTAGATTTGTGCTTATTCCATTATTTAGATGACATGTTTGATGTGAATGTCTAGATGTTTAAATGTATTTTAGATTTACAAATATGTTTATAAACAATACCTCACAAACACATTTATAATGAGTTGAGATTAATATGTTAGATTCATCCATTTTCTACCATTTCAGTTATGTAGGTTTGGATTTAGTTCCACATATTAGATCAATTCCATGTATGCATCAAGTTAAATCAAAGGGGAGTGTAATATGCTTGAGGATTTTGAGGTGTTAGAAACAAGGTCATAATTTTCAACACAAGTTGACAAATTAGTTCCTAGCATATTCAAAAATATATCCCTCCCTCTAAAATACAACTATCACATATAATTAATTTTATTTTAAACTAATTTTATAATACTATTCTAGTCCCAACTTTAAATCTTTTTTTTTTTGGTATTGAAACAAAGCATAAAAAATACAATAAAGGTGTATGAACTGTTTGAGTTAAAAAGAAAATTGTAATAGAGAAATTAAATATGTTTTTACTAAGTTTGAGGGGTATGACTTTCATACATAGTGAGTTAAAATGCAATTGATTTTAATTGAAAAAGGATATTTGGAATATTATTGTCAAAATCTAAGAAAATCATAAAATGCAAATGAAATTATAAAATGGGTAGCAAAAGATCACACAATAAAATCATTAATTAGTCTCAAATTTCTTATACATATTTGCATCATATTAATCTTATAAAAAATTCAAATCAAATATGGGATGGTCTTAACTTTATTTATTTTGCTTACAAGCTTCTTGTGCTTCATCATATTTGACACATCAAAAGTGATTAGTTGAGAGTTTCTATTTAATTTTTATGCTTGTCGAAAATTCAAGAAAGTGTACTACAAAGTGTTTCATTTTAGAAGTTATTTATTCAATGGATAAATCATATATTTTTATTAAGTTAAAGGGCTACAATTTTCATACACGACAAAGTTTCAAATTCTTTGATGCATTATTGCATCATATTGATTTTATGAAAACTTAAAATCAAATATGAGATGGTCTTAGTTTTCTATTTGGCTCACAAGATTCTAGTTTCAAGATGTTAATCAATTATCTTATTTTATTTTTGGCTTGAAGATGAAAGAAAGGGAAAATATTGTTCAACATATTAGTACATTCTGTTTCCTTCTTAATTAACTTATTATATTAATTCTATTATTGATGACGATGATGCTAAAGCAATTATATTGGGTAGTATGACTTCAAGCTTTGATAATGTTGTAGTATATTAGATAACTTGATCAAGCTTGACAACTATCATTTCTTCTTGATGAAGAAAATAGAGTTACTAAGAATCACTTAATTATTCCAAAAAAAAAATCCTTTAATTATTGAAGGAACTACTTTGTTTATAAAGAAGTCCTAACATTTTAATAAGGAAGAATACAAAATTTAAATGCTTCTATTGTAATCAAAGATGAAAAATTCCTATGGATTAAATTCAATGTGCCAAGGACCTTATTGACATCATGTTGAATACATGTAATGTTTTTACTACTAAAACAAAGATAGAAAGGTGTGGTTTTCTAGTACACGATCAATATTCCCCCCATCATGACAATGAGAAAGAATATTTTTAAAAAATTAAGTAGGTCATAGCAGAGATTGGAGGATAAAGGAGGTTGGAGGATTTTCCACATTTTAAGCTAGCTTGTCACTATGAGATGGTAGATTGTTTGAGACACCACCACGTTTGTGTCCTTTCATAAAGCAAGGGGGGCTTAGCAATTTTATGGTTTGTGAATAGTTGAGTATGTCTCGATGATGAGTTGAAGTATTGCATAGTTGTGTACTTGTGAATAATTGAGTATGTCTTGATTCATAGGTATTATTGGATAGCTAAGACATTTACCTAGACACATGCAATTTGGGGTGTTCTAAGGAGATTTAATGGTCAGCTAAGACATTTTTCTAGACATCAATAAGTTAGGGTGTTCTAAGCAGATTTGGTGGTTAGCTAGAACATTTGCCTAAACATGAGCAATTTGGAGTGTTCTAAACGAGGAAGGAGATTTGGTGGAGATTCTTCTACAATCTTTCAAATGGGTTGCTATAATCAATCCATGTAATTTTATCATTTTTGTTTTTTTGTTTTATTGTAGTGTGAACCTTAAAGGAGGGTGTTAGAAAATTAAGATTTGCATTTTGTAATAAAGTAATGCTAGTGCCTTGGAGTTAGTTTTAATGTTTGATTGGTTGAGAGTTAGTTTCCTCTAGATTAGTTTAGGACAATTTTAAGAAAGTTGCATGAAAATACAAGAATACAATGTTGTATAAACATTTATATATACAATGTAAGACCTCAAAACACAATATTATGTGTAACAATAATTTTTTTTTTTTTTAAATTTGTGTCCTAATTTTTCATTAAAACTAATAATAAATATTTTAAATATATTTTTTTTAAAAATCAGTAAGAGTGGCCCTCTTAAATAAAAAGGACAACTAACAGGTACCCATTGAGAAGGATGCATTTAAGAGAATCATAAACCCAAACACCTTCCAAAAGTTAGGTATGGACAATTATTATAATAAATAAAATTCATGATCCAGATTTCTTGGTTAGCACGTACAACCTTCATACGTCTCTTTCTCTCCAGAAAACCAAATAGGATCTTCAAAAATGGTCTGGATATGAATTTAGCTGCCTCACGTCAAGACTAGTTTACCATTTAGAATTTTGTTCAATATCTTTCTTTTCCATAAAAATGCAAGGCAATGCGTGGGCTTATCCTGATACCATTAGACTCGGCTTTCTTTTTCATTTCAACCAGTACCAACCATTTTTCACTTATTAAGTCATGTTTTGTTTGGTCTGGTATATGATCGACAGAAATTCTTTACAGTTTCCTTCTAGCTACTATGTCCACATCCATCAGCAAATATGAAACAAGGCTGTGTAAAAATGCAATTTTTTTCTTTAAATGTTTTAAATTACATTTGGTTATTTATTTTCTGATTATGGATCATGGAGTGTGATCAACAATATTGATAGAAAAAAGATTTACGCAAGCAAATTCAAAAACATCATCATCAAAAAATATGATCCACAATATTATTAAAAAAACAGACAATCTATTTCAAAAACATTATCATCAGAGAGTGTGATCCACAATATTGATAGAAAAAAAATTCATGCAATCAAGTTTAAAAACATTCATAGGCTGTGAAAAGCTGATGCCTTCAATAAATGTTGAAAATATCTTCTTAGACACATGCATATTGATTTTCATTGAAGAGATACAAGTTAGGCATAATATATGGAGGAGGCCCAGAGATGATGCAGACAAGATTATTGATGATGAAAATTTTTTACTCCCAGACCTAATTGTCAAAGAAGTGAATGCTCCACCACAGTGCCTTCTTATGGAAATGCAAAAAACCAATTATTAGCTGCTTAGTCTATACAGTTAGGGGAGGAGAACCAAAAGTGATCTACAATCCTACCTGCTATTCGATCAGACAACTTATGGGATCATCATCTCTATTTTACAGAGGAGGTCTATGGATGAAAAGAACTTTTTTTCCTTTCCACGCAGCTGGGCACTCAGGCATAGACTTGGCCATAAGAAATTGCCATCAACAATTTTGCAGCTTCTTCCTCTTCTTGTGCAAATCTTCTTTGAAATGCAGAATGATGGGTTGTGTTTGGCATGCTGGATGGCCTATTTCCATACATACCCTTTTCAAATCCATGTCTGTAGAAGGCAAAAAACTTATTGACTTGAAGTGGGAGGTGATCTGAGCCTGCACCCACACTGCTGCCTTTAGAAGACTTATTCTGCTTCTTGTCTGTGTGCAATATATTGATTCTTTTCTTAGGAGGGACAGATAGAGCATTATCTGGATAGAGAGATGCAAACAAAGCCCTCCTTTTCTTCCTATAACGAATTCCACAAGCGTTGCAGAGTGTCTGTTTACAAAACACCCAAAAACTAGGTTACAGAAGATAAAACATATAGACGGATCAGAGCAAATATCAGACTTTCAGGACACTGTAACCATGGAAAAACCAGATTCTAGAATAGCATATTACCTTTGGGCCCTGAGGACCACCTCTCCAAAGTGGTGTTTTTGTAGTATTGCAATCCACACACACCCTTAGATTATTCTTTGGACTGTGAACAGTAACACGATCACCATTCACTTTTTCTACTGTTTCTGATGCTTCCTCCATAGAGTAATCATGATCCTTATTGGTTGCTGTAAATTTCCTCCGGATCTTGCTGGGAAGCCTCCACTTTGGAAAAAGAGGCTCAGTTTTTCCTTCAAAGCTGTTCATATGTCCATCCCCTGATAAATTATGGTTATTCCCGGACATGATGTGGGTATTTGTATAAGTATCTTGTGAGCTATATGGTGTCTGTGCTTCCCTCACCTGCACAAAGCATTCCCAGGTCTATATCAGTTACTTAAACCATACTAGTAATAAGACTATTTTCTCTACTAGTAGCAGTGGAAGCTGGATATCTATCAATCTGTGCACAAGCTGCAGTAGCACAGACTTCCCAAGAAATTATTATTATTATTATTTTTTTAAAAGTACATTTGAAATATGATAACCTTTGAAATCTACAAAACTTTTAAAGACATTAAATTTTCACAGTCCATGTTATTGGATATGAAAGCTTTTGGGTTTGATCAGATAAACATTGAGATCATACTCTATGATCCATCGGAAGAAAATGAATCATGGAATATGATCCATCAGAAGAAAATAAATTATAGAATATGATCGAAAAGATTGATAAAAAAAAATATTTATGCAGTCAAATCCAGAAGCTTTCAAATTCACCTAATATACCCATCAGCCCAACTAAATATTTTTGAAGATCATACAGTCCATATAACTAAACCATAAGAAAAACTTGAACAAAACCCACAACCTTGTAAGTTCCACCTACCTGAACAATATTATCATCTCCACTGCTCTGAGACAACGTTCTGTAAGAAAAACTCATATGGGTTCTGTCTGGTATCTGTTCTTCATCACAGAAATTTGGGTACAATAAACCAGAGTTTAAATTTTCTCCATCTACAGTTGCACTGCAAGTGCTTGAATCAGATAGAGTTGCTTCAACAGTCCCAGCCATATTTCTATCCCGATCTTTCTATGATCCAATCCAAAACTACTTCAACAAACACTAATAGTCCATAACCATATCATTTCCACCAGAAAGATCTGTGCCCACTGTTATTCAATGATCACAATCATCTCATGATCATACTGAAGAGACACCAAAAGCCATATCTATCATCTCGCCGACAACTAGATCACTCTCCTAAATAGGTGTAAGCCTGCACTTTCGGATAGCTAAATGCAAAACAAAATTACAAGGAAAACAAAAACAGTTAAAAGAGCATAAACAGTAGATAACCGTACCCAAAAAAGAAAAGAAAAAAAGTAAACAAGATCATAAGGGTTCCACGACTTCCAACCCCCACCTCACCTGAGTTCAATGTGCAAGATACGGAGAATTTTTAAAGACTTTTTGAAGTTAAAAAGAAGATTGTGACTGGCACGTGAGCTGGAGGTCAAAGACAAAATTTTACAGTGATCAGAAAGTTGCTAGATACGTCAAAAAAGTCTGTACTCTAGAGTCCATGACAAACCATGGCCTGACATTCCAAGTCGGACTCGCCTCTCGAGGCCATAACCACCTTCACATACAAACAGAAAAGGGACTGGATTTATTGAAACAAGCGAAAAAGCCTTCCATCAGCATTTACTACACCCCCTGCAATTCCCACACCAATAGAGTACGACCCACTTCACAGTGGCGCCTCTTGAGCATGCCAACTTTCAGGCACTAAAGAATGGCCTTTGCCCATCTTGGGAAACCAGTATTAGCATACCCAATAGCCCATCTTTTTTTATATAGCAAATCTCAGGGCTCAAGGCAACAAGCCTTTTTTTCTGCCAAGTTGCCACATATATCCCATTTGGATTTTGGTTGTATCCAGATACATGATTACCTACATCCAGATACATGATTACCTACTTTACATTCCACTAATTCAACTCCACAAGTTAATAATTTGGCATTCGTGTGGGTGAGGACAGGAGGACACTTCATTTTTGTTGAAACTTGTAAGCGACATATACATAGATCATGGTTAATACTATTTTAATAGTTGGATTCATTATGTCATAACCCCAAAACTAAGGGGTGTGGAAACTTCTTTTAGATATAAAAATAATTGGATATAAAGATAAGATGGATATATACAGAGTATGGGAAACATTCTCGCTTCGTTCAATGTATGAACCAGATTTTAGCCAGTGTTTTGTTTTCTAAACTAATCCAGTTTGTGAGATTAGAATATTGTTTGTGGGAGTGCAAAACAGTGTGTAAGAATATAGAGGTGACAGTGCGAGACCATAATTAATTGTTTCGTTCGAGTAAGATATTTTTTGTTTTTTCTAATATAGAGTAAATGATGTATAAGTGAATTTAATCTTTGGGAAATTTTTTATGGTTAAGCATATTTGAGTTGGAGTAGTAATGGGATGGTGACGTATCAGAAAGTCTCAATGCTTCACCTCTGTGAACATCACCTAAATGCAATGAGTGCTAATTGAACCATTCATTATTATGGGAGATGAGTTCTTGTGATCCACTATCATGAAACATGGGTCAATGAGTTTGACTCGAAAAACTACACAGTTGAATCCTATAACAATATCATAATGACGTATAAGTGTTAAAGTAGTTTTTTATTTTATTAAAATGAATTTGAATGACGTATAAAGAATGAAATCTTATTATTGCAAGTATGCCATTTTTTATATTTAAACAAAGTGATAAGATCCAATTAATATTTGAAGATCTCACACATTTTAATACTTGAAAAATGAATATTGATTAACATAGACCTCACTCTTAACCAAAAAAAGACTATCGACATCCAATACCATCGTTACAAAATATTAATCATCCAATATAGATATATATAAAACCTTTTCATATCCTAAAAATTTCATATACTTTACTTTCACTACTAAACTAGCACTATAGACTACTAATTCTCCAAGTAAAAGATACAAGGATTGTTACAACTCTTAACTTTACCTCCGCTATAAATAACTTATCATAGTCATTTTTTTGTTATTAAATGAAGCTGAGATACAAAGAATGGAGCAGTCCAAGGAAAGGAACTGCAAAAGAAGAATAAATAGAAACAAAAATGTACTAAAGCTTACACAGATCTGCCCAACATATAACAAAAATAAAGTATAGTAGCAGCCAAACAACTAAAGAAAACTACTCTCCTAACATCTCTACAATCACGTAGAAGAAACACAGTAAAGGTAACACTTAAATTCTGAATTTGAAAAGACATTGTAACCAATAACAAATAAATAGACTTATGCCATAACAATGTGAACCAAATTATGTTTGACTCCTCATGGTCTCGAAGAGACTTGTGAAAACTCCCTGACAAAATCTAGCAGACAGACAACTTATTACAGTTATTTACCAATAACAAATAAATAGACTTATGCCATAATAATGTGAACCAAATTGATGAGAGATTCAAAATACTTTCATTTTATGTTTAAAAGACTTGTTATTTTTGTTAATTGACATGACCGGCGGTAGATTATAGATTAACATATTTACTCATTTTGCTTTATGTTTAGCTAAATTAGTGGATATATTTGAAGAAATGGTTTATGTTTGATGCTTTACTTTATGATGATATTAATGAGATAATTATGCTGCATTGATCTTTTACTACCATAATTGTTATCCTTTTCTCAAGGGTTTTGAACAGGGTATTTTAAAGATTGATGATGTGGTTAAACTCTTTGTTTAATCGAGGGAAATTATCATGCCATTGATGGGTTCAGCTGGATGAAGAGTCACTTAAGTCCAAATTGGCTTCTTTGTAGTCGGTTATGGAACTTCTACTTCCAATGCCAATCTGACATATTTCTCTATGTCTTGCTTTAGTCCTGTTTTAGTTTTACTTTACTTTTGTTTTAATCTTTAGTTAGACGCCTTGATTCTTGGCATTTAATCGCCATGTGAATTCAATAAGGATATGTTTATAAATATCCATGTTTTGGTTTTAGTTAGGAGTTAGATAATTTTCAATCAAAATTCTATAATCGATGGCAATACTTTGTTCTATGTCCCACTTTGAGATTGATCTTGTGTTGGTATTTTACTGAGTTATGTTATTTCTGTTAATTGATATTAAATCTGAAGAATTAGATGTTAATTTTGGAATGATAAGTTGTTGAATCGTTTTCAGTTATTGAATGATAAATTTGGATAGTTACTTCTATTTGAATCGCTTTTAGTTTATCATGGTTAGATTAAGTTGCTAGAATCATTATAAGGTTTATTAGATTAATCATATTTAGATGCTATTCGAAATAATTAAGTTTGGTAATTATTTGTTGAGTTTAATTAGAAACAGTGATGGGAACTTATGAAAAGATGGAATTGAAGTTTGTTGAAAATCTGTTCATGAAAATTAGTGTTTATGTTTTCTAGATCAATTGTCATTTATATCTTCTAAATTAATTGTCATTTACTTACAATTTATTTCTGTTCTTAAAATAGTATTTAATTTCCAACAAATTTTAAGATAGATTTCTTTTAAAGCAAATTAGAATTAATTTGGGTTTCGTATTTTAAATTAAGAATTAAGTAGATGTTAGTATTCTCCATGAATTGGTCTCAATCAAGTCCAATGAAGTCAAAAATAAGTCAACAAAACTTTAATTTAGGAAATGAGATAGAATTAATCCTTAGGTATTAGTCGTTGCAGATCAACTTCTGAGAGCTCCCAAAGAGCTCCTAAAGGAGCTAAATCAATATCTGAAGTCACTGTTTACAGTGCAAAACCCCCCCAAAATCTGTGACAACCATCCTTATCGCATATAGCTTTGAGACACACCCAGTTCGATATATAACTGATTAAATGAGGCAAGTTGTGACATCAATGACCTTGCCCATCACAAATTATGTTTGACTCCTCGTGGTCTCAAAGAGACTTGTGAAACTCCTTGACAAAATCCAACAAACAAACAACCTGTACAAGATTGCTCTTTAAAATTTGTAAGTACCTTTTGAAGGTTGAGGTTGGGAGAGACTTGATTATAGTGAGATTCACACAATTTTGAAATTTTATTATAGGTATGGATATATTGTTTTCAAAAGATAAAATTTCTTTAAATAATAAGGTGCAGTAAATATGGAAGTATACATTCAGGGATGAAGTAAATTCAATCAAAATAATTTACTATATATCAAAAAGTGTGTCGTAGAACATTGCCTTAATATTGGAAGTCTAAAATATCATTCATTGAGGTAAAGTTTTTTATAATATTATGAAATTGATAAGAGTGTTTTTGGATAAAATTGTTTAGTCATTTGATGTAAAAGTTTGTTGAAGAAGAATATGAAAGTTGTCTATCAGCTGTATAAATAAATTAGAAATCTCTCAATTTCAAATAAACAATATTTTATAAAAGACTATTCAGTTAAATGGGATGAATCATTTGTAGTGTTGGCACTCTACATGATGGTTAAGTGGGTATGTTTCTAGTACGTGGTAAGCGAAGGTCCCTTTTTTTCATTTTTGAAAATGATATAATTGTTCAAAGTTTCTTTAGGTTGTCTATGTTGTTAGTAATTTGTTGTGTTTTAATTATTTATTATTATGTTTCAATTGTATGCATGTTGTAGTATTTGAAAGATTTCTTCTCTTTTCAAAAAGGTATTTTCAAAAAGTGTTTTTTTGTTGTTGTAAAAGGTGTAGGTATGTAATTATTTTTATATTAAAATTCAAAATAGAATTAATATATGCATTTTATAATTATTTAATATTTTTAATATTTGTAAAAGTAAATGTTTTATATTAATCTTACATATATGTTTTAAAGTTAATTATATTTTAACCTTATGATTAAGAGTCAAGATTGATAATGATACTAAAATAAATATTTTGTAATGTCTACATTTTTGTTGTCTTGAGTTGTTTGTTATCATCATTGTATTTTTTATTATATATTTGGGATGCATAGTTTGTGCCTATGTATTCTACATTGAATGGTTATCAATGTTTCAACTTCATCATTTTCTTTAATACGCATTGTTGTGATTATTGATTATGCATTGATTGACATGTTTGCCAAATGAGTTATTGTATTTTTTTATGGTATGTGTTTGGACTAACCACTTGTTTAGAGATGGTATTCATTGACATGTCAATTGTTGATGTTGCTTACATTGAGATGCATGCATGACAACAAGGCAAGTTCCTTGTGAGGACTTGATGTATGTTATTATATCTTGTTGTTGTAGTGAAGGTGTGAGAGCCCTTATGCACAAATTTTGTGTTTGGAATCAAGATCATGTTTAATATATTTGAGATGCATATATTATGCCTTCTATGATTAGATTATCATAGTATTTTATTCCATTTCTATTTTTATAGATATCTAGTTTATAGATGTGATCCTTATAACGATCTCTACTTCCTATATTTTACCTCTATAGATATATAATTTATTTACATAGATGGATGCTAAACTATCAATATGTTGGCATTGTAGATGATTGCCAATTATCACATTTTCATGATTGGATGATGTGTATTAATATTGAGATATTATGGATGAGATGATTATATGATGCATATGGTACTATACTCTATTAAGTGATTGTGCATTGCTTCAACTATTATGTATGGTGTAGGTATATTTGATGTGTGACTTGAGTGTGCAGATAGAAGGTTATTTCCCCATCTAACTATGTAGGTTTGAGTTATTTCTCAAACAATGGTTATATCCGAGCTTTTTTGAGGGGCTAGTATGTGTGGTAACCTCTATTGCACTTGGGTTGAGTGTGAGATTAGTCCTATTTTTTATAGTCTGGATCCAAATTAATAGTAATTTAGGGATCCTTGTGTTGTGAAAAATAAAAAAATACATGATTTTATGGGTGATTAGTTTATTTCCTTACTTGCATTATGTTTTAAAGGATAAATCATTACATTTTAATGATACTTGATGCATTTGGGAAATCAATAAATTGAGAAATAAAAATGGGAATTACTAGTTAACTACATTGGAAAGTGTATACAAATTATTTTAATTAGTTAAAATAATTAATTGCTTGGAAAGTTAAATTTAATTATATATTATTTCTGAAAATGAGAAAATGACTTAATCATTTCCAGTTAATTTGTAAATGATATTTTGTGAGAGAAAAAATAGAAAGGTAAAAGGAATAAAAATGGAAAAAGACTTTCATACTTTCTCTCTTTCTTTTATTTTACAAAAAATATTCTCTCAAACCTATCTTAGAAAATAAATGGAAGAATATTGAATTGGAAGGATGGATTATATGGGGAATTGCATTTGAAGGGATTTCATTGTGGTAAGGATTAGATTGATGGGTAAGTGCAGAAAGATGTGACACAAAAAAGATGTTGCTTTTGCTTTTCTATTTGAAATGACCATTTGGTGAGCGTTAGATGGCTCAGATGACTGAGCCTAAAGCTTGGTCATTCAAAGCCAAGTTTGTTGATCGCCAAATGTGAATGATGACTTTTTAGAATGCATTTTCTAGATCAACAAAACACACTAACTAAGACCAATACAAAATACCTACGTATAGTTCAATAAAACTCTAGATAAAATATTTTTTTATAAGGTAGAAAAAATGTGATGATAGGTGGCACTAATTTAGAAAGCACTCATTTATAAGCTAGAGTGGAGGATAAATCCTTGGTGTGGGTAGTGTGATTGGAGCTCTAGGTTTTCTTTTAAATTCATTGAGTAGTTCAAGAAGGATATTATGTAAAGGGGGAAGATTAACTTCCTCCTTTAACTCCTTGGTGATGTTAGGATGGATCATAATACTCATAGGTTTAAGTATGAATGTTATGAAATAATAATGAATATTTTATTTTTTCCTATTTTATAAAAAATTATGAGATTTGAGATGTCTACTAAATAATAAGTAAAATAAATAATAATTTATATAAATGTATACAACTAAGATGCATGGTTGTCTATATATAATTTTTTATACTCTCTCTTTGTATAGGCTCATTAACTAATACAACTACTACGTTACATTCAAAGTTTTCAAATTAAATGATAAAAAATCCTTATGTTTGATGCATACATATAGTACAAAACTAAATGCAAGAAAAATGATTATTTTTGATGATCTTGGAATGGTCACAATGTTCAAAATTTTGTAAGGAATTTAAAGATCTAGAATTAATATATTTTTATTAATGGATTAATCCAAAATAACCAAAATAAATAGTTCCTTCTATGCCCAAAATGAGTGTATAATTTTATTTGACCAACGTTCAAGAATGTCTTAAGGCTACCCTAGTAAGTAAATAAACTAAAATATGTTGATAAATAATAGCGAGAAAATAAATCATGTACCTTAAGAGGATGTTAGAAAGATAAATAATTCCATGTCTTCTCTTTAACAAGCTGATAAAATTATTGGTAATTATTTTTATATACTTTAAGGCTAGTAGAAAATAGGGGAAAAAATCAATGAGGCCTTATAAGACTATAGTTATTGCTAAGGGAAAGATTTAGGAGCCTTGGAAATATATAGATAAATTGCAAAATGAGTGAGTGAGTGTGTGTGTAAGAGAGAGATAATTGCATGTGATTAGTGGTAAAGAGCTATACAAAGCTCTCAAAAGAGAATTAAAGTAATCTCACATGCTTAATATTTTATATTTTGTTGCAAGTATAAGATATGGATTGATCAAATATTTTGAAGGATTTTGAGGGCCCTTTTGACAAAGGAAAGGATGCATATATTAAAGTTTATAATGAGTGGTGAAATAACGTAGTCCCAAAATATGTAATACTCTAAAAGGGATTAGAATAAAGGGAATGAGCTTGGAAGCTCTAAAAGTGTATATTCAAATCAAAGAATCACAAGAGATTAGTAAAAACACACATACATACACAAAGAATAAGAAAATGTTTGACTACACACTAGCACTCGATAAAAATAATGATTAATATAATAAAATCATATGAAATATACTACTAAGCTACTCAAAAAATATAATTGAACAAGGATCCAACTCATCTACCATGTTTCCATATAATTGAAGCTTATTTGATAAATAACATATGAAAAATATTGAATAATTTAAGACCTCCAAATTTGTCAATTCACCTGAAACTAGTTTCCTTTTTAATTTATGTATGGTCCAATATCTTATAGAAATGTAGGGTAAGGTTGATCAAGGCCTATTAGAGTTTATAGGGAAAGGTGTGTAGTTTTGAGAGGATTCAATGATGAAAGTTGTAGAGGTAAAGAGATGATTACCATTTAAAGTGTATGGGGACTTGAGAGAGTTAGAAGATGTTCAAGTAAAATGAAAAACAAGATTAAGAGGGTATACGAGTAAATGAATAAGCATTATGTAACTTGAAGTTATAGATAAGAGAGAACTTTCCAAATTTCTTTAGAAAGCTAAATTATTTGAATTATTTTTTCTTTCATGTCATACAAAATTGTTGGATTTAACAAATAAGTAGTTTTAAAACTACAATGTTAGTCACTATATCGCTATGCCAAAAATAAATCACTAAAGTAGTGACAAAATTTATTGTGGTGATTTTGTAACTAACACCAACTCAAAGTGTAGTTTCATGAAAGTGAGTGAACCAAGCAATTAAAAGTGCGAGGATGATAAATTGTGTGGGAAAACAAAGCATGGGAGGTTAAAAACATGTTAAGGGGAACTAGAGAATATATTAAGAATATGAAAATACTAGGGGATTGACAAATATTCCATTTCTTAGATGTACTACAAAGTATTTTTGGAGTGTTGTGACTATTGGAAATGTGTTGTCATTGATGTCATCTTGAGGACATGTTTGCATAGAGATTTTGTATATAAGTTAGAGATAGAATGGTGTAGTTGATGAGACAATGGAAGATTTGAGAGAGATGGTTTGACATAGTTAGTTGAGGACATGTTTGTATAGATATTTTGTATAGTTCAGTTAGAGATAGATTGGTATAGTTGATGAGACAATGGAATATTTGAGATGGTTGAGGACATGTTTTTGGAGTGTTGTGACTATTGGAAATATGTGTTGTCATTGATGTCAACTTGAGGACATGTTTGGATAGAGATTTTGTATAGAAGTTAGAGATAGATTGGTATAGAACTGATGAGACAATGGAAGATTTGAGAGAAATAGTTTGACACAATTAGTTGAGGACATGTTTGTATAGAGATTTTGTATAGAAGTTAGAGATAGATTCATATAGTTGATGAGACAATGGAAGATTCATGTTTGTATAGAAGTTAGAGATAGATTGGTATAGTTAATGAGACAATGGAAGATTTGAGAGAGATGGTTTGATACAGTTGGAGACTTGGGGTTAGCATGTTTGAGGCAAGTCAGTCTGGAAGACCTAGTAGATGTATAAGATGACAACATGTCAGTACAAAAGCATGGTATGAGTTCATGGATAGATAGTTACACATTGTTGATTGGTTTAGATTTCAAGGAGTTAGATGAAAGTCAATTGTGTTTTTTATTTTACTTGTGTTGTTGAGAGGTCATCTAAGGAAAAAAATGCATATATTTTCCTAATTCAATGAACATGTTTCTTGGTTTGCATTCCTTCGCATTGCATGATTTGTTAAACACCCAAAATACTAAGAGGGGGGTTGAATCAATATTCCTTGAAACCACTTAAACATTTAAACATTCATTCCACATAGCATATTCAATTTGCAATAGGAAAGGAAAGCATGAAAGCAACCATACATAACACTTGAACACAATATTTTTATGTGGAAAACCCAAAAAAGGAAAAAGAATAGTGAGGATTAGCTCACAATATATTATAACTAGTTACAACATATTACAAAAATGCTCATTGTAGGTGGACTCATTGTCCTAGTGGACTCACTACCCATAGAATGAAAGAAAGATAGAAGAAAAAGGGGTGGCTCACTACCAAGATTTGAACTGCTGCAATTGCATCTACAATATGTAGGAATTATAGTTCCACTGAAGCTCAATATATGGAGTTTACACACTTCATACCATTTTTCTCTAACAATCTGCTTTGCTCTGCATTCACATTACATTCACACAATTCACATCAACAACACTTTTATATTTGATCTCATTTTGCTACATTTTCCCTCCAACATTAGAAATATCGTATACTTATACCCATTACATCTGTAAACTCTTGCAACATCAATTAGGATGACCTAATTAGATGTATCATGCAAAATAATAACTTGTCAGCCAAAAACATACTTCATGCCACAATAAAAACTTATAATGAAACCAAATAGGTTGGCATGGACCTATAATAGCTCTCCCACACAATGCATCAACACTTATTTAAACTTTGCATACCCTTAAACTTATTAGGTCGGCATCATTGGAGACCTAACATCAAAATAAGCCAACTAATCATCCTCAAACCAACATGTAGACCTCCAAACTTCACTCCACTTGGAAATTATATGATATTGAAACCTCTAAACACCTCCAAAAATTTGCACGACCAGATATTATTCCACGGTGAAGTGCGAACTGAACAAAACATCTATTTTGCATAGGAAAACACTGTCATTGGAAAATTCAATATTTTGTTACTCATAACTTAGATACACTAGAGGGCCAAAAGGAATGAAACTTTGGATTAAACTCCCCTGTCATCCAACAAAATTTCCTTAAAACTATAGAGAAAAATTATTCAATGCGGACCAACACAGACCAAAAACTAGATGCTTTATACGTTGAAAATTGTGATTTGACAATTATCCTATTCTTCCACTCAATCGTATGCACCAGATCAAAAATTTTTCATCTATGCACTAGATTATCATTCTCATACACACTCATGCTTCTCCAATTGGTCTACACATCAATCTTCATACCAAGCCACAATGTTGACATCAATGACAACATTGCATTTGCATATTGCACATCCATGCTCATGTTGCCAAAAATTAAATCAACATGAAAAACTTCCAACAATCTCCCCCTTTGTCACTTTTGGTAACATACATCCATTCTTCTCTAAAACTTATAAACTACTCTCCACCTTTGACATCAAGGTCAAAGGGTGCACACATATGTTCTGATATTTGTTTCCCTTTTGACATCATTCATAAACTCTTTACCAGATTACATACATACTGGAGGGCCCTGACTAATATATACCTATATGAATGAGAGTAAAAAAAATTCAAAAAATTGAATAACAACCCCTAACAATTCTATCCACCAGATCAGATCAAAATTTTCTAACATCTGCATATATATAATGAAGTATGAATATGAAATATGAAATGCATAAAAAATGGAAGAAATATTAATAGATTAACCAGAAGAAGTGTTTGACACCTACAATTTTGCAAGGTGTGCTTTCTAGACTTTGTTTCCTTCTTCCCATTCCTTCTTGGCTATTCTAAGCATACGGTTTTGAGTTTCAAACTCCATCATCTAGAGTACTAGGTACTAGATTCATCTTTGTTGTCTTCTCCACACTTGTTAGAGAACTAGATACAAATGTATACTTTGCATTTACGAGTTCCCTAAGATGTTTAAACTGCACTATTATCTTTTCTCTTTTTTCTTGCAACTAGAAGAATTGTTCATGTAGGCTCTCAATAGCTACCTTGTGCTCCCATTTGCATCAATCGTCAGATCATATGTACTGGATACCTTATCAATATGGGACTCAATGGAGTCCATCTCATCCTTAATACTTTTTTGTGGAACTAGGCCATTTTATACAAAATTAGAACAAAACCTTAGCTTCCGCAACATAATTTTGCACATCTTTAAGGTTGTCCTAATTTTTTTATGTTCAGTAGCACATTTCTCCATTATGTCCATCATCCTTCTGTCATTCATCTTCTTATTAATCTCCTTCTCTAGTTTCTCCTTCAACCCACTAGAATAATCTTTGAATGAATCAAGTAAAATATTTAAATTTTCCATATCAGACAATGAATTATCAATGCTTGCACCTGGTATTCCTTCCTATAGCACTTTCACTACTTCATTAATAAGATATGTTCTCTTCTAATGTGTTTACAATATTTCTTTTTGAGCAGAGACATGGAATACATCACCTAATTATAATTTGTGCAAAGGAGATATCTTATCTATATCTACCTTCCCTTGTTGCATTGGAAGTTGGAGTAGCTGGGTAGACACAATATGTTGGAATTGGAGAAAATGCATGTTCAACAGATTCTTTAATGACTCTAGAGGTATCAAAAGTTTCACCAACCATTTTCACATTCTCTTCTGCATCCTTCATTTCCAAAGCCTTTTCCTTATCACCAATGCTTCTTTCTACTTTTTCTTCATTATTCTTCTCAACATTGTCAATATTTTCATCATCCTTCTTTTCTTCATCAACTATTTTTTCATTATTATTTGGAGGCATATTCATCTTTAGGTTGGCTTGTATTGCTTCTTCTTCAACATTCCTTTTAGATTCTAGAGGAGGGGATTTATGGCCTATAGGTGCATCCTTCTTTTGTGTCTTTGTACCATTTCCTTCATCTACAATGTTTTCTCCACTGGTAACATCTTCTCCTACAACATTTTCTTCCACATACAAAAGGGTGCCATTCTACACATTTACCTCTTCTACTTCATGCTCATGTTGCAAGCATCTTCCTGTTGTTATTCTTCTGTTACATTAACTTCTGGAACAGGCATATCATCATGTACTTGCTCTTCTCTATTTAGATCCATTCCTAAATCTTTTTCCAAATTGGAAACCTTCTCCACAGTTTCTTTTAGGAGCCTCTGGATATCATTTTGATCTCTGCTCATGAGGGTAGTTACCCTTTTCTTGGTTTAGAACTCCCTATTATATAATTGAGCCAATGCAACTTTATTTTCATCAAATAATGTGGCACTAACCTTCTCAAAAGCAAAATAACTCAAATTTTCCTATTCATCGATGGATTCCAATCTTCTAGCATATAATATATTCTTCAATTCCTCAAGCAACTGACTTTCTATGTTCTTCATGTTGACCTCAAATGCAACTATATACTTGACAATTGCTTCTTCTAGTGTAGCCTTGTCAACATCATCCACAATGGTGTACAATCCAACTGTCTCCTCTAACATTTCATGCTCCACAATTCCATTAAACAAAGCATCTAACTTCATAGGATTGTGATTACTAATTGAAGTATTCTTCCTTGTCTTTTGCTTGTCTTCTAGTGATTGCTTCCCTTTGCTAGACTATGTTTTATTTTCTCTCACGTGAATCATAAAGACTTATTTTTCATTTTCTACTTTTTCCTCATCATCCATATCCACAATGTCAGTCTTTACCTTCTTTTCACTTGTTTCACCTTGTGATGCTTCAGATTTCCTTTCTTGGATGATCCAAATTATGGAATCCAGAGACAATACCTAGCATATAACCTATAATATTGTATTGGTTTTATATGAACAACAAACTTGAAAAGAGATGTATGCAACTCAAAAACTAAATTATTTACATTCAAAACTAGAATATGTACATTGTAGAGGAATTCCAACAATCATCACATTGTTCGAAATTCAAAAATGACAAAATAAAACACAAAAACATAAAATTTTCAAAAATAGTGTATTTTTGCTACCCCGACTTGGTGTGGTCATGACTTCTAGCCATATGATCAAAATATGAACTTCTCACCTCGTCGGAAAGGTATCGAAGAGATGTAATTTCAATCCCTTCAATCAAATGCCTTCGACTATTCCATTTAAGGGATTGACGACACTTCCAACCCCAAATCTCACTCCGAAGACCTCTGAAAATGTGATTAAATACTAAAACCTAGAAAATATCAAAAAATTTGAATTTTTGACATTTTCCATTTCTGCTTGAATTAACACCTCTAGATAACCCTTGGAATTTCCTGGATCATTCCTCCCCTCTTGAGAGACAATGTGCCCCATTGCATTCACTTGCTGTAACAAATTAGGAAATTATACTTCAATTTGTTCCCTGGTTAAGCACTTGCCCTGGTGAGAAGTTGACCAGCTCAAACCACATGGTAGAGAGGAATGCACTAATTTATGAGTCTTCAAAATAAACTCAATGACATGGTCATGTTGTAATGGAGTAGTGGTTTCTGGATTCAATTCTATAGCATGGATGTGTTTAGTGGCTTGTGAAATGTCCAACAAAGGAGGAAAATATGGTTTCAACAACTCCACATTCAAAACTAGATGTAGCTCCATAAAGGATGGAAGATTAAGATCAAATTCATTTTAACCAACTTGCTTGATAATGGTATATGGGCCATAGCAAAGAGGATGAAGCTTCCTCTTTGGTCCTTGAAGACGTTTCTTCTAAAGATGAAGCCACACCTTGTCACCAATCTAAAATTGATGAGGAGTTATATGCTTATCATGTATGTCCAAGTTATACTTCTTATTGTTGTGCTCCAAATCTCATGAACCTACTATTGTAGGTGTATGATATTATCAATGAATTTTATTGCTTTATTTGTTTCCTTCTGAATAATTGGTGGAATTTTAGGCTATAGTATAAACCTAGTGCTATATCCATAGGTACTAATGGTTGATACCCAAGACAAACCTCAAATGGATTATGCCCTGTAGTGTTATGGAGTGCATGGTTGTAGCTATACTGGATGCAGGGTCAACTCTCATCCCATGTACGATGATGATTTGAATGATACATTCATAGGATGTCAATGATCATTCAATTTACCACCTTTGTTTGCCCATGTGTTTGAGGATGGAATGTTGTAGACTTCATCAACTTCATGTCCATCTTAGCCCATAGTGAAGACCAATTTTTTTTGATGAATCTACTATTCCTATAAGAAAAAATGCTTTTGGAAAACCAAAATGAACCCAAACATGCTCAAAAAATAGCTTGGTAGTCTCTTCTACAAAAATCACCTTCTTACATGCCACCATACTAGCCATTTTGGAAAACCTATCTACCATCACATAAATGCAATCATGACCCCATCTGGTAGTTGGAATCCTAGACATAAAATCCATTGAAACCGATTGCCATGGTTTATCAGGGATAGGTAGTCTTAAATATAATCTTAGTTTATGATTTGTAGGCTTTGTAATTGCACAGGTTGCACAGGCTTAAATATATGAAATGATATCCTATTTCATTTTTGTCCAATAGAAATACTTTTGAAGGACATCAGTGGTTTTACTAATGCCAAAATGGCCTAAAACACAACTGTAGTGTGCCTCCCATATATATCATCTTTTTGCATTCTTCAATGGGAACACATATGTGACCAATATGACAAAGCACCCTATCTTGCAAGTGAAATTTAGGGACAAACTTTTCTTCTACCAATTTATTATAAATATTAGCAAAGTCAGAGTCATTACCATATAGTTGGGCACAAGTTGTTGTTTGGTGACAACATGATTCCAAAACCATTGTCAAGGTTACAGTTGGGGGCCTACTCAAACAATCTGCCACTTTGTTGTTGCTCTCCTTTTTATGACGAATGTTCAGGTGAAATTGTTGTAGCTAAGAAAACCACCTTTGATGCCTATCATTCTAGAACTTCCCTTGTGTTTGCAAAAATTGAAGAGGTTTGTGATCTGTATGTATGACAGTCTCCTTTCCCAAAATGTAATGCTTCCCCTATTTGTAGGCCTGAACAATGTTATATAACTCCTTGTCATATATGTGGGGTATCAATGCATTGTATCAAAAAAAGTTTCACTATGGTAGGAAATTGGATGTCCATGTTGCATGAGTACAATGCCAAGGACATACTTTCAAATCCATTTGTTTCTATTTCAAATGATTGCTATAGGCCCGAAAGGATCAAAATTGGTGTTGAGCATCATCTTTGTTTCAATTCCTCAAATGCTCATTGCTTTGCATCTATCCGATGAAATTTTTCTTGTGCTCCAACCCTTAGTGACTAATTTAGAGGCCAAGATAAAGGTGAAAAACCAAGAAAATATCTACAATAGAAGTTTACTAGACACAAGAAGCTGCGAAGCTCTGTGAAATTTTTAGGAGGTGGCCAATCTCTGATGATCTAAATCTTTGTAGGATCAACATGAACACCCTCATTGTCAATAATGTACCCCAAGTATTGGATGCTTTGTGTACCAAAAGAACACTTTTCTATGTTGGCATAGAGTTTATGTTGTTGCAGAGTTGAAAGAACTCATTCAACATGCTACAAATGCTTAGTCCAAGTTTTGCTAAAGATGAGTATGCTATCCAAGTAAAAAACCACAAAACAATCAATGAATGTCCTAAGCACATCATTCATCATCCTCATAAATGTGGAAGGATTGTTGGTTAGACCGAAAGGCATGACTAACCACTCAAAGATACCTTCCTTAGATTTAAATGTAGTCTTCAACACATCTACTAAATCAATTGGTACTTGGTGATACTCAAACTTCAAGTCAATTTTGGTGAAGAACTTAGCTCCTCTAGGCTGGTCCAAAAGATCATCAATCCAAGGGATTGGATATCTATTTTTCACTGTGATTTTATTTAATGCTCGATAACCAATGCAAAGTCTTCATGTCCCATATTTCTTCGTAGTAAGAACAATTTGGCTACTACATGGTGAAGCACTTAGACGAATGTGTCCTTTTTGTATCAACTCTTGAATCTACCTCTTAATTTCATCATTTTCCAAAATTGACCTCCTATATATTGGCTTACTTGTGAAATGAAGAGAAAGGGATGAGGTTCACTACCATGGATTGAGGAAAAATGGGGTATGATGGACCTATTTCTCTAATTTCATGCAAGGATACATGAGATCCAAACAATGAAGTGACTAACAACCAAAAAGGTGAGTGAAATCAAGGTATGAATCAACAAATTTCCTCTTTATGCAAGGATGTGGGTAAGATTCAAATAGCACTTTGGGGAGAAAGATCAAAACCATCAATCAAACTCAAAAATGCAAGCTATAAAATGCAAATGAAGAACAATACTCAAAATTGTCAGAAACAACAATTAAAATGCAAATTTGGAAAGGGGAGAACAATGTGTACCAGTCACCAAAAGTCACTTTTCAGAGCTCATTGAGAACTCATTCGCCCTATGGCAAATGGGTCCTGGGTAGGGTTCTTTGAAATTTGTTTCTGGGTTTTCTTATGTTGTGTCTGCACTCCTATCTATTCTTGATTCTTAGTATCAAAAAGATGGAAATAAATTTTGTAGAAAAATTTCCGTGGGATGACAACTTTTCTTGCAACTTTGACAACTTTGAAACTTTCTTCAATTTTTCTCTTCGAAGGATCTTCCACCTAAAATCTGCAATCACACATCAAAGAGAGAAAAATATTGTTTGTTAGGTGAATGGGGGTTTTCCTTGGTCAAACCCCATTTTGGTAATTAAACCTTGAAATGAAATAGAAAAGCATGAAGGAATGATGAATGAACAACAATGTGTAACAACTCACCAAACCTTTGTTTGAACCTTGAATTGTAGATTTGCAACTAGCATGAATTGGCTTCAATGGATGTGGATCTTGATCATTAAACTTGATTAGAAATAATATCCTTGATATGCTTGAATAGATCTTGAAATCTACATCACCATATTAGCTCAAACAACATGCATGATGTAATAAATCATTGACATGACTGATGGAATCTTGATTGCTGCAATAATATTCAATAATTCTGCCCTTGAATGCCTTGAAAATTCTCTTGAAATGCTCTCTTGATCATAAGCTTTGTTCTAGGAATGCTTGTATGAAAACTCTAGGATCTTAGTGCTCATAAAATTGCTAGGTGAAACATAGTGAAATGACCTCAAGTATTTATACATATTTTAACATTAATTCCTGAAATTTAAATATCACAAGATGACATTTGAATATACATTTAAGTCATTGAAAAACTGCCAAAAACATAATTTCAATTTAGGTCCTTGGTGCAAGTGACGACCCATTCATCCTATTATGAATGGGTTCTAGGCTACTTGCATAGGACACACATCACTCAATGTTAAACCTTATGTTATGGCATTTATGAGAGTTAACCACCACAACCTCTAATGATGGAGTTGTAGGTAATTAGTGGGAAGACATAACCATGACACATACAATATTTGACAGAGAAACTCAAAGAGATGGAGTTTCATGAAATACAATGATTGTAGGATATGCACAAATCGATTTGTTGATAAGATTTCAAAAATTTTCAAGAAAATGCAATCAGATGATGTATCCTTACATATGCCCAAAAAGAGGTTTGAAATGGTTTTTTATTTTGCATTGAAGTATTATGCGTATTGTGACCACATAGAGCAAGAAACAAAATCCCATGGTAGACTTGCATGCTAGAAGAATGCAAGATATTATGAAGGAGAGGGGCTAGTAGTTGTGCGGGATAACTTTGTCAACATGTAGTGATTGTCTGGAATATTGTAGGACCTTTTTTTTTTTAAATGTGGACTGGCCTCTTATCTATGCATAACTAAGGTTTGGAGGTGTGACTTATCATGCAACGTGTCACATCAACACATCTACTGAGAAGTGTCCAAGATTTGACTTTTTAAAGATTCGACTGAAATTTAATCATGGTATCCCTAGTAGTTGAACAAAAAAAATCATTTGTTGCTTGTAGAATATCATATTTTTATTTAAAATAAAACTTATATGCAACCTAAATGGACCAAATACCTATTGGTAACCATAAATTTTTGTTATCTCTAGCTTTTATATTCAACACAAATGGACCAATAGTTGAACACATAAAAACTATTTGTTGTTATAAAAACAACACAATTATTTAAGTGACAACTTATATCAAACAAAAATGGACCAATAGTTGAACACATCAAAACTATTTGTTGTTATAAAAACAACACATAATTATTTAAGATACAACTTAAATCAAACGAAAATGTACCAATAGTTGAACACTAAAACTTTTTGAAAATCCTTCACATTTAATGAAAAAATACATGGTATTTATTGTGCCCACCTTTTATATTGGTGATAGGACAAACTATTAATATGAAATACTCTAATGCTTGTACATTGCTACCCCAATAGTTGTACACATAAGAATAATATTTTTTCACTATGATAACAATACTTGTTTAAATGAGTGTCTTATTTTATTTTATTAAATGAACATTTAATTTTATAAATGACACACTTATAGTGGATAGTTATGATATTTTATTTGAGACAAAAAAAATATTTATTTCATTTGTTCATGAATGTATTTATGTTTTTTTAACTTGAGGATGACAAGTTCTGAAGTGAACAACCATTGATCCCATAATGTCACATATTTGATAATATTTGATTAATATGTGAAATGAATATGTACAAGATATAATATTAATTCATTCTAGTACTAATATGAATAATACAATTGACTCCACGACTATTGAACTATTGAACCGTGCACAACTAGTGACCCCTCTCCCCTATGCACATCATGGCTATATTGAGCAAGAAACAAAATCCCATGGCAGACTTGCATGCTAGAAGAAGGTAGGATATTGTGAAGGACTCATGAAATAAATGGCATCAGACAAGCCGTGAGCAATTCACCGTTGAAAAATTCAAATAAATGACATCAGACAAATTCATTGCGAGCAATTCACCGTCAAAAAATTCACAGCCAACAATTCACCACGGGAAAATTCACCCCCATGAAAAATTCACCTCAAGGAAAATTCACCACCAGTGATTCACCGCCATGAAAAATTAATCAAAAACTTGTAATACGATGAATTTTTCACGGTGGTGAATTTTCCTTAAGGTGAATTTGTCACGGCGATGAATTTTCCCGCGGTAAATTTTTCGACAATGAATTACTGAAGATGAATTTTCCTAGAGCCAAATAAATTGATACCATTTTTAATAGTCATAAAACCAAAATATACATCTTCTAGTATTTACATTTAAAAAGCTATTGAAATACATTTAAAAAGCTATTGAAATTGTCTAGAGTTCAAGTATCCAATAGTTTGAAGGCTCGAACTTCTACAGATCCACTTTTCATCCATCATGAATAGATTGAAGTCATAGTTATAGAGAGGATATGCATGAGTGGATTTGTTGAAAAGGATTTTTACATAGGCATGTAAATTGTTTGATCAAATGCTACCTTCCTGCTTGCATGCAAGACGTGGATGTAGACACAAGCCAGCCGAACTGTTTGATGAAAGGCACGATAAGGAGGAGAATGGTACGAGAAGGGCACGATGGAAGTGCAAGGCAGATGAACTGTTTGAGAGGGGTACGCCAGTGAAATAGAAATGGTCCAAATGTGAAATACAATGCATGGGAATTGTTTGATATAATGTCCAAAAGACATCTCGTGGTATGCGATTATTGCAAGATTTGCACAAAATATGGCAATGAAACAATGCAACAAGCAGGTGTAAAGCCAAAATTCCACAATCCTTAACAACATCCTCCCTGCCCATGACAGAATGGGAGGTTTGAAACAGGTTATTGGCATCCATTGAAACTTTAAATACAGAGATTTTTGTAGTTGTAGCTACGCTAGTTGACATGCATGTACGATGTGGAAACAAATACAAAGTAAGAAAGCTGTTCGGCAAAATGCATCAATGGAATGTGGCTTCTTGAATGCCAAATAGTAGTATGTGCACAAAATCAATTTGTTGAAGATATTTTAGAAACTTTTTGGCAGTTGTAAAGCCAAACCTCACAAGTTTCCTCAAATTCTCTTTGCTTGAGAGAATATCGAAGTCTTGAAACAACATATGAGCACCGTTTAAAGCATAGTTTTTAATAAAATTCACTACCAGCAATTCATTGTCATGGAAAATTAATTTTTCATATATTAATGTGATTAATTTTGTGGTGAATTTTACTTGTGATGAATTTGTCATGGTGGTGAATTTTCCTGCGGTGAATTGTTGGCAGTGAATTTTCCATCAGTGAATTGCTTGCGGTGAATTTTCCTAGAGCCAAGTATGAAATGTAATAATTGCAGGTGTACTTGAAATTATTTCAGAACTCGCAAAGTGAATACAATAACAATTGAAATGTGGGGAAAGTGATTTCCAAAGTTTTATGTTGAATATAAAACTTTGGAATTTCAATAAGTGCCTTTCCTTAAGAGATCACAAGGCGTAAAGTTTAGCTTTCAATCTCAATGGTGAGTTAATCGGACCTGGATCTTAGTCCTTAGGACAATAGGAAAGATTTGAAACCAAATTGAAATGATTTGAAACACTCAAACTAAATGAATGACAAGATGATCTAATACATAAATGTAGATTCTCAAATGTACATAAACAAAAATGATAGTTTGCAGGCAGATCTGAGAAGGGTTTGATGGCATGTACCTGCCACCAAAAGTTGTTTTTGAGAGTTGTTGAGAGACTAATTTTCCCCTAGGAAAATGGGTATTTATTAAGGCTTCAAAAATAATTTGACAATCCTCTGATGCTAGGTTTTGGCTTCTGTTTGACATAGATCCCACTTTTGGAAAGTCGGAAATAAATTTTGCAACTTAGTTTTTGTGGCTTGACAATAATGATGACAACTTGCACAACAATGCAACATTTATCTTCAACGTCTTTTCAACTCTTCTTCAACTTGTGATTTGTACATACATGAAGAGGAAAAATTGTTTTGTTTGTATTGGGGTTTTCCATGGTTAAACCCAAGGTTTGGTAATTAAACCTTGATAGAAAGATAATGATGAATGAACAATGCTTGCTACAACTCACCTCCCTTCAATGGCTTCCCTTAGAGGACTAAAGTCAAACACATCCCTCTAAGGAACTTGATCTTGCTTTGCTTGATGGATTTGGATACTTGAAATGCTTGGATGTTTTAGGATCAACAATGCATACTAGCCTTTCCAAGATGATATGAACACACATAAAATTGAACATGATGTTAGGATCTTGATTGTTACAACAAATGAATGATAAATTTACTCTTGAATGCTCAACTGTACTCTTGACAATAATATTATGCCTTGAAAATATTTGATCATATGTGTTAGATTTCAAATGATAAGAAAACTATGTATTTATAGGTGTTTATCTAATTTCCCAAAAATTATATTCCAAAAGCTGACAATTACAAATTGAATCATTAAAATACCACCAAAAACATATTTTAAAATGGGTCTTGGTGCTTAAAGGGGAGCCATTTTCCCATGGGCGAATGGGTCTTGGCCTATAAGTCCATGACACACATATTCCATGGTGATTTAATTATTGATTACATTTATTTAATATCAATTATCCTTTCAGAAAATGGGAAAGTAAGGCTTTGGAATACATAATTTGATAAATTAGAAGCTTTAAATTAAGTCCAATAAATTAAGGGACCCAAATATAGTGTGAAATTGTAAAAGTATACAATTTCTTACACTACATTTAGCCCCCACTTTAGTGAGAGTATGAAGTTATGCTCAGAATCACACTAAAGTAGAGAAATACTTGTCAAGAGAGGTCCAAGTAAATAAATGTTAGAAAGATAGGATGAAAAAGATCAAGGAGGGTGATCAAACCCCCAAGATCAAACATGTATCCCATGGTAAACCAACATAAGCACAAATGACTCACATGCATGTAAGATATGTACAACAAGACAAGATACACAAGCATACAATATCAAAGCTTTAATGTAAAAAGGAAAAATAAAAGGATGGATCAAGCCTCAACTATTTATCCAACATGAATGGATCAAGCCTAAGTTTTTTGTCCAAAAAAATATACTCACAAGGGCTAGTGCAGTCCGATATACACTAAGTGAGCCCCAAAGGAAAAAGATGAGAAACATACAATAGGTCTACAAGGTGTGTACCCATAAAAAGGTGGTAGATGGGAAAATTCATCACAAAAATGTGTACCCATATGACAACTATACCAAAAATTATACCCCCTAATAACTTTGCTAAGGTGCCACAAAATGATCAAGATGCTATGCCAACACTACATCAAGTCCAACTCCTATGAACAAAAGTGAAGCAAAAATGTCAAACTAAAAATGAAACTCACCTTATGAGGTGCAAATGCCAAAATGAAATAATTCCATTGTATGCCCCCACTTTAAAGAAATTGCTAAACCCCATGCTATGAAAAATTACTTTAAAGTAGATATGATAAATGCCAATTGATAAAAGGGTCACGAGAGCTTATTTGTAAAGCCTGATGGGTAAACCCACAAAATTGGTTTACAATTCGAATGAGGAAGGAAAGCTTGCAAAAAATGACCCCAAGCTAAAAATTTTCATTTTGAGGGTTTGAACGAACCCATTGGTTTGAACGAACTAAAAGAGGGTTTGCTTGAACCAGGGTTCGAGAAAACCTATTTAATGAACATATGGACCATCTACCAGAAAAAAGAAAAAGAAAACCCCTTATGAAAGGGGGTTCGATCAAACCCTTGGGGGTTCGCTCGAAACCCCTGGTTCAAGTGAACCCCCCATTTCCCTACTTCCTGCTCTCTGTCAAAAAAATAAAATAAAATTGCACTTCAGAGCTCGGGTTGAAGATGAAAATGGTAGATATTTCACAAACCCAATTGGAATCAGGTAGTCCTCAAAACGAGCTATCCAATGAATATAATTTTAATATGTTTTGGTTTTATTATGTATTTGTTTTTTTAGTTTTATTAAACATAGGTTTTTCACCGAAAATCAAGTTCTCTGTTCTGCACATGTGGAAAAATAGCAGATTATCAATTTTATTTAAAAAAAATATGAGTGCACCAGATATTGAAGTCCTTGATCCAATAAAAATAAATAAATTGAATTTTGATACACACAAAAAAGTTACGTGTTATACGGTCACGCTATGTCTGAATTTTAATTGGTTTGACTTCAAAACTTGATTAATTAAAAGATATTCAATAAAAAACTATCTAACCAAGTGGAAGCACTAGATATTGGAGTTACAAATCTAAATTCGAAAGAATTATAATTTTATCTTTCATGGAAAATAATTTATGCGTTATAGAGTGAGCGTCACTTTTTAAAAATGTTGTTTTTTGAAAAAAACTAGTTTTTGAGGGAGATGGAAAAAGAAGTGCAATCTAATTCCAAAAAAATTGAAAAAATAATATTCAAAATCTACAAACAAAATTTCACAAAACTCTAGTTAGCATCATCTTCAAATTCCTCACAGTTTAGCTACTATAGGTGCCCGAAAGCAAAGATTTAGTTAAAAGAATTATTTCAGTGCCCAATTTGGCCAAAAATTGTAAACCACTTTTGTGGGATCACCCCGATGCCAATGATATATTTCCAGCTAAAGTTGCTTCATGAAGAAGGGGTGTCGCCACATGCAATGTCAAAAGATAACACATAAGGGATCCACATATTTAGGGTCAACGCATGGCTTTGCTACAGTGATATAATAGAACTCAGAACCATCATCATTCCCCAAATACTCATAGAAAAATGAACACAAAGGAAGTATGACACATATAGAGTGAAATAAAATAAAATATTTTGGGTCAACATAGAAGAGACTTAGACGTGTAAATTCCTTGCATTGTCCCCAAAAGGAAAACACAAGATAAAAGAAAAGATAATGTTTACAACATATAGAAGAATATAGATACAAATAGAAGTTCATGTCACAACAAATTCGCTTCCTTTGCATCCTTGCACCAATAGAATAAGAAGGGTCATCCAAAAAAGGTCAAAAACATAAAGACACACCAAGTAGCATGATATAGGGGATCACATTATGTACATGCAATGAAAAAGAACATGAAAAGAAAATAAAGAGAGTATGTCATGTGTGAGTCAACATAAAGTAGGTCATTTGCATCCCAATCTTGCTCATCATATATATGGAAGGTGAATAACTAGTCAAAGGGACTACAACAAGTGCCATACTAGGACAATCACCAGGTTCAACACATGGTAGGTCACTCGCATCAGGAGGATTATCATAGTTTCCCCCATCTAAATTCATAAAAGTAGGAAATATTAAATTCAACTCATTATGAACTTCTTCATCAATTTTAGCAATCTCATCATCATCTTCCAAGTTAATCATAATACGAGGTCTAATGACAATGTCCATTGTATGCTCCTATTTTTGTTGTGGTTTAGAAGTTTCATGTTGTGGTGAAGGTTGAAAATCATCATGCTTTGTTTGAGTTGGTTTTTGATCTTGGATTATTGGTTTAAATTATTTTGTTCTAATTGATGAGCAATAACATGACATCTACCCTATGCTCTTTAACATTTTGGTTTCTTCTTGCACAATTTTCAAGTTGTGATGGTGTAGGAGCGGGTTTTTCAACCATTGGTCTCTTTTCTTCCCTTAGGGGAGGAATGGAAGGGAACTTCATGGGTTGAGAAACTAATTTCTCTTTAGGTTTATAAACTTGTTTAGTTTTAGGAGGCACAAATGAAATTGTATGGTTATCTTTTGGTTTCTTGTAGGACATAGGTGGCAGAATAACATCATACTTAGTTTGACTATTTGGGAGATCTTTTGGTTTAAGCATAGGTTTGAATCCAAAACGATGGGAGTGGGAGGAACACCTATAGATCTTTCAATTTCAGGTGGGATATTGGCAAGGGATAAGTTTTCTATACACTTTGCTTTGAACTTTTTGATATGATTTAAAGAAGAAATCCTCACGAGGTGCAATAGGTTCTATAGGTTTGTGCCAAAAGAAATCCAATGAAAATTTTCCATAGAAAGACAAATGATTAAATCCACTATGATACATTGTAAAAACTTGGTTGTCAAATGAAAATTTTAAGCATTGTGAATGACCAAGGGGATGAAATTCATGGAGTGTGGCCATGGATAGCCTAACTTCACATGAAATTGATTTGACATCAGGATGATGGAGAGTGATACATTTAATTACTTTGGTCCAAATTTTAATGGAAGAGTGATCAAACCTACCACAAAGCGATCAAAACTATCATGTGTTTTGATCCATGCTTTCGATTGTTCATAAAAAACTTGGTAAAGTTTATGCACAAATAAGAATTCCTCAGTGTCATATTCACTACACACATGGGATCAATTAATATCCCATTTGTAGGCTTGTCATTGATTCTTCTAGTTAGCATGTAAAGAGGACCATCAGGTGCATGCTTAATTATATCAGTATTTGAGAAAGCAATGTCAAGAGACAACTTTCTTTGGCCCTTATGAGGTTGAACGTCAATGAATCCAATAGCGGGTTACAATTGTAGTGACGAAAAAAATTTCTTGGGCGTGGAATTTTTTTTAGAGGGGTTTGCTCGAACGGGTGTGTTCGTTAGAACACATAAAGGTGTTTACTCGAACACCCCTATTTGAGTGATGCTACTTTCCCTTAAGGGTTCATTTGAACCCCTTGTTGGTCAATGTTTTATTAATAAAATAATGGGGACCGATCCATATTTGGAAAACTCACCAATTTCACATAACATATCCATATTTGGAAAACTCACCAATGTAACATCACAAATCCATATTGGGAGAACTCACCAATGTCACATCACAAATCCACATTGAGAAAAATCACCAATGTCTCATCAAATAATCATCTTGGGAACTCATCACTGGGAAGTACAAGAATCATGATTGGGCCAACTCACCAATGGCGGATCACAAACACTTAAGATACTAGGGTAAGATGATAGAGAGCTATTAGGTAGTGTCATCACAATCCTCACCAATATGGATACATGTAGAACCTAGTACCTCTCTCATATAGATGAGGGTACTTGGTCTTACAAGACCCAAGCTCTCCGAGTTTGCATGTCTTCCCAAACATCTTTATCCTTTACAAGCACTCAAGGTAGGAGAGGGGCATCCATTATCATTGTTAATTAATTACCCATGTTTCATTAATTTACACTTGATTAGAAGACTCCCCATCCATGATCAACCTACTTTCCACTTTAGGTTAGGGAGACATTGGAAGCCACTCCATAGTATCCTCTCTAGTACCTTAATCCCAAGATCTTCAAACTCATTGCGTGTGGCACGAAAAACAATGCAAATTTCCAATTTTCAACCAAATTTCACATGTTTCCACAAGATCTATTTTAATATTTCACGAAGTACACTTTCATTCAAATATTCAAAAACAAAATATTTCACATAAAACTTCTAATTTTCTTATTTTTCAATAAACTAAAAATGAAGAAATTTTCTTCAAACTCCATTAAAATTTATTCAAAAATAAAAATTTAAAGAATACCCTTTGGTGCCAAAAGTGCCCAACACCCATTCTAATCTTTAAAATTCACATTTTCATCATTTCTTGAAAAATTAGGCATTATAACCCCATTTCAATGAAATTTCTCATTTTTTAAGTAGTAGTTTAACATGGAATTGAATAAAAAATGAATTTCGATTTTTTTACACTCCCCTAATCCTAATCCAACCTTTCAAATTCAAAGAAATGAGAAAAGGAGAATAATTTAGCAATTTACCTCATATTATAACAAAATTTGAAATGGAGAATGCCTCAAGTATGCCAAACAAATGCACAAGATCCCTTGCAAGAACATTCCCCTTCCCATGTCTATCGTATTGCATCCAATCTCATTCAAATCCCTTCACAATTGCTCCCACAATCCACAAAAAAAAACAAATCTAAGGAGGAGGGTTTTCTCCCCTGTCTATTTTCCTCACAAAATCAACAACGAAAAAGAAAAGCCCCTTTTTTATTTACCATTTTCAATTTTCAAATTAAAAAAAATATAATTTTCATTTTTCTACTCCTTTAAATCCAATTTCCCCAGAAATCCATATAATCATTGAAATCCATTTCTAATTAAAAATCAACATTTAAATTCATGATTTAAATCCATATAAGACTATATTCAATTTGATTTATGAAATTCAAAATTTAAACATGGTAATTAAATCAGGTAAACCTACATTTCTGAACCCAAGGAATTTTTGAAAAAAAAAATAGCTTAATTTTATTTCTATTTTAATTCTATTTTTTCCCTTTCTCTAAACACAAAAAATATTTCAATAAAAAACATAGAAATCATTTAAATTCCTAACATTTATTTTATGGAAAAATATGGGATTTAAACCATTAATTAAATAAGACATTTATTGGGTTATTCATGATAATGCGGATTCAAATTGACTCTTAACTTAGGTCCGAGTCAATACTAGTCAAATATGGCACATACCATACTTGATTCAAGTATGATTAAGGAATAGATAGGGATGCCTAGTGTAACATCTTTGAAATAACCACTATTGGGGATTAACTCGTACTTGTGTAGCCATGTGGAGAAATAACCCTATACCTGTAGCCACTCAATGCACGTCAAGGGTATCTACTCAATGTATATATAGTCCAAGTACAACATAATCACCCAATGGGGTACAAAGACATAAATAATAAAAGTGGCATCCATTATATAAATCAATCATTTGAACATCAATAATCAGGTTCACATTTAATCACTATATAAATAATTCTCATCTCTAAGAATTGAACCATACCAATAAGCTAGGCATATAAACATACAAAATTCCAAAAATTGAAATGTTGAGGAACTTCATCTCGAACATCTCCAGTGGTTCATACAAACTATTCAAAGCTAGAATACAACCACAACAAAAAAAACAAGGAAAAAGGTGAAGTTAAAACATCAATCTCTCATCAACAAGCTACAAACAAGAGGGGCACTAGTAAAACCTCCACTTGAATACAAAAGCTCCTCCAAGAACTTTGATCCCTAATGGTAGTTTCTATACCACCCAACCATGTGATACCCATAATTCTACCTCAACTCACTAGGATATAGTCACTTGGGCACAAGCACAACACTCACATAAAACAAGAGAACATGCCTCACAAACACACCAATCAATAGGTAGATCCAATGTATCTTACACATTATGTCCAATAAGATAAATCATCACAACATACATTCCAAAAAGAATGACCAACATCAAAAATATATAAGCCAACAAGCATGATCAACATTAAATGCATATCATGCATGAAACATAGAACAAAGACACAAACACATAAAAATTTGGTCTCATCTAATCACAAACATGGCATATAAATGTCTCACATTGGACACCAAGTTCAATAACATCAAGGACGGGGAACATTGAAAAATACAAGGAGTGTCATCATGAAAGCACAAAAGGATGGATTTGTGGACTCAAGTAATTGTGGCCATCACCATGCAAAGGGAGTACTCTAGCTATTGGACATGTTGTGGATATGGTTGTTGATATGTGGTTGTCATTGATGTCAACACTATTAGCATTTGGTGTACTAGAGGCTGTATATGTCGAGGATATTGAGAAAATTATAAAAGGAAGTGTTCTAGGTTCCCACTGGAACTGTGCAGGTCATGATGGTGTCCTATTTTGTACGTTGAAGATTAGTTGGTGTGGATTAAAGGGTTTATTGCTGAATGTTTCTAGATCATCTACTGGAAGTTTCAGAGGTTCGCGTGAAGTTTTGAGTATGTTGTGGTCTGATAGTGTTTTTGTGGTCTCTGACAATGTTCTTGAATGAAGATTGTGTGATTATGTAAATCTCAGTTGTTGTAGATGCTTCTCTATTGTTTCTTGGTGTTCTTGGATGTCTCTATATCATTCTCTATTCTTGTGGTACGTCCACATTATTGGGTGAGCTCGTGGTTGAAGATATTTTCTTGTGCACGTTCGGTTCTTCATGTTCTTGGCCAACATGTTGGTGGTAACGTGTTGTGGATCTTCGTGGCGAAATTAATTAAAGTATTTTTGTGTTGGAGATACTAATTTGGGTCTCCACTATGTTGTGGCTGACCTTGGTGGATTTGCATTGAAAATATGTTATATTTTTCTGGTTGACTAAGTTGTGATGAAATCCCATGTAGCAGATATATAAGAGCTCGATTGGTTGAGAAAAGTTAGTGTGTGCATAAGTGTGAATGTATGCTAGAGAAAGTGTAGATGTGCTAATAGTGTTTCTATCATTCGATTACTGAGTAGAGAGTGAAGAAGATTGAGCAAAGTGTGATGAAGAAGGTTTTTTGAGCTTAATTGGAACTATAATCAGGCTTGTGTAGAAGCTATTTTATCAGCTTGTATTCTTTGGATTTTAATCCTATTATGTATTGTTGGACAGTGAGTCCTCTTTTGTATTTGAGCAGTGAGCTCTAGGCAGTTTGTCTGAATGCATGTGCATTCCCCTTATTATTTCTCTTTATACTTTTAACAGGGTATAATCTTGTGGACTAACATCCACCGTGGTTTTTCCCCTAACAGGGTTTCCACGTAAAAAATATTGGTGTTATTTGTCTCTCTGATGTGTTAATTGTTTATGGTTAATTGCTTATTTATTAGATCTGGGATTAAGTTAAGTCAAGTAAGAAAAGTTTAAGTTTCTCTCACAACTGATTCACCGCCCCCCCTCTCAGTTGTGTGTCCTTGTTTTTCCAACAGTAGAAACATCCACCACCCTACCCAAATTTGGCATATTCTTGAATGGTCATACAAAGCCTATGCAAGAACTCCAAGTATGTCATCACCAATTATATTGGTTTATTTAAATACCCATTTTTTCTTAGTTTCCACTTATTTAATAACTCTACACCTATTGTAGCCTCCAAGTCACTTCTAAACTTGGGATATCTAAATCCATTCCTTCCTAGCCTTATACCTCAAATCCTAGGTTTATCACATCAAAATACTACATGGGCAATGACATGAGTACTAATGCACAATTTTGGGGTAAAATTAAAATATAATCTCAAAAGATTCTAAATAGAAAATAAATAAATAGTCTTCTTTTCTCACATTGAAATTTATCTAGAAGCAATCAAAAAATCATTTTTTCTAAAATATTTTACAAGAAAAAACCATGAAAATCCCAAATCCACCATTGGAGAAAGCTTCAAATTTTAAAATTCAAATATAATTTTTCTAAAGATACCTTTGGTTGCAAATATGCACAACACCACACTTTTAACATAAAATTCAAATTTTTAGAAAAAATTGAAAACTTTTATATAGCCATGACTCAAAATGGATACTTTTCAAAAAATAAATAACATTTTAAAAATATAAGTTTTAATTTCAAATTCACATTTATAACAAGAAACAATATGAAACCACCTAATGTGAACATGACCCTAGAAAAATATTTTATTTGAATTCAAAATTAAATAAAAATTACCTCTTTTCAATCTTACAAATAATGGAGGAAAGCCTCCTCAAGAACAACACTCACATGTGCAACTAAATTTCCATTCCCAAGAAAGCCCATACCAAGCACCATTGATTTGATCTAACTTCAAACGATTCCATCATCCAACATTTTTACATTTTTTAGAAGATGGATTTAGGTAAAAAATGCCAAGAAAGAAATAATATATATGAAGACAAGTCTTTTTCCCTTTAAGCCTTTTTTCCATTCTCTAGTTTCATTTTACTTTTTTCAGTTTATTTCTATTTTCCTATGTTCTTTTTCGTTGTCACTTTTATTTTCATTTCTTTCTTTTCAAAAAAAAATATTGGAAATTAAATTAAAATGTCTAATGGATTTATTTTTCATAAGCACACAAATAATTCAATTAAATACTTTTCTTTTCTTTCTCAATTTCTTGATTTTCAATGCATGAGGTATTATTTGCATGCAAAATTTAATCTTTAAAATATAATGTTATGTATATAGAAAATAAACCACCACATTAAAATTTATGTATTTATTAGTTTTCCACAACACATGGAGTCTAGAACCATCATTGATTTTAGTCCAAAACTATAAGGAGAAAACATGGCTCATCTTGCATTCAAAATGAGTGTAATAGGGGTTACCTTACATATTAGTTGAAAGTGTCATTTTTGATTAAACACCATTGGGGAATAAATTAGACCTACATATTTAGGTGGAGAAATAACCATGCACCATGATACACTCAATGCACACATCAAGCATACCTTCTCAATATATAATGGCCTCAAATCAATACATTAATATCCAATGAGGTACAACATCATATAAGCCATATAATTGTGATACATATATGAATATCAATAGAATAAATTGCGATGATAACCAAACATCTAGAAAGTGTAACACATGCATTACAACCTAGGAATATAGTATTAATAGAAATACATCAAGTCCTCACAAGAAATTTGGTACACTACCATACATGCGTCTCAATGCACCCAACACACCAAGAATTGACATGTTGATGACTACCACCTCAAAACATGCGGCTGGTCTAAACACACCATATATTGCAAGCAGAACATCCACAACCAAGACTATCAATGAAAATGGTAAAGTTGAAATATTGATATGAACTCAATACAACAAGTACAATAATGACCTATGCATCCCCTAATACATAGTTAGAAAACAATATGGAAACCAAGACATCTCAATGCAACAAGTGAGTGGATGTTACAAGAGCGATTAATTTTTCTGTTGAACTATGTCTAAGAAGTCTTCCAAATATAGCATTAAGTTTGATTAAGAAAATAGTTGAGTTTATTTTCACTTTATTTTCCTTTATGCCTTAGATGATATCCTCTAACTCACCTTTTCACTTTTATGTCTAAATATAGTTAAGACTGAGTATGGATCTATAGAGTATTTAAGAATTGTTGTGTTTTCTTGAAAAGGGATTGAGTATATCCCTTATCAAAGAATTATCTTTGTAATTGTTAAGGTTAGATGTAGGAAATATGCATGAATTTCCCCATGTGAATTGTGCATGGTTTCATAATTTTTCATTTATACTTGGTAGTTCAAATAATTTAAGATTTGAAAGATAGAATAGAATTTTAGAATTCTCTTAGCTTAGTTATTTTCTTTGCTTTTGGTGATATGTTGAAGCCTACCAAATTAATACCTTAGTATTTTGTTATAATGATAAGTTTTTGATATATCATGCTTTATTTGGTGATATCATGACAAGTGTCATCTTATCAAAACCATCACTCTATTTGAAATATTGAGTGAGATATTGAAAGTTCACTTGTTTAAGAAACAATAATCACACAAGATTTTGAAAAATATCATCTCAATAATATCTCTTAATCATAGATATTGTATGAAATAAGAGTATGCCACATACTTCTCTAAGTGCATGATTGGTGTTACCCACTTAGCATCACTTGGTTAGAGTGACCATACATGAAATCATATTAGTTTGGACTATGTACTTGAACAAGTAACGTCTCTAACACTAATCAAAATCTTACTATTATTACTTATATAAAATACTAGAGTATTATCATATCTCTTTTTACTAAACAATCATCAAGTAAGTGACATTTTGATAGGCATCTCCATCTTCCTTTATTCTAATATCGGATCCATTGGAAAATAAATTGGGAATTTTGAGTTGATAAGCCTTGATCACTTATTAACTAAGGTTAAAAAATTTACACCCTATGATTACCCTTATAGTGTTAGATTCAAAATAAAATAAAAAAATACATGTGAAATGCATTTGATATTTTGATTGTATGAAAATTCAGTTTAAAGTATAAGTGAATTTATGAGTACCTTTATTGATGTGGTTAATTTAGGTTGGATTCAATATCAGAAACTAATCTGAGTTAAGTCACAGAAATGAAGTAAAAAAAATAACTTACGATTTTTTCTAAATCTTATTTTATAGATTTTTTCTCGTTTTGTTGATGGATCATAAAATGTGATCTAAAACATTGATACAATAAAATACTACATAATTTTATCTAAAACCACTCTCCATCAATTTCATAGACTGTAAAAAAATAGCTTCAGGGAAATTCACCGCCAACAAATTCACCTCCAACAATTCACCGCCAACAAATTCACTTCCAACAATTTATCGCCAACAATTCATCTCGTGGAAAATTCACCGCCAGCAGTATGATACAAACTGCTGGTGGCGAATTTTCCATGAAATGAATTTGTCATGACGATGAATTGTTGAAGGTGAATTTATTGACGATAAATATTCCTAAAACCAAATAAATGATACCTCATATTAAGACCAACCAATCAAATTTGAAATTCTATATCAGCAATCCAAAATTTGCTGATATAAGTGTTGCCTATCAAATAATCTTTAAATTTAATTCAAAGCTTGAATTTAATTTAATACCATATTGGGTATGGATCTCATTTCACACTTAAATTTCTGTTTTGGTTTAGTTGCCAGTAAGTGCGAGGGCTCTGATCTCATATCAAATGTGGGTATCAGGTCTGAATCATGTCGACCAATTTCTCTGTTACAATTTGAAAATAGATATCTATTTGCACCTCACCCCGACCAACAACAAGATTTCATTACAAATTCACTGGATCCCACCATTTTTCTAATTAGATTATGTAAAACTCTATTACCTAACCAGATTTTATATCGATAGAAAAAAGAGAAAAGTACAGATCAGAAAAAAAAAATGGATAATGGGTGGGGAGAATGCAAATAAATTATTAATCAATTGAAAATGGTGGCTATGAGATGGGTTTTGTATTAGTTTTCACATTCATTATTTTGATTGGTGTTCCCCATTAATCCTTTTGTAGATAGATTTGTAGCAGACAGCATCCAATAGTGGATGGCAGAGGTGTTTTAAATTGTTCTTGGAGGATTCCATATGATAGTGCTACCAGGTTTGAAGAAATACCATGTCATTTTCCATATTCAAGAGAGCCATCATATATGATATTCAAGATCTCTTTAAGGATGACTGGTTTCAATAATATGGAAGCAGTTAAAGATTGTCTTCAGGGAAGGAAGAACAATAAAATATTGGTATCAAGAGAACCTTCTGTCATGTATTTCATTTATTGTTTTATTTGTGTTTAGAAGTGGCTTAGTGTGGTATAATATTTTAATCAATTTGAAAAGAAAGGAAATGAGAAGGAATTTGGAAAATTGGAAGAAATGGAGAGGAATTTATAAAGTTTGGTGATGGAATAGTTAAATAAAATAAGCTGTCAAAATTATATTTTAAGAAAGCTAGGTACAAAAGCATGTTAAAATGGTAAATATTGGAAGTTTTTTATACTTTATAGAATTTTTTTTGTTTATTATATTTTTTTGTAAGTTGTAAAATTGTTATAATTTTATTACTTATTTCCATATATTATTAGTTTTATGTGAACGATTTTCTTATTTGATACATGTTCATAGTTAATCTATAATTTATGTTGTGATTATTATTGATTAGAGTATTAACATATTTGAATATTAATATTTTTGTGTTTAGATAAGTGAATATCATCTTTTATTTTATTATAAATTTTATATCAAATAATTTTTTGCATCCAAATTTTCCTTTCTCTTTGTAAGTGTAGCTAGAATGTTTATTTTTGTGTTGGGCCAAAGCCCTAAAAGATATAAACTTTATTTTATGTGAATGTACTCTAGTAGATTATTTTTTTGGTAGTAGAGAAGTAAATATATGTGGTAAATTATTTTATTTTATATTTCTTATTAATCTTCAAAAAATAAACTAATGTGTAAATAATGTATTTTTGTATGTAGTTTGATTATTTTAGGGTTAAAAATTAGTTTTCCTATAATGAATATTCCTCATATAATTTTAAGAAAGGTTTTACCTTACAACCAAATTTATTTTTTGTGGTCCTGTAGTGTAGTAAAATGCACACCCTTGCATTTTCATACTTGTTTGGGCCCGCCTTGCCTTATTTATGCTTCTTTATGGCTTAATTGGTCCTATTTTGTGTCCACAAGCCCTATGAATGACATATTTTTCTGGTTAATCTTGACATTCTCTAATGCATAAATGTTAATTTAATGACTCCATTGGTGTGTCCTTGATTTTTGGGTCGGGACTAAAATGCCACCTAGAGCGTCTTAGTCCCCCAAGGCTCTCGGGACCTTGATTTTGGCATCTCTAGATTGGGCCTCTTTTTGGTGTTTGTGCCCCAAGTTTTTAGGAATTGGGACTAAGACGCCACCTAGGGCGTCTTTGTCCTCCTTGAGTCATTTTCGAGATTTAATTTCAAATTCTGGTGGGATTTAACCTCCTTTATTAAATGAATTCATATGTCGACTTGGTGTGATATAATTTCAGGATATTAAGCATAGATAAGTATAAATACAAGGTTCCTTCATTCATTTCAACCCAAGTCTTTTATGAGATCTTTTATCATAGCATAATTGAGTTCATAAGAGTATTCAAGAGCATATTAATCAAGCATTTGGAGCCATTTTTCATATTCAAGCATCATATCAAAGAGCTTTCTTGCATCATGTGTGTTGTTGTACTAACATTTGTGATGTAGGGTTTTGATTCAAGCAAGCAATTCAAGCCCAATCTATCAAGCATTCAAGATGCATATCCATTGCAACCATTACACACAAGTTTGCAGACTTCATAAGGGTTTGGTGAGTTGTAGCATTGCATGTTGTTCATTCATCATTCCTTCATTATTTTTATTTCATTTTAAGGTTTAATTTCCAACAAGGGGTTTGACCAAGGAAAACCCCCATTCACTAATTGCATAGGCACAAATTTTCACCCCTTACACAAATTCCCCTTTTGTACATCCTCACCTTAGAAACCCAAATCTGAAGGAAAAATTCCACATCAGCCTGTTGCCTTCATTCCACTTGGCATTTGTCCTTTGTGCCGATAGAGGAATATTTGTCGGGGACACCCATGCGGTGTGCAGACATTCACACGACACGCTTATGTCCCTGACGGATTCCTGCATCTAAAGTTGGCATAGGCATTACATTTCCCATTGGGGTCAGTTTGTAATGTCCCTCTTTGACCAACCGACCTCAAAAATGGCATATTCTCTCATCCCACCTTCAAAAACACTCTTCCTTCATTCATTTCATCTTCTAAGCATTCAACTCATCCTCTACACAATCTCTTCTTGCATTCTCAAGCACTTCAACTTCATCCATCACTTCAAACAACACTTTGGCACTCCATAGCAACAACAACAACAATCCATCAACTCTATAAAACAAGTGTGGAACAAGCCATTGCAACAGGGGCTTGAGGTTTTGCAACACCTTCGTTCATCACAATTGAGGTTGTGGTGATTTTTCAAGTCCTCTTTTCTCCTCCATTAGCTAGTGAGCTCTTGGTGGAGGTGGTAACATTTCCACTCCTCTCCTTTACGATTTGGTTGAGTAGCTTAAAACTGTTTTGTATTGCTACTTGCTTTTTCTTCTTCTCTACTTCTTTATCATATATTTCTCTATCGTTGCTATCATGGTTGTCTGTGGAGGTGGAAACACCAAAAAAGGGGTCTGATTGAGGCAAATCCCTATACAACCCCCAACAATTTTCCCTCTTTCTTGTGTGTAGGTGGACATACTTTTTGGAGCTAGTTAGCAGACGAGCATCTTTGTGAGATTATCTTTGTCACCTTAGCCTTCATATATTTACTCTATCATATTCATTTCTATCTCTCCTACTTCCTAGTTCTATTTTGTTCCCTTAGAAGTGACTAGCTAGGTTGTTAGCTTATTTTCTGGTGGTTCATATTGTGTTTTTGGTCCTCTAGTAGTATAGATGCCAGTGCACTTGAGAGATGCTAGCACACCATGTTTTCATCTCAAAACCGTGTTTCTGTCCTTGGGCAAAGAGCTACTTGAGGTATAGTGTTGAACCCAAAACCAACTCGCTTAGCCCCAATCCCGATTTTGGGTTTATAGAGTGTTTGAAGGGAATTATAGTCCTCATCATTCTAGTCCCTCATTTCAAACACCCCTTTAGAGTGAGGTAAGTTAGGGTAGCCTTTCACTCTTGGCTCTCTATGACTCGAGGCCTTGACATGGTTGGTCCCCCTCTCTTACATTTTTGGTGAACCCAACGTGAACCAATGTCTGTTCATTTGTTGGTGTTTAGGATTTTCCCCTTGTACCTTGTGATTGTTGTGCCCCTAAGTGTTGTGAAGGTTTATGAGCATCACAACCCAATCCACAACCTTCGGGTATATTGTTAAGAGAAGTGTACAACACCTTTCGATGAGAAGGATGAAGGCCACTATAGGTTTCTCTACAATCCTTTTTGCTGAATCTACCATTGGTATCACCACACAAGAGCAATTGTCAAGGGGCGAGGTAGGATTCTCTAACGAGACCGACCACATCCCCACCCCTGCATCTTCTACACCGTCCTCGGTGGAAAAGTACGAGGTTGTTCATATTCCTCTAGAATATGTCTCCTCCCTTAGCAAATGGTTCCAGGGTGATTTGGGAAACCACTTGGAAAGAAATCTAAAGTTGGATAGGGTTGCTCAGGTTATCAGCAAATTAAAGTGTATGGTGGGAAAAGACCGAACATGCATAGAACTTCTGGCTAGTCTCTCTAGTCTGATTGAAGCATGTGCTCCCTCAAACAATCCTAACATTATGCAAGGAGCCACTTTCAAAGATTATGAAATACAACTCAGAATGTCGATGCCTCCTACGTCTATGTACATGGCCGATGTTGTTCCCTCAATCAGCATCCCCTCTCCTTCCAAGACTATAATAGTGAATAGTGTCCCTTTGGGCTTCAGTTTCACCCCTCCTGTCACCTCTAGCAGTGGAGGATTTGGTAGTGGCCGTGGCTTTGGTGGCAGGCATGGTGCTAGTGGAAGTGGTTTAGGTGGAGGTTATGGTGGTGGCTTCAGAAGCGGAGGTAGCTCTGGTGGAGGCCCTGCTGGTGGTCGTGGATTTGGCAATGGTTCCAACGGTGGCCATGGTGGTGGTTCTGGAGGTGGCTTCGGTGGTGGTTTTAGAGGAGGTCCCTCTAGCCCTATGTCTTCTAACTACCCTATTCTGAACACTCTTCTCCAAAATATGGGTACGATGCAAAGTCAGCTGGCGAGTCTCTCCCAGGCCTCTACCCAGCCTATCTTTCAACCCTTTTTTTAGACATAGCTTGTTATTGGTAGCAATCTTAAACACTCCCTTCCCTCAAGAAATGGATATTCCTAAATTTGAGAAATATGGTGGCAAAGGTGACCCATAAACACATGTGTTTGCCTTTAATGCCCTATGTACATACTTCTTCCATCATGATGCATTGATGGCAAAGTTATTTCCTCAATCTCTCAAGGACACAACGCTTGAATGGTACTGTTCCTTGCCCGATAATTCCATTTTCTCGTTCGATCAACTAGTGAACCAGTTTCTGTGATAGTTTCAAGCTAACATCAAACCGAAGATGACCTTTTCAGATCTTGTCTGATGCAAACAAGGTGATAATGAAAAATATTACTGATTTTATAGCGCGATACCAGATGCTTTTCTCACAAATCTCGTATCTGCTACTTGATTATGGCTTGCAAAAGGTATTCATAGGGAACTTACAAAGACCTTGGCAAGAGAAGCTTTCCCTCATGAAGTACTCTTCTTTCACGCATTTGTGTGCAACACTATGAGAGTATCAACAAATGATAGTTCAATTTGGGGGTTCTTCCTCGCACTCCCATTCTGAAGGAAAATCTATCATATCAATCTTTGGGAAAGGCAAGGTTGTTGCAAATATAGTAGCTACTATGACTAATAACGGCCTCAGACACAATTGAAAGTTCACAAAGTTGGTAGAATCTTACTCTTCCATCTTGCAAAAGTTGCTAAAAGATAAGATCATAACCTTGGAGAACCCTAAGCCTCTTAAAGAACCTTTCCCTAGTTGGTACAATCCAAATTCCTATTGTCAATACCATCGAGTCAACAAACATGATACTGAACGTTGTATGCGCTTGCGTCATGAGATACAGGACCACATCAAGGACAGTACTATTCATCTTGATGGAAGCGAACAAAATATGAATAAATTAGTGGTGAAATCTAAAAGTGAATTGTAGATATATACATATTTGTTTCCATCACATTCTGCCAACATGATTGTCAATCCCTTTGATTCTATCACTCAACCCGAGGCCTATGTCAACATGGTCACGGTTACTCCTACTAAGCAACCTGCGACCAGTTCATCAAATGTGACATTCACTTCATAGGATGTGCTCGTGAACAAAAAACCTTCTCCTCTTTACATTCCTGCTCGCCTCAACGACAACGTTGTGATAGGAGTCCTAGTGGACCTCGTGAGATGTGTGAATGTCATTACAGAAGAAACACTGTTGCTAAATTTGTTTCATAGAGAAGAGTACAAAGAAACAAAACCCACCATCCGTATGCATGATGGTCTCTACCTTAAACCATATGGCTCAATAACTTTGTCCATCCTAGTTGGACCTAGGGCTATTGACATGGTTTTCGATGTCATTTCAGAGTCAAATTTGTTCAGGATGAAGTTAGGCATACCTTGGCTAGCTTCCATGAATGAAATTTCCTCTGTTATTCAAAAATGTCTAAAATTCTCCCATGAAGGCACTATGCACGTAATGCATGACATTGGATACTAGCCTCTGGTATCCCATGGGGGATATTCATTAGACCACTTTTGGCCCACTCTGATTGGTCTGTTTCCTCCAAGAATGGACCTACTTTACAAAAACCATGTGAAGTATAAGACCGGGGGCAAGGGACAACCAAAATTGGCCCTTCCGATAGTACAATAGCCGACTACCTCCTCTTCTCGAAAAGGGAAAGAGAAGCCCCCCCATTCTCAAGATGGCTCTCCTCCTCTTTCTAGAGAAGAGTTTTGGATGAACATGCTATAAGGAAAGGAAAGGTGCAGAATAACTCTCCTAACGTCAAAACCTCAGGGAAGAATGCAGAGATACCTTTTAAATTTTACAATTACAGTCCAATTAAGATGCACTTGAAAGAGATAACAAAAATAGAGAATTAAACATACACATATGAACACCAGATATACGTGGGAAAACCCTTACAGGAGAAAAACCCACCACACCAAGAAAAACCCCTTTGTATTATAGTAATTAAATTACATACAGAGTACAGGCTTGACTCTCTGATGTCAAATTACAACAGCTGTCACAATGATCAACCTTGCTATAGAACACTCAAGTTACAATACACTTAGAATTCAACTCACTCTAATCATTCATCAAATTGATCCTTCAAACTAGACTACTTTTGCAATCTCTGAGTATATCCATGATGCCCCTGTCTATCGAACTTCTTCTCAGTAATGGCCGCAACAGTCCAACTGCTAGCGGTTCTCATTCGGCTTCTCTGATTGGTCAAATACAAGCCACATAGGCTAGTAATCACTCGGTCAAAGGCATTCACCCTGTGTTGGCATGTTGGTGAGACACTAACCGTGTCTCCCCGATGCCATGAAGTCAGCATTCGATATCGCCAAGAGTCCATACTATCGGCAAGATGTTACACCGAGTCCAGAGAGCTATCGCTAAGACTTCGCCATGTCGCCAAGACCTCATACCATGATCATCACTTGTATCGCCTATTGCCAAGACCTATCGCTTTATTTGAGAGATCATACCAAGCCTTTATGTTATACCGAAATGTTCAACAGTCGGCAAGACTTATCGCTTTCGCCAGGAGATCATACCGAGGTTCAAAAGTTACTCCAAAGTGCTCATCTATTGCCAAGACTTATCACTATCGTTGAGATGTTACTCCGAAGTCTTAAGTCATACTGAGCACCAAACAACAGTCAACAAGACTTCTCTCCATCGCTAAGAGTTCTTAGCGAACCCTTAGTGTTACCCCGATGCCTCCAAGATAAAGTTTTCGGTGAGACATCTCACATCGTTAAGAATTCATATTGAGCCACCATATGTTACTCTGAGTGTATACTGTTGACGAGACTTTCCTTCATCGCTGAGAGTTCATAGCGAAGCCTCTGTGTTAACCCGAAGACTCCAATCGCCATGAGTCTCCCCGACCACCACTTGACACTAACCCGTCGGTAAGAGATCAACTCGGGCGGAGTGAGATATAAATTGTCATAGTGATAGATACATTTGGCATGACTGAAGCAAGGTCACAGTGACCAGAACTGTTCACCAAGGTTTCAACTGCTAGTCGGCCAGACACAAAGAATGTTACACCGACTTGGCTTTCTTAGAGGTTTCAGCCTGTGGGATTGAGGCACATATTTCCAACACATGCCTGGTTTTTATCCGTTAAGTCTGATGATACCACCCCAGCGTAAACCTAAGATCAGGTTATCAAACCTCCCTACTAAATTGACTGGACCTTGGTACTATTTGTATGGTAGAGGAAAAGGCCCCCATGGGGAATCTTCTATGTCTCAACCCCCACGGCCTCCCATCACTTCTGCTCCCAAAGTAGTAAATAGGAAGAGGCCCGCTGTCGAGGAGTTAAAGCCAACTCTCCCTGATGCTTCTCAGCCTGCCCCTCCTGCTCCCATTCAGGAGCCTATCCCTCTACTAGAAATAGTTGTGGAGGAAACTCCCATGGTTGAACCTTTTGTCCCTTCGCAACCTTCAACCTCTAGCTCGAAGAGTCAAAGAAACCACCTTGCGCGTGAGAGCAAGCACTGAAAAAAGGCTCTCGTGGCCAAGTAGGCCACCTTGCAGAGGAAGGAAGAGGAGATGACCACCCCTGTATTAGGGCCTCCTACCGTGTCCTCTTCTCTCCTCCCCTCTCCTTCCATTCAATCTAGCTCCGCATCGCTTTTGGCTTCCACTGTGAGTATGAATGTTCCTGACCCTAAAAGGGTCTAGGTGTTCATCGCTCCTTCGGTGGAGCCACCTTTGTTGATGTCCCTTTTGGATGTCCCACCTTTCCCAAAACCCATAGATATGATGAACACTTCAGTGGTATCTACTTCAATTTTTTCTTCCTCCTCTTCCTCTGCACCTCTCGCCTCGTCTGTGGGGAGTTCACATCCCGCAATGGAGCAGAAGGTGGAAAGTGGTCCTTCTAGCAACAGGGATGTAAGAGGATCCCACTTTCTTTGAAAGGTGGTCCCATGTTGACTTGTTCTGTTTTAGTAACAAAACCAGTCCTAGCTTCCCCTAAGTTTGTTACCGCTCCTGAATCACTCAGTGAGCCTAGTGGTAAAATCTCAGGAACAACCTTCTCCATCTGTTGAGGTGAAACATGGAACTCTTGTAAAGTGCATGTTTAATTATCTAGATGAAGTTCCAGACTTGTCAACGATTTTTGCGAAATCGTTGACCTTAGCTCCACAAGAGCTTAGTGGAGGAGACCTAGTGGGGCCTTCTTCCTTAGCCCTTGTTGTGGGAGGGTCAGACGCTCCTCCTCTTAACATTCCACCACTGTAGGCTCATACTCCTTTGCCCTACGATGATCTAGAGTGGGAAGCAGATGACCTCTTGTTCGATCAATGTTAGGGGGAGGCCCCTTCTTTATCTTTAGTATAGATGTGTGTGTTGTGATGTGTTCCCCCGTGATCGTACTATGTGTTCCTAGATGACCCTTGTCACCCTTGTTGGTGCTTGGATACAGGCATGGTTTTTGTGTTGTAAACCTTCTTCTATTTGTATCATGTCATTCTTCCATGTTTGTGATTGATTTTCGGCAAATTGGAGATGATGCAAAGCGTTGGGGGAATTTAGGCTTCCCTTACATGTTGACCCAATTTTTTATTTTTATTTTGTCTTGTCGTACATTCTTCACATGTTCTGATATAGTAGGGTGTTGATGATGTTCTGATATATTTATGAGTAGTTCTGATCTTGAAATATCAGGCTACCCCTGTGCTTTGTGTTTATGTTCATTTCTCTTTTTCTCTCCTCTTATATTTCTCTCTTCTTTGCTTGAGTTGTCCCTCTCACGTGTGACAACACAATTTCTATGACATTTCAATTTTTAGAAAATGCATTCGGTGCCAACGAATCTTTTCTTGAGAATATTCACAAAATCCTTTTCAAAGAATCACATTCTTGACTTGAAACCATAATGGAACATGTTTCCTTCATCATGGGTTCATAAAGAAAGAACTTGAGAACCTTCCTCCAAGGTAGAAGTAGCTCTGATCTTCCCCTTGTGAGGGGGAATTTTTCTTCCTTTCTAATTCCTTGATGAAGTGAACATCTTTCAAAAGGATTCCTTGATGATGAATCAATTTGAGAAAAAATGTCCTTTTTGTAATTTCAAATAGTGTGTCCCTTGAGTAGACCCCTTTCTTCATGCTGGGTTCCCAAGGGACCCCTTTGAAAGCTTTCTAATCTATTGATGGTCTTCATGATTGTTCGCGTGACTGCTTTCAGACATGTTCTATCTGCGGGTAGACATGTCACTTTGCAGATGCGCCTATGAAGCCACTTTCTGACTCTACAGAGTCCCCTTCCATTGGTTTCCTCCATGTGAGAGATCTTGGGGGATACCTCCCTGCAGGTCTCTAGATCTGTAGGGCACTTCTTCTGAGCTTCCTCTATACGAGAGATCTTGGGGGTTGTTCCCCTACAGGTTTGCGGGTTTGTAGGGAACTTTCTTTTTGGGTTTCCTTCATGTGAGAGATCTTGGAGGATACCTTCCCTACAGGTTTGCGGGTCTGAAGGGTGCTTTCTTTGGGTTTCCTTCATGTGAGAGATCTTGGTGGATACCTCCCCTATAGGTTTGTAGGTCTATAGGGTGCTTTCTTTGGGTTTCCTTCATGTGAGAGATCTTGGAGGATGCCTTCTCTATAGGTTTGCAAGTCTGTAGGATGCTTTCTTTGGGTTTCCTTCATGTGAGAGATCTTGGGGGACGCTTCCTTGTAGGTTTACGGGTCTATAAGGTGCTTTCTTAGTTTCCTCCATGTGAGAGATCTTGGAGGACACCTTCTCTACAGGTTTGTGGGTCTATAGGGTGCTTTATTTGGGTTTCCTTCATGTGAGAGATCTTGGAGGATACATTCCCTATAGGTCTCCAGGTCTGTAGGGTGCTTTCTTTGGGTTTCCTTCATGTGAGAGATCTTGGAGGACACCTTCTTTGTAGGTAGGCACTTTTCTTGGTATCCTTCATGTGAGAGAACTTCGGGGATACCTTCCTTGCAGGTTTATGGGTCTGAGAGGTGCTTAATTCTTGGGGCTTCCTTCATGTGAGAGATCTTGGGGGTTTCCTCCTTGTAGGCTTGTGAGCCTGTAAGTCGCTTTCATTCTATAGCTTCATAGTTCTACAGACCTATTAAGTCCTTTACTTGTCATGCGCTCTCAATTTCACTAGATTGTGGTCTGCTTCCTCGATGGTTCAGGTATACATTTATAACCCTATTCACTCTTCAATCTACTTTTCCAAATCATTCATCAATATTCGTGCTCACTAAAGTGGGGGAAAAATGTATAGGCAGGAATTTGCACCCCTTACGCAAATTCCTCTTTTGTACATCCTCACCTTAGAAAACTAAATCTGAAGGAAAAATTCCACATCATCCTGTTGCCTTCGTTCCACTTGGATTTTGTCCTTTGTGTCGATAGAGGAATATTTGTCAGGGACACCGACGTGGTGCGTAGACATCCACATGGTGCGCTTACATCCCTGATGGATTCCTGCATTTGAAGCTGGTAGAGGTGTTACACTTCGCATTGGGGTTGGTTTGTAATGTCCCTCTTCGACTAACCGACCACGAAAATGGTAGATTCTCTCATCCCACCTTCAAAAACACTCTTCCTTCATTCATTTCATCTTCTAAGCATTCAACTCATCCTCTACACAATCTCTTCTTGCAGTCTCAAGCACTTCAAATTCGTCCATCACTTCAAGCAACACTTTGGCACTCCATAGCAGCAGCAACAACACTCCATCAACTTCGTAAAGAAAGTGTGGAACAAGCCATTGCAACAGGGGCTTGAGGTTTTGCAACACCTCCCTTCATCATAGTTGAGGTTGTGGTGATTGTTCAAGTCCTCTTTTCTCCTCCATTAGCTAGTGAGCTCTTGGTGGAGGTGGTAACATTTTCACTCCTCTCCTTTACGATTTGGTTGAGTAGCTTAATACTATTTTGTAGTGCTACTTGCTTTTTCTCCTTCTCTACTTCTTTATCATACATTTCTTTATCATTGCTATCTTGGCTGTTCATGGAGGTGGAAACACCAGTCTGACTAAGGCAGACCCCTATACAGCCCCCAAAAATTTTCCCTCTTTCTTGTGTGTAGGTGGTCATGCTTTATGGAGCTAGCTGGCGAATGAGCATCTTTGTGAGATTATCTTTGTCACCTTAGCCTTCATATATTTACTCTATCATATTCATTTGTATATGTCCTACTTCCTAGTTCTGTTTTGTTCCCTTAGAAGTGACTAGCTAGGCCGTCAATTTGTTTTTTGGTGGTTCATACTGTATCTTTGGTCCTCTAGTCATACATATTCCAACGCATCTGAGAGATACTAGCGCGCTGTACTATCATCCTATAACCATGCTTCCAACCTCAAGTATCTAGGGCTACTCGAGGTACGGTGTTGAACCCGAAAACCGGCTTGCCTAGCCCCAATCCTGATTTTGGGTCTGCAGAGTGATTGAAGTGAATAATATAGTCCTCATCATTCTCGCCCCTCATTTCAAACACCCCTTTAGAGTGAGGTAAGTTAGGGCAACCTTCCACTCTTGGATCTCCATGACCTGGGGCCTTGACGTAGTTGGTCCCCCTCTCTTACACTAACAAACACAAAGTTTTTCCATCTTGCATACTTGTGATTACATATCTAGGTTGTAGAATTGAAGTTCACTTGGAGTGCAAAGTTGCAAAATTTTCAAAGTTTCATTACAAAGTTGTCATCTTCACGAAAACTCACCAATAGGCCATATTCAAAAGTTTCAAAACCTGAGACTGGAAAGGAAGCTAGTGCAAACCTTGGAGCTCAAGATCATGTTCAAAGTTTTTAGAAATTTAGAATGAGACTAATACACCATCCTGGGCGCCTTAGTCCTCTAAGGCTCAATTTTTAGAGATTTTCAGAGATTCAGTTATGAGATTCGAAGACTCTGCATTTGCCCCAAAAAATAGCAATGGGACTAATACGCCATCTTGGGCATCTTAGTCCTCCACAACATATTTTGGTAGCCTCTTTACATTTCCAAAATCCTCACAACACCTCCAGATTTCCCAGGTGCACACATACCATCCCCTCGTTGTATAATTTCATCATTTGCATCTTTCATTTAGCTCGTATTGCTAATTTTAGGTCATTTTGCATATCATAGCATGTTTTCAAACATTTTCTTTTCCAAGCATTTGCTTGGTGGTGAACCTCTTAGAACTTAAGAATCCCTTCCTAGGACCCTCCTAATTGTGAATTGGCTCACCTTGTGAGGTTGTTAGTCAATCCAATTAGGACTCTTAGGACATTAGTGAATGGTTGAATGAGAAAATTGTGATATCCCAAAAAGGTATCCATTTTTCCACTCATCATTTTGGTGAACCCAATGCTTTTTTTTCTTTCTGATTTGGAGTCTATTAAAGTACTTAGATCTACATAGCATTCATTCTTGCATTGCATCTTTCATTAGTGAAAGTACATCTAAGGTTTCTTGTATCTTGCATTAGTGAATTTGCATTAAGGGTTCCTATATTTGCATTATTGAAAGTGCATATAGGTTGCATTCTTGCATAATTTCATTTCATTGCAAAACTGAAAAGTGCATTTTTCTTCATCTTCATTGCATTCTTATTGCATTCAAAATTGAAAAATTGCATTCAATTGCTTGTTTCTAGCTACTTTTTCTTGCACTTATTTGCCCACTTTTCTATTTCTAAGCTCATCAGTATACTGCATAGGCAATCTATAAACACTATTGACATTCTAGAATTCACTTTTTTTCTACAAAAAACCTCTGCTAGGACTAGAAAACCCTTCCTAGTGTCTTAGTTCCTCTCAGGATTTTTGCTTCAGAAATCTCTCTCTATTGTTTGAACATTATCTGTTTCAGCCTTTGGAACTTCAAAATCTCATCAAGAGGACCAAGACACCCTTCCTCGTGTCTTAGTCCCTGTTGACTTTGATTATTAGGTTTTTAGGATCTGAAATTGATTTTCTGTATTTTTGTGGGCTGCTTTCTATTTTTTGTTTTAGTTTTCAGATTTGTTTTTATTCCAATTTCTTTCATTTTAAGTGTAATTGCAAGCATAAGATATTGTGTTCATTGCACTTTTTGTGGTTTATCCTTTGTATGAGTTTTAGTACTTGGTTTCCTACTGCTAATACTGTGGTTAGACGAAGTGCAAGACTCATGGCATCCTGCGATAAGACACTCATTGTGGATCTTGGGTTATCAAGCTCTCTTACTTCTGGTGTTGGCACTAGTTCAGTAGGTATGGACCATACCTTTGACACCTCTTTTTCTATATGTACCTTACCTACAAGTGTTGTGTTGAGTGTCCAAGGAATGATTGATCATATTCCTCAACAAAACATAATGAAAATGCATGGAGACTTAGCTCGTTTACTTTCTCTTTAGAAGAAACAATCAAACATGCACCTGATGGTCCTCTTTACATAGTCGAAAAAATCAATAACAAACCCACTCCTAGGATTTTAATTGATCCCGTCTGTGGAGAGAATGTGATCGCAAAAGAAATTTTATATGTGCACGAACTTACTCAAGATAGATATGATAAACTGAAAGCATGTATTAAAATGCATGATGGTTTTGCTTGTGCTATGATGGGCTCGATCACACTCCATTTACAAGTAGGACTAAAGAAATCAAATGTATCATTCTCCATCATCTCTAATTTGAGGACCAATTTCGCGTGAAGTTAGGCTACAAATTCCTTCACTCCATGAATGCGGTCCCATCCATTGTCCATAAGTGCTTAAAGTTTCGAGTCGACAATGAAATATTTACTGTGAACCATAGTGGCTTTAGACCCCTGTCTTCTCGTGGAAGCTTTTCCTTAGATTATTTTTGGCCTGAACCTATGGAACCTATAAGACCTCGTGAAGATTTCCTCTTCCTATCTTACCAAAAGTTCAAAGCAAAATGCATAGCCAAACTATCTCTTGAAAACTTGCCTCCACCCATGATTGAACCTCCACCCATGCTTGAACCTTCGCTACCTAGAGAAAACAATGTTCAATCTAAAACCATTCCAACAAACCAAGATCCATCCATGAACAATCCCTTGCTTATTTCCTATAAGAGACCTAGAGAAAACCAAACAAGTCCTAATCCACCTCCTAAGAAAATTTATAAAGCCAAAGAGAAAGTGGTTGAACAACCTTCTATGGTTTCTTCTGTTCTTCCTTCACAAAAAGAAAAGGAACCTATGGCTTACAAACCCTCTCCTACACACATGTAACTTGAAAATTGTAATAAAAGAAACCACAATGCTAGGGAGCGCAGGCATAGACATCGTGCTATTGCTTGAAAGATGAATAATGATAACAACATTGAAAATAAAAATCCAAACTTGAAAAAAGAAATAAATGATGACCCTCCTCTCTTACTAGAACATAAATAAGCTATATCTTCACCACAACAAGGACTAACAACTTCTATGGATATTATCATTCATCCTCTTGTTGTGGTTAACTTGGATGACAATGAGGAAACAACTAAAATCGATAAGGAAGTGCATAATGAGTTAAATTTGTTGTTTTCCTCTTCTATGAGCTTAAATGACAACAACCATGGTGATCCTCCTAAATCAAGCGATTCACCATGTGTTGAACCTGGTGATTCTCCTAGTATGACACTTGATGTTGTCCCTCTTGCTAGTGATCTGCATTCTGCATATACTGAATAAGACTGGGATGTGGATGACCCGTTTGATGGTTGAATCACATGTTCTTTACTAGTCTTTTATCTTTTCTTTCATTTTCTTCTTCTTTTTGTTTGCTTGCATGTGCGTATCGTGATCCCCCGTGATCTTTTGTTTGATTTTTCTCTCTCTATGTGCATTCCTCTATTTGTACCTTCATTCTTCTATATGTTGTATACTTTTTCCTTTTGATTAATCTTTTATCTTTTCCTTTCATTTTCATTTCTTGTGTTTTTCTTTTGGGGATGACACAAGGCATCGAGACATTCACGTCTCCTTCATGTTGACCCAAAAGCCTTTCCATTATCTTTTATTTTCCTTCCTTTTTCCTGTTCATTTGTCTTTTTTTTCCTTTTGGGGATGATGCAAGGTGTCAAGACGCCCTATGTCTCTTCCATGTTGACCCAAAAGTCTCTTTCTTTCCTTTGTTTTCACTCTTTGTGTCATTCTTCCAGTTCTGTGTATTTGGGGAATGATGACAGTTCCAAGCTCTTTAATATCATTGCAGCAAAGAACATACTGACCCCAATCCATAGATCCCTTATGTGTTTGGTGTTTTCATTTTGGGGGCAACCCCTTTCTTTTCCTTTTCTCTTGCATGACGTAGCTTTACTTGGAAACATACGAATTGGAATAGGGCTTTCCAAGTTGGCTCTCATGTCTTCCTTCTTGTTTGCATTCTCATTTGCTACTTTAAAGTAATTTCTCACAACATGGTGTTAGCAATTTCTTTAAAGTGGGGGCATACATTGGCGTTATTTTAGACGAATTTCATTTGCATTTTTTTTCTTTTCTTTTCATGTTCCTTGATGTGATTTTCTTTCTTTATGCGATGTGTTTTTCCTCTTGGCGGTGTCTTTGGGTTTGACTTCCCCCGAGAGCGTGATATTTCATTGTCCTCTCTTGGAAACATTAGATACAATGTTCCCTAGGATGCAACTTAGCATTTTTCCTCTCTTGGAAACGAGATGAGACCATTTTGCACTTGTCCTCTCTTGGAAGCATTGGGTATGATGTTCCCCAAGATGAGACCTTGTATTTATCCTCTCTTGGAGATGTTAAGCACGATGTCCCCCAAGAGTAAGACATTGCATGAACTAATAAAAATCCCTTTGAACATCCCTTTTTCTTGTTGCATATGTTCCTTTTTGTCCTTATTAAATTCATGGAGGTATGGCTTTGATATGGTCCTTTGGGGCTCACCTAGTGAACACCTAGCTTCACTAGCCCTTGTGAGCATGCATTTTTGTGCCTTATTAAAGTCATGGAGGTATGGATTTGATATGGTGCTTTGGGGCTCACCTAGTGAACACCTAGCTTCACTAGCCCATGTGAGCATGCATTTTTGTGCCTTATTAAAGTCATTGAGGTATGGCTTTGATATGGTCCCTTTGGGCTCACCTACTGAACATCTAGCTTCACTAGCCCGTGTGAGCATGCATTTTTGTGCCTTATTAAATTCATGGAGCTATGGATTTAATATGGTCCCTTGGGCCTCACCTAGTGGACACCTAGCTCCCACTAGCCCTTATGAGTGTGCGTTTTGTTTGCATAGTGGACATCGCAGTCCACTTGCAAACCTTTTTGGAAAAATAGCCTAGACCCGGTCCACTACATTAGATGGCCAGTCGAAGCTTGATCCGTTGTAGTTTTTTTCCTTTTCCTTTTTTCCTTTTCCTTTTTCTTGTCTTTGATGATGTATGTTTGTGATTTGGTTATGGCTTCATATATCATCCACAAGTGTGTTCCTTTGTGTTTATGTTGGTTTTTCCATAGGATCTTAATCCTGGGGGCTTGGCCACCCTCTTGATTATTGTCATCCTATCTTACTAACATTTGCACATTTGAACCCCTCTTGATTGTGTGGTTGACTACTTTAGTGTGAGTTTGAAGCAAGTTCATCCTCTCACTAAAGTGGGGGCTAAATGTAGCGTAGTAACATGCATACCCTTGCATTTTCACACTTGTTTGGGCCCACCTTGCTTTAAATTTATGCTTATTTATGGCTTAATTGGTCCTATTTTGTGTCCACGATCCCTATGAATGACATATTTTTCTAGTTAATCCCGACATTCTCCAATGCATAAATGTTAATTTAATGACTCCATCAGTGTGTCCTTGATTTTTGGGTTGGGACTAAAACGCCACCTAGGGCGTCTTAGTCCCCCAAGGCTCTCGAGACCCTAATTTCAGAATCTCTAGATTGGGCCCCATTTTGGTGTTTGTGCCCCAAGTTTTTAGGACTTGGGACTAAGACGCCACCTAGGGCATCTTAGTCCTCCTTGAGTTATTTTCAAGTTTTAATTTCAAATTTTGGTGGGATTTATTTTCCTTTATTTAATGAATTCATATGTCAGCTTGGTGTGATATAATTTCGGGATATTAAGGGTAGATAAGTATAAATACAAGGTTCCTTGATTCATTTCAACCCAAGTCTTTTGTGAGATCTTTTATCATAGCATAATTGAGTTCACAAGAGCATTCAAGAGTAGATTCATAAAGAATTTGGAGCCATTTTCATATTCAAGCATCATATCAAAGAGCTTTCTTGCATCATGTGTGTTGTTGTGCTAACATTTGTGATGTAGGGTTTTGATTCAAGAAAGAAATTCAAGTCCAATCTATTAAGCATTCAAGATCCATATCCATTGCAGCCATTACACACAAGTTCATAGACTTCATAAGGGTTTGGTGAGTTGTAGCATTGCATGTTTTTCATTCATCACTCCTTCATTATTTCTATTTCATTTCAAGGTTTAATTACCAACAAGGGGTTTGACCAAGGAAAACCCCCATTCACTATCAAACAACAAGTTTTTCCATCTTGCATACTTGTGATTGCAGATTTAGGTTGTAGACTTTAAGATCACTTGGAGTGCAAAGTTTCATTACAAAGTTGTCATCTTCATGGAAACTCAACTATAGGCCATATTCAGAAGTTTCAAAACTTTAGACCAGAAAGGAAGCTAGTGTAGACCTTGGAGCTCATGATCCTGTTCAGAGTTTTCAAAAATTTAGAATGGGACTAATACGCCATCTTGGGTGTCTTAGTCCTCCTAGGCTCAATTTTTAGAGATTTTCAGAGATTCAATTCCGAGATCCAAAGACTCTGCATTTGCCCTGAAAAATAGCAGCAAGACTAATACACCATCTTGGGCATCTTAGTCCTCCAATGCATATTTTGACAGCCGCTTTTCATTTCCAAAATCCTCACAACACCTCTAGACTTCCCATGTGCACACATACCATCCCCCTGTTACATAATTTTATCATTTTCATCTTTCATTTAGCTTGTATTGCTAGTTTTAGGTCATTTTGCATATCATAGCGTGTTTTCAAACATTTTCTTTTCCAAGCATTTGCTTGGTGGTGAACCCCTTATAACTTAAGAATCCCTTCCTAGGACCCTCCTAATTGTGAATTGGCTCACCTTGTGAGGTTGTTAGTCAGTCCAATTAGGACACTTAGGACATTAGTGAATGGTTGAATGAGAAAATTGTGATATCCCAAAAAGGTATCCATTTTCCCACTCATCAGGGCCTTATTTTTTTATTAAGTAAAGAGGGTTATATGGCCCCAACCAATAAAATATACTTTAAGGCTAACCAAATAGGGTTTTATAAGAGGTAGAACTACATAGTCATTGAAATAGTAAACACGAAAGTGACAAAAAGACAAAGCACAAATAATTATACTCATTTTTTGCTACCTTGCATAGTATTCAGGTCCCTGAGGCTAGTGATCACCTCTAATTTGTTCATCAACTTCAAATTCTTCAATAGAAGAGTAGTTTCCACCTTTTCAATAATCTTACGAGTCTATCACAAAATTGATTTATTTTCATGGTTTCCTAAAGAAAACATGAAATCAAACTATTTTTTTTATATAACTTAGACCTTGTTGATAAGGTCCTTCATCAATATTTTGAAGATATAAGAGTTACTTCAAATGAGCCACACAATAAAAACCATAAAATGACTAAAGTAGACTATGAGAGTTTTTTCACTTGGTTTCCAAGTGCTTTTGAGAAAATTTGAATAAAAGAGTGTGTAGTGTGATAGAGGTGTGTTCAAAGTTGTGCTCCTCTTTTCTGCATGGTTGACTTGATATGCTTGTTCGGCTTGGATGTGATGATAAAAGGTGTTTATAGGCGTTATATCCATAGTTTCAGGTTCTAGATCGTGCAACAATGGAAGATGTGTTTGACAGTGTGTTGCTTGTGAAGAAGGTTGTTTGGGAGAAATGAGATTTCTTTGCATTTCTTCACACTGAGGTTTCTTATCTTGTGGATTTAGGAACATGCTTATATTGTCTACATAACTTCCTTTCCCTGAAGTTTCTATTGTTTAGGGGTTCCGCAAGGTTGGGTAGTGAGTCGTATGCCTATGGCAGTGTTGTTAGTTGCACAAGATGATAGTGTTCTCAGTTTTAGGTGGTTGCAAAAATGTTGTAGAATATTTTGATGATGTTGGAATGTTTTGGGATGTTGTGGATGTTGTGTGATTTTTCTTCATGGTCTACAGGGCTTGGTGAAGAGTGAATTGATTGTTTGGTAGTGTTAATATAGGTTTGGTTGACCTAGCATGTTAGCATTACTTGTGGATGTCCTTCATGGTTTTTGGAAGTGTGGTGAAGTGTGTCAATGTGGATTTGGGTTCTAGTTAAACCTTAGTGTGGTCTACATTCACTTCTTTGCACTATCAAAGTGTTTCCCAAGGTGTCAACCTATTGGTTGGTTGCACGTTTGAGGTGCATACATTTTATTGAGGCCAACCTAAATAAGATTATTTGAGATCATGGAGGATATATAAGCAAGGTTATAGTTGAAGATATAGTGCGGCGTGTTGTGAAGTGTGAAAAGATGCAAATGCAATCAAGTGTGGTGATCTAAGTGTGAGATTAAATGCCTAAGGCTACTAGATGAAGTGAGTAGAAGGTGTCTACATTTTTAGTGTGCTTGAAGTTGTTGGAGGCAGTGAGCCGAAGGTTGTGGATGGTATAGAGTTGCAATGGTGGATTTTTCTTGTTGCTCTGAGAGTGAATCTCTTTGTAATAGTCTTCTTCTATTTTGCTTTCTTCTCTAGATAGTGAGTCCTTTAGGCAGTGAGCCATTCTTTTCTTTTGGGTAGTGGGTTGTTGTATTTGGTGTTTCTATTCATATATATGTGAGTTAATCCTCATCATGGTTTTTCCTTGATTAGGGTTTTCCAAATAAATATGTGTTCTCTTGTGTTTGGTGTTGAATTTGTTTATGTTTCATCTATTTACTTTTTGTTGATGCTTAATAAGGATCTAAAAGTTCATAAGGGTTTGAGGATTTATGATGGTTTGATGATTTTAATACATACAACCGATTCATCCTCACCCTCTCAGTTGTCCTATGTGTCTAACAATTGGTATCAAAGCTATGGTTCCTTGGAAGAAGCTTAACCACTTGAGGTAGATCCAGATGGTGCACAGGAAGGGTGTCAAAGATCTTATGTTCGATGGAACAAATTATGCTTATTGGAAAGCTAGGATTGAAGCCTTTCTTGTCTCTCTAGGGTTTGGTGTCTAGAATTCAGTTGAAATTAGATATACTATGCCTACTAATGGTCCAGAAAGTGATGTTGAAGTCAAGGATTATGAGAATAATGGAAAAGCAAGGAATGCTATCCTGAGTGGTTTTTCTGATTCCAAACTTGGAAAAGTGTTAAGTCTCAAAACTACTAAAGAGGTCTGGGTGAGGTTGCAGAGCATTTATGAAGGAGATGATAAGGTCAAGCAAGCAAAGATGCAAAATTTTGAAGCTAAATTTGAAAACCTAAGGATGTTAGAAGATGAAGACATTGCATCCTACATGCTCAAAGTGGATGAAGTTGGTAATGCCATCAATGGTCTTGGTGGTAAGTTGGAAGAAATTGAAGTTGTAAAAAAGGTATTGAGAACTCTTCCTAAATCTTATAGTTCTAAAGTTTTTGTTATCGAGGAAGCTCAAAATTTAAAGATCAATATTCTAGAGATCAGATGTTTGGTTCTTTGGTTTCTTTTGAATTGAGAGAGTTTGGTCAAGATGCTACAAAGAAAGAAACTACCTTTAAATTCAACAAGGTAGAGAAGGATGATGAATCTGATCTTGAAGATGTTGATGAGGTGGAAGAAAAATTTGTGAGATTGAAAAAGGGCATAGGAAAATATAGAGGTAAGTTACCCTTTAAGTGTTTCAATTGTGGAAAGATAGGTCATTATGCTTCTAAATATCCAATAAAAGTAAATGACAAACAAAAGGATCATAAAGGTAAATCAGTTAAGAAGATTTATTATGCTAAAAATGACAATGGTGTATCTAATGATGAGGAATCTGACTATCTTGATGAGGATAGTGATGAATTCTTGTTCATGGCTCTAAATATGGAAACTAATTCTACTAATCCTGAAAGATGTGTGAAGTGCTCCAGATTTAGGTCACAATATTGAAGGAACTATGACCTGACTACATTTCATGCAATAGAGGAGAGGAATTACAGGATAATTGATAGTGAATGTTCAAATCATATGACAAGTGACAAGAGTAAGTTTGTTAAACTTCATAAGTATGATGATGGTCAAGATGTTAAGTTTGGTGATGATACATTTTCTAAGATCCATGGAAAAGGTTCAATTAGCTTTGATGAAAAGCATAAAACAGATGTTCTTTATGTCAAGGGTCTCCAACATAATATTTTCAGTGTAGGGAAAATGTGTAGCAGAGGATACAATTTGGTGTTTCAAGATGATAGTTCCAGGAAATCATAAAAGGAAGCTTCAAAACTTTGGTTGTTGCAGGAACAAAAATAGAAGGGAATTTTTATCAACTCTAAGGGAGTGTTGCTAAGTGCTTTATGTCATTTATAATCAATCAAAGTTGGATATGACATAGAAGAATGGGTCACATTAACTTTGATATCCTTGTGAAGATAAGTTCTATTGGTGCTGTGAGAGATCTACCAAGGATTACAAATCCTATCATTACAATCTGCAAAGATTGTTAGTTTGGAAAGGAAACAAAGAAGAGGTTCAGAAATAAAGAATATTCTACCACATGACCTTTGGAGTTGGTGCATACAAACCTATGTGGACTTCCTAGAATAAGAATATCTCAAGGTGATAGGCATTTCATGTTACTAATAGATGATTATTCTAGAATGACTTGGGTGGCATTTCTCAAAGAAAAATTAGAAGCTCTAGATAAGTTTAAAGCCTTTAAATATATTGTTGAGAATGAAATGGATTTGAAAATCAAGTGCTTGAGGTATGAAAAAGGTGGTGAGCTCACCTCCAATGAGTTTAATATTTTTTGTGAAGATCATGGAATAAAGATATTAGCTGCTAGGACTCCTAAAATAAATGGAGTTGTGGAGAGAAAGAATAAGACAGTTCAGGAAGGAACAAGAACCATGATGAAGGAAGCAAATCTATCGGATGTCTATTAGAGACAAACACATCATACTACAATATTCATACTTAACAGAGGACAAGAAAGAGTGAATGGTTCAAAGACTCCTTATGAGTTATGGTATGGAAAACCTCCTACTATGAAATATTTTAGAGTATTTGGAAGAAAATTCTATATCAGAAGAGATGAAGAAAAATTGGAAAATTTTGATGCAAGATCTGATGAAGGAATCTTCCTTGGATACTCTACAAAAAGCAAGGCATACAAATGCTACAACAAAAGGTTGAAGAATATTGTTGAAAGTGCAAGTTTTAAAGTGGATGAAGAACCACATCAAAGTTTTTTGTTGATAGAAGGATATGAATTTGATAAACCCCCTTGCAATGAAGAAGAAAAAGAAGAAGAAAAAGAAAAAGAGATGATAGTTGAAGAGGAAGAAGCTCCGAAAATGATCCCTAAGACTCCTAAGTATGCATAGAAGAATCATTTTGAAGATCAAATCATTGGAGATAAGAGCAAAGGTGTGTTGACAAGGAGAAAAGTTGCTATGAGAGAGGAACAAGTAAACTTTTGTTTACTTTAAGAAGTAGAACCCAAAATAGTAATTGAAGCATGCAAGGATGAGAACTAGATCAAAGCTATGGAAGAAGAGTTGTGAAAGATTGAGAAGAATCAGACTTGAGAAGACAATGAGATACTAATTGTAATGAATCACAAGAATTTCTCAATTAATCACCAACAAAAGATGAATGGTCATGTTGAACAGGAATGATGGGAGCTTCAATCAATGACTCTGCATATAAGGAATCAGTGAAGGTGAAGGTACAAAATCATCTCTAATGGAGAAGAAGAAGCATCTGAAGAAATGTAGTCATCCTCATCTAAATATTCAAAGTACTTCAAATGTTCAAACTCCCTAATAGTATCATAATCATGGGGTATCCATTCTAAAAATGAAGAGGCACAAGACAATCTGAAATAGGATCATCTGGGAATGGCTGAGTATCAGGATCTCCATATATCTCCAAAATTTTAATCCAAAGAACATGAGGACACTCAAAATAAACAATTGCATTCAAAACATCATCATCTACATGCATAAAAATAACTCCTAAGATATGATCCCTTTTGAAATTCCAAGCAAATTTCTTAATAGTTGTACCTAGAGTGGGAACAAGACCATACAAATGCACACCAAAAAATGAAGCCAATGAAAATGTTTTATGCTGTCATCTCTCCATTGTTTATATTTTCCCCTTTTCAACATAATCAGAGAAGGATGAAATGAAAACCACATAATGAACTATGAGAAATCTCCAAAATTATGAAGACATTAAACTTCAACAACAATTAGAAACCCCCAAACATGAAGTATATAGCAAATGAAGCCTTCCCAAACTGATAGAACCTCTCCAAGAGTTAGGATGTCCAAGTAATCAGTCATAATGCCAAATGTGAAAATTACTAAATAAATAATACCTGGGGTTGAATCTAGAAAAGTGCATGAACCAAATGAAAGAGCTCTTGAATACCTTCCCATGCCATTGTAAACACCAAAACTGGATAAACTTGTGAAAAGTTGTGAGCTTGGAGGTCTAAATGGGAGTTGGAAATAAAATGTACCTACAATTTGTTTTTGTCAAAATTAACTACACCACTACAAAATACATAGAACCAACTTTCTATCAATATCACATTTGCAAAATTTCAATAACTAAGTGAAAAATTATGCCCCATTGAAGAAATCTTCCCAATTAGGGAACTGATAGGCTAAATAGGCACAAAATTTAAGCCCCTTTAGGCTAGCCCTTGGTCAACAATGTGATCGAGCACTCTGACTGGGAAGAAAAGAGCCACCACTCTGAGTGGTGACATGTTGAGATTGGGCAGTGGGAGGGGTGATGGCTCCCCGTGTGCCACTTGTAGGTTTAGCACCTCCAATAGCCCCTCGGGTTGTAATATGATCGAGGGTGAAGCAAGAAGGAGGCTCGGTCTACAAAAAATGTAGCGTTGAACTTGCAATAAATGTTGTAGATTGTAGGGTTTGACGGTCGAAAAAATATTCGACTACATGTTCAATTTTTTAAACCCCAAAAATATAATATTTTCCTGAAAACATTTAAAAATTTTGCTCGATTAAAAATATATAGGCGCAAAATAAAATAAACCCACAAAATATATTTTTAATTTTTTTTCTATAAATAAATAAAATTGTGTGCCTATACCCAGGGGGGTCATATGGCCTGTCTGGGTAAATTTTTTTGCCTCAAAAACACCTAAGGCCAAACATAGGCATATTTTATATCAAACTTCATCTCTCAGGCTTTCTGAACACAATGATGAGGTTCATTTGGGTTGAAAGTGTGTTGAAAGCTCAACTACCTCTAGAGCTTGAAATCATCAAACCCTTATAAATTTGGCAAAAAATATTGGATTTAGATGAAATAAAATCCGATCTTGACTTTCTCAAACACCCTGGACTAAAAAAAAGAGCTCAAATTTCCTCCAACATGAGCCAAAAAATGACCTGTAATGAGCATGTCACAAAGAAAAACCCTCCAAATCTGTTTTTTTTTTTCAAGTTTTTTTGTTTCCCAAGTTCACCATATGGTGCAAGGGAAGAGCATACTCAACCTTAATAAAAATAACCAAGATCTCTCACTAGCAATAGCTCAACCCTCATATCTAAGAAGGGTTTTAAAAGGCTTGGCTTTTAAAAAATAACATGGCTCTAATACCATATAAGAGCTTAAGATTAGCTCTATACCCAAGACCACCTGCAAAAATAATGGAATCCTTTCACAAGAGAGTATACAAGAATATGAGCTTGCTTGATATTGAGACCTATCAGAATAATGATGAGGTATGAAGTATGTTAAAAATTAGTACAATGACCTTGTTTATATAGTCAAGGTGAGGAATATGATTAAACATGATTGTGACATGTGTCTTAATCCTATGAAATGAGACAACTAACTCATAACCTAGGAATGAAACATTAAATTTTAGAAAGATAAGAAGTAGATATATGCCAACTAATATTTCTAGAAGGAATCTTATAATCCTAAGTAAACTTAACATGTGAATAAGTCCCCTAAGTCCCTAGTAAGGAAATTTACTAGGTACACAACATGAATAGACATGAGTGATAATCAAGTGCATGAAGGAAGGAAAATATTCAAGACATGACATAATAAGACCTTTATAGATCACATATTCCTATACAAGTAGTATGACATGTGATAAAAATTTCAAGGATAGATGTATTATATATAATTAAAGATAAAAATCTGCCAAAAATTGAAGTGTAAGCATGTGATATCAACCAAGGAGAAATACCTAAGAGGAGCCACATTGAAACATAACATAATAAAAATCATTCCAAGCATGCATATCCAAAATATTATGCAAAGATCCCAATAAATGTGATTAAATGGTATAAAATAGGTAAGATCAAATTTATGCCAAAAAATGGTCCCTAATCAAAATTGAAACAAGTGTAAGATATAAATCATTAAACTAAAATAATAGTGGTTTGTGTTAGAGTAATCATGCATTAACTAATAATCAATTAAAATTAATTAATCTTTAATTGATTATTAGTCTAATTCAATTCATGACTTAAGCTAAATTAGTCATGTTTTTTTTGGTTAACTACAGTGATATTTTATTAGATCATTATGTCTCATCACATACGATGATGACACTTTTCATGATCTAATCCCTTTATCATTTAGGGTCTCTCCTATAAAGCACTCACCCTCATTGTATTATCTCTTGATCTCCATGAAGACTCTTGATGTTCATTTTGTAAGTTTTTCTTGTTGAGGATATAGAAAATCATTATCTGCAACCCTCTTGTGTGGAATGTGTTTTTGTTCATTGTTTGATTTTACTTCTTGTGTTTATTCAAAAATATAACATGGTATCATAGAGTGGATTCAACGAACCCCTTCTCAATTTTTGAGGTTTTTTCTCAACTAGGGCTACAAGAGAAAATCTAAAATTTTCATTTTTTTTTTACTTTTTTTTTTTAATTTTTAATTTTAAGATTAGCCACCCTAGGGTCATATGGGTGACCAATGCCTAGCCCTTGGGGGGCTAACTTTTTTTTGTAATTTTAGCAATATTGAAAAAATCACAATAACCTTTCGGCTAATTATCGAAATTGGGAAAATGAGATATTGTTGGAAAGTTGGTTTCGAGCACTATCCAATGGTGCTATTCTTTTTCTCTAATTTTGTTGATGATATATTTTATCACCTATCAAAGTTAGATGTGCTATTTTCACTCCTGAGCTCAAACCTTTTAACCCATTTTTCTATTTTTTCATGATTCCAATGGTGTTGGGATGGTCTTTTAGAGATCTTGATAGAAATCCATGATTTTTTTTCTAAATTTTTGTCGAAGTGCATTTTATTTAGATTTTTTGTGTTTTCAAATTCTAGTGAATTACTTGGATGTTTTAGCTCCTGAAAACTTTATATTTGTGTGGGATGACTTGTTTTAGGCTATTTCGTACATGTATTTCAAACTTTCTATCCTATTTTAGCATTTTGAGAATCTTTTTCATGCAATTTCTCTTTTGTAGATGCACCGGGATAAAGTACCATTCTAGTGTATCTTTTTTGGGATTTTTCACATCCTATTATGCTTTTTGTACTCACACTTTGATATAAAGTGCCATGGGTGGGTTGTGAGTGCTTTTTTTTGCTTAAGTGAGTGTTCCTTCCATGAAAACATCGAATCCTAGTGATTATTTTCTCATGTGTGTGTACCTTAGTCTATACACCCTTTTATTTTGTGAGTACTTTCATGTGTACATTCAGATATTATTTGTTCTCCTACATGCAGTTCTTAGTGACATAGTGTTTCAATGTACCTATATTGGTTGTCTCTTTCCAAGTATTATGGTGGGTTTCTACTTTGGTGTTAATGCTTCCTTGGTTTCATTTTTGGAGTGATCTATGTATCTAGTTCATGTTCCTATGTACTAGGAAAATGAAAAAACTACTTACCCATGCATTTTGGTGAGATGGAGCATTTACCATATGGGAACTCTTGCATTCCTATTTCTAGAGGCGACCTTATATTTTCACTTGATCAGTGTTCTTTAGATTAGATTGGTACTTTTTCCATTTGTATCTTCGAGTTCTAGATGTTTTCCTTAGTTTTTCATATGACCCAAGTAGTGTCGTTGGGGGAACTCATGCAAATTCTTGTCTTCTTGATCCTGATCATCATCTCTTTCAAAGGAGGTTCTTCATTTCAAAACTATAGTAGTCATCATCAACATTTTTTTATAGCTTCTTTGTGCTTGTGTGATGTTCTTCATGTTCCTATTCTTTTTGGGATATTGTTTTGGAGGATTTTTTAGTTCTTCATTCGCCTTTCTCTCTTTCTCTCTTTTAGAGAGGACTTTTTCCCACAAGGCTTTCTCCTTTTTTCTCTAGTTGTGAGAGATTAGAATGTTTGTACATTGGTACCTCACCAGACCTTTTTTTTTATTAGGAAAAATAGGCTTTGAAGGGACCCCAAAATCCTTAACAAAAAAGGAAAGTTGCTAAAAAGAGAGAAACATGAACACCAACAGCCCAAAAAAGTCAAAAATGTTGACAAAAGAACACCAGGCTTTGTTTGTTGAGACCCATTATGAACACCAGGCCTTATTTGTTGAGACCCATCATGCATTTTTATTTTTTATGCAATCACTTTTTAGGTTTTTTAGCTACTCCCTAAGTTCATCTTAAGGGTTGGAGAAGTGTGTAGATGTGAGGATGTGTTGAGATGCAAATTTAATCAAATGTAGAGATCTGAAGTGTGAGCTTAATGCCTATGAATCCAATGCAGTGAGCATAAGGGTGTACATTTGTAGAGTACATGAAGGGTCTATATGTGGAGTGTCTAGATACCATTTTGCAATCCTTGCACTAGGGTCTAGTGTAATTGATCCCAACTTTTTTAACCATTTCTAGAGGAACAAACTCCACAATGGTCTAACAAGATTAAAACTCCTAGTTAGAAATCCAATTTCCACCTTAAAGTTAGGCCAATACAATTAAATTTTCTTGATTTTACAAAAGAGATCTAAAATAAGAAAATTAATCTACTAAAAAACTTCAAGGTGTAAATCCCAAGGAATTTTGGATAGAGGTCTATCTTGACAAGCAATTATAGGAATTCATAATTCTAATTTTATTCCCATTCCATAGAAGCCAAGGCTTGATAGCTTCTTAGGCTTTCTAGACACTAGATTGGCAATGAAAGAACCCTAAATTTGAACTAGATCTTTCATGATGAGAATTGGATGATACTAATACCTTTCCAGACTTGTCCACTCCAAGGAACTCTAGAATTAATAAAATCTTGGAGAGTAATTTCCCAATCTTCATTTCCATCAAGAGATTTATTTTCATTTTGAAAAATAAAACCAATTCTTGATGATGAGTATTTATAAGCCAAAGTAATCCAAATTCATGAGGAAGGAAATAAAAGTCCCAAAAAGCCTTGTAAAATATTTTCCCTACTTAGAGGAAGCCCATAGAAAATCCTTCAATAGTTTCTCAAGCTTCTAGTTAGGAGCTTGAGAAGGAGCTCATTAGGAAGAATAATAAATGTTCATTGTCTTGAATTACTTTGGAACAAATCTAAAAAAAATAACAAGGGAAAAAGGTTTGGATATCAAAAAAATATTTTTCTCAACATGAGGAAAAATAGATTATGAAAGAGTAGTGAAAAAATATTGGAAAGAAAAGGGGATGTCATGACATCTAAATATTTCACTATGGTTAATCCATTTCTAGCCATAAAATTCAAGCCATGAGGATTTGAAAAAGAAGGTTTAATGATAGTGCATTGGGTGTTTTTCCATTATATTTTGGAACTAAAGGAAAGATAGAAGGTGTACAAACACTATAAGGCTTGGTTGACATTGGATTCCTCTTACAAAAGAGCGGGAAATGAATTATTAGTGAAATATCCATTCATAAGATAAATATTAGTTTTAGGAAGCAAGATATCTTCAACTCTTCTATGGGTGACCACTTGAGCAAGAAAATAGTCAAATCCTTCTACAACGAATACATAAAGAGTGGGTGAAGTGGGAAACCTTTGCAAAGAGACCCAAAATTCCCAAATGAAGAACATTATCGATCATGGTGGTACATGCAAATGAAGACATCTAGAAACGTCAGCTAAACCAAGTAGAGATATTTAGACCCATACCCCAAAGCTTGTAAGCTTTATTCTATTTTTCTTATTCATTGTCAAAGGAGCAACTATTTGTGTTGATATTTTTTTTATAAAAACTGAGAAGTTATATACAATGTACCAATAGCTTCAGTGGGCAACTTTAAGACCTTAACACAACAATCTCAAAATTATACTTCTTCCTAATCCTTTTAGTTGCTTTTTGTATTATATCATCATAATCCATCAACAAGGAGATTAGAATTTACACAATAACAATTAAATATACTTTCTAATGCACAAAGAAAATATCCTCCCATAATTACAATGTGAAAGGTCTCATCTTAATACATTACCAAAAAAATTAATTACATTTTATTTTCTGATACAATTTTTTATTTTCTATAATACTAAACTAGCTACAACAATTAAAATTTACAAATTCTTTTACTAATTATTATCAGCTAAACTTACAACTATATGACAATGACTAATTAATTCACAACACAACATTTTTTTCCTATTCAACCATTACTTAGCTGATAAAAGGATCCACATAACATCAGAAAATCTCATAAAGTTTAAGTGTAAAGTAACATGAATTGAAACCTCAAAAAAAAAAAAAAATCTTGTTTCGTTTCCATTATCTATTTCTCGAAAACGTTGATATATGAATCCAACACAATTTTCTTCCAGAAACAGGTAAATAAACAGTAAAGCCACGGAACTTAAAGTCTCAAAATAATCTTCAAAGAGAATGCTAAATTTTTGTATCATTGTCATCATTTATTGCTCATTCTTATAACCGATCGAAAACGTTGATATACAAATCCAATCAAAAAAAAATCTTCCAGAGACTGGCAAGTAAAGCTGAAAATGTTTAAATCAAATTGTCCAAAAGCGCACAACAAACGTCCAAAATGTGACTCATCTTTTTATTTTATACACCTTTTTCAACATAAACAACTGAGAGAACAGACAATTGCGATTTAAACGATGTATACTTAAAATAGACCAGAAAGCATGAAAAATACCAGCCGTTCGTGCGTAATATTGATAAGATTATTTCTATCATCACATTCTGTCCACGTCTCAGACAAAATAGCGATGGATCTCCATTCGCTAAATATTGAAAAGGCTGACAACTGTTACAAAAAAATGTCTTGTTACTTTAATGGCGGACGCATGAAATCCGCTGAAATTTGTCTGTGTAACAGAGAAGCTCCGACAAATAGGAGCCTATGGACGCCGCTAAACAGGAGACATATAGTTATTTAGACTGTGCGTCTCTGATATTTTTATGGCCAAATTTGGGCCACTTATTTGGCATCCAGAATTCATTCGGATTTGGGAATATTTTATCGCTTGAGATAAGGCGGAATGTTTGTATGGCCTATGTTTTTATAATAACGATTTTTGGTGGAGCCCACAATATATACCAACCGCTCGTGAAGCTTCTTCCTCCTTTATGCCCTAATTTGGTTTCGGACTTTGATGTTACAGGCGTCGTCCTATAATCTTGCAACGTTAACTTTTCTGAAGGTTTTTGGGGTTATAATGTGTACACGTTTTTGAAATGGCAGCGTATATTTTCTAGGGCACAAGATTCTTCGTCGCACAAAATATCTTCGATAGGCTTTTTTAATAATAAAAAAAAGTTTTATTAAGATATCGATTTTCACAATCTATAATGTTGAAAGCTCTTTGTGGTTGTATCAATATTTCGGATCAGATTTTGTGATCACATGCAAATATTTCGGACCAGATTTTGTGATCACACGTCAATATTTCGGACCAAATTTTGTGATCACACGATCTAATCTGGAAATAGTGATAGAGTGCGACAAAAACGGCTGATGTAAAAATTCTCACGCAATCTAATTCAGAAACAACAACGATAAGCATAGATTGGATACTCCAAAGCAATCGCAAACTTTGGAAGTCTCAAATGTATTGGACAGCTTCATATAAAGTATAAATTATTGTTGTAAATATAAGTAAATTGGTTTTTTGGCTTTGCCATTTCTTACATGAACAATATTAACGCAACGGTCCAATACATCTATTTCTTCACATGTATATAATTAAATGCGTTCTTTAAGATGGATAAGCATCTCAGGATTATATATGTGGTCATATTTTAAGTAAATATCTTTAAGATAAGAAGAGATATAGAATTATTTTTTTATTCGCTAAGAGTCAGATTTTGTGGAGAATATGAAACATTACGACAAAAATTATTACAGGGCTCAAGTTAATTGAGATCGCAAATGGGCACCTCATTCTAGACGTGAACATTTAGTATTATTGCATTGGCCCAAATCTTTTGTTGTATATAATAGCAAGATATATATTTCTCCACATTTTTATATTAAATTTGTTCTTTATGATGGATAAGCATCTCAATATTATATTTGTGGTCATCTTTTAAGTTACAAATGTATTTAAGATAAGAGAAAATACAAAATTATTATTTTTATTCACTTAAGAGTCATCATATTAGATTTTGTGGAGAATATGAAATATTAACAAAAAATTTAGTGATGACAACAAATTTTAGAGTATACCACTGTCATGTAATGACTAATTTTTTGCTATAATTTTTTTGAAAAATTCATTATGTGATAACTGACACGTAAAATGAATTTAATGAGTTTGAAGCTTTGTTGGTGTGATGTTAATTTTATTATTGAAAATACACATAATTTAGATTAACAAAACAATAAAAATTTGTGTTCAATTTAAGATACAAAAAGAAAGAAGTTAAACATGGAGGTAGAATAAAGATGATAAGATAATTTTTTTTTTTAAACATGTTTTAGCAATTAAGTGATGATAGTAGAACCCAACAATAATTTCTCAAGATGTTACTATATAATATTAAATAAATATATTTCATAGGCAATTCTAAATTTTCATATTTGAAAGGAAAATAGAAAAAAACACATTTTAAGTAGAATTTTAAGAGATAATATTAATAAAAAAAATATTTAAGTGTTAATTTAAATATGATTACTTTTTTATAATAGTAAAATTTGCATATCCATGCTAATATTAAATAAATATATTTTATAATCAATTCTATATTTTCATATTTGAAAGAAAAAATTTAAAAAATATCATATTTTAAGTAGAATTTTAAGAGATAATATTGATAAAAACTAATCTTTTAGTATTGATTAAATATTTTTTTTTAATATAAAGTAGGATAATTGTAAAATTTGTGTATCCATGCTAATTCTAGTTTAGTTCAAGGGCTTATTATGAGAGAATAACTAAATACAATTACATATCAATAAATGACATGATCTTGTGCAAAATATGGCTCATTTCTCAATGCTTCACTCATCTCTATTTACACACATTCTAATGCAGTCAAGATAAATATATCTTTATTTCAAATGTTCATACACATTCATGCATGAAAATTTCTCAAGATTAATTACATATATGGAGGATTTAGCATTGAATAAATTTCAAAAAAATTCACAAGATTTTCTAGACACATCTTGTCTATGAATCTTCAAATCCCCATGTCTTCAAACCTTCTTGGCTTCACTCATCTTCTGAAATATGAATTTCTCTTTATTAAGAATCTCTCATGGCTACCTTGAACACCTACAACACATCTGCAAAATCCCTTTTCTCTTCTTCTATTCCTCTTCTCTTCACAAGCTGATTTTTTGCACTCTTTCTTGTGCAATTCTCATGAGAAACCTACAAGTTCTTTCTCCAACCTTGCTGTTGATTGTTGTCATTTTACACCATTAAATATTGTATTTTATATTTTCATACACCCTTACAAAGCACCAAAAAGTGGCATCCAAATTTTCTCTTTCATTTCCCTCAAATTGATCTTTGAAATTCCTTCACAAAGAATGAAAAAAAAAGAAGTTTTGCTTCCAAAATGTGTTTTTAATGTTGCTTCACCATATAAAATGTATTTTTTCTATAGATATCTTTGTAAAATAAAGAAAATGCAAAACCAAGTCATGCTCCTTTGGTAATTGAAGATTCATTTAAATTTTTTTTCAAAAATCACTATTTTTTCCATCCATTTTAAGCACCCAAGAAGATGAGAATGGAATGTCAAAGGTCAATTGCCTTATGAAGACTTCTATGGGAAGAAAAATTGATAAAATTAATATCAATTATTTTTTTCAAGTTCCCTCTAACATGCTAGTGGTCCCCTTAAACCTTTCAAGCCTTAAAATTATACAATAATTTAAAAATCATATTAAACACACTATTTGCCTCTAAATTTTTAAATGAAAATCCAAGTATTGGTAAATGAATATTTTATCCTCCAAACACAACACAAGATACTCTTGAAGCTCCAACCCAAACCAAAATGCAAAATTAAACATGAAAATAAAATTTACCTTTTTTTAGGTTGATGTTGATTTCCAATCCACCCAAATGCTCATGCATCACATTCCCACCATACCTTATAAATTTCCACACTTTACATCTACAACATCCTATAAGTTGGGACATTTGTTCCCAACATAGATGTTATCATTCTCTTATCTTGATTCAATCCCATTAGTACAAACACACGTAGAACTGACCTCACATTACAAAATAAATAAAAAATTTCCAACTTCCACTTGTTTTAATCCTTTCATTAGAGATAAGAATAATTATAGAATAATTCAACTAGACCACCAAAATAAACTTGAATCTACATAATCACTCTAGACCATTTGCATGTCTAATAGTTATTGTCCTCAATAATCTCCATGAATATAAAATTTGGTCTTTCTTTAGGGTCAAAATCTATAACTAACTAACCCAAGTGATATAATAGGCTCTCTGAAGTATTTTAATATTGGTTCAACCATTAAAGATCAATGAAAATAAGAATTTTGGGTGAAGTAGGTTGCAGAAATCCATAGCGAGTAAGTTCATTGCCATAAGTTATAGGCTAGAGTTTTATGGAAGTTCAAATCAATAAAATTTGGTGTTGATCCCACATATAGGGATTAATTTACCAAAAATTGAGATCAACCTAGTTCAAAATGTTACAATTTTGAGTTACATGACTCAAAACTTATTATCAAAATAACAGTTTACTATCTTTTACCTATCAAAATAAGATTTGTGCATTTATTTATGTTATTTTTTAAGATTTTAAAATTATATTAAACATGATATAACATAGCTCTTAATTAGTTTCAAGATAAAAAATCAAAATTCCATAATTTATAATGTTGAAAGCTAGTTTTTATGGTTTTATCAAAATTTTGGGTCGCATTCTGTGATCATAGGTAGTCATAGAGTGTGATCCAAAAAATTTATGCAAAAATTCTCATATAATATAATTAAGATACAACAACATGAGCATTAAGACAACTCTAATAAAAACTTCCAACTGGAAAGTAACAATTATACAAGCTTCTACTATTAAATTAGTAGATTAAATCCCCCAAAAAATCACAAACTTTGGTAGTCTCAAATGCATTGGACAACTTCATATACAATGTATAAATTATTTTATAAATATAAGTAATGTTTTTTGTGTTTGGCTTGGTAATTTTAGAATTTTTATTTAAGGTAAAAAATAGGGAGTCATTTCTAACATGAATGTTTAGTATTAACGTTCCAAAATTTCTAACTTAGTAAATTTGTTATAAATAATAGTAAGATATTTATTTTCTCACATATGTATATTAAATTTGTTCTTTAAGATGGATAAGAATCTCAAGATTATATATGTGGTCATATTTTAAGTAAATGTATTTAAGAGAAGAAAATATATAGAATTATTTTTTATTCCCTTAATAGTCATCATATTAGATTTTGTGGAGAATATGAAACATTAAGAAAAAAATTATTACATGGCTCAAGTCAATTGAGGTTGCAAATGGGGCCCTCATTCTAGACATGAATATTTAGTATTAATGCAATGGTCAAAAGTTTTTGCTATATATAATAAAAGATATATATTTCTCCACATGTTTATATTAAATTTGTCCTTTAAGATGGATAAGTATCTCAATATTATATTTATACCCATTTTTTAAGTAAATGTATTTAAGATAAGAGAAGATATGGAATTATTATTTTATTCCCTTAGAGTCACCATATCATATTTTGTAGAGAATATGAAACATTGAGATAATTTATTTAATGATGAAAATAAATTTTGGAGTATACCACTATCATGTAATGACTAATTTTCTATTATAATCTATTCAAATAATTCATTATGTGATAATTGACTCGTAAAATGAATGTTATGAGTTTGAAGTTTTGTTGGTGTGATCTTAATTTATTATTGAGAATACACATAATTTAGATTAACAAAACAATAAAAAATTGTGTTGAATCTAAGATATAGAAAGAAAGAAGCTTTGAAGGTAGATTAAAGATGATAAGATAAACAATTATTTTTAAACATGTTTTAGCAATTAAGTTGATCATATTCTATTTAAAAAGATGATACTAGAAGCCAACAATAATTTATCAATATTTTTTAATTATGATAAAATGGGAAGGACCCAAAACCATTACAAAATAGTCATACAGGCTAAGCAAAAGGGTCTCATGAGCAGTGAGACAACATAAAAATTAAAAACTTAAACAAAAGAGAAGACCAATATGAAACACAAAAAAATGCAATTATGTAATATTAAATAAATATATTTCATAGGAAATTCTAAATTTTCATATAAATTTGAAAGAAAAAATAAAATAAAATAATCATATTTTAAGTAAAAGTTTAAGAGATAATATTAATAAAAGCTAATCTTTTAGAATTAATTTAAATATTATTATATATATAAATTAGGGTAATATTACTATTTAGTAAAATTTTTATTTCCATGCTAATGATAAATAAATACATTTCATAAGCGATTCTAAATTTTCATTTTTAATAGAATTTTTTTTAAAAAAATATCATATTTTAAGTAGAATTTTAAGAGATAATATTAATAAAAAAATCTTATAGTATTAATTTAAATATATCTTTTTAATATATAAAGTAGGGTAATAGTAAAATTTGCATATCCATATTATTTCAATTTAGTTTGGGCTCATTATGAAAGAATGATTGAATACAATTACATATCAATAAATGATATAATCTTGTGCAAAATTGGACTCATTTCTCAATGCTTCACTTATCTCTATTTACACATTTCCACCATACATTATACATTTCTACACTTTACATCTATAATATCCTATAAGTTAGGACATTCATTCTCCACATAGATGTTATCATTCTCTTATCTTAGTTCAATCCCATTAGTGCAGACACATGTAGAATTGACCCCCCATTGCAAAAATCAAAGCTTTCCAACCTCCACCTATTTTAATACTTTCATTCAAGAGAATATAATAATTCTAGAATACTTCAATTGGACCACCAAAATGAACTTGAATCTACATAATCATTCTAGACTATTTGCATGTTTAATAATTATTATCCACAAATCATCTCCATGAACATAAAGTTGGTCTTTCTATAGGGCCAAGATGTATGACAAACTGACCCAAGTGATCTAATAGCCTCTCTAAAGTATTTCCAATATTGGTTCAATCATTAAAGATCAATGCAAAATAGAGTTTTGGGTGAAATAGGAATAGAAATCCATAGTGTGTAAGCTCATTTGCATAATTTATAGACTACATTTTTGTGGAAGTTCAAATCCATAAAATTCAATTTTCATCCCACATAGGACTAATTTACAAAAAATTGAGGTCAACCTAGTTCAAAATGTTACAATTTTGACTTATGATTCAAAACTTATAATTAAAATAATATCTTACTTTTTTTTTGCCTATCAAAACAAGCTCCATATATTTATATGTTATATTTTAGATTAAAAAATTCTATTAAACATGATCTAACATCACTCCTAAATTAGTTTTTAAGATAAATAATTTTTTAAAACATGTTTTTACCAATTAAATTACTTATATTCTTTTTTAAAAATATGATATTATAACCTGAAAATAAATTATCATGATGTTTTTGATAATGTAAGCAACATTTACAGGGTGTTGTACCCTACACAAAGAGCCACAAGGGCCAGAAAGTCCAAATCAAAAAAGCATAAAATAATACACTACACCAAAAAACACCTAATCAAAACTAGACGGAGACTAACAGTACACACGGACCAACAACATACTAGCTAGCCTTCTCCCAGTTCTTAGACAACAGCTGAACCATATCATCCTCGACCCACTCCTAGCGATCCTTGGTATTCTTCATCCCTAGCTCATCCTTTGTGGTGACCGACAAGGTGCTAGTGACACAGTGAATCATCTTGACCGTGAAGTGGGTCAACCCATAGAATTTTTTGTCTAGGATGTCCAATCTTTCTTTCAGCACACCTAGCTCCTCCCTACTGCCCATAGTGTATTCAAGATCATTCTGCTCAATCTCCAGCGGCTCTAACGAGTGGGAGGCCGAAACCTCCTCTTGAGCTTTTCCCTTGTCAGAAACAGAAGAGGGACCTCTGGCTTTTTCATCTTCCTCATCCTCTGACACCTCTTCCACTCTAATGTCTTTACTGTCAGACAACTCCTCTTCAGTGTCCAAGTCTCTAATCTGCACTTTTTTCTTATTCTTTGCCAACTTGCAAGAGCGCCTAATGATGGCATCACAACCAGTAACCATAGTCTCTGCAACCACTGTATCACCCAAGGAGTCCTTGCTCACAACATTCTTCCCTTTACTTGGAGGCACCTTCTCCTCCTTACCTTTCTTCTTCATGTCAGGCTTAGCAGAAGTCTTAGCAGGGGTAGACGTTAGGTCACACAAACTAACCGTTGCACTATTTTGGGTAGCACCATCAATACCCTTGAGTTTTTTAGTAGCAGGTTTGTGTTTCTGAGGATCAGTAGGGGTCAGGTGACTCTTTCTAATAGGGCCTTTAGATTCAGCCAGGGACAAGTTGGGCAAAGTGGGGGGCTCAATTTCCTCAATATGAACGGCTGAAATAGGTTTTAGAGGGCATAAAGCCAAATGAAAATGGTAGAGTCTTAAGATAAGACCCTGATGGAGAGTTAAAGGAGTAGGTTCATTGGGATTAGCAACAGTCAAATCAACACATTTTTTAACCAAATTTTCAAGGTCCATGAGTAGGGAAAAGGGAAAGCTCAAAAGAACCTTATGCCTAAGATGATTTAACAAGGGAAAATGGTCTAGTAGTAAAAATTATTGTACCTTCCTTCCAGCATAACATACTTTATTAGAGCAAGACACACTTAGTTCCATGGCTGCAGAAGAGCCTCCCATTCAAACAAAGACTAGTTGTGCACCAGCGCCTCCTCCCCCACAAAAAAATTATTCATTCTCTCATTGTCTTGGGTCTTAGAATGTTTAGGATGCTTCATTCCAGTGCTTTGGAGGCTCGTCGCCTGCACAATAACTTCCTCATCCACGGTGAAGGAGATGCGACCAATGGTAACATGACAATTCTTCCATGAATTAACGAATTGGGTCAACAAATTAGGGTTGTGACCCACAACTCTCTCCATTAGAGGAGCAATGCCACCTTCAACGCAAATGTGCCAGACCAGAGGATCCTTGTGGAATTCATTGCAATTGTTCGGCTCCATCTGCACCCTATCACCCCCCATGATGGCGGTTTGCACACTGTATAACCAGGAACTCTGAAAACAAAGAAGGTTAGAGACAATAGCAAGGTGAAAAAATTCCCACACAATAAGGCATTTAAGCCATGAACGGAAATTTTTGGTAATCAATCCAACGGACAAATCACACGCATGAGCAAAATAATTCCCTGAAACAATCTTAGCGGAACCATTAATTGGAATCACATCACAAAATTGGCTAAGTAAAAAGGACATGGCAGGCAAGGAAGGATTTCCTTCCACGTCACAAAAGCACATGATTCTAGGTAGAATAGCCGCGGGGCCATAATTAGAAATCTCCAAATCCATAGCATTTAAGGGTTGGCCAACATTAGTTAACCCGCAGAAAGAAGCTATAAGGTGAGAATCCAAAATAGCAGAAAAATATAGGCCATGGAGGAGTTTAGTCTCATAATTACAAGTCACATCAAAATAAAAAAATATGAATTTGAAATTCTGAGAGTTTAAGTAGATCCCCATAAGGAGGTTATGACAAGTACAGTCCATCTTAGAATTAATCAACCGGTACTTTCCACAACAACTCATGATTTCTTTGTTCAACATGGGCTTCATCTTATAATTTGAAAAAATCCACTTGATGTCCATCTCTTCGATATAGCTCATCATCCATCTCATCGCCATAATAAGACCACTAAGCCCAATGAATAAGAAAGTGGGTCCCCCAGAAATCCAGCTAAGCATATGCGGTGTTGTCATCATGGGTCAAGTAAGGGCTTTGTTCCTTCACTATAATACTTTGAATATTAGGCGGAAGTATACTTAAGTCACACCAACATTTGGACAGTTTCTAGTGTGTACTAAAATTGGCTAGGGTGTCAGCAACTTGGTTCCCCTCTGTGTAGATATGACTAGCCACATTTAATTTTAGTTTAGACACAAGCAACCTAATATCAAGAAGAATATCCTTAGTGTTCCATCCCAACAACCTATCACAATTGATAGCATCAATAATGAACTTAGAGTCCCCTTCAATGTGTAGGTTTTCAATCCCCAGGGAAATAGCTATCTGTAAGCCCTTTAACAGGGCACTAGCTTCTGCTATCATAGAAGAGTGAAGACCAATCCACCTAGCATAGCCAATCACTAACTTTCCTTTTTGGTCTCGAATCACACCTCCTATACTTGCTCTACCTAGGTTTCCCTTAGCCGCTCCATCAAAATTTAGTTTGAACCAGCCCCTGTCAAGAGGTTTCCAAATAGTGGCTCTCCGGGCAAGAATTTTGGAGTTGTCATAAGAATTGGCATCCAAGTCTTGATGCCAAGCTTTAGCTATGTTTATTTCCATATCATTCGGGCCTATATCTGAGGTTTTCCCTTTGAAAAGAGATATTTTCCTTAATGAGCTAGGCACAAATACCAAACACCTCTTTCGAGTTCATCTCAGTGTTCTTGAATATCCTATTGTTCCTCTCTTTCCATAAGCACAACATAAAATGGGAGGAATTTGGGTCCAAATCTCAATAGTTAAAGGATAAGAAAAGGGTCTAGATGAACTCAAAATAAAGGATGTGATATCCTTACTCATAATCCAGTGAATCCCTAATCTTTTAAATGCCACTCCCACGTCTCCACAGCAAAGGGGCAGTGTAATAGTAGATGATTAAGCTATTTTTCATTGCCTTTACACAAAAAACATCTGTTCGGGATTTGGAACCCCCTTATCCTTAGATTGTCCTATGTAAGAATTATGTTATGACAAACAGTCCACCAAAAGAAATTAACTTTCGGTATCACATGTATATATTCCAAACCTTCTTCCATAGAATATTGACCACCCCCTTATTAGTCAGTTGTCTGTAAGAAAATTTCACAGTAAGATCACCCTGGTGATCATGGATCCAGAAGAACTCATCCCTGCAGTAGGAAGGGGGTAATCTAGTGAGAGAAAGCAACTCCTGTAGAGTCTTGGTAAGAATACATAGATTTGGTGATAAAGGATAGCAAATGCTAATATCATTCCATTTCCTAGCTTGCAAGGGCCCAATCAGGTAATCACTAATATATATACCAAACACTTGTTGAGCCCGACCCTTGAGGAATCTGAACTCAGAAGAATCTAGGGGAGGGTCCAGTAACCAAGTGTCTTCCCAGAATCTAATTTTATTACCATTACCTATCTTACATTTAATCCCGTTCCTCAAAAGATCCTATAGGTTGCAAATCCCCTTCCAAACCAAGGACCTCAGAGGGTGGGCCTCTGATAGGCAGTCAATCAATGGTCAACTCAGAAGGTATTTAACATTCATTATCTCACACCAATCCTTCCTATCCCTCAGATGATCCCAACCCACTGTGGCCATGAGAGCTTTATTAGAATATGAAATGGTTTTTATCCCAAGACCACCACCATTTTTGGTTGGAAAACCTTATCCCACTTAACCAAAGTGAGCTTAATTTTCTCCTCAGTACCCGACTAGAGGAAAGAGCTTTGGATCTTCTCAAATTTTTTAGCAATATATCTAGTCATCTTAAACAAGGATAGGAAAAAGATAGGGATACCTTAATGAAGCACCGCTGTAAGAAGCTGAAGCTTACCAACATGGCTGAGTAAAGAGCCTTTCCACCCAGCAAGCTTACATTGAATCCTCTCTAGGATAGAATTCCAAAACTCTGGAGTAACATCTTTGATAGTTAGGGGTAACCCAAGATATACTGAAGGAAGAGAACCAATCTAATAACCCAGAACAACAGTAACCTGAAATTATAGGTTAGGAGTGTTGTTAAAGAAGTAAATCATGCTTTTGTTGTAGTTAATGCATTGTCCAGAACAAGTAGCATAGTTGTTGAGACATTTTTTCCATTTCTTGGCTTCCAACATCAAGGTTTTCCCAAATACGAAAGTATCATCCACAAATTGTTGAATCATAGTCGGATCAAGGGTAGAATCTGCCTTAATTCCTTTTATAGACCCCATAGACAACATACTTGAGAAGTTCCTGCTTAGAACATCTGCCACCATTATAAACAAATACAGAGATAGGGGGTCTCCCTGTTTGATACATTTCCTAGCATGAAAGAACTTGAAAGTAGAACCATTAACCAAAACAAAATACTTAGTAGTAGTTACACAAACCAAACTTAGCAAGGACTTTAGGGACAAAATCCCATATCACCTTATCATAAGCCTTGGAGATGTCAAGATTAAGGGCCATACTAGCATAGTTGCACCTATCCATAGAGTGGATTAGTTCATGTGTTGTGATGGTAGCATCAAGAATATGCCTACCAGGCACACCACCTTTTTGAGTTGGGTTGATAATCTTATCCAGGAGTGGTTTGATGTGGTTGACAAAAATATTGGAGAGAATTTTATAAAAAGTATTGCATAGGCTGATAGGGCGAAAGCCAGACATATGTTAGGGATCAACTATCTTAGGAATAAGAGCAATAAAGGTGTGATTTAGTTGCTTAAGAATCTTACCCGACTTGAAGAAGTAACGAGTAGCTAGAACCAAGTCCTCACCAACAATCTCCCAGAAGGTCTAAAAGAAAGTTGAAGGGAAACCATCAGGGCCAGGAGCTTTGAATGCCCCCATACTAAAATTAGCCAACTTAACTTCCTCGGGCGTGGCAGCACTAAGAATGCCCATATTTTCAAACTAAGAAATTAAATTTGGAAAGCAAGTCAAGTAGTAGATTGATAAGGGTCGAGTTAGGAGCTTCAACAGGAGCCGCATAAGCCTTCTGAAAGTAGTCTGTGACCACTAAGCCAATAAGGGATGGCGAGCAAACAACCTCTCCCCGAGCATTGTGCAACTTGTTTATCTGGTTCCTCCTCTTATGTTTGACTGCTGAAATATGAAAGTAGGTATTTCTATAGATCTCCTTCTTTTAATCATTGCACCCTAGATTTTTGTTTCTAGAAGATCTCTTTCTTAAGAATTTGTTCCCACTCACCCCAGATCACTTTCTCCTGGATGCAAGTGGAGAGAATGATATCACCCTCCTCCATTCTCTTTTGAATCATTTTCAACTTATCCCCGTTGATTTTCTTCTATTGGAAAACATCCCCAAAGACCCTTTTATTCCATTCCTTCACCATACATTTAATGTGCTTCAGCTTAAAAATGATTCGAAACATGGGGGACCCACGCACTGGGATATTCCACCATTCAACAATTTTTATTTTGAAATCAAGGTGGGAATTTCACATTATTTCAAAGCAGAAGGGATAATGTCCAACAACAGACTAATCGCATGAGGTTAGCAGTAAAGGATTGTGATAAAAAATAGTCCTAGGTAAAGCCCATAGAGTGGCCCTAAGCAGGCCATACTAGTTACTAGAACACAAGAAGCGATCCAACCGAACTTGAATCAAATCTTCACCCATACCTCTGTTGGACCAGGTATAAGCTTGGATCAAAAATTCAATATCAATCAGGCTCGTAGAACTCAAAAGTTTTCCAGATCAGCCATACTGTCAGAATAGTCAATCAAACCAACACTTTTCTCAGAAGGGAATGAGGGGGAGTTGAAGTCTCCAGCCACCAGCCAGTGCAACCCATTGTTTTTATTTATCCTATCAGTAAGAGACAACCAAAGAGAAACCCTAGCTTTCCTTTGGTTGGGCGCATAAACATTTATAAGTGACCAAGAGCCTCCAGGGAAGTTAAAAGAGGCACCAATGCTATTTCGACAGTAGAAAAGTTCAGTGCCATTTAGTCTAGAAGGGTTCGAGAGCATCGCAAGACCTCCAGAGGCCCCTTCAACATTGTTGTAAAAGTATGATGCCTCAGGCCAGACGTTCTTAGCACCATTATCAAAATTAGCTTTCTTCATTTTAGTTTCTTGTAGGAGAAGGACATCTAACTTATGCTCAAGAACATAGTTCTTTAAAGCAAGCTGCTTATGGGAGCTATTCATCCCATGCATATTCCAAGACATTACCTTCATTTTTGACCTTTTTTAGAAGAAACTTCCAATGTCTTTTGTTTTCCCAAGGTAATCTCATTTGTGGTTGCACGTAGATGTGTGGATCTATGGCTAGGCCTTCCTGGCTTTGAGTCACCACCCACATCATCCTTCTTCTTCCTTCCTCTTTTCTTTGGGGTTATCTAGTTCTCCTCATCTACATAGATGAATCATCCAGGATGAAAGCAAATGCCTCTCCCAAGCCTAGATCTTCCCATATTTCACCCTCTTCACCAACAATCTCACTAGTGCCAATAGAAGTCACCTCTAACATCGCACCACCAATAAGTACCCCATCCTCAAAAACCATAATAGGAGCAAGCTTTTGTACTTCTAGTTTATTAACACAAGCCACATTTTCATTTAAGGACAAATTTACAAGACCCTCAGTCGAAACTATCCTGGTCGTAGACCTAGGAAAAGTATCACCAGGAAGAGGGGGTTCTTCGTTGGCCACTAACTCAACCAATGGAGACACAAAGCTAGGGACATCAGAGGCTGTTGTCAAGAAGCAACATCATCTTTGGACATGACAACACTTCCAGAGGAAAGACCCAGAAGGAGCAATAGAGACTCCTTCGTTAGGATCCTTATTAAAAGATGACTTGCTATCGGTAATAAGGTGCCTAGGCTTGGCACACTTTTGACAGAATACCACAGCATTTTTGTAGCACACAGGTTGGACCCATGACCCAAATTTGGAGCAGAGCTTAATAGAGTTAGGCAGAGATTTGTTCACACAAATATTAACGCAAAATCATGATGTTAATACAATATCAAACAAATATATTTCATAGAATTTTTTATTTTTTATAATTGAACGAGAAATCAAATAAAATATTTATATTTTAAGTAGAAGCTTTAAAGATAATATTAATAAAAGTAAATCTTTTAGTACTAATTTAAATGTGAAATTATACTTTTATATAAAGTAATGTAACAATAAAATCTGCATACCCATGTAAATTCCAATTCAGTTTGGGCTTATTTTGAGAGAATGGATAAATACAATTACATATCAACAAATGACATAATCTTGTGCAAAATTGGACTCATTTCTTAATCCTTCACCCATCTTTATTTACATGTATTCCCACATACCTTATATTTTTCCACACAATTTACATGATCTACAACATCCTACATGTTGGGACATTCATTCTCCACATAGATGTTATCTTTTCCTATCTTGATTTAATCCCATTGGTGTAGAAACTCGTAGAATTAATCCCACATTGCAAAAATATATCAAAAATTACCAAATTCCACCTATTATATTCCTTACATCAAAGAGAATAATAATTCTAAAATACTTAAATTGGAACACTAAAATAAAAATTTGAATTTTCATAATCATTCTAGAGTATTTGTATGTCTAATAATTATTTCCCTCAATCATCTCCATGAAGATAAAGTTGGTCTTTCCCTAGTTTCAAAGTCTATGAATAATTTACCCTAGTGATCTAATATCCTCCCCCAAGGTATTTTCATTATTGGTTCAATAATTAATTATCAATTCAAAGTAGAGTTTTGGGTGACATATGTTGTAGAAATCCATAGTGTGTAGGTTCATTGCCATAAGTTATTGAAATTTTTTTATGGATGTTCAAATCCATAAAAAAATTGATGTTGGTCCCACATATGGATCAACTTACCAATTTTTTAGATCCACCTAGTTCAAACATACAATATATTATTAATTTGAGTTATGATTCAAAAGTTATAATGAACACAACTTAGTGCATTTATTTATGTTATTTCTTATATTACAAAATTCTATTAAATATGATCTACACTAGCTCCTTATTAGTTCAATTTTTTTTTGTCTTAATTCATAAATCCTAAATTGGTAAATGAATACATTTATTCCTATATAATTATTTTGATTTTGTTCAATCCTACACATGATCTAGTTTTCTACTCAATTTTAGGGTTTTTTAATTTTTATTTAATTTTTTTGTTTTAGTGTCTTATTCTTAGATAAAATCTCCCCTTTATCCTTGTTCTTTATTAATCTTATATTCTTATTCTATATTTTGGTATTATTTTCTATATACCTTATCTTTAGGCCACCAAGCTAGTAGAATTGTGAATAAACACAAGACACAAGATCAAACAATGAACAAAACCACCTTCCACACAAGAGAGTTGCAAATAATGATTTTCTATATCCTTAAAGATAAAAACCTATAGAATGAACCTCAAGACTCTTCATGGAGATTAAGATATAATATAATGAGGGCCAGTGCTTTATAGGAGCAACTCTAAATGATAAAGGGATTAAATCATGACAAGTGTCATCATCCTATGTGATGCGATATAATGATTTAATAAAATCTCACTCTAGTTAACAAAAAAACACTCCTAAGTTTAGCTTAAATGAATGAAATGACTTAGACTAATAATCAATTAAATATTAATTATGTTGGCCCTCACAATTGTTGCAGTTATTACCCTTTATGTTAAAGATGCACAAAGGTACCACTTATTGAAAAGGAAGAAGGTAAATGTTTGCTTGCACATCTTGAGAAAGTTTTCCTTGAATATGTATCTAAAGCAAAGGTAAAAATGAACATGTCTTGAGCACCCCATGGCATTATATTTTGAAAAGTCTTTGAAATAAAATGGGACTTTATTCCCATCGGCATCTAAAGGGATTAAGATGTAAATATTGAAAAGGATTTTTGAAGCCTATGCATTTTCTAAAGTTTATGTTTTGGAAAGCTTTGTAAAAGCCCTCAAGCTCAGGCTAGGGCATGGATCGAAATAGTTAGGGCATCAAAAAATTTGGCCAAGGAAGGTCTTGTGGTAGCATGGCAGGTTTGGAAGGAAGCATGACAGTTTGAACTCAAGCATGGCAATGACAATTGGTTATTCTCTGACAGGCGTATAATCCTCCATATTCAATTTTTGTTTTCTGAAAAGAAAAATAAGGTATTCTTCAGTTTCTCTATTCAGGTCAGTTTATGTTAACCCATGTGAGTTTGAATAAGATTTTGTAAAGTAAAGTCTAGTTTTTAGTTATATTCGAATTTCATGAATAGCAGGGCATTTCAAGGATTGTTATATCAGCAAGGAATTTTATTATTAAGGTATTTGTTAAAAGAAGCTATTACTGGTTGAGGAACAGTTAGAGATGGAAGTTATGCTTCAGTTTAAAAATGAAGAACACTATATGTACTTCCTTGAACTATTTCTTCTGGATGTCGAACAGAAAAGACACATCTTTTTGAAAGTTTTAAAAGGCACTTCATTGAGTTATATTCTTATATTTGAAAGCATATTCAGTGCTCTGTGAAATTGATCAATTGTAAAGTATCACGTATTGTTGTGTATACAAAAATATACACATCAGTATGTTGTACTTGGACTTCTACCTCTGAATCTTAAGTAATGTGAGATCAAAGGATGTTGTAGAAAGAAACATAGATGATACTCTATGTATGAAATTTAAAAGTGATTGAGCAGTTGTTATGATTTCCAATGAGGCACATCTTTTCCAGTGAGGCACATCTTTGCCAGTGAGGTTCACAGCTAGTGAGGCATTCTAAGAAATAATTTTTCAAATAAGCCAGTGAGGCATTTCAAGTGGTTTTATTCCCCTGGAGGGTTTCCACTCAGGACATATCATTGTGTCATATTCTTGTGTATGTTTTGTTTATATTGTTGTCTATTCTATTGTTGCATATTGTTTACTTTAAGTCAAATTTGAAAAAATCATTTACAAAGTAAAAATTTGTGTATGAACACTGATTCACCCCCCCTCTTAGTGTTCATTGTACTCCAACAAATTAATTATTAGTTAATGCATGGTTACTCTAACACCCTCCTTAAGATGAACTTAGGGAGTAGCTATTAAAAACTGTAAAAAGTGAGTGCATAAAAAATAAGAATACATGATGGGCCTCAACAAATAAGGCCTGGTGTTCATGATGGGTCTCAACAAACAAGGCTCGATGTTCTTTTATCAACATTTTTGACCTTTTTGGTCTGTTAGTGTTCATGTTTTTATGTTTTTAGCAACTTTCATTTGTTGTTAAGGGTTTCAGGGTCCCTTCAAAACCTACTTTTCCTAATCTCTCACAACTAGAGAAAAAAGGAGAAAACCTTGTGGGAAAAAACTCCTCTCAAAAAGAGAGAAAGGGAGAAAGGCGAATGAAGTACTAAAAAATCCTCCAAAATAATATCCCAAAAAGAATAGGAACATGAAGAACATCACACAAGCACAAAGAAGCTATAAAAAAATGTTGAATGATGAAATCTAGATATAACACCTCTAATCACCTTTGATCAACATATCTAAGCCACACAAGTAGATATTCAACCATGAAGAACTACAGAGAAAAACACTAAACACCACTCTGCTATACTGAACTCTCTTTACCAAACAATTTCCTCCTTTATTCAAATTTTCTCAAAAGCACTTGGAAGCCAAGTGTCATAAAGATAAACTAAACATTTGGAACACCAAATCACCAAACAAGAGGCTGAACATCCACAAACACAAGCTCATCAAAGAAACACTATAGGTTGACATTAGTGATACTACTGATGAAAACATATTGCAACCAATCAAAGAAACTCCATAGTTTGACATCAATGCAACAACAAAGATCTGTTGACATCAATGGCAACACAAACTTCCAAAAAAATAGGTCTAGTTCCACAAAAATTTAAGCATAGGTGGTATGAGAGAATATTGTAGTTGCATGATCCACCTTAACAAAATGACCCATGGAGTTCCACATGCCAACATAACTATATTTGCACCAAAAGAAAAGAGGAATATTTGGGAGTTGAATCCAAACCAATAAAACATTCAGCGATTTGGTGAGAGTTAAAAGAGGAAACCTATTAGGATACGTGACATTAAAATTGCTATCCTAAGTTGATCTATGTGTCTCCATGTTCTTTGGAAAGTGTTCTAGAGGATATGAGGGACAAAATATTTATTATTTATTTTCCTATGAAAAATTGTAATTACATTCAAAGAGGTGGACCCATTATGATGGCAGTTACTAAGCATCCCAGGAGAATATTCCTCGTGGGTGTCCAACTTTTTAGGTTGAGACCAGTTGAATGTGCTTGTCCTTGCATGTTATTTGCATGTTTTGCATGCTCTTGCATGGTTGGGCACCCAAGCTTGAATTTTGGTGCATAATCTTGCATGTGGTCATCAGAGCTGTCAGAGAGTTATGGAGCACTTGGGTTTGACCAATTCCTATTGGATCTGGGTTAGGTGCCCATGTGAAGGCCATGTGATAATTTAATAATTTATTCCATGTTTATGGGTTGTCCACTAAGGGGGGTGTGGTTTTTTATAGGTGGTTTTGCTTGTTGTTTTGGGATACCATTTGTGGTATTCTCTCCCACAAACTTCTATATATTGGATCCTTTGGATGGTGGTTTGGTATGGGTTCTTTGCAGTTTTTCAAGACAACAAAGTGTTGTTGAATTGTAGAGAGGATTGTTGTATTGATGTACTTCCTTGAAGATTAATACAAATATTGGATCTCTTTGGGTGTGGAGTTTTTTCTCGCAAGGGTTTCTCCATGTATATCTTGTGTCACTTGTGTTGATGACTTGTGGTATTACATATTTTTATTTCATTGTTGCAATTGTCAATCACGTAATCATTTTATGCTAATCTTGTAAAAATAATTTCAGATTTGCAATAACTTTAATAAGTTCATATTGCTGCAAGTTATACCTTGATTTCCAACATATAGTATTAGAGCTAACAATTTTGTTAAGAGAGGGACACCTTTCTTTTGAGTGTCAAAGGTTTTTTGTTGTAGTGGGAGCTTGTGCATTGTGGGTTTTGCAGATTTGTGAAGAAGATTGTAAGCCATGGCTTCTTCCTCTCATTTGGATATTGAGAAATTCGATGGAACTGGCTATGAGATGTGGAAGTTGGAGATGGAGAATCTCCTTGAAGACAGAGATTATTGGTTGGAAATTTCTAATGAAAATAAACTAGAATCAATGCATGATGAATATTGGAATAAAATGGATAAGAAGGCACATGAGGTACCATTTGGTTGTCTTGTAGATTTTGTCCTCTTGAATACATTTCAAAAGAATCTACCACATATAATTTATGGAAGATGATAGGTGATATTTACCAAACTAAAATTTTAACTAATAACTTATATCTCAAAAGATGTTTGTATTCTTTGAAAATGAAGGATGGTAATTCTATTGCAAAACATTTAAATACTTTTAATATGATTATAAGTTAGCTTGCATCAGTAGATGTTAAGATAGAAGAGGAAGATAATTGTATTTTGATGCTTTGTTCTTTACCCAAATCTTGGGAAAATCTAATTGTTGTCATAAGTGGTGGTGGTACAAAACCAAAGATGGTTAGCCTCATTCCAATACTTCTTTTGAAAGAGATGAGGATAAATTCCATGAATGTGGGCTTCCAAGATGCCTTGCATCTGCGAGGAAGGTCCAAAGAAAAGGGAGGGCCTAAAGAGGACAAGAAGAGAGACAAGTCTAAATGACATTCTAAAATCTCCAGGAACAACAAAGTAAAGTGTTGGAATTGTGGTAAGAGAGGGCATGTGAAGGAGTGTAGAAACAAGAAAAATATTTAATATACTTCTATGAAAAAGCCCTCAGAAGATGGTGATTTTGATGCTTTATTTACTTCTACTAACACTATTAGTGATAATGCTTGACGTATTGATTCAGATTGCTCCTACCATATGACTCCTCCCAAGGAGTGGTTTACTTCATATTCATCTTATGATGGGGGAGAAGTTTTCCTTGGTGATAACAACATGAAGAAGATTGTTGGTAAGGGAAATGTAAAGTTGTGTTTTAGTGATGGAAGGGTTAAAACTCTTGATCATGTTTTACATATTCCAAGACTTGCAAGAAATTTACTTTCAGTATCCAAGTTGAATGATTCTGGAGTGCATGTGACATTTGACAAGTTTGGTTATAGGTTGGTAAGAGGGAGTTTGGTGATTGCGAAAGGATCTCGAATAGGGACTTTATTTAGGCTTAATACCTCCATTTTTTGTAATTCTTCCAATGTAATTGGAACTAAAAATGCGGTATTTTAAGTTGGATCCAAAAGCATATAAATGCATCTTTGTTGGTTATGGTGAGAATATAAAAGGTTATATAAGCTTTGTGTTGTTATATGGAGCCTAATTAGACTCGAAGGTTCAATTTTCCCCACTTTTATCGGTGTGGTTCCCCCCCAAACTATTCAACGGGGGTTTGGGGGCAACGCCCCCAAGACGGGGTCGAGGGGTAGCGCCCCTTGTAGGGTCCAGGGAGTTATTTTTTCTATTGGCTGAAATAAAAAAAACCCTATTTTGTAACCAACATAAGTCTTGATAAAACAACTAAGGGTTAGGGTTTCTGTTGATATTGTATTGTAGCATTTGCAATAGTATTGAGTTACAACGATTGCTGGTTGTAATCAGTTTGATTTGTTGGATCTAATAATATTAGACTCTCTGTTGGTGGATGTAGCTCGATTTTGGGTGAAACACGTTAAAAATTGTCTCTTGTTGTTACTATTTTTGTGTTTTTCATTCCTTTGTTTAATCTTTATTTGCATTTAATTGATATTTTATGCATGCAATTCCTAACACTTTGGAAACCACTAACCCATAAAATGGTTTTCTCTAGAGATGTGATTTTCAAGGAGTTTAGAGCTTACTCAAGTGAAGAACAAGCAAAGGAGAAAGATAAGACAAAAACATTGCACTTCAAGATAAAGATCAAAAAGAAAGAAGATGCAAATGTGGAAGAACAACCAAATGGATTAGAGGATGGAGAAGAAGAAGATGCTTCAAAGAGTTCAAATGATGTGTAGGATGAGCATGTAGAAGAAGGAGAATAACAAGAGTCACTTACTCATACCTTGAGAAGATCCACAAGGAAACATAATCTAGTTGACAGGTATATCCCATCCAATTTTTGTTGTGTATTTGCTTTGTTGAGTACTGACGATGAACCCAGATCCTACAGGGAGGTTCTTTTTTCAAAAGAAAGCGAGTCTTGGATGCAAGCCATGCAAGAGGAGATGATGGCTCTAGATAGTTGTGATACTTGGGATCTTGTGAGTTTTCCAAAAGGAATGAAGCCCATTGGATGCAAGTGGGTACATTTAAAAATAAATTTGGAGCAGATGGTCGGTTAGAGAGGTACAAGGCTAGATTAGTGGCCAAGGGCTACTCCTAGAGAGAGGGAGTTGATTTCGATGAAATTTTCTCTCTTGTTGCTAAGTTAACTTCTATTAGATTCCTATTATCTATTATTGTTGCTTATGATTTTGAAATAGAGCAAATTGATGTTAAAACTACTTTCTTGCATGGGGATCTTGAGGAAGAAATTTATATGCAACAGCTTGACGATTTTGTTGTGAAAGGAAAAGAACACTTGGTTTGCAAGTTAAAGAGATCTATATATGGTTTGAAACAGTCACTCAAGATGTGGTACTAGAAGTTTGATTCCTTTGCATTGAAGTTGGGTTCTTTTAGAAGTGTTGAGGATCATTGTGTTTATATTACTTTAAATTTATTGATGATCAGATTGTAGTCATTGTCTTGTATATTGATGACATGTTGTTTATGGGTGACATCAGGGTGATGATTAAGGAGCTTAAGACTCAAATTTCTGGCACATTTGATATGAAGGATTTGGGGGCTACAAAATATATTCTTTGGATGGAGATTAGTAGAGATCAGGTTCATAGAAAGATTTGGTTAGGTCAAAGTAAATTGTATGTTGATACCATTTTACATATGTTTAATATGCATGACAATAAACCAATAAATATTCCATTTCTGATTGGTACTAAGTTGAGTTTAGACATGTGTCCAAATTATGATGAAAATTTTGAAGAGATTTATAGTGTTCCTTATGCTAGTGTCATTGTTGGTTTAATGTATGCAATGGTTTGCAATAGATATGATATAGCTCAAGCAGTGGGAGTTTTGAGTAGGTTATTGTCTAACCCTGGTAAAGAGTATTGGAATTTTGTTAAGAGGGTGTTTATATATTTTTGTATACTTCAGATTATTGTTTGGTTTATGATGGTACATGTGGATAAGTCATTAGACATACAGAGTTTTGTTGATGCAAATTGGGCAAGTGACTTGGATAGTCAAAGGTCCACTAGTGGCTATGTTTTACTTTGTTTAGAGGTGTTGTGAGTTGGATGAGTAATATGTAGCCTACAATTGTATTATCCACCACTGAAGCAGAGTATATGGTAGCTACACATGCTTCTAAGGAGGTGGTTTGGTTACAGAGACTTGGAAATGGCATTGGTTTTGATTGTAGGATAGTGAGGATTGGATGTGACAATCAGAATGCCATATGTTTAGCTAAAAATCCTATGTATCATGCTCATACTAATCATGTTGATGCTCAGTTGTCACTTTTTACAAGAAATGGTAGAGAATGGTAAGGTTTTGATTAAGAAGGTTGACACTTTGGATAATGTTGAAAATTCTCTCATGAAGCCAGTGACCATGGATAAGTTCTCTTGGTGCGAGAAGGCCATGGGACTTGATCATTGTACTTGATTATGTTTTATTTGTATCTCATGGATGTAATTGCAATGTACAATGTCAAGTGGGAGAATGTGAGGATAGGTGACATTAAAATTGCTATCCTAAGTTGATTTATGTGTCTCCACATTCTTTGGAAAGTGTTCTAGAGGACATGAGGGACAAAATATTTATTATTTATTTTCCTATGAAAAATTGTAATTGCATTCAAAGAGGTGAACCCATTACAGTGGTAGTTACTAAGCATCCCGAGATAATATTCATCTTGGGCATCCAACTTTCTAGGCTGGGACCACTTGAGTGTGCATGTCCTTACATGTTATTTGTATGTTTTGCATGCTCTTGCATGGTTTCCCACCAAGAGCCCATGTTTGCATGTTGGTGCATGATCTTGCATGTAGCCATCAGAGAGTTGTCGAGCACTTAGGTTTGACCAATTCGTATTGGTTGTGGGTTAGGTGCCCATGTGAAGGCCATGTGATAAATTTAATATTTTATTCCATGTTTATGGGTTGTCCACTAATGGGTATGTGGGTTTTTCTGGGTGGTTTTTCTTGTTATTTTGGGATACCATTTGTGGTATTCTCTCCCACAAACATCTATATATTGGATCCTTTGGATGGTGGTTTAGTATTAGTTCTTTGCAGGTTTTCAGGATGACGAAGTGCTGCCAGATTGTAGAGAGGATTATTGTATTGATGTACTTTCTTGAAGATTAATACAAACATTGGATCTCTTTGGGTGTGGAGTTTTTTCCTGCAAGGGTTTCTCCATGTATATCTTGTGTCACTTTTGTTGATGACTTGTGGTATTGGAATTTTTTCCTTCATTGTTACAATTGTCAATCACTTAATCATTTTATGGTAATCTTGTAAACATAATTTCAGATTTGCAATCACTTTAATAAGTTCATATTGCTGCAAGTTATACCTTGATTTCCAACAAAACCGATGGTTTCAACAAGAGAGCCTATTGGCTACAAAACCAAGATCATTCCTCAAGAACAACATTCTAATTAGAGACTAATATATTAACTAAATTATATGTATATCCTATTATACTAATTCAATATATATAAATATGATATAATTATATTGATATTAATTATTACAATCAATAATTTAACATAATTATTAATGTGTCAAGATTATATTACTAATATCTATTATACTACTTATTAATATAGTACATATATTATTTAAATAAATATAATTCACTTAATTGGTATAAATATCTTAAATATATCTATCTAAGAAATCTTTATTTTAAATTATTTTATTTACTTGAGAGTTGTTTTATTTTATTTATATTGTTTACTTCATTTTCATTTGAAGAGCCATTTTATTTAACTAAAAAATATCTTACTTATATTTTTAAGAGTTATTTTATTTTACTTTTTTTATATTATGTATTTTTAAAATACCATATAATTATATTGATATTAATTATTAGAGAGTTGTTTTATTTCATTCTTGATAATTTAATGTTATTTTCCTCTTTATTTGACACTAAATCAGTTCATTAATTTTTCATATTAGAATTTTCATTCAAACAATATAACATTATCTTTCTTTTCTCTATGTTAAGGGTTATCTTTGCATTCCATTCTAGAATTTTGTTGCTTCATTTCTTGTTTGAAGACATGCACATTGTGGGGGCTGGGGGTGATAGGTGTGGAACTAAGCCTTCCTCCTACAAGAAAAAATTATACTTTAAAACTATTTTGGCATATTTATAAGGAGAGGGGCTTCCTCATATCTAAATGCTCTATGTGGCCATGAACAAGTTGTCTCTAGGAATTTTATTCATTCCTAGAAGAAAATAAGTTTTTAGTTGGAAATGTGAACTTTATTGTTTTGAAAAAAAGCATAGACATGACCATTGGATTAGAGATTGATCAAAAGAAACTAAGAAAAAAAATAAAAGTCAAAGACATGATAAGAATGAAGAATTTTCTAAAATAGGACTTGATATGCTTAGAAAGTTTTAGAATGGTTGCAAATGGGAGTACTTGATGATCCCTTGGGATGAGGTAAGATGGATTTTGATAAGAGACTTCACTTTGGAAGGTCATTTAATATGCATATTTCACTACCATTATGCTTTACTTTAAATCATCTCCACCATAACTTACTCAAGCTTTATTATTTCATTCTAAGGTCCCTTGAGTCCTATCTTATGGAAGCCATACTTGATTGAGTTGAGATGCCACTACACAAAGGTTTCATTTTTAAGCTATATAATATACCATATTTCCCTACACCCTCAATTTTCTATCACTCCTTTTGGTTTATTTGGAGAGGAGGGAGAGAGAGAGGGGGGAGGGTGAGAGAGAGGGAGAGAGGGAGAGAGAGGGGAGGGGAGATAGAGAGTAGTAGAGAGGAATGGAGGGAGGGAGAGAGAGATGTGTGTGTCAGAGAGAGAGAGAGGGAGAGAAGTGAAATAGAAAGAATTAGAGAGGCAAGGAGAGAGGGAGATGGAGAGAGAGAGTAGGAATGAGGGAGGATGGAAGAGGTAGATAGGTAGTTATTGAGCTCAAGGAAGTGAGAGAGAGGCAGATAAATGGGTGGAGATAGCTAGAGAGAGAGGTCTAGAGTGTAAGAGATATAGAAAGAGTGAGACAGACATGGAGAGAGAAAAATGATAGAGCTTGTTGATTACTGAAATTTGACTTATTGATTACTAAATTTGACTAAGTTTGAACAATTATAAGATCTTTCAAATATTATAATTTGCATTATAACTCATAGAAATTTGAAACCATTCTCAAACATCCTAAAACTATATACATTAAATATAATTGTGTATTTCATGTATATAGTTTCATTGGAAGAGAAAGAGAAAGAGTAAGAGAAAAAAAATTAAAAGAAAACAATAATGTGAGCACATTATGTCAATGTAATGACCTAATGTGAGCATGTTATAACATGCTTACATTATGTTCAAATGCAATCCCATAATGCAAGAACATTTTATTATAACATGCTTGTGTTTTCTCTTTTATGGGACCAAAAAGTGGAGTGGCCACTTTATGGTCACCCATCTTGGTGCACATGCCCTTATATTGAGATAGTTAAAATTTTTGGTAATTTAGGGTAAGTGCATGGAATTAGAGGGTTAAAATGTAGTTTTAAATGCCCACTTTTTTCTTCAAATTTTAATAAAACCTAAATTTCAAAAGTAATTTGACATTGCTACACTAAAAATTTAAAGAATTGATCAGAACATTTTTTTCAAAATCTAGTTTTTAAAAAACTTTAATCTTCTTTTTTGAATTTAATTGGTGAATATTAAGAGGTTCAAAAATTAAGCACACACCAAGGTGGCTATTTAAATATCAATGAAATATAACGCAAAACTTGGAGCGCATATCCCTTTTTTTGTTTTGGTAAACATTTTTAAGAATCTTTTGGTGAAAATTTATTTAAGAGCATACATGTAATACACAAAAAAAAATTGTATTGATGACCCTTTTTGTTAATTTCAAAAGTGGACACATCCTAAAAATTGATCATCAAATATACATGCGCATCCCCTTTCACAAAAATCATAAAAAATATTTTTTATTCTAATGTGTATAGAATAAAGTGTAAAACAAGCTTATATATTTTGTTTAAATTTGGATAAATAGATGGAGAATTATTTTGAAAAGCAATAAATATATTTTATGGCTTATGAAGACACTATTATAATTAAGTAAAGATTAAAAAATATATTTATTTAGATTGTAGAGAAGCTAATATGATGGGAAAGATAACTAACTTGATGTATTTTAGAAATGGTCCCTAAAGTCCTTTGCTAACTGTGTCAATCCAAATGAGATACATATATGTAAAATCATCTTCATAAGTATTTACAATGGATTCCCTTGATTAATATTTAAAAATTGGTCAATATTTAAAAATTGGTCAATCTCCACGTATTTCTTCCTATATTTTACTAAAGTATTGAATTATTAATTTTTACAAAGATCAAACACTTACAAAGTCTTCAATAAAAAATAGTCTTCTTTAAAGTGTAATGGTGAAAACTACATTCCTATGCCCTTTTTTTTCTTTTGTTTTATGATATATTTAATTACAACATCCTTAATAGAATAAGAATATTATAGGTGCAATATTTTTGTATGACCCAACATCACTCATCTTTAGGGATTGGTCTCAATCATTAGATTGACAATTCATCACCCAAGATCAAATTTGTGAGAATAAACTTCACCCAATTCATTCTCACAATCATGAATTTGAATACTAAGCTTTTAAAATTAAATTAGAACTTGCCAACTCCCTCTCACCGACCATCGTGAGCCAAACATAGTGCAAATTTGTGTCGATTTGTGTGTTATGTTGGTATATACATATTAAAGACATTTAGTCATAATTCATCTTAAACCATGTTGAAATCATTCAAGATAACCTAGGAATTATTATATCTAATATTTATGAGAGCATCATAGCATTATATTAACATATATCATCTTAGGCCAATTTCATGTTTCCTTGCTATCGAGTCATGGGTCTAATTAAGGAGAACATGATGATTGTGATTCCAAATATTCCACAAAGGTGTTTGTAAACATCACTAGCTTTTTACTAAAATTTAGATATTAAGAGATTGAGGTGAAAAAAATCTAAGTTAAATTTTTATGTTGGTTCATTCCCATGGATATAAGTTCAAGTATATATGTTATATCATTTCCTCCCTCATGAAAATTAGTTCCACGGGAATAAATTTAAACAGTTCCTAGATTATAAGACCGTCATTTGAGCAAAGCCCTGAAAATCTATAATTATAACAAATTAATTCTTAGAAACTACATCACTTCCCATCTCCATAATCCAACTAAATATTATATTTAAATCTATTTAATTTCTGCATTTAATTTAACATTTATTATTTCTAATCCTAGTTCATTTATCTATTTTTAAAAATATTTTTTAGAATGAAGGTAAACTACAGTGTTGGTAAACTTTTTTCACGTGATAAGAATCAGTCAGGTATCCGTCCCCCTATAAACTACAGTGTGCCAAGTAAACTTTTTTCACGTGATCGGTGAACCTTTTTCACATGATTAGTGACGCTGGTGCGACACGCCCTTTGGTACCACGGGGACAATGGCGAGACTAGACCTCGTGACCTCTTGCCTGCAACATGATGCTTTAGTCAATCGAGTCCACCGCCCCTATTTATCTAATTTTTTATCATTATATGAAGTGTTTATTTTCTTATCAGTATGATTTAAACTACTATTTTTTGCTGTAATTTTACATGCTGTACTATGTTTTTTTGCTTTCTGCAGCTCTCTGATTTTAACTGAGCTGTTAACTGGCTTGGTCATATGTTTGCTTAAACATTTTAAAATATGAAACACAATGGTAGTTTAACATGACATAAAGTCGAAGAAACTCATGGATGAAATCAATAAGAGTTCCTCCCATGATCTGCAAGAGGACGGTGCATTCTTCAAACTTACGGCACAATATTATGCATAAAACAATTCCATTCAATGCAAAATGTACTGCTCACATTTTCTCCACTATCTGCATTCGATGATATCTATAAAAAGCATTTATGAAACTGTACAATGAAAGCCTTGCATCTTAGAGGATCAATGAATAAGGGATCAAACATGTCTTCTTAAATAAATATATATAAATCCACACATATTGGGCTTGCCGATTGAGACTTGTCTATTGAAAGGACAATACAACCAGTGGCCATAAATTCTCATTTATCTTCTAGATCTAGACCATTTGGTTAGTTTATTGTACTTTGAGCTGGTTTATTGGTTATGCATACCTTGATTGAAACATATTATGGTGTCTTTTTCATGATGGGACAGGAATAGGGGAGAGGATTCTGTAGTTGAGCATTCTATATTCGTATTTCTCAAAATTGTACGTGGAAATCTCAAATCACTCTCATTTTTTTACAGCAATTTACTTGGCAAGTCTCCTGCGTATAACTAAGGTTTTAGAGTCGCATCATCAAATATGATGCCACATCAGCATGTTTTTGTCGAGGTGTTCAAAAAGATCCCAAAAAAAGTGAGACCAAGAGTTGTGCACTAAGTCATGTTTTATTGGTGTGTTGATGTTTTGTTGTTTTTTAGAACTAAGGAATACATTTCATTCAATTGTGGATAGTCATCATCAACTATTAATTAACATCTTTATTCGACAATCCTAGCTATGTCTACATCAAATTAATAGTCTTCAATGATCATTAGTTTCTCTTATCCTGTATGTTTATATTCACTATTTTTTAAAGTGATGATGTAGTATGCTTATGAGAAATTCTTTTGTGATTCACATATCATTCTTTTCCCTTGTAAATCAGCAATTTATATTGAATAAATCTGGACTTTCTTTTATTCTTCATATTTGTGATTTTGGCTTAAGCATTTCCAATTTGTTATTCTAAGTTTAATTTAGTTTATCTAGATATCTTAAATTAGGTTATTTGACTATGCAAATAATTAGTTTGTATAAACAATAATATCTTTCTTATGTAATAAAACTAGAAGCTATTCCTAGTTAGCATCCTAATCAAGTCTATATTTCACTTCCTAATGGAATTTAATGTCATGTTAGATGACTAAATTCACTAGGTTATCTTATGAGTTAGTTTTCAATTGCCTTCAAATCTAATGGGGTTGATTCTTAATTAGTTAAATTAGTCAATATGTAATTATGATTTTATCCTTTGTGACATATAAAAAATCTTCATGTAATATAATCTTAAAAATAGAATTATTCAATATTTTGAACAGTTGATTATTCTTGTAATGTTGTTTTGGTGAATAATATTTTAAATTACACAAGAAGATGATTTAATATTTTGAACATTTGATTATTCTTATCTACATCAACTTTACAAGAATAATATTTCATACTCCATCTCCATCAACAATTACATTTGATTATTTTGAATATTTGATTATTCTTGTAATGTTGTTTTGGTGAATAATATTTTGAACATTTGATTATTCTTATCTACATCAACTTTAAAACATGCTCACTAATTTATCTTTTGACTTTAAAATTTGTTAAAATTTATGTTATCAAGAAGATGATTTTGTCCTCTTGCTAAAAGTGAATATTTTTCTCAAATATGATTTTTTTATTTGTTTTGAGAATCATTACCAAAATCGAAATTATTCAATAGAATAAATAGCAAGATATCTACATCATATGATTTTCTACTCCAAGAAGAAGGTTACCTTGTTATGGCATTTTAGCAACCTTTAGATTCATGAAAAAAAAATCTAGGTTTCAAGATAATATTTTGTATGGAGATATGATTTCTAATTTAAAGTAATTTAATCTTCTATTATAAGTCTTTATTCCCTCTAGAGACATTTTCAATATTCCTTCATATGAAGGCAATGTTGTGCCTTATTGAACCATTCATAATTAGACATATCATCAATTGATAAGTAGGAGGTTTTTTTTTTCCACAGCATGTCGAATTATGATATTGCTATCAGGATTCAACCGTGTAGTTTCGAGTCAAACTCATTGACCCATGTTTCATGAGTAGTGGTTCAACAAGAACCCATCTCTCATGATATCGAATGGTCCACTTAGCACTCATCGCATCTAGGTGATGCTCACAGAGGTGAAGCACTGGTCCGTCCCGGGAGGTCACCCATCCCAGTACTGCTCCAGCTCAAGCGCGCTTAACCAGGGAGTTTTTCTCCAAGGTTAAGCCCGCTTGAGTTGTTACCCCATTTGCAAAACCTTCAAGAAGTAAGCGCCTTATGAACCATTCATTATAGACTCTTTTAGCTCATCAATTGATAAGTAGGAGATTTTTTCCACAGCGTGTCAAATTATGATATTGCTATCAGGATTCAACCGTGTAGTTTTCGAGTCAAACTCATTGACCCATGTTTCATGTGTAGTGGTTCACAAGAACCCATCTCTCATGATAATGAATAGTCCACTTAGCACTCATTGCATCTAGGTGATGCTCATAGAGGTGAAGCATCGATGTCTCTCGAGGTCACCGCACCTTATTGCTCGCTCTCAAGCTGCTTAACCACGTAGTTTTCTCCGCGTCACTTAGCTTAAACCCCATTTGCAAAACCTTCAGCAAGTGTTGTGCCTTATGAACCATTCATAATAGAGCCCCTTTTAGCTCATCAATTGATAAGTAGGAGGTATTTTTCCACAGCGTGTCAAATTATGATATTGCTATTAGGATTCAACCGTGTAGTTTCGAGTCAAACTCATTGACCCATGTTTCATGAGTAGTGGTTCACAAGAACCCATCTCTCATGATAATGAATAGTCCACTTAGCACTCATTGCATCTAGGTGATGCTCATAGAGGTGAAGCATTGGGCCTTCCTGGGAAGTCACCAATCCCAGTACTACTCCAATTCAAGTGTACTTAACCACAAATTTTCCCCCAAGGTTAAGCCCACTTAGCTTGCAACCCCATTTGAAACCTAAGTTGTGCCTATGAACCATTCATTATAGATCCTCTTTAGCTCATCAATTGATAAGTGGAGGTTTTTCCACAACAAGGTCAAATTCATGATATTGCTAATGATTCAACCGTAGTTTTACAACTCAAATTCGTTGACCCATGTTTCATGATTAGTGGTTCTTTAGAATTCGCCTCTCATGATAGTGAATGGTCCCCTTAGCACTCATTTCATCTAGGTGATGCTCGTAGAGGTGAAGCAGTGGGCATTCCCAGGAGGTCACCCATCTCAGTACTACTCCAGTTCAAGCACGCTTAACCACAGAGTTTTCCAAGGTTAAGCCCACTTACTGCAACCTACTCGGTAAAACCTTCAGCAAGTGTTGTGCCTTATGAACCATTCATTATATTCCTTTAGCTCATCAATTGATAAGTAGGAGGTATTTTCCACAACGAGTTAAATTATGATATTGCTATCGGGATTCAACCATGTAGTTTTGAGTCAAACTCATTGCCCCATATTTCATGAGTAGTGGTTCAAAAGAACCCATCTCTCATGATAATGAATAGTCCACTTAGCACTCATTGCATCTAGGTGATGCTCACAGAGGTGAAGCACTGGGATGTCTCAGGAGGTCACCCATCCCAGTATTGCTCCAACTCAAGCGCGCTTAACCACAGAGTTTTTCTCCAAGGTCAAGCCCACTTAGCTTGCAACCCCATTTGCAAAACCTTCAGCAAGTGTTGTGCCTTATGAACCATTCATTATAGAGCCCCTTTAGCTCATCAATTGATAAGTAGGAGGTTTTTTCCACAGCGTGTCAAATTATGATATTGCTATAAGGATTCAACCGTGTAGTTTTCGAGTCAAACTCATTGACCCATGTTTCATGAGTAGTGGTTCACAAGAACCCATCTCTCATGATAATGAATAGTCCACTTAGCACCTATCAGATCTAGTGATGCCTCACGAGGTGAAGCACCGGGTCAGTCCTGTGAGGTCACTCCATCCCAAGATACTCCAATCTCGCGCTTTAACCAATGTAGTTTTTCCAGAAAGAAAGTTTGATTCGAAATAACCATTGATCCATGTTTCATGAGTAGTGGTTCAAAGAACCCATCTCTCATGATAATGAATAGTCCACTTAGCACCTATTGCATCTAGGTGGATGCCTACAGAGGTGAAGATCACACCTGGAGGTCACCCATCCCAAAGATTTCTCCAAACCAAGCGCCAGCTTTTAAGCCCAATTTGATGAGCACATCATACTCTGACACGCCATGGAAAAACCTCCTACTCTTATCAATCGATGAGCTAAAGGCTCTATAATGAATGGTCTATAAGGCACAACACTTGCCTAAGGTTTTGCAAATGGGTTGTAGCCAAGTGGGCTTAACCTGGAGAAAAAACTCGCGGGTTACACGCTGAGTTGGAGCACACTGATGGGTGACCTCCTGGACGGCCCAGTGCTTCACCTCTGTGAGCATCACCTAGATGCAATGAGTGCTAAGTGGACTATTCATTATCATGAGAGATGGGTTCTTGTGAACCACTACTCATGAAACATGGGTCAATGAGTTTGACTCGAAAACTACACGGTTGAATCCTAATAGCAATATCATAATTTGACACGCTATGGAAAAAACTTCCTACTTATCAACATTCTTCCTTCCATATTTTCTTATATTTAATCTATATTCACACTGATTAGCCTTGTGTCCAAATAAGTTGTAGTGATAATAGTATTCATTAAATGAATAAAATTCCTTGTTCAACTTCTTACTTCTACATTCCATAACCTTATTTCCAATATTTTTGCACTCAAAACATTGACTGGAGAATGATAAAGTATCATTCATCCTACTATTGCAATCTTTTGACCTATTTCCAAATTTATGTCAAAAATAATAGACACCATTAAAAGATAAATATCTTTGAACATTTGGTTATCTGATGGAAATTCTTTTGATATTTCTCCTTAGATCCTTGAATTGTCCACCATCACTTTGAATCTTCATGTCAAGAGATTGGTTTACCTTTGAACATTGCCCTTTTTTGAATCTCAGACCACTTTTATCCATAGCAAGTCTCTTAAGATTAATCAACTCATTAAGCATTGCAGTGCTTGCTTTGAATTTATCCTCATGTCCTTTTTCCTTTTCCAGATCTGATTTCAGAGTTACTACTTCTTGCTCAAGCTTTGCACATTCATCCATCTGACTTTGAATTTCAATTTTTTGATAATCTTCAATCTTTCTCTTTTCTTCCAATTGTTCTTTTAGTCCGGTGATTTCTTCGTCTGCTTTCTTTAATTGATCATTGGATTCTCCATAGATCTTTCCCTCAGATTCTTGATACACTCATTTTCTTCCTTCAACTTATTCTTTAGATCTTCATTTTCTTCTAAATGTTTAGTAGAGATCGCTTCTGGAGGAGTAAGAATTTTTTCATCTTCCATATATTCAAATTTTAGGACCTTCCCCAAACTGTTAGGATTTTTCAGAGGAACCAAGCTTTGATACCAATTGTTGAACATCCAAAATAGTGAGAGGGGGGATGAATCAGTATTCTATAAAACCATTCACATAAAATCCATCTAATCATTATCACAAATCTGACCAAATCAACAAGAGAAAACATGGAATCAAGACTATGCATCAACACACATGAACACCAATATTTTTACGTGAAAAACCCAAAATGGAAAAACCATGGTGAGGATTAGCTCACAATATAATATATCTAGATATAGAATATTACAAGGGCTCACTGTCCTTGAAAGGCTCACATCCTAAAGTAGATTCAGAAGATCTGGCTCACTACCAAAAGCATGAACTAAAGAAAATGCACCTTCCTTGTGCTAGGGTTCAGTTCCGATGAAGCACAATACATAGAAAACACTACTATCTACACATCTATACAATTTCGTGCATATCCATTCACATCTCTATCTTCATGTATCTTTCACACACTCTCCTTCTCTGCCTCACTACACTATTTTCAAAATGTCTTACATATATACATATATATATCCATGTTTACTAATTAGGTCAACCTAATCAATTCATCTTCAGCATTATCCTCAAAACATATTCATCTTCACATATAAGTAGTCGAAATGGACCTAAGATAGATCCCATTATCATTCGCACATAAAAAACTTCTCAATATTAATACATAATTAGTCGGCTAGAGTTAGACCAAAAACTCCAAATATACATGCAATCCATCAAATGTGTAACCCAAAAACTTGTTAGCATATTGAATTCTTCCTTAGACAACATCGAGCTACTTATCTTCAACACTGCACGATAAGGTAATCTATTATGATAAAATGTGGAATCTCCCATATCAATGTAGTATATGAAAACTCACTGTAGACTACTGAACAAAATACTATCATTCATATCTTCCAAATGCCTTCACATCTCATTAGGAAACTCCAAATTAAAATGCATCTTGTAGTCTCGAACCTGTGTACAAAGTACTATAATGATATCTTTTTCTAAGATAGAATCTGGACCAAAAAATTGAGGTACAAAGCTAGCATATGAGTATGACACTATTTCCAAAATAACTAGTAACTGTACCTTTCCAACCATACAACCTAGTCAACTGAAACCATGCCAATGGATGCAACTGATATCAAGATGAAACATATTATCAACCTCTAAGTAGATTTTACACAAAGGGATAATCTAGATCAAAATATCGGATCAACAAACTTTCATTACCAAAGCAACTGAAAACTGATAAACATCAAAATTCCATTGAGGTAATTATCCAAATTCCATTTGTTGACATCAATGAAAAACTCTCAATTTCCAACATAATTTACCTCTATATTCTCCAATTCCCATTTCTAGTATCCTTACAAAATTTCCTTCCAGCTCATCAAAGATCATATGGATCTGATTCATCATCCTTCGTTGCCTTGCTGACTTTAAATTTAGTTTCTTTCTTTGTATCATCTTGACCAAACACTCTTAATTCATAAGAAATTAAAGCACCAAACATTTGATCTCTAGAATATTGATCTAAATTTTGAGCTTCCTCAATAGTAGAAACTTTAGAACTATAAGATCTAGGAAGAGTTCTTAGTACCTTTTTCACAACTTCACTTTCTTCCATCTTACCACCAAGACCATTTATGGCATTAACAGCTACATCCACTCTGAGCATGTAGGTTGTAATATGTTCATCTTTAGGCATCCTTAGGATTTCAAAATTGTCTTTGTAATTTTGCATCTTCACTTGCTTGACTTTAGCATCTCCTTCATAAATACTCTCCAACTTTGTCCAAATCTCTTTTGTAGTTTTTAGACTTATCTCATTTCCAAGTTCATAATCAAAGAGACCACTTAGGATAGCATTTATTGCTTTTCCATTGTTCTCATAATCCTTGATCTCATCATCACATATTTGACCATTAGTAGGCATAGTGTATCCTTTTTCAACTGATTTCCAGACTCCAAATCCAAGAGAGACAAGAAAGGATTCCATCTTGGCTTTCTATTAAGTATAATTTGTTCCATCAAACATAGGAGCTTTAACACCCTTCTTGTGCACCAAATGGATCTACCTCAAGCGGTTAAGCTTTCTCCAAGGAGTGCAACTTTGATACTAATTTACAAATGCACACAACAACTGAGAAGGGGGGTGAATTAGTTATACATTAAAAAATTTAATCCCTCATTAACTTTCAAACCCTTATCAAACTTTAAACCCTCATTAAGCATTAGCATAATGTAAATATGTGAAACAACAATGTAAACACAACTATACGCAAGAGAACACTAGATTTATGTGGAAAGCCCTAATTAGGGAAAAAATCACAGTGAGGATTAGCTCACATATATATGAATAACAACACCGAATACAATTAGGCTCATTGCCTAGAAAAGAAGAAAGGCTCAGAATCGGGTTGCACACTGCCTAGAAGAAAGAAGAATAGAAGAAACTATTACAAAGAGATTCACTATATCAGAGAAAAAGAAAGAATCCACCACTACAACTCTATACCATCCACAACCTTTGGCTCACTACCTCAAGTGACTTTAACCACAATGAAAATGTAGACGCCTTCTTCTCATTGCATTTGAAGTAAAAGGAAATTAAGCTCCCACTTAGATCACTACACTTGATCAAATTCACATCTCACACTTCCTTACACACATATCCAACAATTCACCTTTCATTTATACCATATATGACCTAAACAATCTCAATTAGGTCATCCTAATTATGCACCTTAAATGTGCAACACCAAATAGGTCACACTAAACACTTTAATGATGGAAAGAAGTGAAGGCAGACCATTCCAAGGGTTAATTGGGACCAAAATCTACATCGCCATTCTACTCAACACATCCACAATCCATAAGGTACCTCCGCAAATAGCATTAGCATGCTAGGTTGGAAAAACCTAAACTAACACTACAAGTAACCACATACACACTTCTCCAAGTCTGAAAACAACATGTGAACCATAAAGAAACACTTCACAACATCCACACAACATCCCAAAATATTCCAACATCTACATACTACACTACAACACTACCACAACCACCTAAAACAAAGATTACTTTCATCTTGTTCGTCAGGATGCACTACCACTGAACTCCAACATAGGAAGTGAACTTGCAAAGAAACTCAACACTAGAAACTTCAAGGGAAGATAAATACAAACAATATAAGCACGTTCCCAAATTATAAATACAAGAAACAACAACACGGATAAATGTGGAACAATTCCATTTCTCCCAGACAAGTTTCTTCATAAGAAAACACACTATCAAACACATCTTCTACTACGACACGATCCAAAACCTGAAACTATGGATATAGAACCTTTGAACAATTTGTATTATCATATCCAAACTATACAAGCATATCTTTAGTCATGAAGAAATTTGGAGCACAACACTGAACACACCTCTATCACACTACACACTCTTTTATTCAAATTTTCTCAAAAGCACTTGGAAACCAAGTGAACTGGCTACATTAGCAACACTACAAACATCTCTTCAATACATCCACAGTATTTGCAACACCATAATTCTTTCTCATACAACACTCTTCAACAACTCCAACAATCTCCATACATTTTCCACACTGTGGACATCAATGACAACACTTGTAGCATACTTTCAATAGTATACATCCACATCTAGAAAATAAATGAAGTCAATGTAGAAATGATATAGAAGGTCCCTTTGCAATGAGAAATGTATATTTCTTTTGGAAGAAAGAAACTCTAAGATGTTGCATTGATAAATTTCCACTCAAATGGTAGAGGGAAGGAAAGAATTAGGTTTATGGATCTAGAAGCTTATCATGTGGCTTAATGTTCATATTGAAGTATGACTATAATTGGTCAATGAGATCAAGTACTATGTAATATTTCGGAATAAATGAATGGCTCTCACTATGAGAAATTGTTGGAGTAGCTGATTGAACACCATAGCTCCAAAAAATTAATTGTAAGCAATTATCTTATCACAAAGAGAGATCAACGAAAGATAAATTTTCTCAAAAAATTGAGAAATTGTATTTGATGCAATAACCTAAAAATAATTACAACGTGAAAGGTGAATCCTTATGAAAAGAAAAAAAAACCCTAGATGAAGATTTTGATTAGATTGTGATAAGTGTCATTATCCTATGCAATGAGACAACATGAATTATAATTAGCCCAATCTAATAATAAAAATAAATTCCTAAGGTTAGCTTAAGTAATTAAAGTAAAAGAGACCTAATAATTAATTAATGATAATTAGTTATTAGGTAATTACCTGTTTACTCCAACACATCCCCAAGTTAAGATTAACTAGAATGCAATGATAGAAGCATGAATGGGTCCTAGATATAAGGCCTAATGAGGAACCCATGTACAAACAAATGAAATATATCATAACCAAAAAAAAGGAGAAAACTACATGAAAAAATCCTCTCGAAAAGAGAGAAAATCAAATAACTACACTAGTGAAAGGATAGAGTGGACTCAATCTGACCCCTCAAAGATTAATTTTGTCACAAATTTACAATAGATGTCCCCCCAATATGAGAGATAAAATAAGGATATGAATCCCCCATAAAGAAACAGATCTTGTGTTAATCATGAAATCCTAAAGACAAAAAATGATTGAGTGCTTGCAAACAACATTTATCCTCTTAGGAAGAAATATATCCAATGGTTATTGGAGAAGCCATTCCAAAAAGATGGAAGAATATGGAATCCAAATCCAAATGATTTGTGTCTTTGATAATTTCTCAATTGTCCACATGTCAAAATGAGATAATTTCAATCTAATATCTTGTGAAGACTAATGTGAACAAGTTCCACAAATGATGATTATGGTGAGAAAATAGAAATGATGTGGCTATCATGAAAGAGGAATTGAATTTTCTTTAAATAATCCTCCAGATATACAATTTGAGACTCCACAAAATAAGGATTATATGTCTACATGATACAAATCCAAAGCAGTTATTTCTAGAAGATGATGGATGTCTTGTTGTAACATGCCAACCCTTCAATGCCGTAAAAATTTCTAAATTTACACCTTGCGAGTAAATAAGTTATGTAACAAGCCATTGCAATAATTTTTTTCTTTTTTTATTGAGAATATATGAACAAGATGCCTTATCAAGTTACAATAAAGATTCCATTTCATTAAAATAACTTCACAAGTTACAACAATACAAGTATACATACACTTACATACATAGCTCCAATGAGCTTTAGAACAAATAGTTGTAAGACGTTCTAGGATCCTTCCTTTCAAATTTTGGTTCTTCTATCACCTATTGCGGAGGAGAAGCATCACTCGGGTACTTTTTCGCCAACCACAGACTCATAATGCAGCCCCCCACATATCTATCATTTGATAGATGGCTCTTCACTTTGACGAAGAGTTGGGTAGCATAACTGATAACGACAACCAACTGAGCATAGTGTTGTGTCTTACATAACTAGAACTTGTAATCCCACAATCTCTATCTAGCATGCAATATTGGATCACAGTGAACTGACAGTGGAGCCAAATGTCATCACACTACTTTGGCCAAAGTGTTTCATTCAATATGTTCTACTGAGGGTCATCTATCACATACAGTACTCAGGTCCAATTTGACTTAGGCTATCTTAAGCTACACATAGGTATTTCCTTCAATGGATAGTCCATCGTCCTAGATAACCTATCACAATAATAATCTACTTGGAATAAACCTCCTTAACTAGTAAGTACACAAGCTAGGTATATCCTTCAATGGATAGTCCATCATCCCAGATAATTTATCACCATAACAATCTACTTGGATTAAACCTACTTAACTAGTAAGTACACAAGATAGGTATATCCTTCAATGTATAGTCCATCATCCTAGATAACCTATCATCATAAAATTCTACTTGGATTAAACCTAATTAACTAGTAAGTACACAAGCTAGGTATATCCTTCAATGGATAGTCCATCATCCTAGAGGTAACCTACATACTTAGATTAACCCTACTTACACGTAAGTACTTAAACTCCCTCCCATACTAGATTATGTATCCTAGGAGTAAACACAAGCTTTCCTAGTTAAATCAATAACTTAGCTAAGTATACCATATTTGCTTTTCATGTTCAATCATACCTAGTATATAATACTTATGATAAACACCCATCTCCTACTATGGATTACTTTTAAAAAAACACATTATGAAAATAGCATAAAGCTCCAATTTCCTTTTCAAAGACACTCAATTATCTCAATGCACATACTGGAAAAGACATTTCAACCATGCATGCAAGACACATCGTTCAAAAGTAAAATAATAAAGAATAAGAGATCCTCGTGCCTATTATCACTTATCCAAAATTAAACACAATGATGCAACCCTCTCCAAAAACAATTAGCTTGATAATCAGCTTCTCAAGAATGACAAAAATAGCTCTATCTCACTTGTTGATAGCTTACTTCTCTCAAAATATAACTTCCTCTCAAACTATATGAACTCACTTCCTTTCTCTCTCTTAATGCAAAGAAAAGTATGGCTGGGAAAATACAAAATTGTAAATTGTAAAAGATGTGTAATCTCTTGAAAGGAATGTGTCCCTTCCAAATGAAATGGTTCAGCTATTTATAGAGCAACCAAGTAGCCTCAAAGCCTACAGTTTAGGCATGTTAATGGATAGCAAGATCCATGCAAAGAAACACATGAAACTTATCAGAAAGATGGTGAATTCTTAAGCTAATACTCAGCTTAATCACCTACAGGTTGACATGTTTAATGACAACAATCTAAATACTTATTCAAACAACATATGCTTAATTCAAATTGCCACAAAGAGAAGACATCTACAACAACTTAGATTCAAAGGTGGTGCCATTTCTATTTCCATTTCCTTCATATTGGCATAGTTAAACTACCAAAGAATCAGTCAACTTCCATTTTATGACAACAAGTTTTCATCGATCCATTAAGTGGATGAATTGACTTGAGTAGTTAATTATGTTGGAAAAATTCAAGGTTGGTCTCACTTATGGCGTCAACCAAGTCAAGCATATCATAGACAACAATATCAAATGCAATACCATGTCATAAATCATGTGTCATTTGAATGATAATCGGTTTACACTTAACAACCATTAACTATTAAATCAACCTCATTTGACATAGTCAATAATGACTATAATCGACCTCCATTTCATAGTCTTTATCAACTATAAACAACCTTTAATAAAAAAAAAATTAATAAGATTTAGTCAATTTTCAAATAACATATATAATATGTTAAATATATATTATTATATATATCATTGTAAGAGAGGGAAAAAAAGCAAATCAAGGCTCTAGGTCACAGAGAGCCGAGTGTGGAGGGATGCCCTAACTTACCTCACTCTAAAGGATGTCTTGGGGTGCGGATCGAGAATGAAGAGCACTATATAGTACTTTTGTCACTCTATAGACCTAGAGTTTAGGTTTAGGCTAGGTGAGCCAGTTTTTGGATTTGGTACTGCACCTCAAACAACACTTTATCTAAGGACGGTAGCGCAGTTATGGGATGACAGTGCATCGTGTTGGCATCTCTTGGGCACGCTAGCATCCACACGACTAGAAAACACCAAATACAGTACAAACTACCTAAAAACTAACTAACAACCTAGCTAGTTGATTATGATGTGAAAAATGGAATAAGAAAGTACGAGAAATAGAGACGAAGGTGATAAAGCTAATAAATAAAAGCTAAGGAGATGAAGATAATATCACAAAAGAGCATGTTCACCAGCTAGCTCCACACACACGTTCACCTACACACAAGAAAGAGGGAAAATTGTTGGGGTTGTATAGGGGTTGCCTCAGTCAAACCCTCATTTTGGTGTTTCCACCTCCACGAATAGCCAAAAAGCAATGGAGTAGAATATGAGATAAATAAAGTAGAAAGAAAGAATGATTACAATGAACACTACAAAACAATAATATGATACTCTATCAAATCACAAAGGAGAGGAGTGAAGTGTTACCACCTCCACCCAAAAGCTCACTAGCTAATGAAGGACAATGCAAGGTATGGACTTGGAAAAGTCACCATAGCCACAGCGGTGATGAAGGAAGGTCTCACAAGACTCCAAGATCGCAACTTCTATGGCTTGCCTCACACTTGCAATGTGGATTTGATGGAGCTTCAACGCTGATGCAATGCTCACAATGGAATGTTGGAATGTTGCTTGAGAGTGAAGAAGTGAAAAATGCTAAGAGATTGAATGTGAATGTCTAGAGAGTGAAATGAAGTGAGAATGAGTCTTTTTGAACATGGGATGAGAAGGAATAAGGCATTTTCGGATCAGTTGGTTGAAGAGGGACGTTACAATTTGACCCCAATCGGGCGTGTAATGCCTTTTACGACTTCAGACTTAGGAGTCCATCAGGGATGATATCTCGACACAAAGACATTCGCACATCATGCATTCATCCCCAACAAATATTCTCTCACTAACGCACGAGACAAATGCTAGGTGGATAGAAAGTAGGTGGGTGATGTGGAATTTCACCTTCGGATTTAATTTTCTAAGGTGAGGGTATGTGAAAGGGGAATTTTCTTAAGGGGTGCAAATTCTCTCCTATACATTTTCCCCCCACTTTAGTGAGAGCACATATTGATGAACATTTGGTAAAGTAGATCGAAGAGTTAGTAAAGTTAGAAATGTATACCTGAACCATCAAGGAAGCAGACCGCGATCTAGAAAACTTGAAAGTGTAGGGCAGGAAAAGGACCCCACAGGTACTCTCCCTGGGGAGTTTTGAACAAAAGGACTCCATAGCCCCACATAACTATGAAGTTGCAAAAATTACATTGAAGGCCCTTAGACCAACAATGGACAAATCTCGCAAGATGAAAGCGTCTCACAGGCCCACAGACTTGTGAGAAGGCAACCCCCAAGTTCTCTCTCATGAAGGAAGCCCAGTGAAGTAAGTGCCTTACAGGCTCACAGACCTACAAGAAGGAAACTCCCAAGTTCTCTCTCATAAAGGAAGCCCAAATGTAAGGGGACTCTGCAAAGTCGAACTAGAAAGTGGCTTCACAGGCACACCTACAAAGTAACATGTTAATCTACAGATAAAACATGCCAAGAAACAAAAAGTAGCCACATAGGAAAACAAGCAAACAGTCACATAGAAAGTCAACAAATGGAAAGGATTTCAGAGGGGTCCTCAGGAACCCTTCAAAAGAAAAGGGGTCCACTCAAGGGATGCACTGTTTGAAAGTGTAAAAGAGACGTTTTTTTCTCAAATCAATTCATCATCAAGGAATCCTTTCGAAAGATGTTCAATTCATCAAGGAATTTGAAGGGAATGAAATCCCCCCTCATGAGGGGAAGCTCAAGGCTTTTCCCATAGGAAAAGGCCGCTCCCACCTCAGAGGAAAGTTCTCAAGTTCTTTCTTTGCAAATCCATGATGAAGGAGACACATTCCGTTAGGGGTCCAAGTTGAGAATGCGATCTTTGAAAAATCTTGCAGGGATTTTAAAAAAAAAAGATTTGTTGGTAATGAATGCATTTTCTAAAAATAAAAACATTGTGAAAATAAGGTTGTCACACATACGAGGGATAAATCAAGCAAAAAAGAGAGAAAGATAAAAGAGCGAAAGAGAACTAGCACAAACAAGAGACATAGGGGTGATCTGATATTTTGGGGTCAGAGTTGCTCATGAATATATATAAGTATAGTAATAGTATATTAATGAACTATCATCAACCCCCTACTATATTATACCATGTGAAGAATGCACAAGAAGACAAAGTGAAAATAAAAATTTGGGTCAACATGGAAGGGAAGCCTAAATTCCCCCAATGCTTTGCATCGTCCCCAATTTGCAGAAATTTGAAATACATAACATAGGAAGAATGATGATACAAATGGAAGAAGGTTTACGACAAAAAATCACTCTTGTATCCAAGCACCAACAAGGGTGACAAGGGTCATCTAGGAACACATAACAAAAGCACAGGGGAAAACATCACAACACACACACTTCTAATCTAAAGATAAAGAAGGGGCCTCACCCTAACACTCATCGACCAAGAGGTCATCTGCTTCCCAATCTAGATCATTATAAGGGGAAGGAGGATGAGTCTGCAATGGTGGAATATTAAGAGGAGGAGCTTCCAACCCTCCCAAAATAAGGGATAATGAAGAAGGCCCTGCAAGGTCTTCTCCGCTAGGCTCTTGTGGAGCTATGGTCAACAATTTTACGAAGATCGTTGACAAGGCTAGAAATTCATCCAAAGAGTTGAACATGCAGTTTCTAGAAGTGCCATGTCATACCTCAATGGATGGGGAGGACGAAACCCAAGATTCACTGCTTGGCTCACTGAGTGACTCGAGAGTGGTGAAAAACTCAGGGGAGGCCGAAACTTTCTTCATCACTGGTATGGAACAAGCTAACACTAGACCATCTTTTGGAGAAAGTGGGCTCCTCTTATTCCCTCCATTGCTAGAAGTGCTAACCTCTATCTTTGGCTTCGTGAGAGGGTGTCAAATCCTCATAGACGAGGCAAGAGGCATAGAGGAGGAGGAGAAAATTGTGACGAACACCACTGAGGTATTTGGCATGTCCATGGGTTTAGGGAATAGCAAGATGTCTGGAAGGGACATCAATAGGGGAAGTTCAACTGAAGGAGTGATAAACACCTGCACCTTTTTAGTGTCAGGTGCACTTAGACTCACAGCAGGAGTCAGAAGTGAGATTGAATTTGATTGAATGGAAGCAAAGGGGAGGAGAGAGGAGGATGCATCAAGAGGCCCTAAAGCAAGTGTGATTGCATCCTCTTCCTTTTTCTGTAAAGTGGCCTGCTTAGCTACCAAAGCCTTTCGCCCACACTTGCACTCACGTGCAAGGCAATTTCTATGACTCTTTGAGCTAGAGGACAAGAGTTGTGAAGGGATAGAAGGCTCCTACTCATCCATAGGGGTGTCCATCACAACTGTCTCTAATGGAGGGACAAACCCCTGAATGGGAGCAAGAGGAAGGGGTTGAGAAACAACGGAGGGAGTTGGCTCTAGCACCTCAACGGTGGGCCTCTTCCCATTCACTGCTTTAGGAGCAAGAGTGATGGGAGGCCGCAAAGGCTGAGACATAGAGGATTCCCCATGGGGACCTTTCCTTCTACCGTATCAAATGGGCCTAGGCTCAGTGGATAGAACAGGAAGTTCCAATGTAGGACACTTGGGATTTCGCCAAGCGAGCACCATAGGGTTCTCCTGTAAGCATGGAGCAGAATCTGATGATGCCACAACAAGGTGAGAGGAAGTGGCAAGATGGATAGTGGAAGAGGAAGAGGTGGAACCTCCAGAGCGCTTCTCTTCTTCTCCTCTGCAGGCCTTGGAGGCATCACTATAAGCTTTTAGGCATGCCCTATGTGAAACAACATAAGGTGGTGGAGGGTACCTCACTCTAGATGTAAAGCACCCTTTCTTATACTTCTGATAAGTCTAGTACAAGAAGTCCTTCCTAGGTGGGAGGGGGCCAATAGGTGTAGGCCAAAAGTGATCTAAAAAATAGCTACCATGTGCAACAAGTGGTCTATAACTGATGTCATGGATCACATGCACTGAACCTTCATGAATAAACTTTAAACATTTATATGCACAGCCAGGGGAACTGAGTTCATAGCTACTAACCAGGGGATACCCAACTTCACTTTGAAGAGTTCAAACCCCGGGATTATGTCAAATGGAAAGTTTACAGGCTTAGGTCCAACAAGGATTGACAAAATGATACTTCCAAGGGGAGGTACGGAAAGTCTGTTATGTGTACGAATGGTGCTCACAAGTCCGTCACACCCATCTTTATGCAGGAATTTAATTAACATAATCTCCTTAGTTATAATGTTCACCTGAGATGTTTGGTCAACAAGAACACCTGCTATAATTTTTTCATTGATTCATGTAGGGATATAAAGAGGAGATGGTTCTCTATTAAATCCCATTGGTTGGTCCTGTGAGGTGAAGGTTATACCTGAACAACTACTTGCAGGCTATGTAGAGGGGGTAGGAAAATGTAGGAAAGAGGCCATCATGTGCACTAAACAATACTCTCACAAATCCCCCCAAAGGTTTTAAATAGGACAGTGACCTAGTTAAGGCTTCAATCTACAATACTTACGAAACCTTCCAACTACACCTCTAGGGGTCGCAGATTGGGATGTAAGGAGAAATGCCTCACGACACTCACACCTACAACACTCCTAGAATGCAAGGAAAGGACCCTTCAACACTGCTAAACGAAACCAAAATGGCTTACGTTAAGTTCACCAAAAATGTAAGAGAGGGGGACTAACCATGTCAAGGCTCCAGGTCATGGAGAGTTGAGAGTAGAGGGCTGCCCTAACTTACCTCACTCTAAAGGATGTCTTGGGGTGAGGATTGAGAATGAAGAGCACTATATAGTACTTTTGTCACTCTACAGACCCAAAGTTTAGGTTTAGACTAGGCGAGCTAGTTTTCGGAGTCAGTATTGCACCCTAGACAACTCTTTGTCTTAGGATGGTAGCGCAATTCTAGGATGACAACGCGACGCATTGGCATCTCTTAGGTGCACTAGTGTCTGCACAACTAGAAAACATCAAATACAGTACAAACTGCCTAAAAACTAACTGACAACCTAGCTAGTTGATTGTGACGGGAAAAACATAATAAGAAAGTATGAGAAATAGAGATGAAGGTGATAAAGCAAGTAAATGAAAGCTAAGGTGATGAAGATAATCTCACAAAAGTGCATGTTTTCCAGCTAGCTCCATATGCACGTTCACCTACACACAAGAAAGAGGAAAAAATGTTGGGGTTGTATGGGGGTCTTCCTCAATCAGACCCCCGTTTTGGTGTTTCCACCTCCACGGACAGCTAGAAAGCAATGGAGTAGAATATGTGATAAAGAAAGTAGAAAAAAAGAACAATTACAATGAACACTACAAAAAATACTATGCTACTCTATCAAATCACAAAGGAGAGGAGTGAAGCGTTACCAACTCCACCCAAAAGCTCACTAGCTAATGAAGGAGAATGCAAGGTATGGACTTGGAAAAGTCATCACAACCGTAGTAGTGATGAAGGGAGGTCTTGCAAGACTCCAAGCCCACAACTTCTATGGCTTGCCTCACACTTGCAATGTGGAGTTGATGGAACTTCAAAGCTATTGCAATGCTCACAATGGAATGTTGGAATGCTACTCGAGAGTGAAGAAGGGAAGTGGAAAATGCTAAGAGATTGAACGTGAATGTCTAGAGAGTGAAATGAAGTGAGAATGAGTCTTTTTGAAGGTTGGATGAGAAGGAATAAGGAATTTTCGGGTCAGTTGGTCGAAGAGAGATCTTACAATTTGACCCTAATTGGGTGTGTAACACCTCTGCTGACTTCATACTCAGGAATCCGTTAGGGACGATAGTGCAACACGTAGACATCTGTGTGTCGCACGTTCGTCCCTGACAAATATTCTCTCATTGATGCACAAGACAAATGCCAGGTGGATAGAAGGTAGGTGGGTGATGTGGAATGTCACCTTCGGATTTGATTTTCTAAGGTGAGGGTATGTGAAAGGGGAATTTTCATAAGGGGTGTAAATTCACTCCTATACAATAATATATATTATATACATATATATATATATATATATATTTAAATACTAATATATATTTCTCTCTCACACACACACATATATATGTGAGTATAGGCAAGATAGTATATAATAAACACATTATATTAAATGTGTGCATATATAGATGTATAAATGTATATACCTCTATGTACACGTATGTGTAGGTATATCTATATTGATGCATTTGTATCAGAATGTCCATTCACCAACGTACGCATGTATCGATATACATATATATATGGATACATGTATATATATATATATATATGCTCACATCCGATTCACATATAGCCATTCATGATTACCATCATATTGATAAGTGTTTACATATGGTACATCTATACATGTGCACATACATGTCGTTAGATTCTATTGCCATGCATGTGCATATATATATACACATACTTCCATGTACATCTCACTTGTCAATATAATTGTAATAGTACAAGGAATATCTCAAAATATCAAATAGATAAACATCACCTAATAATGCATGTAGTATTAAACAAGACTCTCAAATGCAGACATATCGGCTAAGGATGACTTACCTACTACCCACAAACTGACTCAACTCAATCATTCTAATGTGGTGTGTGTATATGCTCAGATAGTTTACCCTCTGCCTGGAGGAATGAACATTTACCTGCAACCATTAATACATGCCTACAATAGTCAACTATTCACAACATATGCAATATACATAAACATCTCCAAAGTTAGAATAATAATTCAATAACCATTTATTCTCATATATGCAGTATTTCCCCATGAAATAGCATCAACTGAGATAACATCAAATGAGATAACATTCACATTGATAACATGGTATGGCACAATTTATTCATCTCTTGAATTTGCATTACATTCACATTTTACCCTACATAGTAATAGTAAATAGTAATTACACAATTAGGGTGTAATACTTGTTGATTGAACCAATAGGTTCCAAGGATGTGGTGATGCCAAGCTAATCAAAAACAAAATATATGGATATTAGATCTTGATATGAAAAGTGGTAACATGAACACAAGTCTTTGAACCATACAAAAATGCAGGACCTGTGATATACTCAAGCTCCTCTAAATTATCATCATCAAAGTGTATGCAATTTTCATTTGCAAGGGGATGAGAAAATCTGTAGTAAGATCCTCTAGGTATGGAGAGATATGAGGGTCTTCATGTATCTCCCAAAGTGTGGGGACAATCAATATCCGATACAACACACATAGTGTCAAGATCAACACTAGAAAAACTCAAACCTACAACATGGTGAATGATAATACCCCACGCTAATCTACTCTCTAGTGTGTCTAGTGTAGGTATGAGTCCATAAATATAAGGAAAATATCAATCCACTTGAGATGATTCAAGATGTAATTTCTCTAAGACTCATAATTATCCTTTTCAAAGATGGCCATAGAAGGATGAACAAAATGCCCATGATACCTCCTCAAATTAAAAAATCAAAGACCAATAACCTCAATGCATGTAGAGAAGATCAAATGCATTCATCTCACCCAAACATATCCTTTCTAGGTTCCAAGACATCCAAGTAATTAAAAAAAATGTGAAATCACAAAAAACTAAGTAAAATGTACTTGAGGAAAATTTTGGAAAAAGTACATAAATAGATCTGAAGAGATCTAAAAAACCTTTCAAATGTTGCAAGAATCACAAAAATTGGAGATAAAAGTAAAAAGTTATGGTCTTGGAAGAAAAAAATGATGATCTAAATTTGACAAGTGATAAACTATACCAACAAAAAAATATAATGATGAGACCTAGACCACTGGAAAGTATATAGAATAAGTTTTTTGATAATATCTTGTTTACCCAATTTCAATACTGTATGCCCAAGCTATGGTGAAGAGAAAAAAATAGCTCCTTTAGGCCAAGTTAGGGCTTGGAGGGGGCTATTGGTAGGGTATAGGGCTGATTTCATGTTGATGTCAACATTAGAATAAGTTGTTACCACCCAAAATATTCCTCTCTTGTTGGAAAAAATTGTCAATTGTTGGAAAATGGCAATTGAAGTCCAATATTTTGATAAAGACCTAGAATATTCTAATGGATGTTGGCATGAATGGAAAGCTGGAGGGTACATCAAGAATTCCACTAGTAAGTGCGCAGGCCACCAGGTGGCAAAGAAAAATCCACCACCAATGTGTGAAGACAGTGGATTTCGGTGCCAGCCAACCAAAGGAATGGTCATTGGAGGAACTGTGTGAGTCAACGAGGAAACCTGGAGGGTCGACAAGTGAGGCATACAACATCATCGTGGGTGATTTGACTATCAATCCTCGACACTATAGTGTATATGCCCTAGAAAAGTGTGCAGTACCCTTTGGGTACTATATTTTCTGCTTTTTTGTCATTTTTTAATTTTTTTTGATGAATTTTGTAAAATCTTAAAAAAATATAGAATGTTTTTTTTTTAAAACCAATCGTACCAAGTTGATATAGGGGCCTGTGTAGGTCGTTGGTGACTGTATATCCATACGACCATATGGATTTTTCCTCAATATTTTTTCATCTCATTAAAAAAAAAATTTGTCAAATGCTTAGATTTTGGTGATTTGACAAGCATTCTTAGGATTTTTGGTCATTCTAGATCCACAATGATGTTCATTTTACTCTAGGATGAGCCAATATTTCCCTCAAGGTCATATCTCTCAAAACTTATACAAAAAGCTATAGATTTGGTTCTCTAATACCATCTTGGAATAGATGGTTGAATCCTATAGTTCTCAAAAATCACCTACAAGCAATTATCCCATCACAAAGATAGATCAAAGCAAGATGAATTTTATCAACAACATGAGAAATTGTATTGATGCAATAATCTAAAAAAAGGTAAAATAAAAGGTGAATCCTTATGAAAAGGAAAAAAGCAAACCTTAGATGAGGATTTGATTAGATTGTGACAAGTGTCATTATTCTATACAATAATACAACATGACCTATAATTAGTCCAATCTAATAATAAAAAAGAAATTTGTAAGTTTAACTTAAGTAATTAAAGTAAAAGCGACCTAATAATTAATTAATGATTAATTAATTATTAGGTGATTACCTATTTACCCCAATAGAAATAAAATGATGTGAATTATGATGTGTTATGATAGAAAGATGTTGTATTATTGTGGACAAGACTTGGGTTAGAATGTGCCCTCATATTGATGCAACTCCATAGGATGTATTATCAAAGGGAAGAAAATTTTCCTTGATGTTATCATTAAGATCCTAAATGTGGGACTTTACAAATAATAAATATACATGTCAAATAATTAGACATATTGATGATCAAGATGGCAAGTATAATCTTGATAAAGAATATATATAGTAACTTATAGATATGCCCAAATCTTTATTGTGTAAAATAATTTGATAGATTAATGTGATTTTCTTGAAGAAGTTGCTTCAATTCATCAATCTACTTCTAAATTTAAACATGTTCATTATGAATTTTCTTCCATCAGTGAACACATTTGGTCCTACATGATTTGGAAGACTTCAAATGATAATCCAACTAAAGAGGGACAACTTTACAAGACTAAATTGTCCAAATTGAACATAAGAGGTAAAATACAAATACATGGGGGTATCTATCCCTATTGGCTAGTAGGTAGTAAACTAGATCGGTAGCATTGATGTAGGTGGTAGTTGAGTAGTATTATGCTGGTGACAACACTAAGGTAGTTGAGTGGTAGATTGGTGATACTTCAGTGACTAGAAGGTTGTGGGTCAAATTGAGTGGTAATAAAGGGACTAACTAATTGAAAATAGAGGACTTGGTGGTATGGTGGTGAGATATTACTGGATGGCCACACATAGCATGGAGCTAAGTACATAAATCTCAAAACAACTATTATTGATTACCATAGGGTGGTTGGCTAGTAATATATCACCATTGGTTTGAATGTGGGGATGTGCATGGGCCATACCTTATAGGAATTTTAGGACACTATTGCATCATTCCTCTCCATATGAGGGATATTTTTCCTTTAGGTGTTAGGATTCATGCAGATTGGAGCAATAAACATTGACAATTATATGTAAATGAAATAACCTAGAAATAACAATGAAGAATAACACAAAAGAGATCAACACAAAATTTAACGTGGTTCACCCAATATGGGCTACATCCATAGAAACTCAATCATCCAATGATTTTATTATCCAGCGCAAAACAAATTACAATCCCAACCGCTTATAACAAGATTTTTGGATCCTTCTAGAATTAGGGTTTTACAAGGTCATTTTTCATTTGACATGTTAACAGAAAAAACCTTGGCGTGTCAGCGAGAAAAAACCTTGACATGTCAGCGGGAAAAAAATCTTGATGTGTCAACGGGAAAACCTTGACATGTTAACAAAAAAAAAATCGGGTTGATGCACCAATCCCCAAATCTTGTTACGATTGTACAATATTTGCATGATCAGTCACCACATACCAACAATCTCCCACTTAGAAACTAATCAAGCTCCACACCAAACAATCTCCCACTTGGAGACTGATCTTAAATTACACCGCTACACTTGCAGCTCCCATTGGATTACAAGTCTAGTTGGTTTCTTATGTCCACCATTATCATTCATGAAGGCCAATGAAAACTGATGAGGAAATCAGTTTCTCCCATGTAACTTCCTTTGTCAACATATCTGTAGGATTCTTACTTGTGTGAATTTTCTCCAGCTTCAATTGTCCATCCTCTAAAACTGACCGGATGAAGTGGTATCTGAGTTGTATGTGCTTAGTTTTTGAATTCAGAGCTAAGTTCTTAGCAAGATGAATGGCACTCTGACTATTAGTGTACAAAGGGATATCTTCTTGTCATTGTCCCAATTCCTCCAAAAACCATTGTAACCAAATCATCTCCTTGCTAGCTTCCCTAGCAACAACATACTCAACTTCAATGGTTGAAAGTGCAACAACCTTTTGCAGCCTTGAAATCCAACTAACTGCAATACCTCCTATGGTAAAAACATACCCTATAGTAATCCTCCTACTATCAATATCACCTGCCAGATCAGAGTCAACATATCCTTTTAGAGCAAAATTTTTTCCTCCAAAACATAGTTTCTTTGAAGTTACCTCTCAAATATTGGAGAACCCATTTTACCGCATTCCAATGTTCCATTCCCAGATTGCTCATATACCTGCTCACAACTCCCACTACATGTGCAGTATCTGGCCTTATGCATACCATTGCATGCATCAAGCTACCAAATACTGATGCATATGGTATCTTAGACATTTTGTCCTCCTCTTGTGTCTTTGGAAACATCTCCTTAGTCAACTTAAAATGACTAGGCAAAGGTGTACTAACTGTTTTTGCATTCTGCATGTTAAATCTTTTCAACACCTTCTCTACATACTCACTTTGAGACAAAAAAAAAAATTGTTTGTCCTATCTCATGTGATCCTCATACCAAGGATTTGTTTTGGTACACCCAAATCCTTCATAGAAAATGAATTTGCTAATTTGTGCTTAAGTTCATTAATATGTTGCATGTTAGACCCGGTAACAATCATGTCATCAACATAAAGCAATAGGATAGTATAGTTTTCATTACCCAATTTCTTAAAATAAACACAATAATCAGAATGGCATCTTCTGTAACCTTGTTCATCCATAAAACTATCAAATTTCAAATACCATTGTCGAGGTGCTTGCTTTAGGCCATACAAACTCTTCTTTAACCTGTACACAAATTCGTCCTTACCCTTGACGTCATATCCCTATGGTTGTTGCATGTATATTTCCTCTTCCAAATCCCCATGGAGAAATGTTATTTTCACATCTAACTGTTCAAGATGTAAGTCTTCCGTAGCCACAAGACTTAGAATAGTTCTAATAGAAGTCATCTTTACAACCAGAGAAAATATTTCATCAAAATCTATACCTTTTTTTTGTGTAAAACCTTTTACCACGAGTTTGGCCTTATATCTTTTCTTTCCTCCATCTTCTTCCTTCAACTAGTAAACCCATTTATTTGGAAATGCTCTTTTACCTGCAGGCAATTGGACTAAGTCCCAAGTTTGATTATGTAGCAAGGAATCTATTTCCTCTTTCATGCCTATCTCCCACTACTTTTTGGTATCTACCTGCATTGCTTCTTCATAACCTTCAAGTTCACCAAAATCAGTTAATAATATAGAATATAATGATGGATAAAATATTTCTAGAGGTCTAGTTATCCTTGTAGAATGTCTAACACTTGTAGGAATCTATGGGATAACTTGTTGTTGAGCATCAGGTGCCATTGGCATTTTATTTTCTAGAATCTCATCCAACACTACATATTCTTTTTTGGCATGTTCATGCTTCTTTTCATGTAGCTGATCCTTATACATGACCTTCTCATTGAATATAACATCTCTACTCCTAATGATTTTATGATTTTCATAATCCCATAACCAATAACCAAATTCATCTGTACTCCATATCCAATGGAGGTACATTTTTTAGAGTTAGCCTCAAGCTTGGTTCTATTTTTAATATCAACATGGACAAACGCTTCACAACCAAAGGTTTTCAAAAATGAATAGTTTACCTTTTTACCCATCCATGCCTCCTCTAGAATGCCACCATTCTAAGGATTTGAAGGTCCCCTATTTACTAAATAAACAATGGTATGTACAACATCTGCTTAAAAGTATAAGAGTGGTTCAACATGCAATCTCATGCTCCTTGCACACTCCATAATGGTTCTATTCATCCTTTCAGACACACCATTTTCTTGTGGGGTTCCAAGAACCATTTTTTGCCTATAAATTCCATTGTATGAATAGTAATTTTCAAATTCTTTACTACAATACTCGCCTCCATTATCATATCTGAGACACTTCAACTTTTTTCCTATCTCATTCTCGACCAAACCTTTCCACTTTTTAAAAGTTTCAAATACTTTTGATTTTTATTTTAGCAAATAGACCCATATTTTCCTAGTTGCATCATCAATAAAAGTAACATAATAGCAAGAGCCACCAAGAGAAGATACCTAAGCTAGTCCCCATACATTTGAATGCACAAGCTCTAATTTATCACTCTTCTTCTCTTTCCCAACTTTGAGAAATTGGAATCTTTTTTTGTTTTCCATAAACATAATTATTGTAGAACTCCAAGTCAATCTACTTCAGACCTGGTAGCAGATTTCTGGAGTGAAGGGTCTTCATCCCTTTCTCACTCATGTGCCCAAGTCTATGGTGCCACAATTTTTTTTTTGTCCCTGTAGCAAGTGTTATAATTGTCTTAGTAGAAACTGTTTCTATAGAAGCTAAGGTAGAGTAAGTATTACTAGTACACAAATACAATGTGCCTACCTTTTCACCTTTAGCTACTACTAATGCACCTTTAGTGACCTTCCATACTTTGTCTAAAAAGGTAACTATGCAACCTTCACTACTTAGTTGTCCTAGAGAAATTAAATTCCTTCTCAAATTTGGAACATGCCTTACCTCCTATAGCAACCATTCATTTCCATTCTACAACTTGATTTTTATCTTTCCTTTTCCAACAATCTTACAGGTTTCATCATCACCCAAATATACTTGTCCAAAATCACCTTGAACATAATCTACAAAATATTTCCTATGGGGTGTGGCATGAAATGAAGCCCCTAAATCTATTACCCAAGAATCATTAGCATTATCTAAACACAAAATTAAAGCATCCTACAATTTATTACTTGCAACATTAGCTTCCTTACTGTCATCATGTTGTCTGTCTCCTTGTTTTCCCTTTCGAGACCAACAATCCTTCTTCAAGTGTCCTGGTTTTCCTTGGTGTTAGTAATCCATTCTTCCTCTGGATTTAGATTTTCCTTTCTTCAACTTCCCTTGTGACTTCCCACGGTTTGTAGAGCTTTTTCCTCTCTCCTTTGTTCTTCCCCTGTTCTCTTCAGTCAAAGCATGACCCGATGTTGAACTCTCACCTGTGCTTAAATCCGTCACATTTCCTCAGTAAGGATAACACCAACAACATCATCAAATTTCAATGTATTTGATCCAAAGATAGAGTTACTTACAACCATTACCAAGCTATTCCATCTTTCTAGCAAAGAACATAAAACCAAGAGAGCCCTCACCTCTTCATCAAAATTCACTTTTACAAAAGTTAACTAACTGTTAATCGTATTAAACTCATTTAAATGATTTTTCATAGATCCACCTTCAATCATTTTTAGATTAAACAAACAAAGAACATAAAACCAAGAGAGCCCTCACCTATGCTTTTTCGTCGCATTTCCTCACTAAGGATAACACCAACAACATCATCAAATTTCAATGTATTTGAGCCAGAGATAGAGTTACTTACAACCATTACCAAGCTATTCCAGCTTTCTAGCAAAGAACATAAAACCAAGAGAGCCCTCACCTCTTCATCAAAATTCACTTTTACAAAAGTTAACTAATTGTTAATCGTATTAAACTCATTTAAATGATTTTCCACAGATCCAGCTTCAATCATTTTTAGATTAAACAAACACTTCATAAGAAATACCTTGATTGAGGTTGAGAGTTTTTCATATAATTTAGCCAAAGCTTCCATTAGATCCTTTGTTGTCTCTTCTTCTATTATATTGAACACCACAGATGGTGCCAGGCACAACCGAATGGTTCCCAGTGCCTTTCTATCCAGAATCTCCCATTCTTCATCGAACATCGTAGCATCTTTCTTTGTTTTTCCTTGCAATGGCTGCCATAGATTCTTTTGATATAAATAATCTTCTATTTGCACCTTCCATAATTGATAATTTTGGTCGTTGAACTTCTCAACCTTGAATTTTCCTTCTTCCATTGCTCCCACTCACCAGAGTTTTCCTACCAATCAACCAAAATACACGCGACTTTGATACTAGTTGTTAGGATCCAAGCAATTGGAGCAATAAACATTAACAATTATATGTAGATTAAATAACCTAAAAATAACAATGAAGAATAACACAAAAGAGATCAACACAAAATTTAACGTGGTTCACCCAATATGGGCTACATCCATAGAAACTCAGCCATCCAATGATTTTATTATCTAATGCAAAATAGATTACAATCTCGTGAACACCATGCTGCAACATACATCACAACCGCTTATAACAAGCTTTTTGGAACCTTGTAGAATTAGGGTTTTACAAGGTCGTTTTTCATTTGGCATGTTAACGGAAAAAACCTTGACGTGTTAGTAGGAAGAAAATCTTGACTTATCAATGAGAAAAAAACCTTGATATGTCAGTGAGAAAAAACCCTTGATGTGTCAACAAGAAAACCTTGACATGTTAATGAAAAAAAAAATCAGGTCAATGCCACAAACCCCAAATCTTGCTACAAGTGTACAATATTTGCATGATTAGTCGCCACATACCAACACTAGGTTTTTTTCATTCTCTTCTTCTAAAGTAGAACACATTGTACATATGTACTTCATTAGGCCTAGTTGTTGAAATCCATCTTTGAGTCAATTTTTTTTTTCTCTTTCTCCCTAAGTTGTACTTAAGGGGGTCTTAGAGTAATAAAATATTGTCACTAGGTTAGGTTCATGTTAGTTCAATAGACTATAATAGTTATCATTATATTTTATTTATTTTTTTATTTAGGCATACTTAGATAGTTGTGTTAATCAATCATGTACATTAAATTATGTACTTGATTGACTTTCATTTAGTCTAAGTTGAGTTACATTCTATTTATTATATTTATTAGAGTTGTTGGAAATATAATCCTAGCTACTCCAGCTAAACTAACTTTATATCATTATCTTCCATATCAACAGTCTATCTTAGCATTAAAGGAAAATTTTGAAGTAAGATTTTGGAAAAGATTTGAAAGGATTTCATATTAACCAATCACGGGCTTCACATTATTTTTTGGTGCAGTCAAATAAATTATTTTTTTGTTGTCTATGTCCTTCGTAAATGCTTAGTCCCCTGTATATTGTTGAGTCTACATTTTTGTAAGCACTCTCGAGAGTCCAGCTTAGGAGATATGTAAGTACCAGATGAATGTAATGGTGTTTGCATGAATGAGTTGAAACTTAGGACATTGTAATGCTCCATGTAAAGAATTGTAACAAGTTGTGTAACAAATGTTTATAATAGTGAAAGAGTTGAGGCTCTATAAAACTTCAAAATGTAAGATTTTATTTTAATCAATATACATTTCATATATACTTTTGTTTGTTTCTTTTTATTTATCTTCCCCCTTCTATCCTTCAAGAGTGAGTTAACTCTACTCTTGTTTGAAAAAATTTCCTTGATTTATATTTCAAGAAGTCTATATATTTATACATTTCTCTTTGTGAATTCTCTTCGTTATATTAAATATTGAATGTCTTTTACTCTATTTATCTAGAACTGAGATTAAATTATAGACTACAAGACAGACAAATTCTAATAAATAGATCGTTATGAACCAAGCATTCTCATAAAGAAACCAAAGATACTTAGAACAAATTCATATATATATATAAATCAATTCCTCATGTCAGGTTTTACACAACCTGCTCATGAGAAGAAGCTGGTCGCATTGGGAATCAGCTCATCATGTTTCCATTATTCATTTCATACTTTCCACGTCTAATTGACTTCATAAAACCATGGGTTTTTCGAACATCGATAAGACTGTATAGTCCAGTGTTTCTAATTATAGCAGCTGTTTTGTCGGCTCTAATATTTAGACGTTTGTCGGCATGTCTAAGAAATTTTATTGGCTCATGACAATCTTCTCTGCTCTTTTCTCTCTCCACATAAGTTGTGATCTAAAAGTTTCTTTCCAATGAAAAGTCGACAATAACCAAAAAAAAAAAAAAAAAAATTACTATTGTAAAATCTTAATTACTCTCCAGTACAATAATGAATCTCTATTTCTTTATTCTTAAGTGTGTGTCAATATAAAAAGGTATATCGAAAGATCTTTTACACATTATATGAAATCATGCAAACGATAAATCTGGGTGTTTTGAAACATGAGGAGCATACAATAATTATTGAAAATTCTCACTTATTGGATACTTTCCATAAGGGTCACTCTTAAAATGCCATTATTCAAGGCACTTATGCCCATTGATTTTCTACACCAAGAAGATTTCTTGGTACCCACATATTTTGTCATTGAATCAACAATATTACTTTCTATATCAACTTTTGCCAACAATACTCATTTACTTTCAACCATTTTTCTCACAAAATGATATTGTATGCTAATATGCTTTGACTGAGCATGATAAATAGGATTCTTGACCAAATATATTGCACTTTGATTATTGTTGTGAATCATTGTCATTTTCTATATCAAACCAATTATTGAGCACAACATTTATAGCCACATGACTTCCTTATATGCATGGGTAGATACCATGTATTCTACCTCTATTGTAGCTAATGAGACTAGTGCCTGTATCTTTTTCTCATCAAACTTACTAATTCAAAAATAATGAATACATATTCACTAGTAGATCTTCAATAATCAACATCTCCAACCCAATTCGGAACCAGAAATCTTTACAAATACAAATTTATATTTCCATCCACTCTTTCTTAGTAACAAATTACATAATTTAAATAACCACATAGATATCTAAAAATCCTTTTTTCATAGGAGTTGTTTGGGCGTATATCTATTCATAACTATTGTTTCATGTCCAATATTAGGTCTAATACACGTCATTGTATGCATAAAATTATAGTATAAGGAACTTGAAACATTTTGTCAATTTCTTCTTTTATTTTAGAACACTATTTAGTAGAATTTTCTTGATTAACAAGAAATATAATACTCATAATTTTAATGTCTTACATCCAAAATATTTGCAAAATCACCTCAACATATTTCTTTTGATGTAATCATAATTTTCTGTATGCATGATCCATTTAAATTTCTATACCCAAAATAACTTTTGCAACACCAATATATTTCATGTCAAACTATGAAGACAACTGAGACTTAATTAAACTAATCATTGTCATATTGTTACCAATTAATAACATATTATCTACATATAACACTACGATTAAAAAAATTAAAATTAAAAATCGTCTTTATGTTAAACAAACACATAAATTAACTTTGTTGTCATCTAGCACAAACCCCATAACATACATGTCAAATTTTATATTCCACATCATTAAGAATTGCTTCAAATTGTAAAGATACTTTTCAACTTACAAACTATTTTTTTATTATCTTTCACGTTATATCATTTTAGTCATACCATATAAATTACTTCATCAAGTTCGACATGTACAAGTGTTCTCTTTACATCCATCTACTCAATTTAGAGATTAAAAGTACAAATAATAGCTAACAATGATCTAATTGAAGTTAGTTTTACAATAGGAGAAAAAAAATGTCCAATGTGAATGCCCTCTTCTTAAGAGAATCCCTTTGCTACTAATCAAGTTTTATTTTTCACCATTATTCCTTTTACATTATATTTATTTTTAAATCATTTACAACCAATTAGTTTTCTTCCAAGAGGTAATTTAACCAAGTTTTAAGTTTTTTTTTTTTTAAGGACTAGACATTTCTTTCTTCATGGCCTCCTCCCAAGAAAATATCATGTGATCTAACAATTTTATTAACCAGTCTTAGGGTTTTCATCAATAATAGATAAATGTAATATAAGAGATGCATAATGAAAATCAAGATCTCTATACCTTTTTGGTTTTCTTCTAACCTAATCTAATCTCCACTTGAAGCTCTAAAAAAATTTCTTCTAAATCTATCTCATCTAATTATCCATTTCTTAGTTCTAGATTCTATCATACCAACTCATTCTCTAATTCTTCTTGTGTAGTTGTTTCTAATTCTAACATAGATCTTCCCTCTTCTATTTTGACAAGAACTCTTTCATTTTTCTTTCTCTAGATATTTTTCCTATTGTGGAGCCATCTTTCTTCTCTAAAAATGACGTTACATTTGTATTCCACTTAAATCATGTTTATGGTTCCATATCCTTAATGTTTTAATACCAATACTATATTCCATAAATACACACTTTATAGATTTGCAATCTATGCTACTCCATGTCTTTCTTTGGGAATACATATAAGCATCATAACCAAAAAACCCTTAAATGTTTGAGTGAGGGTTTCTTATCAGTCCATGATTCCTCTCAAGTTTTATGCAACATTTTTTATTTGGATGACCTACTAGAAAGAGAACAAGTAGTTAATATTTTTTCCAAAAATTTCCTATTTAAATCTACATAACAGTTACCTCGGTTTATGTCATTCCCATAAAACCACATCCACTTCAATTAAAATTTTACTTCAAGTTCAAGTATTTTCTATCTAAGGTTTTCAAACCTATGTCGGGTCCCACCCAGGTTGTTATAACCCTATTTTTGCCAAATGTTTTGAAATTATACCTAAAATCCATCATTGTGTTGGTATTTTATGAAGTTTTAGAAACTACGTCAAAACTTGACATAGTTCTCACAACCTTCACAAATGCCAACAGAAGGAAGATGAAATCAAATTACAAGAAAAATTAGCACAGTTTTAGAGATTTGAAAAGGTTTTAAAACCTCTATCAATTCTCGACAGGGTTTCGATAACCCACTATATTTTTGACATTGAGAAACCTTATTTCAAAGAAAAAGTATTTTAATGGTTTCGAGGATCCTTTCAACATTCATGAAGATTACACCTTAGAGAAAAATTGATGAGGGCCACACCGCCCAAAACCCATAGAAATCACAACAGATACCAACACAGAAGATGTGAGACAAAAAAAATGACTCATTTTCAATTATTTTCAGAAAATGAAATTACATATTCAAATCTTACATGCTACAGCCACATGGGATTGATTCATTACAACAAAATCAACTCTAAAATGAAATTCTACTATTCAGAGCCATAATCTGCACTATTAGGGCCACCTTCTACAACCCCCACTTAACCCTTTTTATTTTCCCCAATAAGCGCCCTAGAATGTTCTAGAAAGCTCAAATTTCCCTTTTTGTTTTGGCGCCAAAAGTCCCGCAGTTTGATTTCTGGCCTAGGAAGATTTTTTATGAAATTCACTTTTTAGAGGACCAACTTCACGGGGCCACAACTTTTGATCCTGGTGTCCAATTTTCTATTATTGCATATCATTGGAAAGCCCTCAATGAGCTCTACAACACATTAATCCACTATAGGTCGGTTTTACCACTTTTTGAGTTGTTTTGGGGCCTCTAAAGTTTTATATCTAAATTTGAAGTTGCATTGGAGAAATTTCTCGGGACAGAAACTTTAATTTCTCCCAAACCATGTAGGGTATTAAGGTGATTCTTTCGTGACTGGAAAGGTTTTTCAACTCTGCTACTTGGGGTAAATTTTCACATCCATACAAGCTCATTTAGGCCGACTTACTAAATATAGTAAGTGCCTGTTTTTCGCTATTTTTGACACCTGACAGTCTTATACCCCCTAAGTGTCATCATGGGACTCAAAACAACTAAATAAAATAAAGAAAGCAATTTTTTTGGGTGATGCAAGATTTCCCTACACCGTTGCATGCTCCTGCATCAAACACCTAGGGTAATTGGAAAAGTGACCTTGTCACAAGTTCTTAGGAGTTAGAGGGAAATCAAGATGGTTATCCTCAACCTCAAATAACCATGATGAATCTTCAGCAGGCCTGTCCTCTCCATTTCACCAAGTACTCTACATATTACCTATTTCTTGTGCTTCTACCCACATGGCTATCCAATATTTCTTCTATCTCTTCCTTCTCTAAAGTAAGTACTGGAATTTTCCACTGTTCTTTTGTCGACCCCTCCTCTATATCACCTTCATGATACTCTGTCAAATCAACAATGTTGAACACAAGAGAAATGTGTATTCCACTAGGCAACTCTATCTCATAAGCATTTTTTGAATCATGCTTCTTCAGGATCTTGCATGGTCCAAACTTCTTCATCTTTAAGTTGTTGTATGTACCAGCTAGAAACCTTTCCTTTTGCAAATGAACCATGACTTCATCTCCTACCTAGAACTCCTTATACCTCCTTTTCTGATCTACCTGAGACTTATAGTGTGAGGTCATCTTATTGATATGTTTCTTCACCTCTTCATGCAAATTCTTCAAGTGCTCAATAAAATCTTCAGCCTCAGCACTACTCTTCTCCCCCTTATCTATCTTTCTTAGTTCAGAAGCACTTCTTGGACTACTCCCATATACAATCTAGAATGATGATTTACCAATACTCCTATTGACAAAATTGTTGTAAGCAAATTATGCCTGTGGTATAATCAAATCCCATCCCTTAGGCTTATCTCCAACTAAGCATCTTAGCAGGTTGCCCAAACTCCTATTCACCACCTTTGTTTTTCCATCAATCTATGGATGGTGTGCAAAACTGAACTTCAAATTTTTCTTCAACTTCTTCCATAATGTCCTCTAGAAATAACCAACAAATTTGGTATCCCTGTCTGAAACTATACTCTTTGGTAGACCATGTAGTCTCACCACTGCTCTGAAAAACAACTCCATAATATCAACAACATCATTGGTCTTATAGGGTGAAATCACAATATTGTGTCTCACTTTTTTCCCAAGATGGACATTCACATCAATATTTTTAACTAAATCTTCATCTTATGAGACCTATAGTAGCTAAACCGATAAGAATTTTAAGATTGTGCAAACTAGTGATTTGTGGCAATTTGTGTGTAGATTTTAAATATATTTTTTTCAAAAAAAAATTAAAAAAATCATGAATCTTTCAACATCTCCTTTAATAACTAACTTTAAACAGAAAACAACATTTCCAGAAAGTAACGTTTGTGTCGTACAACATAACTTTTTTTCTATAAAGGATAAAATTATAATTTTTGAAATATAGTTTCCCAACATCAATATATAGGGAAATGATAGTTTTCCATAATTTTTTGTTACATATTATATTTTTAATTAATTTTCGGAGTCACTGAAACTATAATTTTTTGAATTTTTTTTACAATGGTTTACTATTTTTCCACCTCTACAAAACAAAGATCTTGATGTTCGAAGAAAAACCTAAGTTCAATCAAAATTAAAAATTAAATACATGATAAAATGAAAACATATCAAAACTATAGTTGTTGGAAAGCTCATTTCAAGAGCTACAATCTTATAAAATATAATTTCTAAATGACGTTTAATCCCTCAAAAGTTAAATAAAAAGCGTTATTTTTCCAACATTTTGATAGGTGCGAAGGAGACCCCATTGTGGGTATAATCTAATACGAGAGGGGTTCTATCTAAGGGGGTCTTATCTATCTCTCTTCAATTAAAAACCTTTATATGGAACCTCTCAAGTCTTAAATCCTTAGTTTTTTTTTTAAAGTGATTTCAGGAAAAAATCAACATGTCCCAAAAGTGAGACACTATTGTGGCAGCACCCTATAACATGGAATGAAATGTGCCATCTTTGAAAATCTATCCACCACCACAAATATGGAATCATGCCCTCTCTATGTCCTTGGCAAGCCAAGAACAAAATCCATGCTAATATCCTCCAATGGCCTCTCAGGTACAGGTAACCTAGTATTCTAACTTGTTCCTTTCGCCATCTGACATACTCTGCAACTTTGTACAAACTTCTTCACATCTTGTTGTAATTGTGGCCAATAATAATTTTCACTAACAAGAGCAATGGTTTTATCTCGACCAAAATGTCCAGCCAATCCTCCACTATGCTTCTCCTTGATTAGATTATCTCTCATAGAACTCCTTGGAATGCATAATTGGCTTCCTCTAAACAACATCCCATCTTGGATTAAGAAATCCAACCATCTCAATCTATCCAATGTAACAGGTTCCAAACAAGTTTTCCAAGCTTCTGCAAAGTTTGGATCTTCAGGATACAAACTCTTGAGTTCATTGAACCCAACAACCTCTATATTCATTTCTATAAACAAATTTTGCCTTCTACTCAAGGCATCTGCAACTCTGTTTGACCTTCCACTCTTGTGCTTCAAAACAATAGTATAACTCTGCAAAAACTCAACGCATTTTAAATGCCTTTGATTCAAATTTCCTTGACTATTGAGATACTGCAAAGCCTGGTGATCAGTATATAAAACAAATTCTTTTGGTAACAAATAGTGTCTCCATTTCTTCAAATCCTCAACTATAGCATAAAACTCTTGATCATAGATAGAATATTTCTTCTTAGCGTCCCACTTGTTCTATAGATGTAAATACAATGATTGTTAAGTTTTAGAATTAGAACCATTAGTTGTTGGATTCCAACCTCAACCATGAATGCATCTTATGCGAACACGTATGCGTCGCAGTGCATTCGTTGACCTATGTTGAAACCCTAAAAATGCACGTAAAACAATAAAATGACAAAGTGGGTAAGGCATACTTACTTCTTACTAAAATAGGCAACAGGCTTACCTTCTTGACTCAAAATAGTTCCTATGGTAGTGCCACAAGTATCACAATCTACCTGAAATACCTTATTGAAATCTGGAAGGGAAAAAACAGGTTGCTCTGTAACTTTCTTCTTCAACATATAAAAAAATTTGGTTGCTCCTATGGTCCACTTAAACTCTTTTATATCCCCTCTCATCGCTTTAGTCAGAAGTGCACAAATAGTACTTAAATTCTTAATGAAATTTCTATAAAAACTTGCTAGACCATTAAATGATCTTACCTTTGTAACACTTCTTGGGGTAGGCCATTCAATGATAGCTCTCACCTTCTCTGGATCCATTTTAAGACCCTCTACTGAGAAAAAAAATCCCAAATACACCAACTCTCTCTTCACAAAACTAAATTTCTTCAAATTAATCAACAACTTCTCCTCCTTTAGCTTCTCAAAAACTCTTCGGATATGCATCAAGTGCTCCTCCAATGTCTTACTGAAAATCAGAATATCATCCAAATAAACAATAACAAATTTTCCTAAAAATTATTTCAATACCTCATTCATAAGCCGCATAGGTGTGCTTGGTGCATTAGTTAGCCCAAAAGGCATGACTAACCACTTGTACAAGCCCTCCTTGGTTTTAAAGGTTGTCTTCCATTCATCTCCTTCTCTAATTAGGATTTGGTGATATCCGTTCTTCAAATCTATCTTCATGAAGTACTCTGCTCCACTCAAACAATCCATAATGTCATCCATTCTCAGCAAGGGAAATCTATACTTGATGGTGATCTTGTTGATGGCTCTAGAATCTGTACCCATCTTCCATTCCCCATCCTTCTTTGGTGCTAGTACTGCAGGTACTACACATGGACTCAAACTCTCTCTAATCAATCCCTTCTGCAACAACTCTTGCACTTGTCTATTCAACTCTTCACTCTCTGTTGGAGTCATGTGATGAGTTACCTTATTCAAAAACCTGGCTCCAGGAGTTAATTCCATCTGATGACTAATCTTTCTTATGGGAGGAAAACCTTTAGGTACATTATCAAAAATAATAGCTTGAAACTCATTCAAAAAATCTGAAACCTCTACAGGTACCTTAGTAGTATCTTCTTTATCAACTCTAGGGATCAATGCAAAACACATATGCTCATGCTTCATACCTTCTAGGAAATTTATTCCATCAACCAAATAAATTCTTGCATTACTACATACCTTTTCTTCTACCTCTCTCAAGGGCTTCAACTTATGATGAACCCCATCCTTTGTCAAAGAATAGGTGTTGGCATGTCCATCATGTACTGCTTGTCAATCAAACTGCCACAGTCTGCCTAACAACATATGACAAACATCCATAGGCATAATATCACACAATACCTCATCATGGTAATTTCCAATCTTGAACTTTACCAGACATTGTCATTTACAAAGGCTTTATGGTCCTTCTGCAATCAAGCAATCTAGTATGGGTTCAGATGCCTTCTTCTCTCCAACCGCAACTTACTTTCTTCAAAAACAAGGCTATTAGTGCTACCTCCATCAATAATAACATTGTAAAATTTACCTTCACACTTACATCTGGTGCAAAACAAATTATTCCTTTGCATTGGTTCTTTCTCCTCATTCAACAAGGCTCTTCTGGTAACAAGAACCTCTCCTCTTTATACATCCTCAGAATGTGAAGACTCGGCATCTTCATCTACATGTGCAACTCATGGATTACCCTCAGGTCTTCTTTTTGTCCTTCCTTGATGTTGAGAACACTCATAGGCTCTATGTCCTTCTCCACACTAGAAACAGGTTCCATAGAAGCCTCCTCTTCCAGGTCCTCAACCAGATCTTCCTCTTCCTCTTTGGTCTCTATTATTCTGATCACAAGGATGGTAGGTTTTATCTCCTTTATGGTTCTGGCTGCTACTAGAGCCTTCACCCTTCTTTTGATCTTCATTTTGACCTCCATATGGCCATCCACCGGTCTTTCCTCTATGGCCTCTTCCTTGTTGTTTGTTCTCAAACCTCTTGTTCAGTTGTTCTTCAACCTTTAAAGAAAACTAATAAGCATCCTCAATGGTGGTCATTCTTACCAGTGTCAATTCTTCATATATGCTTAGCTTCAACCCATTAATATAACAAGAAAATTTATCTTTATTCGTCTTAGAATTTCCTCTCTGAATCAAGACCTTCTGAAATTCCTTTGTGTATTCTTTCACCGTCCTTGTCCCTTGCCTCAAGCTCTGCATCTTCTTGAGCAACTCCAATTTGTAATCAACTGGAATAAATTGTTTCTTCAATTTTGACACCATTCTGTCCCAACTGGAAATTTTATCTTTCCCTTGTCTTCCTCTTTCTAACTAGACCTCTTTCCACCATATACTAGCATGACCTTTCAATTTTGTCTTTGCAAACCTCGCTCTGTGAGGATCTTCAATCTCCTCAAGCTCAAAAATTCCTCCATGTCATTGATCCAATAAATCAATTCTTCGGGATTCAAATTTCCACTAAAAGTTGAAACCTCCATTTTAGGTCTCTTCCCAATGCTTGAGATCACTCGCAGCAATCTTCTTTCTCCAGGATCCATTAGATCCTACTCTTCCTCTTCCATTTCCTCTTTCATTTCATCTTCACTGTCATCTCTGTCTCATTACACACCTCTTCTTCGAACCTCTTGTTGCAAGGTTTCTAATTGCCTTCTAAGGTATTTGATTTCATCTTTAGGTGGATCTCTTCCTCCACCACCTTGGCCTCTACCTCTGCCATACTGGGCAAGTATTGGAGGCATCTTGAACTCAACCCACACTCATAGGTCTTGCTGCAACTGTCTCACATTTGGCTCTCTATTATAGGCTCAGCAACTCCCGCTCTGATACCACTTGATGAGGACCACATTGCCCAAAACCCACAGAAATCACAACAACAGATACCAACACAGAAGATGCTAGACAAAAAAAATGACTCACTTTCAATTATTTTCAGAAAATGAAATTACTAATTCAAATCTTACATGTTATAACCTCATGGGCTTGATTCATTACAACAAAATCAACTCTGAAAAGAAAATCTACTATTCAAAGCCACAATTTGCACTATCAGGGCCACCTTCTACAACCCCAACTTAACCCTTTTTATTTTCCCCAATAACCACCTTAGAATGTTCTAGAAAGTTCAAATTTCCCTTTTGTTTTGGTGCCAAAAGTCCCGTCGTTTGATTTCTGACCTAGGAAGAATTTTTTATGAAATTCACTTTCTAGAGGACCAACTTCGCTTGGCCATAACTTTTGATCCGAGTGTCTAATTTGCTATTCTTGCATATCGTTGGAAATTTCTCAACGAGCTCTACAACACATCAACCCACCGTAGGTTGGTTCGGCCACTTTTTGAGCTGTTTCAAGGCATCTAAAGTTTTATATCTGAATTTGAAGTTGCATAGGAGAAATTTCTTAGGACGGAAACTTTAATTTCTCCCAAACCATGCAGGGTATTGAGGTGATTCTTTCGCGATCGAAAATGTTTTTCAGCTCTGCTTCTTGGGGTAAATTTTAATGTCCATACGAGCCCATTTGGGTTGACTTACTAAAAATAGTAAGTGCTTGTTTTTTGCTATTTTTGATGCCTGACAGTCTTATACCCCCTAAGTTCCATCATGGGAATCAAAAAAACTAAAGAAAATAAAGAGAACAATTTTTTTGGGTGATGCAAGATTTCCCTACATCGTTGGATGCTCCTGCATCAGACACCCAGAGTAATTGGAAAAGTGACCCTGTCACTTCCTAGGAGTTAGAGGGAAACCAAGACGGTTAACCTTAGCCTCAGATAACCATGATGAATCTTTAGCAGGCCTTCCTCTCCATTTCACCAAGTACTCTGTGCATTGCCTGTTTCCTGTGCTTCTACCCACATGGCTATCCAAGATTTATTCTATCTCTTCCTTCTCTGAAGTAGGTGCTGGAATTTTCCACTGTTCTTTTATCAGCCCCTCCTCTATATCACCTTCATGATACTCTATCAAATCAATAATGTTGAACACAGGAGAAATGTTTATTCCATTATGCAACTCTACCTCATAAGCATTTCCTGAATCATGCTTCTTTAGGATCTTGCATGGTCCAAACTTCTCCATCTTTAACTTATTGTATGTACCAACTGGAAACCTTTCCTTTCAAAAATGAACCATGACTTCATCTCCTATCAGGAACTCCTTATACCTCCTTTTCTGATCTACTTGAGACTTATATTGTGAGTTCATCTTATTGATATGTTTCTTCACCTCTTCGTGCAAATTCTTCAGGTGCTCAGCAAAATCTTCAGCCTCAGCACTACTCTTCTCCCCCTTATCCATCTTTCTTAGTTCAGAAGCAGTTCTTTGACTACTCCCATATACAATCTAGAATGGTGATTTACCAGTGCTCCTATTGGTAAAATTGTTGTAAGAAAATTCTACCTGTGGTATAATCAAATACCATCCCTTGGGCTTATCTCCAACTAAGCATCTTAGCAGGTTTCCCAAACTCCTATTCACCACCTTTATTTGTCCATCATTATGTGGATGGTGTGCAAAACTAAACTTCAAATTCATCTTCAAATTCTTCCATAATATCCTCCAAAAATAACCAATAAATTTGGTATCTCTGTATGAAACTATACTCTTTGGTAGACCATGTAGTCTCACCACCTCTATGAAAAACAACTCTGCAACATGAACAACATCACTAGTCTTATGACACGGAATGAAATGTGCCATCTTTGAAAATCTATCCACCACTACAAATATGGAATCATGCCCTCTCTGTGTCCTTGACAAGCCAAGAACAAAATCCATGCTAATATCCTCCCATGGCCTCTCAAGTACAAGCAACCTAGTATTCTGACTTGTTCCTTTCGCCATCTAACATACTTTGCAACTTTGTAAAAACTTCTTCACATCTTGTTGTAACTGTGGCCAATAATAATTCTTACTGACAAGAGCAATGGTCTTATCTCGACCAAAATTTCCAACCAATCCCCCACTATGCTTCTCCTTGATTAGATTCTCTCTCATAGAACTCCCTGGAATGCACAATTGGCTTCCTCAAAACAACATCCCATCTTGGATTAAGAAATCCAACTATCTCATCCTATCCAATGTAACAGATTCCAAACAAGCTTTCCAAGCTTCTGCAAAGTCTGGATCTTCAAGATACAAACTCTTGAGTTCATTGAACCCAACAACCTCTATATCCATTTCTATCAACAAAGTTTGCTTTCTACTCAAGGCATCTGCAACTATGTTTGACCTTCCACTCTTGTGCTTCAAAAAAAAAATATAACTCTACAAAAACTCAACCCACTTTAAGTTCCTTTGATTCAACTTTCCTTGACTATTGAGATACTGCAAAGCCTGGTGATTAGTATATAAAAAAATATATTTTAGCAACAAATAGTGTCTCCATTTCTTCAAAGCCTGAACTATAGCATAAAACTCTTTATCATAGATAGAATATTTCTTCTTAGCATCATTTAACTTCTCACTAAAATAGGCAACAAGCTTACCTTCTTGACTCAAAATAGCTCCTATGGCAGTGCCACTAGCATCACAATCTACTTGAAAGAACTTATTAAAATATGGAAGGGCCAAAATAGGTTGCTCTTTAACTTTCTTCTTCAACATATCAAAAATTTTGGCTGCTCTTGTGGTCCACTTAAACTCTTTTCTATCCCCTCTAATCGCTTCATTTAGAGGTGCACAAATACTACTTAAATTCTTAATGAACTTTCTATAAAAAATTGCTAGACCATGAAATGATCTTACCTTTGTAACACTCCTTGGGGTAGGCCATTCAATGATAGCTCTCACCTTCTTTGGATCCATTTTAAGACCCCCTGCTAAGACAACAAATCCTAGATACACCAACTCTCTCTTCACAAAACTAGATTTCTTCAAATTAATCAACAACTTCTCCTCCTTTAGCTTCTCAAAAACTCTTTGGATATGCATCAAGTGCTCCTCCAATGTCTTACTGAAAATCAAAATATCATCCAAATAAAAAATAACAATTTTTCCTAAAAATTATTTCAATACCTCATTCATAAGCTGCATAAATGTGCTTGGTGCATTGGTTAGCCCAAAAGGCATGACTAACCACTCGTACAAGCCATCCTTGGTTTTAAATGCTATATTCCATTCATCTCCTTCTCTAATTTGGATTTGGTGATATCCACTCTTCAAATCTATCTTCATGAAGTACTCAACTTCACTCAAACAATCCATAATGTCATCCATTCTCGGCAAGGGAAATCTATACTTGATGGTGATCTTGTTGATGGCTCTAGAATCTGTACACATCCGCCATTCCCAATCCTTCTTTGGTGCTAGTACTGTAGGTACTGCACATGGACTCAAACTCTCTCTGATCAATCCCTTCCGCAACAACTCTTGCACTTGTCTATTCAACTCTTCATTCTCTGCTCGAGTCATACGATGAGTTGCTTTATTCAGAAAATTGGCTCCAGGAATTAGGTCCATCTGATGACTAATCTTTCTTATGGGAGGCAAACTTTTAGGTACGTTATCAAAAATAATAGTTTGAAACTCATTCAAAAAATATAAAACCTCTACAGGTACCTGTTGTGACCTTTTCACACATCGCCCCATTGCAAATGGGGACCCTTCATTTTTTTTTGCTTTTTGGTTTTGCCTTGGCATCACAATTGCTTATCACCAGTCTTTTTTGCAATGAGGAGTTTGAGTTTTGAATGGTCACCCGAGTCAGTTGGAGAAATTTAGCCTGGATCACCATATAAACGTCACCATCGCGCTTAGAGGGCCTGAGGGACGAAGATCGACTGTCGTTTCAGTCGATTCTGACACCTCCAAGTTTTTAGGGTTTCTCACCCCGGGCCCCTATTTTTAGGACCTACTTTTTGGCACTTTTGGGCAATTCTGGGATCCCTATTTTTTAGGGTCTATTTTTGGAAAGTTGCTATTTTTGGAAAATTTCTATTTTTAGAAAGTTTCTATTTTTAGAAGGGTCACGAGTTTCAAAATCCACTCAGAAGTTCGAAAAGATCATCGAAACTCTCAGAAAATCGATTCGAAATTTTTTGAAATTTTGGTAAAACTCTGGAAAATCACATAAAAAGTTCAAAAATCTGGAAAATTTGTTCAAAAATGGTGAGAAATTCTGGAAAATCACAGAGAAATCTGGTAAAGAGCACTGAAAATGGTGAATAGGATGATCAATTCATCAACAAATTGGTAAAAATTTAGGAAATTCGTCAAGAAATCTGAACATTCATGAAAAAATCTGGAAATTCATGAGAAATCTGGGCAAAACTGAACATTTATTCATGGAGAAAACTGAGATATACACTTTCAGCTCAAAGTCAATGGTGAAGCGTCAGCCAAGCAATGAATGGCATAAAAATCTGAGCAATGGCCAGACCATCAGCCAAGTCCGCCTTGAGATAAATGTCTGATGGCAATCAAATGCAGCAAGTCCGCCCATGGAGAAGAGGGATTTGCCTAAGGAAAAGAGGCAATGGTCAACCACAAGCCCAAGTCCGCCCTATGAATGGCCATCCATATGCTAAACTCCGCCCAGCTAAAGGTTGGCAATGGCAACAAATTAAAGGAAGTCTGCCCTCCAAAGTATGCAATGGTTGGTGACAAGCCAAAGTCCGCCCTATGCCAATGGCCAAACATCTCATCAAGTCCGCCCACCAAAAGAATTCAAGTGGCGAGGGACTTAAGCAAGTCCGCCCAGCAAATAAGACAATGGCTTAAGAAATAAGGAAGTCCGCCTTAGTCAAATAACAGATGGCAAACAAATGCATCAAGTCCGCCCTTGTGAAAGAGGAAAATGTCTAAGGCAATGAGGCAATGGTCAACCACAAGCCAAAGTCCACCCTCCAATGGCAAGGAAAAGGTGGAAGTCCACCCAGCAAGATTAGGAAGTGGCTAGACAATTGGTAAAGTCCGCCCTAGGAAGTGGCATTAAATTTGACAAAGTCTGCTCCAAGGAAGGTAGCTAAACACTTAGTAAAATCCGCCCATGTGAAGTGGCTTTAAAAAGCATGAAGTATGCCTTGGATAAAGTGTTGAATGGCAAGCTAAAGAGGCAAGTCAGCCTTTAAAAAAAAAAAAAAATGGCTGGGAGAAGTATGAAGTCCGCCATGCTTAGAAGTGAGGAAAAAATTAAAAATTTTGCCTAAGTCTAAACCTTGGACAAATAAAAAAAAATTCACCATGCTTGAAAAGAAAGAAAATTTGCCTTAGTCAAAATCCAAAATGCCTAAGAAGATGAAATTTTGAAAAGGCAAATGGCTAAAGAAAATTGGACATGGCAAAATAATTTTGGACAAGAGGCAATTTGTGGCCAAGAAATGTTGGACGTGTCTAGAATAAAATTGGACATGGCAAGAAAATTGTCGAAAATCAAGAGAAGTTCATGGCCAAATAAAATCGGACGGCAAGAAAATATGGCCAACGAAGGAAGGTAGTGGAAAAATAATTTTGGACGAAGGAAGGTAATGGCCAAATAATTTTGGATGATTGAGAATCATAGCAAGATAAAAAGGATGGCCGAATGAAATTGGATGGAAAGAAAATTAAAAGCTTGAAAATGAAATTTGTAAAAATCTTTCAAAGCTTATCTTGAAAAGTTATCTAAAATAAATTTATTTTATTTCTTGCAGGCAGATGACTACACAGGGCGAGGAAAATGGCAAAGAAAGTGTAAAGTCCGACTGGAAGGGAGATGAAAGGAAAAAAAAAAGTTTGGCATCATGAAGACAACGGCAGGCACATCGTCAAGTACATCCAACTTACGCAAGCCAAATTCAAAATTGAAGACAAATCGACCAGCGAAGTTTATTTGAGCACAAAAAATGGCCAAAATATTGAAGGTATTTCAAAGTAGCCAAAATTTGGCTAAGTATGGGAAATTCTCTACAGAAAAAGTTCCAATTTTCCTTCATTGCAGCGAAAACACAAGGGAGTTCTCCAAATTCAAGGTGCTTGAAGAAATTCCAAAGCAATCCGGGAAGAAAGATTTAAGGGCTTCAAGTCCAAACAGGTGCTCCAAGGCGAGGTGAGGAGAAGAAGCCAAAGTAATCCAAGACCAAAGTGCAAAGGACAAAAAATATTCTAAGGCAAGAACATGGAAAAAGGACAAAGTGACCAAGTAAGACATCCAGCACGCTGAGGTGGCACCTCGTCATCCTCCAACCAATCAAATTATTCCAAATCAACATGCAACAACTTTCTATTTTATCTGTTGGTTCGTATTTAGCAAAAAGGACAAGTGTCCTCGAATGAAATTTTCTCATTGGTCGAAGGGTAGCAAACCCTAATTAGGGTTTTATTTGTAATCTTGGCCGTTGATTCCAAATCAATCTTGGCCATTGAATTTTCATTGGGGAGCCTATAAATTGAGCTCGCCCCCTCATTTGTAAAGTATGGGAGCATGTTGCAAAACATGTTGAGATAAGCAACTGTTGTAAGATTGCCAAAGTAATAAGTAATGCATGCATTGTTCTGATGGTGATTGCTTCTCTTATTTTGGAATTGTCATGGTTCTTATCCCTCATCATAGTTTAGATTTTATTTCATGTATGCTAGATGAATGCAAGATTTGATAAGTATTGATTTATGGTGAAACTTTTTGCTCATACTTTCTTTGAACGGATGATTTTCGTTCAATGCGTAAAGTTAGCCTGAGCTTACTTTGTGGATTCTTAACTTCTGTCTGAATAAATATTGTTCGATTGGAAGGTAGTTATTCATGACGTGAAAATCATAAACACAACTCTCCCTTGAAGATTGCACTGGCTTTGCGTAGTTGGCGCGTTCCCTGCGTGGCGAAACAAAGTTTAGTTTTGTTTCACCGAGTCAATACCGTCTCTTGGATTCGTAGGAGTAGATTAATGCTTCTGAACCCTTCTCCTTTTTTAGTTTCTTTGATCCATGACCCAAACAATAGAGCTTCAATGTCTAGACCTTCATTGTGAATTGAACAAGCCTAGTGTAAGTCCCTTTGTGTTACCAGCATAATCACATCAAACCACAGAGCTTATCCACATTTATCTTAAACATTGGAATTACCATATGATCTTCTTGCAATCTTAGCATACGAGGTAGTTTTTCAAGAGGGGATATAGCGTCTTTGGACTCTTTATTCTAGAATGTTTGTTGTGTCATAAAACACGCATCAACAGTACCTCAGTAGTATCTTCTTTATCAACTCTAGGGATCAATGCAAACCACATATGCTCATGCTTCATACCTTCTAGGAACTTTCTTCCATCAATCAAACAAATTCTTGCATTACTGCATACCTTTTCTTCTGCTTGTTTCAAGGGCTTCAACTTATGATGAACCCCATCCTTTGTCAAAGAATAGGTGTTGGCATGTCCATCATGTACTGCTCATCGATCAAACTGCCACGGTCTGCCTAACAACATATGACAAACATCCATAGGAATAATATCACACAATAACTCATCATGGTAATTTCCAACCTTGAACTTTACCAAACATTGTTCATTTACCAAGGCTTGATGGTCCTTCTGCAACCAAGCAATCAGATATGGGTTCAAATTCCTTCTTCTCTCCAACCGCAACTTACTAACCATTTCCTCAGAAACAAGGCTATGAGTATTAACTCCATCAATAATAACATTGAAAACTTTACCTTCATACTTACATTTGGTGGGAAACAAATTCTTCATTTGTGTTGGTTCCTTCTCCTCATTCAACAAGGCTATTATGGTAACAAGAACCTCTCCTCTTTCTACATCCTCAGAATGTGAAGACTCAGCATCTCCATCTACATGTGCAACTTGTGCATTACCCTCACGACTTCTATTTCCCATTCCTTGATGTTGAGGACACTCATAGGCTCTATTTCCTTCTTCTCCACATTGGAAACAGGTTCCATGGAAGCCTCCTCTTCTTGGTCCTCGACCAGATCTTCATCTTCCTCTTTGGTCTCCATTATTCTGATCACGATGACAATAGGTGTTATCTCCTTTTTGGTTTTGGCTACTACTAGAGCCTTCACCCTTCTTTTGATCTTCATTTCAACCTCCATATGACCATCCACCAGTCTTTCCTCCACGCCCTCCACCTCGTTATTTGTTCGCAAACCTCTTCTTCAGTTGTTCTTCAACCTTTTAGAGAAAACTGATAAGCATCCTCAATGGTGGTCATTCTTACTAGTGCCAATTCTTCCTATATGCTTGGCTTCAACCTGTTAATATAATGAGCAACTTTCTCTTTATTTGTCTCAGAATGTCCTATCTGAATCAGGACCTTGTGAAATTCCTCTGTGTATTCTTTCACCGTCCTTTTCCCTTGCATTAAACTCTACATCTTCTTGAGCAACTCCAATTCGTAATCGACTGGAATAAATTGTTTCTCCAATTTTGATACCATTTTGTCCCATCTAGAAATTTTATCTTTCCCTTGTCTTCCTCTTTCTAACTGGACCTCTTTCCACCACATACTGGCGTGACCTTTCAATTTTGTTTATGCAAACCTCACTCTGTGAAGATCTTCAATCTCCTCAAACTCGAAAAATTCCTCCATGTCATTGATCTAATCAATCAATTCTCCAGGATTCAGATTTCCACTAAAATTTGAAACCTCCATTTTAGGTCTCTTCCCAATGCTTGAGATCACTCGCAGCAATCTTCTTTCTCTAAGATCCATTAGATCCTACTCTTCCTCTTCCATTTCCTCTTTTGTTTCATCTTCACTGTCATCTTTGTCTCGTTGCACATCTTTTCTTCAAACCTCTTGTTACAAGGTTTCTAATTTCCTCCTAAGGGCGTTGATTTCATCTATAAGTGGATCTCTTCCTCCACCACCTTGGCCTCTACCTCTGCCATACTAGGAAAGTCTTAGAGGAATCTTGAACTCAACCCACACTCACAGGTCCTGTTGCAACTACCTCACATTCGGTGCTCTGTTAGAGGCTTAGGAACTCCTGCTCTGATACCACTTGATGAGGGCCACACCGCCCAAAACCCACAAAAATCACAACAACAGATACCAACACAGAAGATGTTAGACAAACAAATGATTCACTTCCAATTATTTTTAGAAAATGAAATTACAAATTCAAATGTTACATGCTATAGCCTCATGGGCTTGATTCAATACAACAAAATCAACTCTGAAAAAAATCTACTATTCGGAGCCACAATCTACACTATCAGGGCCACCTTCTACAACCCCCACTTAACCCTTTTTATTTTCCCCAATAACCACCCTAGAATGTTCTAGAAAGTTCAAATTTTCCTTTTTGTTTTGGCACCAAAAGTCTCGTCGTTTGATTTCTAGCCTAGGTAGATATTTTTATGAAATTCACTTTTTAGAGGACCAACTTCGCGGGGCCATAACTTTTGATCTAGGTGTCCAATTTGTTATTATTGCATATCATTGGAAATCTCTCGATGAGCTCTACAACACACAAACCCACCATGGGTCGGTTTGGCCACTTTTTGAGTTGTTTTGGGGCCTCTAAATTTTTATATATTAATTTGAAGCTGCATTGGAGAAATTTCTCAGGACAAAAACTTTAATTTCTCCCAAACCGTGCAGGGTATTGAGGTGATTCTTTCGCAACCGAAAAAAAAAATTCAGCTCTACTTCTTGGGGTAAATTTTCACATCCATACGATCCCATTTAAGTTGACTTACTAAAAATAGTAAGTGCCTATTTTTTGCTATTTTTGATGCCTGACAGTCTTATACCCTCTAAGTGCCATCATTGGACTCAAAACAACTAAAGAAAATAAAGAAACCATTTTTTTTTATTGATGCAAGATTTCCCTACATCGTTGGATGCTCCTGCATCAAAAATGGATTGAGTGGAAAGTTAAAAGGTTTTCTAAACCTTGTCGGGCTTCGACGAGGTTCTCAAAACCTCATCAAGAGTTGACGTTGGTTCTACATGTTGCTCTAAAAAATGTCATCTTGTGTTCAAATATTTTTAGTCAACTAAAGAAAATGGTACAAAAAATGGAAATGATACATCACATAGAGAACATGAATCAAAAGTGGAAATTATCAAAAATTCACCACATTACACGAAGATTTAATAAAACATAGAAACCAATATATAAATATATATATATATATATATATTAAGAAGAGGAGATGCCAATACAATTTTTTCACACACAGAGTGAATATCAAGATGTGGATTCCTTCCACGACCTCCTAAATTCTCTCAATATGTGCAAGTGAGAAAAATAATATAATAGGAAAAAGTCTCCATCACATTTTGCTCATCCAACATGCAAGAGAGTAGCAACTAACTTCTTCATTCTTGAGAGCAGTAACAATACGAATGACATCTCCAACCAGGCCTTCTCACAAATATTTTTTCAGACACCCCAAGGTTGATTCCTCATTGGCTAAGTACGCTGGTCTCACTAGTCTTTCAGCAGCTCTAGCACCCCACTCGAACTTGCCAAAATTCTGGATGATGTTATATATGAATCACTCTAGAAGTGCTCAGTTATGGACATGAACTTGTGCCAAGAAATTCTCTCCTATGATTAGATCCTTATTGCTCCTTTGAAATCATTCCTTATGAGGAAAACCTCCTTCAACTAGTCAGCCAATAGTTGCCTTATAGAGCTACACTCCACGCCTTTGATGACTAGGAAATTGTCTTTTGAGGATGCATCACCTGAAGTACTCGACATTTTGAGAATGAAATTATTGCAAGACATTTCCAAATGCATTGAATTAAATTAGCTCATCGAACAATGCGATGGAATTGCTAAGATTTTTGATTAAATAAGCTTCGGATTTGGTGTAAAATATTTCAATTAAATCCCATCACATGCATAAAGATCAAGCGAAGGTGAAATTGAATGCATGGATTGAAAGTTACAAGTTTTTCAGATGTATAAAGTGCCACGAGGCTTGCACAAATGGAAAGGTGATATGTTAGCTCATCAAACTCAAGTTGTTATATGCAATGTAATTATGACATTCCTAAAGAGATTCATACGTGCTTAATGAGTTTTTCTACGAAGGAATTTTGTAATAATGAAACTCCTAGTTTAAATATGGTAGTTAGAATAACTGAAATGACTGAAGAAAGGAGATCTATAAATATGTATTTTGAAGATATTGGAAGGGTCCAAACATTTGATTTTGATTACACTATGATGTAAGGGAAGTAATGAGGAGGATCATTGTAACTCACTTTTTTCTAAAGACATTTATTGTCTATGAATAGTGGAGATTTAAAACTAATGTAGTGTTTATGCATGAGTCTTTGAGATTAGATAAATATGTGATCGGTCTTTCCTTTGTGAATTGAATACTTTGTTATGTTACTTTTTTTCACTTCTGGAATAGAGTGAGGTTTAAATTTTAATAATCATTTATTGTTGTAGATACTCAATCTTTGTATTGAAGTATTAGTAATGCTCATTTCAAGCCTTATCACATTGGTATCATGGTTATGGACCAATGTTAGTTATTCCTTTTCTATTTTTTGGTCAAAATCATATCCTTAGAAACTAGTAGCACCATTAGATGGAGTTGTACCTCATTAAAATTTAGAGGAAGATCACCAATGAAATCATAATCTCTCCAACTGTTTGTTATTTATTTGTCTTCATTTTGGGCAATCAAGAGTCATATTATTAAGTTATCTTTTAAGAAGACAAATCTATTAACCAACAAATTTTTGGTGACTCTACTAGGGATGAAAGTAGAATTTGAAACACTTGCCTTATTATGAAAAGATATGGTGTTGCTACATGATAATTTCTTTCTTTTGATACAACCATATCTTGATTGGGTCCATGCAGAACAAGAAGATATCATCTCTTAATTGAATGCATTATCCTAGAGACATAAGAGGAATGTTGTGGAATACATGAGAGAAATTTATTTTGGAAGACGAAGAAAAATTGGCCCAACAACTAGTAATGGTATTTGAAAGAGAAATAGAAAGACTCCCAAGAGTGATAAGCACAAGAAACCCAAACCCTCAATGAAATCCAGTTGAAAGAAAAAATCATAATCAGCCATAGGATGAAAATTTGTGACTAAGGAACTAATTTATGTGAGAATTTTTAGATCCTTGGTTCTAGAAATACACCTAAGGAGAAAGTAAAAATTGCCTCCTTTTAGATGGAGGTGTGTGAATTTGTATTTTGAAATTCCCTATGGTAAGAAGAATTCTAGTTCGCGCCATGGATATAATTCCACCACAGCCATGAGGAACTCATTTTGGACCTTTGGCTTTACCACAGTATTCAACACTACCTGTGAGGTCAAGAAAACATTTTCCTAAATTTACTGGAGAAAACACACAAGACCCCAATAGTCACATTCAAGCATTTACTGTTGCATGTGGGATCTTGGGAGTTGTAGATGAAGATTTATTTGTCAAGTTATTTGTTGAATCTCTCATTAAGACAGTTGTATGTTGGTTTGATGGGTGTATCACCAACTGAAGTATATTGAAAGATAGGTTCCTAGCAAGGTTCAAACTAGTAGTTAATATGGGTGCTCTCTTATGCCACTTTTTCAAAATTTAAAAAGGAGAATGTGAATGTATGAGAGATTTTGTAAATCAATTTGATCAATTTTTAAAATGAATTCCTCATGTTGATCGACCTAGTCAACAAAACCTCCTATCTATCTTTGTTGCAACTCTACATCTTGAGGTTCAATTCCATATAAACAAGAATAAGGTGTGTGATCTTGAAGTTTCCAAACATGAGGTTGTTAAGATAGAGGATGAATTTTTAATGTCAGGGTGGTGTAACCAAGTACAAAGCATAGAGGTATCAAATAAAGAATCTACAAATGGTTGTTGTGAACAAACAAGAGAAGTCTTCTAGCTTGCATAGCTAAATGTTCCAACCTTATAGTATTAGGTTAAGAACACTTTTTGTATAACAAAATGAGTGACCTTGAAGGAGTATCTCATAAAGTTGAATACTTATATAACTTTATCTTTGAAGGAGACATAAGTGATTATAAAAATTCAAGTGATGAAGAAGTTTCCACTCCTCCTATACCACTTGAAGGTATATCTACTTCTTTTATTGGACAACCATTAGATGATACAACCAATGCCTCTTTTACACCCATGGAATTTGAAGCATTCATGTTGAAGAATCAACGAAGATCATTATACCAACAGTAGGGGCTTATGAGCAATTGGAATTTTTTGAAAATGGAAGTCATGTGGAGTGGTCAAGCAGCTTTAATGCATTTTTCTTGCTTAATAGTTCTCATGGGGTCTTCAATGTTAGAGACAATCCTTTGTTTGAACTCTATGATCCTAAATTGGATGACTTGAATACACTCGCTTCCACTTCTCATAATGATATGATACTTGGTGGATTTGGCCTCGAAGATAAGGATAGTAATAATGAACCTAAAGGAGAAATTGAACCATGGAATGAAAATAAGATGAATGTGGACAAATATGTGGAGGTTATGTCTATTAAAAATAACCTTTCTCATATTCTAGGTCAAGGTTTGGGAATCCTCAATGGTAAATTATTATATAATGAGAAGTTTTCATGTCTTCCTTGCAAGCAATAGAAGAAATTGGTGATCCATTGATTGTCGAGATAACCCCTACAAAGCTTATGGACACTATCTCACTTAGTAATAAATTCACATTTGTTGAGAATAATAGTGAGGTGCATATTTTTTAGTCACCCCTGACACAGATTGGTCTGGATCAAGACTTATGTCAAGTGCATTCATTCTTTGTTCTAATTAGTGAGAACATCATTCAAGACATTATATCATTTGAAGCAGCATATGAAGATATGGCTAGTAACATGCAAGTTTATACCCAAGAAGTTAAAGAAATATACAATGAAAAGTGATTTTTTGGTGATGAAGCTCCACATAGAGATTTGGGTTTACGTGTTGTTATTAAATCTACAAGTGCTACATGGGTATACATTCCTTTTCTGTAATGAATATTACTTGAACTTCTCTCATTCTATTAATGGTTTTGTGTAAACAGTCTTGAGCATCCTTGAAGGTAGGGTCTCCCTGCCATGTACATATTTAGGAAATTTTGTTGTGTCGTTAGTATAGGTGCTTTGTTCATTTCTCTCGTTTTTGGTTTGCTTTGGATCCTATCCTCCAATGTTTTAGGCTCTATGCCCAATGGATTTTAAGCACTAATCTACTATTTAAATTCTAGATCCATTGCTTCATCCTTTGCAATCCTCATCTCCAGTTAGAGCCAGTTGTTACCCTAGTTTCTATCATCCCCTAAAACTGCGTCCACTCTAAATAAATTTTCACTTTGGTTTTGATTATTTTCTAAGGTTTTCAAACCTATATGTCAGGTAATACCTAGGTTGTTATAACCTTATTTTTTCCAATTTTTTTGAAGTCATGCCTAAAATTCGTCATTGTGTCAGTATTTTATGAAGTTTTAGAAACTATGTCGGAACTTAACATGATTCTTGCAACTCTAGAAAATGTCAATAGAAGGGATATGAAATTATATTGTAGGTGATTTTAGCACAATTTTAGAGCTTTTAAAAGGTTTTGAAACCTTTATCGATTCTTGACAAGGTTTCAATAACCTACTCTATTTCCTATGTCAAGAAAACTTCTTTCAAATAAATAGTATTTTATTGGTTTGAAATGGGTGATTAGCTTCCCATTTCCCATACCCACCACTACACCATATTTTGGCATGAAATTTCCCATACTTAAGCCCCCCTTCATTTGTCCTTATTCTTCCATAAAAGAGGCGTTGAAACCCGCCTTCAATGTTTATTAATTTGCAAACTTTTAAAACTGAAATTTGTCACATAGGAATGCCCACATAACCTCCAACAGACATTTCAAATGAATATTAAATTTTGGAAAAATTAAATTCTAAAAATTCAACATATGAGCATCAATTATCCCAATTAGATTTTTAGAAATAATGCCTTAGATCTGTAATGATAATTAGGAGAAAATTAATTATGTAATTGCAAAAGAGTGTCAAGTGTGGACCTAGGCGCCAACAGGTGAAAAATCAAAGTTCTCCATTTTGCTCAAAATTTTCCAAAAATTTGTATTATGACTTCCTTAGGTCCCTTGCAAAAGGATTTTTCCCAAGCCTTCAAGAACTTTGAAATTTTAAACTTTCACCAAATCACTAGCATAAATGAAAATTTTCAAATTCTCCAAAACCAAGAAGAATCGGACCCTGAACCCTTCACCACATTTTCTAGAATGCATTTAAAAATGCCCCTATAAAAGGATTTGTATCCAAACATGATCACAAATATTTTCAAACAATTATTTTCACAGAAATTGTATATGGTGTGTTGACACTGTCAATAGGCGAAAACTAGTTTCTTGCAAATCTAACCATGCCAAGAGCTTTCCAAAGTTGAGAGATGCCAAATGAACCCCAAGACACACCAAAACTGAAATTCAAACTTGAAGCTTGTTTTTGGTTGATGTCGATTGCTAGTCTACCTAAATTCTCTTACATCAGGGGGAGATCTCTAGAAGCCTTCATAGATGAGAATAATAAGGGGAAATAACTTCTTCAAATGAGTATTTGGCCTCAATAGTTTCATTGATCAAATTCTTATTTTTTTCCAGACCTACATGATGAAACTCTTCGGATATATTATTGTCAAATCAACAATGGTATTATCATCATTAAATAAATCTTGAACTTTAATCTTGAATAGGGGCACAATCTTGTTTGTTTGTGTGCATGTTTTCTTGTGTATTTTTTTATTTTTCTTACATGTATTTTAATTCCTTAGAAAATTTTATGAAAATGGCATCATGATCTTTCATATCATGGTTCCATATTTTGTATTCTTGCTTAATAAAATTCCATCAGATCTAGAAATTGTGTCTTCATAGTTTTTCATATCATGGTGTGTCCTATTATATGTTAAATAAAATGCTAGGTTTCTTAGAACAACTGGAATCACATGTAAGGTTCATAGAATGTACCTTAAAATTAAAATAAATTCACCATCTAACATCTCCATTTGACCTAGCCTTTTATCATACCTATCTCTTCATTAATAGCTATTCTTATAAGATCAAACCAAAAATAAAAAAACATATTTAATCTTAGATCATGCATCATCATCCACACATATATCACCTCTATTCATTCATCATTAACATTAATCATTGTATGGGGAGTCTAAAAGGAGAATAAAAATAGAGTCTAGAGAGAGGAAAGCTAATATTCACAAACTATAAAAATTAGTTTAGCTATGAAGGAAAAAAAAATTATGTGATATCTTTAAATTGAACTCATCTCCTTTAGTGAATGTGTCTAAAGGTTTCAAACGTGATGTGGCTAAGTCTTGGTTTTTTAAGTTTTATATATCTAACCCAATTAAGTGGATGAAGGTCAAGAGAAGTAACGACTCTTAGTCTTTCCCACTACTATCATGGTTTAAACTAAAATTTTATGGTGCAACCAAATGGAACCTTGGCTCAGTTTGAGAGGATAGAGTTCTTAGAGATGATAAAGGGAACCTCATAACATCATATGCTATCAATATTGGCTCTCAAAATAGCCATTAAATAGAAGCTATGGTGGTGTATCATGCTTTGGTAATGGCATAGAACCATGGTATACATTTTCTTATTATTGAAGGTGACTCTTTCAATATCATTAATTGAATAAATTGAAAAAGCCAACCTCACTAGAACAACTCTTTTTTGATAAGAGACTCCCTATAAATTATAAGTAGTTTTTAGAATACATCAAGTTTGTTCAAATTTATAGGGAGGATGATGGAATGGATTATAGGTTGGTCAATTGGGAGGTTATGAACAATGTGGTAAGGACTCAAAATCATGATTTCTCATTGGAATTAATGTAGTTGAATTTAAATGATCACAATAAACATCACTAGTTACAACTTCATGATATTACTCCTCACTCAAGGCAATGTCACATTAGTAATATTGGCTTAAGGTGTGAAATTAGTGGTTGCATCATTACATTGATTAGTTGGAATGTGAACAAGGATATTTAAGGAAGGGGAGTGAAATTACAAAGATTTGGTTGGGTAGTATTCTCTATAGTTTTGTGAATATGGGAGGTTATAGAAATAGGGTTGATCTATTGGGTTGTAGCAATTTTAAGCAAAACCCAAAATTAAGGGCTAATATGATAATTCCAAGGCAATAAATTAATATATGAAAATAAGTGTAAATAGGGAGAAATCAAACAAATAAATAACAAATGTATGGAATTTATATTTAAATAGAAGTGAAATAGAGATAGATGTGGATCAATCCATGAACCAACCAAATATAAAAGTATAACACTATATCAAAGAATTTCATCAAAATAAATACAAAACTAAATAAAAATAACATTTGTTGATTTCATCATTTATTAATGTAAACTGAAAATAATTAATCCAACTATACCTTTGTTGAAATTTTAATTAAAATCTCCATCTTATGTTAGAATCAAGGATATTGTGTACTATTTTTCTAGGTCAATATATCTGTTCAAGTGTTTTTCCATGATTTGAACCAGAAAATCTATTTTGGGAGCAAACAGCCTTATCAACTCACTTGTGTTGGATAATGATGCCAAACATGGAACTGGAGATAAGATAAGTGAAGCCAAGCATGCAATTGGAGATTTTTAGACAAAAATTATAAATTAGTTTTGAGTGCTTCTAATAACTTTTAGGAGATTGTAATCCTTTATTTTTTACTTTTTTAGCTTCTTTAAAAGATATGCATGAAAAGAAAGTCTATCTTTACTATCTATTTTAGAGGTTCTGATCTCTATTAAAGAGTTCTCCTTGTTTTATATTTTGTAAGTCTAAAATGTAATAAGGAGCAAACAAATGATGTAATAACACACCTCTACATCAAGGTGCATCATAATGTAAACAAAGTTGAATGAATAGAATATTGGTGTGTGTTAAAACAATATATGTGTTTTCTATAGCAATTTTGTAAGTTTATTATATATGTTTTCAAAGAAAAAACTACATTTGGTAGCAAAGCAGAAGATTGTGGGAACATTTATAGTTGATGGATCATCAAAATCATATCATGGTATTTTAAGGGAATATTACTAGAGTTTATTAAGATACCAAGAGGAAAGAGGCTCAAGGCCACCATAGAATTTAAGATAAAGTTCCTAGCAAGGTGATTGAAAAGAAGATTGAGCAACTTGGAGAGTTAAAGGGATCATTGCATGCAAAAGAAAATTTTGAAAGCTTGAAGAAAGAAGTTGTTTTGTTTAAAAAGGAGAAGCTACAACCTGCAAGAAAAAGGAAGGTGTTTGAAATCTTTTTGTTGAAGCCTCTTGTGTAGTAGCCACTTTCAGACATAATTTAAATATTTTTTTTCAATGGGAAAGATAAGTAAAAGAGTAAAGAATGAAAAAAAAATCATAGGAAGAAGTGATGAACATTAAAAAATGTAATTCACAATTGATAACAGATTTAAAGGAGTTTGGGAAACAAAGATGTGAATATTTGTGCGAAATTTGATAATCTTGAAAAAGAATTGGAGAATGTTAAAATAAAAAATAAAGAGTTAGAAGAAAAAATGAAATTGTTTGATGAAGTCAAGAAGAAAAATGAAGATTTGGAAGAAAAGATAAAGTTGTTGGAAAAAGAAAATGAGTGTTTGAAATTAAAGCCATCACTTTGTGACATTTCATGTGGTATCGAAGATTTGTGTTGTTCCTTTGATCAAATAGTTGATTTTTGTGATATAGTAGAGTTAATTTTGATAAAGAGTGTGAGGATGAAGGTAAGGATTTGTTTGAATCTACAAATTTTGAATGTTGTGATGTTAAAAACAAAAGATATTTTGAGAAGAATATTGGTTTGAAGATCATGAATAAAATGGGTTATGAATGAAAATATTTGGGAAAATATGAGCAAGGAATCGGAGAGCCTATTCAACGAATTGCGAGGCCAAAAAATTAATGCCTTGGATATGGTAAGAGAGATAGAAATGGTGTTACAATTGTTATAGGTTCAAAAAATCAGCTAAAGGAATGCAATGCATGTAGTGGTCTCATTGTCATAGGGAAGGATATAAACAAAAAAAGTGTTGCCCAGGATCTTCACCCTTGTTCTATTTGTGGATTGAAGAATCGCTCTAAAAAGTCATGTTGAAATAAAGAGTGGAATGGACAATCTAGGAAAGATTGTATGCAGATTAATTATGGATGGATTGATGGATCTTGTTGGAAAAATATTACAATTATGTTCAAAAGGTTGTATAAGCCTAAATGTTCACATATTGATCAAAATAGTGGTCAAACAAGGTTTCAATGTTTGATTCAAGTGGTTGATGATTGATTGTTATGATTGGCACATTGAAAGGTGTCACGTAATTTGAAAGACTACAAGTCTTCTCTATGTTAGAAAAAGGAAGAGAAAACCTTGTGATCTCTCAAGAGTGAGAAGAATAAGTAAATGGGTACTTGACTTCTACAAGAAGTGTATTGGTACTAACCCCATGTCCCCATGCAGCTGCTTAACTCCATTTTCTGCTTAAATTTAAGCAGCTGGAGTGTTCCCATGGAAATTTAGAATTGTGGGAAAAAGGATAATTTAGAATATTTTCCTATTTTAATGGAGCGGCTACTGTTTAGGAATTAAAAGTAAGCTGTGAAAAAATAAAGGGGGGCTGAAAATAAACAACAACTACTTATTGTGAAAAATATCAAGTGGCTTCATAAATTTCCTTCCCTCCTTTTTCTTTTGCCTCCAATTTTTCCCTCCAAATTTTCTTTACAAAAATGATTATTAATTCTATTCATACATGATACATGTAAATAAACATACAACAAATAGGCAAAAAATAAAATTTGAAATGAATTAAGCAGCAAAATTAAATTTCCATGGGGCCACCAGCTCCACAAATTACTCCTAAATAAATTGAGCAGTGTCTACTAGCGAAAATAAGGTAAGCAGCCGCATGGGGACCTGCCCTAAATGAGTCTAAAAGATCATGTACAATAGTGGTCCTAATATTGCATAGTGAGCTACAAAGTTTTGGTTTGTAAGTTCACTTAGCATCAAGGGGGGATATGTTGGATAATGATGCCAAATGTGGAATTGAAGAAAAGATAAGCGAAGCCAGACCTGCAATTGAAACTTTTTAGACAGAAATTCTAAATTAGTTTTTATTATTTTTGGTAACTTTTAAGAGATCGTAATTTCCTTGATTTTTAGCGTTTTACCTACTTTAAAAGCTATGCACGGAAAGAAAGTCTATCTTTGCTATCTATTTTTTTTTTTTTTTTAACTCGAATGTTCAGACCACATATAGCTCAAATTCTTTGTTCAGCTTCTCAAATGTCCAAATAAAATAAATAATTCCCAAAAGAATTTACATCCTTCCAAATTTATTTTTGCACCCACCTGACCTCACTAATCTATATCATATTCACTTTGCTGTCTTAATCATTCTTTGACTGAACTTCTGACATCTTCCAAACTTTTTCTTTAATAAATATTTATGTTGTTCCTAGCAATTCATCAGCTTATGTTATCTCATTTCTGAAAGAAGTTTAGATTTTACTTGAGCTATGGAAATTACAAAACAGACAAGTATCTTGTTGCAACATTCTTCTGGGATCAACTCCATAGTTTGATTGGGTTCAAACATTTTGGGCCTCTACTGGACCCATCATCAGGGAAAGGAAATGTCAAACCAAATCATGCAGTTGATCCAAGAAATACATTGCAATTTGGCAAGAATTTGATACACCAAACAAAACACTCTTAAATATAAGACTAGTATCATTTTGATAATCAATTATGTATGAATCTTAAGACAAACATCGCCCTATCAAAGAAACAATGGATGCTTCTTCATTCCAAGTATCCATCATATTCCTGACAATCGGATGATAACCAACACATCGTTAATTTTGTAAATCAGAAATGTATTAAAAAACGGACAATTGATGTAACAACAGACCTCTACATCAAGATTCATCATAATGTAAACAAAATTGAATGAACGGAATATTGATGTATGTTAAAACAATTCTGTATTTTCTGTAACAATTTTCTGAGTTTATTATCTATGTTTTCAAAAACTACAGCTCTCACATATAACTATTTGACTCCTACTCGTCAACTGTTCAAACTCTACTTTAATATTCCTCCTCTTCTAACCAGGAATTTCAGCTTTGGTATCCTCACACATCTCTTAAAATTGAATAATTATGATTTGTTCTATGCCATGACGTCTTGGGCTGGGATCCGATGGAGGGGCTATTGTACAAGGATCCTATGCATTCCATTCATGAGTGAAATTGTTAAAATTTGAAAATTCTGTATAACTATTTGATAACGAGTGCTACAGATTCAACAGCATTTAATTTCCATAAAGTTAAGGTAGAACTTGTCCATGTCAGAATTAACCCTAATAATTATTCTGAATTAACTAAAGTGAAACGACTGGAGATGGGGCTGAATTTACATGGCTATCGATTACAATTTTTCTTTTTTCTCTACTTTTTTTCATTAAATCATTACTCCATGACAGTTGATGATTACTGCATCACTAAAAAAAAATTATTTGGATGTTATTGAGATTTTTTCTGGAATCAACTGTGTATATTTTTTAATCAATGTTTCATGTTACAGGGCAATCTATCATAAAAATAAGAAAAGCGGAGAATAGAATTACAGGCATAATCTATCATAAAAATAAGAAGCGGAGAATAGAATTACAGGCATAATCTTAAGAATCAATTAAAAGTAAACAAAAAAATAATTCATAAAATTAGGGGTGAATAAAAAAACCTTCTAAAAATTTTCAGATAACCTTATTTTGATTATGAGAAAAACTTACTGTAATATCATTGACAAATGTTAAAATTACACCTGATCATAACATGCAAATACAGAATGTGCAGAAATATGCCGCACGGCCAATCGTGAGAAAGTCCGAATCCAAAGCTGCAAGATTCTGAACACAAATGGTGCCTTTAAACGGCGTAAAATCGGGCTTTTTAGATGAGAATATCTCCTCTGCTTAAAAGGAATAAAACCCAAATCCCAACATGTAAAAATCTGAATTCAAATGGCATTTATACTACATAAACTTGTATGTATAAAACCGATCTGTGTTTCTGATCAAATACTTTGTGGGCAACTTGACGATTTAATAAGAAATATCAATCCATCGAGAGTATCCAAAAGACTTCTGGTATAGTTAGCCAACAGACTGCCCTGTCTGTCAACTGCCCATCATAACAACTTTTCTTAAATAGGTAAAAGAGAGTAGTAACATTTACATAGACAACTATTTGGGACTATCTCCATCCTTATAACTATGATTTTCTCCACTTATAACAAATTTATATGTGTAGCAAATAAGTTGAGATCAACAACGGTCGAAGTAACAGAAGCAACCAGAACCGTGGCACTTTCCATCGTTGGCTTTCTCCTTACCAGTGCAAATTTTGGCGCACTGATCTTCATTGTCTGGACACGTATTTGCTGGAGCCTTCTTGCTGGCTTTCTCACAAATTACTGCATTACCACTCTCAATTCCTGATCATATAACACAGAGAGCCCATTAAAAAAGAAGTTTGAATCAAAAGAAAATATGAATTGCAGAGAGAGAGAGAGTAAATCATGAATATTTATACCACCTGAAGCCAGGAGAAGTAGCAGGAACACAAATACAACTGTTTGTCTCTCCATAGCAAGGAAGATAACAGACGAAAGCACTTGGATTGAAGAAGATGATTTGAGAGAAGTCAACCAATATGGAGATTGAAAAAATACAAAGGGAGTCTTAGAACTTATAACCTAATTTCTAATGTTGGCATAACGACAAGGTTGTAATGATCAGAGCTGACAAAAGGAGTGCTTCACCGACACACTAAATTATGTATATTATAAAAAGCCTAAAAAACTTATCAAGTCAACTATACGTGGAAAGCATGGAGTGGAAAATGGAAACATGGTGACTGGACTTCCACTCTCACAATCGTTTTCACATGAGTAGGGTGCCCATTTCTAAATTATGAGTTCACACAGTGACTGAATGTCAGCTGTACCAGCGCTATTTCTGTGCTCATATCGAATGATTTCATTCCATGGGATTTATGTTGACAATATGTCATTTTAAATCATTCCATTATTGTAATTTGTGAAATGGGTTTTGAAGTTAGTGCAGAAAAAGTAAACGTTGCAATTGCTATCAGTGGAGAAAGTGTATCTGATTTAGTGTACCGGGATAATTCCAGGGATCAATGCCTAAAGAAAAAGATAATAACTAGTAGTGCATCAATTCAAAGATAGGTAGGTATGTCTCCATTTAAAAAAAATATTCAACATAAAAAATTATTAAGATTAGAAAAAGAGTTCAAGCAGTCACAAGAACTAGTCTCCTCTCGTTTCTATAGTATCGCCAGTCACGTGAAAAAAGTTTAGCAGGTGCACTGCAGTTTATAGGAGGGGCTACCCAATTTTTCCAGGTTAAAAAATAAAAAATAAAAATAAAAAGATTAGAAAAAGAGAATATATATATATATAGGTTTTTAATTATTTTTAGATTGTTTTTTTGTAATTTGTTTGATTTTGCATTCAACAAGACTTGATTTTTGGTGGACTCATTAAGAAAAATCTTAAAACCAAGCAAACCTTTCAAAAGTTATGAAGAGTCAATTCCACATATACTTTGTCTGTTTGCAACATCTACACTTCAAACTAAAACATCTTTAAAATGAGTAGCTGTCTTTACTATCTACAATCACAATGACACTATAATATTTCCATTAAAAAATTGTTTTCGGACAAAATTTAATAAACAAAATACACAAGTTAATAAAATTTCTTATTTTTTCTTTAAAATATTGAGAAGCTTACAACCTTCAACATTGTACAATTAAATTAAATTATATCCTAACAAAATGTAAAGGATGTATTTAAATTGGAAATATTAGAAATACATTTTTTAAAGGAGAAATTTACATACCCATGTCATTTTCCATTTAGTTTTATTCGTGCGGACAAAATCACCTTATACATCTATATATTGATAACGGCATAATTTTGTGTAAAGTTGGGCCACCTTCCCTTAAATGTCCTATGTCACCTACTTATCCATTACACACATACATCTATTATCTGATCTCTTACCTCATCCATATACAAAATTATTCATTTTACACATCAAGGAACATCCAAGAATCTTATCCCATCCTTTGTATTATGAGCATTCCAAGGCATATCATTCAAGTTCCAAAACTTCAATTGATGCAATAAAAGGGAATATGAATTTGTGTGATTATCTTAGGAGCATATGCATGATTGAAGATGATATCTTCATTCATATAGTCAACTAGTTTGGGGGTCAACCCAAGAGAGCATGTCCCTTTGTGAAACTAACAACAATTCTATCAAAGTATTCTTAAATATCACCAATCCCAAATATTAGAAAAGGTAGGGTAAGTAGGGGAAAATATAATGAATAAAGAAACATAGTTGTACATATTTTGAAATCAAATTTGTAATCACAAGGTCCATTCTTTTAGCGTAGACTCAACCCCACACAAAGAAAATAAAATATTCTAATCTCAAAATGAATAATAGACTATCATGATTCCTTTTTGATAATGATGTTCAAATGTGACATCGTTCTAGATTGCATTCATTATTCGGTTATAGATGTAAATTTATTTTCTATTTATTTTTCACATTTAATTATTTTAAATATTAAAAGAACATGTGGCCACAAATTATAACACATTAAATTAATTGTGATTATGTGTATTCACATGTTATTGTATTAGCCTAGACTATTGTTAAAGAAAGTTTATTTTCCTTACCATTTTTGGTGAACTTGATCTGTCCCACACAACCTACTTACCCTCTAGGGATTATTTTCACCCACATTAGGGTTTTAAGATCTTATATAACCCTTTTTTATCATATATTTCTATATTTTTTTAGGGTTTTAATATTTATATGTTTATATCATTTGTTTAGGTTTTGGTTAAATACATTATGATTTATCTTTTATCCCTACCCTCCCACCCTGGATTATTCAAAATATATCACCCCTTAGGATTTGTTCCTTTGTTGATTTATATTCATTTATATTAGGTTTTGACATGTTTCTATCTTTCATACCCTATGACACATTAATCTTTGATATACTTATGGCTTTTTATTCTATGGATATGCATATTTCTTCTAAAGAGGTGTTGTTCTATCATGTTCTATCTTCCCTTGTTTCCTTGATTTTGATAGTGCAAAACCTATGTTATTAGAGATTCTTAGTTAAGTTATTCACACATGTAATGGTGATCATATTCCTTATTATAATGATAATCATACACTAATAAATAATATATCATGTGATTCACTTATGCATGACATTAGTGTATCTTGTGATTACACATCCTTTACATGTCATGATAATCATATCCTTATATATTTGTGTGCTTTAAATGAATTATCTTCTTACACATGATGATGAGTATCATGAAGATCCTTCTCCTACATGGACCATGATGAATTTATGGATATTTTTTCTTCATAGAGTCTTAATGTGTATGATGATAACTTATTCTTTGATGGTACTTCATTAGCTTCTCATATAACTTTGTTTATCTATTTCATTTCCTCTTGCTAAATTTCATAATGATGTTGCTCGAGCCTTGGTGAATAAATTTTACATGATGATTTATAGTTCTATTAATGTATCCAAGACATGTGAACTACTTTTTACTTTATAACTACACACAAATGGATGGAAATATTATATTGATTAGTGAATTTAGACTATGCTTGAGTGATATCGTCCTATAATTGGTAGTAAATGTATGTCAAAGATAAAACCATCAAATCATACTACTAGAGGATTTGGTAATGTTTCTATATCTTTTTTAATTACTATTAATCTTTTGATTAAAGGTGGAACATGCAAAATAGAAACATTATTTTATTTGATGCCCAAAAAAGGGACATAACATCATGTTTAAGAACCCATGGTTGTATATTATGAAACTAGTTTCTTCTACAACACATCAATGTAAAATTTGGCATAAAGGGATATTAATTACATACTTATCAATCCATAATTAAATAATAAATATGTAAAAAATAGATACATCTAACAAATACATTAAATCCAAAATAAACACTTAGAACATGAACTTAACAAATAACACATTGATTAAAGAGGAATTTTGGAGACAAAGGTCCAAAGCTCTTTGGTTAAAAGCTGGAGACAAAAACGCCAGATATTTTCATCTCTCTACTTCTAAACACAGAGCGGCTAATAAAATCTCTGCGATTGTTGTTAATGGCAAAAAATATGAGGATGAAGAGGACATCAAAAGAGAGGCTGACCTATTCTTTAAGAACCTTTTGTCTGAGAAAGAGGGAATTAACTTGGAGGATCAAAATCAATTACTAGATGCCATCCCCAGGATTGTTAACTCTAGAGACAATGAAATGTTGACTGTTATACCCACTAGTGAGGAAATTAAAAAAGTTGTTTTCTCTTTTGAAGGAAGCAAAGCGCCTGGTCCTGATGGCTTCCCTTTACTTTTTTTCCATTGGTTTTGGGATATTGTTGGGGAGGATGTTGAGAAGGCGGTGAAAGAGTTCTTCTGTTCTAGAAACCTTTTGAAAGAGTTAAATGCCACTTTCTTGGTTCTTATCCCCAAAAAACCTGGAGCGCAGGTTTTGAAGGGTTCAGACCTATCAGCCTTTGTAATTCTTTCTACAAAATCATTTCGAAGGTTCTTACCTCTAGGCTGCTTCTCATTCTGCACACTCTTATTGCTCCTCAACAGAATGGTTTTGTGCCTGGAAGACAAATTCTTGATTCCATTGTTCATGCTCATGAGAATATTCACTCCCTCTCGGTTTCTAAATCGGAAGGCTTTCTTCTAAAGCTTGTCATATCGAAGGCTTATGACAAGGTGGACTAGAACTTTCTGTTTAAAATTTTAAAATCTTTTGGGTTCAATGAAAGGGTTTTGCAGCTGATTGAACAACTCATTACTTCTGCTTCTGTGGCAATTTTGAGTAATGGGACCCCTTCCACCTTTTTCTGTAGTTCTAGAGGGTTAAGACAGGGAGATCCCATTTCTCCTATCCTCTTCACGATTATGGCTGAGAGTTTTGGTAGGAATATGAGTAAACTGGTTGCTCAGAGATCTATTGTGGGGCTCAAACCGTCTTCAAGCAATTTGATTTGTTCTCACTAATAGTTCGTGGATGACACTTTGCTGATGGGTAGATCTACTGTCTCAGAGGATAAAGAGATGAAGAAACTTTTGGATACCTATGGAGGAGCCTCTGGTCAGATGATAAATAAGCAAAAAAGCTCGTTGTATTTCTTTAACACACCTTTGTACAGACAGAGGAAAATAGCTGGAATTCTTGGTTGCAAGATAGAGTCCCTTCCTGCTACTTATTTGGGGTTACCTCTATGCTTAAAACCTTCGGATTCTTTCTGGATCTCTCTGGTTGATAGGTTTGGGAAAAAACTTTATGGCTGGAAAGGAGCTCGCCTAAGCCAAGCCGGAAAACTCCAGCTTCTTAAAGCCTCCCTGCAGAATCTCCCTATCTATGCTCTTAGTCTTTTCAAAATCCCAACCAAATATGCTGAAACCATTGAAAAGATCCAAAAGAGATTCCTTTGGTCAGGAGTCGAAGAAAGAAAAAAGAATGCCTCTTGTTGGTTGGGACCTGGTTTGCAGATCAAAAAAGGATGGTGGCCTTGGGCTAAGAAAAATCAGACTGCTGAACAAATCGCTCCTAGCTAAACAGATATGGAGACTATTCTTCTCCTCTAGGGAATGGAGTGAAATAATTAAAAGCAAGTATTTGCAGAACAACAATTCCCTCAAGGATCTTATTGAGAATCCTCTTCTCCTGAAAGGATCAAGCTGCTAGAACTATATGATTGATGGGATTAAGGTGGTGGAATTGGGATTGAAATGGCAGGTTCACAATGGTAACCAGATCAGATTTTGGGATGACTGTTGGCTGGGCAATGAACCTCTGACTCAGGACGGGAATCTCAGTAGATGGGCTGATTTTTGCAAAGACACTTATGGCCTCTTTGTTAAAGATTACTGGAGGGATGGTAAGTGGGTCAATCTCCCCCTGATAAACCCTGCTTTGGTCTCTATTTACTCCTCTTTGAATGTTGTTAGACTTTGCCTGAATCAGGAGGACAGTCTTATCTGGAAGTATGAACCTTCTGGATGTTTTTCTATTTCTTTCACTTTTTCCCGGCTCTCACATGCTCTTAATCCCCCCCTCTGTGGTCGTATGCTTGGACTAAGCATCTCTTACCTAAGGTTAACATCTTTTTTTGGTCCTTGCTCCAAAATAAAGTGTTAACTATTGATAATCTTTGCAAAAGAGGTTTTCTGCTCCCCAATAGATGCTACCTCTATAAAAGCGAGGCTGAATTGGTTAACCACCTCTTTATCCACTATCCTTTCTCTTCTCAGGTTTGGGATAAGCTTCTGAAATGCTGGAATTTTTCTTGGGTCCCCCCGGAGTCGGTTGAAGACTTTTTTGTTCAATGGAAAGCCCCTTCTCTCAACCCCTTTATAAAAAAACTATGGGCTTTCTCGTTCCCCCATGTGGCATGGGGAATTTGGAAAGAGAGAAACCATAGGATCTTCAGGGATAAGGAGTCGTCGGAGGAAGTTGTGTTTGATTGAATTCTTAGGATGATTAAAGAGAACTTCTCTGTTGTTCCCTTCAGGGAGGACAAGTTTGAGGCTGTGGTTTGCTCTCCTTATAACAGCCAGATTGCTAGGGAATGGAGAATTAAATGGGATATTTCCAATGCTCCAAATCTGGCCAAAAAGTCCAGGGAGGGAGTTTGTTGGAGTTTTCCTATGGGTGGCTAGGCCAAAGCCAACTTCGATGGTGCGGCCAAAGGAAATCCGGGCAAGGCTGGGTGTGGTGGGGTCCTAAGGGACTCGACAGGTAACTTTATGGGAGCTATTGCCACCCCTTTGGGGGTCCAAACAAATCACGTGGCGGAAGCGGCTGGTGCTTATTACATAATCAACCTTGCAAAGGAAATTAAATGTAAAAATTGATGGCTTGAAGGTGATTCAAAAAATATAATAGACAGCCTTTGTGGTAGGTCCCAGCCCATGTGGTCGATTAAAAACTGGATTGAAGATGCTAAGTTATTACTTAGTAAGTTCGACAGAATTAAAATCTCTCATGCTTACCGCGAGGCGAATGCAGTTGCAGATTTTTTTGCTAATGAGGGAGTTAAGAGTGATAAAATCCTCACGTGGCACAAAAGGATTGACCTCCATTCTGATGTTCAAGCTTTATTGGTGCTTGATGCGGTGAATGGAAAAGTGGCAGCTTCTTGTAATAATGATGAAGGTACAAGTCATGACTAACAAAATAAGTAGACTACATGGGGCTGAGAGTATCCGGCAGAGTAATTATTTACCTTGGCACACTTTGTGGGTCCTGCGAAGCAAAGGAACTATCTGGAACAAGTTCTCCGCTTGCAACAGTATTTGCACCTAGATCTCAAAAATGGGTGGGGAACAGAAGAGGGTCGAACCTACTAGTTTCGAGTCACACACCAAGAACACTAAAGTGTGGAGCAAAATAAGAATTGGTGGCTTACTTCCATTCATCGAGAAACTCCACAGACCTCAGGATGAGATCACTGATTTCTTTGAAAAAAGCTGGAACAATGGGGAGGTTCTCCTCTTTGGGAGGAAAGTTCATATTGATGAAGCTTTGATTGCGGAGGTTACTGGTATCCTGATTAAAGAGCATAATTTTTTTAGAGACAGGAAATTCTCTGATGAAGCTGTGATTAGGTTCCCTAAGACCGAAGTGGAGAAGCAAAAACTTGTCAAGATGTTGAACAGTTACTATGAAGTGGACACCATAAAAGCTTTATGGAGAAAAGTGCTAAGGGTTATCATGGAGTACATCACTCTTGACGGCCGCTTCACTAGGGTTTATGGTTACCACTCCGTGCTACTCAATCACTTCCAGCATAAGGTGCATGTTTCCATCCCTTTCTTTTTGCTTTGTTCCCTGAGAAATAGCTTTACTGACCACAGTAGGAGCCCTAAAAGATACCCGATTCTTCACACAGGTCTTTTAAGGCTCATTTATGAGCACTTTCAAAATATGCCTGCCCTCTCAAACCCTTTAGCCCCTTCGGAGCTTGATGAGGATGATACTGAGCCTAGTATATCTGGGACTAAAGTTACTTCTGGACGTGTCAAGCTCTCCTCACTTCCCCTGTCCCCCCCTTTTGCCTCTGGCCGCTCCCCCCAGCCTTCTGGTGCCTGCTCTGTTCCTGCTCCCGTTCGTACTAACCCTAATGCTATTTTGGCAGGCTCTAGTTCTCCAGCTAACAAGTTAGTTTCCTATCCTGAAGACTCTCCTGTTGTTTCTGCTAAAGCGGCTGAGGTCAGTCATGAGGGTCCCCACTCCCCTCAGAATATTCAAAAGGAGAATTGTAGCCCTCCCAGAGGTGCGGAGTCAGTGAATTTTGGTGTCAATTATGATAGTGACCCCCCTTATGACTTTGTTGGAACTGCCAAAAGATGCTCTAAGGACCAATTTAATTCTGCCAAATGGTTATTTTATGAAATCAGTGAGTTGAAGACCAAAAATCTATCTCTTCATAGTAAGTTGGGGGAAATTGAAGCCAAAGTTGTTGGGCTAATACAGCTCGAAGTGGAGAAGAATACCTGTGCGAAGGACAGCATGCAAAAGGACAGTACTATTGAAAATGATCTTGATAAAATTAAAGGAACCATGGAAAAAATTGTTGATTAGAATTGTAGAATAGCCAAACATAATTCATTAATCATCAAAGCCATGACTGAAAGAGTGGAGAAAACCCAGAACAGAGCGCTGATTGTCGACTTAGATAAGGAGAAAGACCAGGATGAGGACGCGGGGATTTCTAGGCACACTAGATCAAGTATGAAAAGAAAAGCCCTGACTACCCCAAATATGACTCAGTTTTTCATGGAGGGGGTCCAGGATATGGTGGACCTGGAAGAGGTTGTTGACGAGCTTCTGAAGACTATGGATTAGCTGTGGTTGGGCCCTGGTTTGTCTATCTACTAGCCTTCTGATGGCTTTTTTGTGACTTTTTGCGGCTGCCTATTTTAGCTGGTTTTTATCTCTTTGGCAGCCTTTTTGTCTTTCGGACCTTTGTTTTGGTCTTTGTTTGTAATGTTACTTTGTGGTTTCAGGTCCCTGTAAAACCCGTTTATCCCTTTTATCAAAAACAAATAACACATTGATGATTAGGGTTCATTATAATGTATACCTTCTAGTATTAGTGAGTATCATTTGGATCCTAAGAAAAATATGGTATACTATCTTTATACATGAATCCCTTTGTTTATGGAATATACTATGCCCCTAACCATATAGTGTGTATTGGGTTATGAGTAGTCATCTTGTGGCTACCTTAACTTTTAATGAAGTCATATCATGATTATTATTTAGTTAATTAGGTCAACCTAGGGATTAGATGTTGTTCTCTAAGTCAACCTATGTGATATCCTAGGCATATATATGGTATATATAGGAGGTAGTAAGCCCAATTTTATGATCAAATTATGAATTGTGCTCTTGAATTAGAGATATTGAGAGGTTTACCCCCTCAAAGTGACTTGTTATTCTTAGATATTATCAATTATTTTTAGCATATTTCATATTATATTCTTCTCTTATGCAATTTGTGTTAGGAAACTGTAGGCAGGTACAAAGGATCGATTTATCAATTAAATATAGAAAACAAATGCATAGCAGAATCCTAAAATAGAGGAATGACCAAATACATAAATAACAATGAGAACATAGTTTTTACATGGTTCACCCAAACCTTGGGCTATGTGGACACAAACAAGAGTTCCTTTTATTTATCAATTTCTAGAAAATGAATTTACAATAAACATGCAGTAATAGATACGACTTGCAACAATGAATTGAATCATTTTAACTACTTTTTTCACCCACACACAATGCTATGTGCACCCGTGCAACAACTTGTGTTTTACATAGTCACAAAATCTATGACCTGTCCAATCTTCCTTGTGCTTCATGTTCCCCTACAACATCAAAACTGATTTCCACGCAATTGTTGGTATCCCATGCATGCCATGTTGCAATCTATTCGGTTTGTGGTTGTTTGAATTCCCAACATGTAATAAAACTATTCATTATTCAAGAATTTTTCTAATTGTTATAACTGTATTTTAAATATACTTTGACAACGAATTTTTTATTCAACTGTTGACCTTTTTTTCTTCAGAGATGTTTCCCCTAGTAGTCCTCACAAGGGGCGTTGTCCCCAAACACCCACTGTAGGATCCACCCTTGGGCCCCCATCGAGGGGGTGGTCCCCCAGACCCTCTAAGAGGGGCTCTGCCCCCCTTCCAATTCCCTTGCTAATTTATTTGGGGGAAAACGCACGAGTGGGGAAAAATTAAACTCCAAGTTTGATCAGGCTCCACATAACAATAATTTATTTTATAATAAGTGGAATCAAAGCATGATCTTAGCACCATAAAGGCAACATTTTTTTTAAAATTTCAGAGGTCATTTTGTGAAGCACATATCTCTTAGATTTCCAAGGGTGATATTTTTAGTGATTTTGGAGGGTATTTCAAGAAATTATTGAGGCATCTAAAAAATAAATTTAGAGAAATTGAAGTTGAATTAAGCAATTTATTATAGAATTAGGGTTTGTATGCTCATATCTCTCATATCTTGGTGATTTTTTTCTACTTTTTTAGGGTTTTTAATAACAAATTGGTAGCCCTTTGAGGCAGGATCTTAGCTTCTATTGTGCACAAGTCCCACTATCAGAAAGTCAAAAATAAATTTTGCAACCTAGTTTTTGTGGATTGAAAATAATGATGACAACTTATGAAACAATGCAAAATTTAGACTCTTCAAGATATTCAATCCTTCTTCAACCTGTTATTTGCACATATAAAGAGGGAAAAAAAAATTGAATGGGGGTTTTCCTTAGTCAAACCCCATGTTTGGTAATTAAGCCTTGATAGAAAGATAGTGGAAATGGAGAAGGAAATGATGAATGAACACTTTCTTGTTACAATTCACCAAACCTTCAATGGCTTCCCTTAGAGGACTAAAGACAAAGACATCTCTCCAAGGAACTTGATCTTGCTCTGCTTGATGGATTTGGACACTTAATGCTTGGATGCTTTAGAATCAACAATACATATCAGCCTTCATAAGATGACATGAACACACATAAGCTTGAACATGATGATAGACCTTGAATGCTACAACAAATGACTGAGAAATCTACTCTTGAATGTTCTTAACAATAATATTTGCTCTCAAATTTGATAGATCATGTGTGTTCTTAGATTTGAAATGATAAAAAGACTATGTATTTACGGGTGTTTATCTAGTTTCTCAAAAATTAGAGTACAAAAGCTGACACTTGCATATGAAATTTGAATCATTAAAATGTTGCCAAAAACATATTTAAAAATGGGTCTGAGGACTTGAAGGGGACCCATTTGCCCTTGGATGAATGGGTCCTAGACTAAAAATCCAAGATACACATTCTCCAATGTGATTAAAATATTAATTTCCTCAATTAAATGTTGGTTTCACTTTTGAAAAATCAGAATAATAAGGCGTTGGAAATACCTACACATATTCAAAGAATATATACCTACATATCAATATAAATTAAATTAGTCTAAATTAATTGTACTCTTGTATATACATATTATTGGATTAATCTAGACTACACTTACAAAAAAAAATAGTTTTATGTATAAGCATATTACCATGAATTGTATACCTATAGATGTTACAAATTACATTTATAGCTTTCCTTTTCACTTTCCTCTTTTTTAGAAGAAATAACTTCATCTTCTTCATCTTCAAATGTTAATTTAGGTTGTTTAGTTCAAGTCAACCAATTCTCTGTGATTAATATTTATATTAACAATATAGAATTTAATGGTTGATTCTTGATAAGTTTGTATATTAAAATTATCTACTTTTTACCTTCTTTCATTTTGATTGTATGTATTCTTTTTGTGATTTACAACATATTATATTTATATTGACTATATAGAATTTAATGGTTGATTCTTGTAGATTTTTAAATATATTAAAATTTATCTATTTTTCACCTTCTTTCATTTTGATTGAATGTAATTTATTTGAGATTTACAACATATTAATCTATTATGTATCTTATATATTGATTTCAATTTCATCTAAGGTACATAAGATTTATTAATATGTGTGGATTTATTTAATCATTCACAAAAATAAGATTTTAGTATTAATATATTTTTTTTGTTTATTTTATATTAATATTTATCTTTGTTAATGTATAAAATATATTGACATTTTATTTTTCTCAATCAATCTTTCATTCATACTCATGAAATAAATTCTTATAAACCCACTACTCATAAAATATAAATTAACAAAATTAATTCAAAAATTATACAATTAAATGTTAATAAAATATCAATAATTTTTCACATTACCAAAAAAAACCATCTACTTTACAGAACTAACTTCAAAATGACAACAAAGACTTTAGAGACATTTCTAATACTTTAATAAACTATAAGTTTACTAGACTTTAAGTTTAGAGTATTATTAAAATAAAAATTGACCTTAACATTTTTTTTATGGAATTAAACTTTCCAAACTGTCATATTCTCCAATTAGGTTTAAATGACATCACACAAATACAAAATTTTAAATGACTTAGAACCTACTTTAAAAATTGTTCCCATCAAAACTTTCCCAAACCTTCCGTATTAAAGAAAAAGTAAGTTTGAGTTTGAATAGGCATTTTGTAAACATCTTAAAAAGATATTGTCCCTTCCCACATCTTATCACTTTGAGATTCTTCTTCTCAAATTTGTACCTTTAAGTTAAAACTATGTTTTCATGGAGTCAAAAAGATTTTCAAAATTATTGGATGTGATTTTACGTGTTCACTTATCTTTTTTTTATGTGTACAATTGTTATTTTATAAATGATAATGTTCACATCTATTCATCAAAAGAGAAAAATTAGTTCTTACGAATCAAAAATATTTTCAAAATTATTAAAAAATTGATAATTTATCAATTATTTTGTAAATATTTATAAAAATGCTTTTGAAAGAAATTTTGTGTTTCAAAAAATATGCAATTTCTTCCAAAGAATTTTTGTAAATACAATATGGACATAGGCAAACTTATTTCAATTATTTTATAAGTTCTAAAAAAAATAGAAAATATGTGTATACAGTGGTAAATGAAAAAGAACTTTCCTTCAACTTAATTTAAGCTAATCCAATAAGATAAATATCAATTAATTTAGAAATGAGTTGTGAGTATAGATATTAGGAAACAAGAATATCAAATGTTAATTATGCAGAAAGTAAATGTATGTAATTAAATGCATTTAACTCTAGATACAAAGATGATGTGTGAATATGTTGTAGATGCTAAAATTAAAGTGCCTTGGCCCTAAAATGATAAATCTCTTCAATTTTCTACCTTGAATATCAAACAATTAGTTTGTATTGTGGAGGATTGAATCCATGCCCTTGGGTTATTCCATGTCCATGAATTTGTTCTCTATCATGTAGATTTGATCTTGCTCAATGTGTGCCTTTTCCCTTTAGTTCATCTAGTTCACTAATATATACTAGATGTCTTTTGCTCAATGTGTGTCTTTGCCCTTTAGTTCATCTATTTCACTTATGTCTACTATGCCTTTTACTCAATGTGTGGCTCTACACTTTGGCTCATCTAGTTCACTTGAGGTTGGTGGTATTTAGAAATACATTTAGATGGTTGTTAGTATGTCATAAGGGAAGATGTTCCCTCAATTCAACCCCTAGAATTTTTTGTAAAAGGATCAAAGATAGCAAGTATCAACCATGAAAATACTTCTAAGATGAATGTGTAGATCGAGATCTATTTTATTGCACTAAGTTGAACTGTCCTTCCTTGTAATGTGAATGATACTCAAATAAATGATTGGGTGATCAAATAAATGCAATTGAATGCCTTTAAATATAAGGATATAACAATAAATTCCATTAACATGTGTTTATTTAGCCTTAGGCAAGAATAATGTGTGGCCCGAGTTGGCTAGAATTTAGATTTGAATTTTAAATATTAGAAGTCAAATTTGTGGGTGCAAAGTTGATTCCACTCACATGGGATCAACCTATCAAATTCTAAGAGGAACCTAGTTCAATTTTTTTCATTTTTCTTCCAATGCATATAAGAAGTTACAATCCAAATTAGGGTTCAAATTTTATTTTCAAAATATTGGACAACTATCTCTCAACCATCAAGACAAAAAGGTGGTATAATTAAGGTGCAAATTAAATGTTTGGGGATAAGTTCATGGATAGGCATAATAGTTGAAGAATACATGGGAATGTGGACAAATATCGATAAGGTATGAATAAAGGATGTGAGAATGTGCATAAATTGAAGAGTAATGACATGGAGTGTCATTTGTGAATATATAAACGCATTAATTTATTCTCTCAAAATAAGCTCAATTTTAAATGGGAAATGGAAAGAGTGTATAAATACATAAACATTACATTATGCATCTACATTGAGGTGCATATGAATCCTAGAATGATTATGCATCTCAAAGTATCTAGTACTGCAAACATGCATGCAAAGTAAATATTCAACTTTAAAAGGAACACCCTAGGTCCATATAAAGTAATGAACCACATCAAGAATGACATGATATAAATCCATCCTTCAATAAATGTGATATATATTAGTAGTTAGATGTTACAAGTAAAAATAAAATCCACTACAATATAAAATTTATTACCAACAATTATAAACAACAAAAGTATGAGGAGAAAGTTGGGCCACCTTCCCTTAAATGTCCTATGTCACCTACTTATCCATTACACATAGGCCTATTATCTTATCTCTTACCTCATCCATATACAAAATTATTCATTTTACACATCAAGGAACATCCAAGAATCCTATCGCATCCTATGTATTATGAGCATCCCAAGGCATATCATTCAAGTTCCAAAACTTCAATTGATGCAATAAAAAGGAATATAAATCTGTGTGATTATCTTAGGAGCATGTGCATGGTTGAAGATGATATCTTCATTCAATACTCAACTATTTTGGGGGTCAACCCAAGAGAGCATGTCCCTTTGTGAAACTATCAACAATTCTATCAAAGTATTCTTAAATATCACCAATCCCAAATATTAGAAAAGTTAGGGTAAGTAGGGAAAAATATAATGAATAAAGAAACATAGTTGTACATATTTTGAAATCAAATTTGTAAGCACAAGGTCCATTCTGTTAGCATAGACTCAACCCCGCACAAAGAAAATAAAATATTCTAATCTCAAAATGAATAATAGACTATCATGATTCCTTTTTGATATTGATGCATTCAAATGTGACATCGTTCTAGATTGCATTCATTATTCAGTTATAGATGTAAATTTATAATTTTCTATTTATTTTTCACATTTAATTATTTTAAGTATTAATAAAAGAACATGTGTCAACAAATTATAACACATTAAATTAATTTTGATTATGTATATGCACATGTTATTGTATTAGCCTAGACTATTGTTAAGGAAAGTTTATTTTCCTTACCATTTTTGGTGAACTTGATCTATCCCACACAACCTACTTATCCTCTAGGGATTATTTTCACCCACATTAGAGTTTTAAGATCTTATATAACCTTTTTTATCATATATTTCTATATTTTTTTAGGGTTTTAATATTTATATGTTTATATCATTTGTTTAGGTTTTGGTTATACATTATGATTTATCTTTTATCCCTACCCTCCCACTTTGGATTATTCAAAATATATCACCCCTTAGGATTTGTTCCTTTGTTGATTTATATTCATTTATATTAGGTTTTTAAATGTTTCTATCTTTCATACCCTATGACACATTAATCTTTGATATACTTATGGCTTTTTATTCTATGGATATGCATATTTCTTCTAAAGAGGTGTTGTTCTATCATGTTCTATCTTCCCCTATTTCCTTGATTTTGATATTACAAAACCTATGTTATTAGAGATTCTTAGTTAAGTTATTCACACATGTAATGGTGATCTTGTTCCTTATAATAATGATAATCATACACTAATAAAAAATATATCATGTGATTCACTTATGCATGACATTAGTGCATCTTGTGATTACACATCTTTTAAATGTCATGATAATCATATCCTTGTATATTTGTGCGCTTTAAATGAATTGTCTTCTTACACATGATGATGAGTATCATGAAGATCGTTCTCCTACATCCCATGATGAATTTATGGATATTTTTTCTTCACATAGCCTTAATGTGTATGATGATAACTTATTCTTTGATGGTACTTCATTAGCTTCTCATCTAGACTTTGTTTATCTACTTCATTTCCTCATGCTAAATTTCATAATGGCATTGCTCGAGCCTTGGTGAATAAATTTTACATGATGATTATTATAGTTCTATTAATGTATCCAAGACATGTGAACTACTTTTTACTTGATAACTACACACACATGGATGGAAATATTATATTGATTAGTGAACTTAGACTATACTTGAGAGATATAGTCCTACAATTGGTAGCAGATGTATATCAAAGATAAAACCATCAAATCATACTAGTAGAGGATTTGGTAATGTTTCTATATCTTTTTTAATTATTATTAATCTTTTGATTACAGGTGGAACATGCAAAATAGACACATTATTTTATTTGATGCCCAAAAAAGGGACATAACATCATGTTTAAGAACCCATGGCTGTATATTATGAAACTAGTTTCTTCCACAACACATCAATGTAAAAATTTGGCATAAAGGGATATTTATTACATACTTATCAATCCATAATTAAATAATAAATATGTAAAAAATAGATACATCTAACAAATACATTATCCAAAATAAACCCTTGGAACATGAACTTAAAAAATAACACATTGATGATTAGGGTTCATTATAATGTATACCTTCTAGTATTAGTGAGCATTGTTTGGATCCTAAGAAAAATATGGTATACTATCTAAATATACATGAATCCCTTTATTTATGAAAAATACTATGCCCCTAACCCTATAGTGTGTATTGGGTTATGAGTAGTCATCTCGTTGCTACCTTAACTTTTAATGAAGTCATATTATGATTATTATTTAGTTAATTAGGTCAACCTAGGATTAGATGTTGTTCTCTAAGTCGATCTACGTGATATCCTAGGCATATATATTGTATATATAGGAGGTAGTAAGCCTAATTTTACGATCAAATTATGAATTGTGCTTTTGAATTAGAGACATTGAGAGATTTACCCCCTCAAAGTGACTTGTTATTCTTAGATATTATCAATTATTTTTAACATATTTCATATTATATTCTTCTCTTGTGTAATTTATGTTAGGAAATTGTAGGCAGGTACAAAGGATCGATTTATCAATTAAATATAGAAATCAAATGCATAGCAAAATACTGAAATAGAGGAATGAATAAATACATAAATAACAACAAGACAACATAGTTTTTACGTGGTTCACCCAAACCTTGGGCTATGTCCACAAACAAGAGTTCTTTTATTATCAATTTCCAGCAAATGAATTTACAATAAACATGCAGGAATAGATACAACTTGCAACAATGAATTGAATCATTTTCACTACTTTGTTCACCCATGCGCAATGCTATGTGTGCCTGCACAACAACTTGTGTTTTACATAGTCACAAAATATGTGACCTGTACAATCTTCCTTGTGCTTCACGTGCCCCTACAACATCAAAACTGATTTCCATGCAATTTTTGGTATCCCACGCATGTCGTGTTGTAATCTATTCAGTTCATGGTTGTTTGAATTCCCAACATGCAACAAAAACTATTCATTATTCAGGCAGTTTTCTAACTGTTATAACTATATTTTAAATATACTTTGACAGCGATTTTTTTATTCAAATAGGAGCCATTTTTTTCTTCGTAGGTGTTGCCCCTAGCAACCCTCGCAGGGGGAATTGTCCCCAAACCCCCACTGTAGGCTCTGCCATTGGGCCCCTGTCGGGGGGGTGGTCCCCCAGACCCTGCAAGAGGGGCTCTTCCCCCTTCCAATTCCCTTGTTAATTTATTTGGGGGAAAGCACACAAGTGGGGAAAATTTTAACTCCAAGGCTCCACATAACAACAATTTATTTTATAATAAGTGGTATCAAAGCATGATCTTGGCATCATAAAGGCAACACATTTTTTAAAATTTTGGAGGTCATTTTGTGAAGCACATATCTCTTAGATTTTGGGTGATATTTTTATTGATTTTGAGGGTATTTCAAGAACTTATTGAGGCATCTAAAAAATAAATTTAGATAAATTGAAGTTTAATTAAGCAATTTATTATAGAATTAGGGTTTGTATGCACATATCTCTCATATCTTGGTGATTTTTTTCTTTTTTTTATGGTTTTTTAATAACATATTGGTATCCCTTTGAGGCAGGGTCTTAGCTTCTGTTTTGCACAAGTCCCACTGTTAGAAAGTCAAAAATAAAGTTTGCAACCTATTTTTCGTGGCTTGACAACAATGATGACAACTTATACAACAATGCAAAATTTCTCTTCAAGATCTTCAATCCTTCTTCAACCTGTAATCTGCACATACAAAGAGGAAAAAATATTTTTTTGAATGAGCGTTTGCCATAGTCAAACCCCATGTTTGGTAATTAAGCCTTGATAGAAAGATAATGGAAATGGAGAAGGAAATGATGAATGAACACTTTCTCGTTACAACTCACCAAACCTTCAATGGCTTCCCTTAGAGGACTAAAGACAAACACATCTCTCCAAGGAACTTCATCTTGCTTAAATGCTTGATGGATTTGGACACTTAATGCTTGGATGATTTAGGATCAACAATGCATATTAGCCTTCTCAAGATGACATGAACACACATAAGCTTGAACATGATGATAGACCTTGAATGCTACAACAAATGACTAATAAATCTACTCTTGAATGTTCTTGACAATAATATTCTCTTACATTTGAATTGATAAAAAGACTATGTATTTATAGGTGTTTATCTAATTTCTCAAAAATTAGATTACAAAAGCTGACACTTGCATATGAAATTTGAATCATTAAAATATCACCAAAAACATATTTAAAAATGGGTCTTACTGGACTTGAAGGGGACCCATTCGCCCTTGGGTGAATGGGTCCTGGCCTAAAAATCCAAGATACACATTCTCCAATGTAATTAAAATATTAATTGCATCAATTAAATGTTGGTTTCCCTTTCGAAAAATGGGAATAATAAGGCTTTGGAAAAACCTACACATATTCAAAGAATATATACCTACATATCAATATAAATTAAATTAGTCTAAATTAATTGTACTCTTATATATACATATTATTGGATTAACCTAAACTACACTTACACAAAAAAAAAATTATGTATAAGCATATTACCATGAATTGTATATCTATAGATGTTACAAATTACATTTATAGCTTTCCTTTTCACTTTCCTCTTTTTTAGAAGAAATAACTTCATCTTCTTCATCTTCAAATGTTAATTTAGATTGTTTAGTTCAAGTCAACCAATTCTCTATGATTAATATTTATATTAACAATATAGAATTTAATGATTGATTCTTGATAAGTTTATATATTAAAATTATCTATTTTTTACTTTCTTTCTTTTTGATTGTATGTAATTCTTTTATGATTTACAACTATTATATTTATATTGGCTATATATAATTTAATGGTTGATTCTTATAGATTTTTAAATATATTAAAATATATTTAAAAAAATTAAGAAACTAACTTCAAAATGACAACAAAGACTTTAGAGACATTTCTAATACTTTAATAGACTAGAAAAGATGAAAATAATATTTTAAAACAATTTCCATTTCCACTTTACTAGACTTTAAGTTGAGAGTATATATTCTTTATGGAACTAAAATTTCCAAACTGTCATATTCTCCAATTAGGTTTAAATGACATCACACAAATACAAAATTTAAATGACTTAAATGCTACTTTAAAAATTGTTCCCATCAAAACTTTCTCAAACCTTCCGTATTAAAGAAAAAGTAAGTTTGAGTTTGAATAGAATTCTATGGGATTGCAATGGACAAATTCTACCCACATTTTGTAATGTTTTTTAATGCTGGAGTCTTTAGATTCCACCACACATTATGTAAGCATCTTAAAAAGAGATTGTCCCTTCCCACATTTTATCACTTGAGATTCTTCTACTACACATGCACTCTCAAATTTGTATTTTAAGTTAAAACTATGTTCT
>VDFB02270651.1:730055959-730110877 GCA_007258455.2 Sequoia sempervirens | reverse complement strand
CATGCAAAAACCTAGTAGCTGGAGTAATGAATAGAGTGCCAAAGAGGATAGTGTGCTGGGGCAGATTTAGGAGATCTCCACATTATCTAATTACAGGGAAATACATCATTTATTTATTTTTTTAATTAAAAGAAATCATTCTAAACCCTATATAGGATACATTGATGCTTCAAAAGCCTCTGAAGGAATTTAGGATTATGCAAATATATGTCAAGAGTAACATTCATAAGGTTTAGAAAATCTTGATCACTCTTTAGAATAGCCCATTAAACATGGGTTGTGCTTGAATGCACTACATAATTGATATAACACAACCACTCTGCATATCAACCAGAGTTATAGGCTCTTTATTGCAGCAAGAGGTAATCACTCTTAGATCATGCTATAATTACATCCTATCCTGTTAAACTTGGAACAACCTGAATGCACCCAATGATGATTGACACCTACATTATACAACCTGAATTAACTACATTATATGAGTGCCTCATTTCTATCACAACATAGCCACAATAAACTTGGGTCACACATGAATGCATCATGTATTTGTTATAGCACAATTGTGCCACATGACCCAATCTGTTGATTATGGATCACATAATTATAGTCACAAGAATCTGTTCCTTGGTTGTGATCTTATGGTGATTCCCACACAACAAAATCTGGACATGAAATTCTCAAAACCCTTAACCTCTAAAAATGAAATCTGATGAGATGTTGCTTTAAAATATGATTTTCAAACCTGGAACTACAAATCTGAATTCACAACTAAATTCTGCAAAAAGACAATGACTACCCTCAACCTGGTGATATCTTCTTGAATTTTTTCTGATTTTTCCCAAGAAATCGTCCTTAGTTTTCCATAAACTGTCTGAAGTAGAGCAAAATGCTGTCGCAATAAATCAGGCGCGAACTCACTTTTCTTTATGTTGGCCACAATTTTATTTTTTTTAATTTTTCATGTTTGTCGAACATTCGACGAAAATAATAGCCGACATTTCGACGAATGCGGTTCGTCAAAATTTTGACGAACGTCGGGGATAAACTTTAAAAAAATTGGAAATTACACATCAAATTTTACAAGCACCCGACGAATATCGTATTTTACATATTTTGTCGATCTGTTTCATCGTATTTTGCAGTCAAATCTATTAGTGTCAGCCATGAACATAAAAAACATGAACACACAAAAGAAAATCATCAATTGCAAGCACAACGATCAATGCAGATGTGCAACACAGATAGAGCACAATCTAGAAACATCCATGAGCATCATGAATCACCACAGAAGCATCTGAAATAACTCAAGTTACTAGAATCACATCATCCTCTATCAGGAACACCAACTGAAGTAAGAAAAAGACTGTCAGAACACAGATACTCATAACTCGACCAAATCTTCATGCAGATATCTGATACTTAACATGGATAAACTAGATATAATAAAAAAAAAAACCCTTAATCCACAACCTCTAATCATCAATACACTGAGCTAGCCAACATACTGAACTTCACTACATCACTGACAACCTGCAACTTATTTTATTACATTTTTCTCAATATCCTCGACATACACAACCTCTAATGTCCTTAAGGCCAATAGTGTTGACATCAATGACAACCACATATCAGCAACATCCAACAATCTCCCCCTTTGGCATTGATGGAAACACATGATGTGAAAAAGACCATCAACACAACTTTCTCTTAGCACTTTCTCCCCCTTAGGTTTTGAATATTTTCTCCTCAACTCTTTCACATGACTCTTCTCCCCACAAGGTTTTTCACATGACTCTTCCCCCCCTTTGACATCAATGACAAAGATACATTATCTTTCTCTACACAAGCTCTGAACCACATTTTTGAACATCTGACTACTCCCCCTGAGTAGCACCACAACATCAATCTAGATCAAGATATGACTATGAAATGTAGGGACTGATGCAAGTCAATGCATCTTAGTTCTGATTAGGAGGGGTAATCACCCCTAGCTTGCCTCTGAGATACTCAAAAGTATCCTTAGGCAACGACTTGGTAAAGATATATGCAATCTGTTCCTTAGTGGGCACATACTTCAATATGACTTTTCACTCACCTTCTCTCCCAAAAAGTGAAACTTGATAGATATATGCTTGGTTTTTGAATGCAGTACTGAATTCTTAGAAATATTAATTTCACTTGAATTATCACAGAATATAGAAATAGGTTCATCATACACAACTTTGATATCTTTCAACATTTGTTTCATCCACAATACTTGAGTACAATTGTTAGCAACATCAATGTATTCTGCCTCTACAGTAGATAAAGAAATTACATTATGCTTCTTATTTAACCATGAAATCAACTTCTTTCCCAAGAAAAATTCACCACCACTAGTACTCTTTCTGTCATTCACATCTCCTTCCCAATCAACATCAGTAAAAGCACTCAAAGTAAGGTCATCATCTTTAGGGTACCATAGGCCAAAATCAACTGTCCCCTTCAAGTATCTGAAAATCCTCTTCACAACTGTCACATGAGATTCATTAGGATCAACTTGAACTCTTGCAACAATGCATATGACATTCATGATATTAGGTCTAGTTTGAGTGAAATAGAGCAATCCATCAATCATCGATCTGTATCTAGTCTGATTTGCCTTAGGTGAATCATCATCTTGTGTCAACTTACATCCAGTCACCATACGTGTACCAACTAGCTTTGAATCTTCCATACCAAACTTCTTTAGCAATTCTTTCACATACTTGGACTGAGATATAAAGATCCCTTTATCTAGCTAAGTAATTTGCAATCCCAGAGAGAATTTCATCTCTCCAATCATAGACATCTCAAACTCACTCTGCATCTTATCAACAAACTTCATGCACAAACTATCATCTCCTCCAAAAATGATATCATCAACAAAGACTTCAACAATCAAATCTTTATCATGATCAAGCTTGAAATACAAATTACTATCAACAATACCTTTATTAAATCCAAGCTTCAAAAAATACTTATCCAATTTGGTATACCATGCTCTTGGGGCTTTCTTGAGTCCATACAATTCTTTCTTCAACTGACAAACCATATTTCCTTGATCAATCAATTGAAATCCATCAGGTTGCTCAACATACACTTCTTCTAGTTCACCATTCAAAAATGCTGACTTGACATCCATTTGATAAACCTTGAAGTTTTTGTAAGCAACATAAGCAAGAAACAGTCTCACAGCTTCAATCCTAGCAACATGGGAAATTTTTTCTTCAAAGTCAATTCCTTCCATCTGAGAATATCCTTTATACACCAGTCTTGCTTTGTTTCTAACAACTTCACCTTGCTCATCCAGTTTGTTCCGAAAGACCCATTTAGTTCCAATTACATTTTTGTCCTTAGGTCTAGGAACAAGAATCCATGTATCATTCTTTTCAATCTACAATAGTTTATCTTTCATTGCTTCCACCCAATGTTCATCTTTGCATGCTTCATTGACACTGTTAGGCCCAATCTTTAAAATCAAATAGTATTCTTATGCAATTCTTCTTCTAGTTTGAACACCTTTGTTCTTGTCACCAATAATATGATCTTTTGAATGATTTAGTCTTACATACCTTGGAGTCTTAGGATGTTCTTGAACTTCAGGCTCTTGTGATCTCACTTCTACACTTTCACTAGTTCCTTCCTCTTGATTTTCCTGATTCACCAGAATGATCTGAACTTGATTTGAAGTCTGAACTTTCTTTCCTTTATCTGAATTGTCATTCTGATCATCTAAATCATATACACAGGTTTTGGATGGTCTAACTATGTCTTCATCAACCTTGAAATTAGCACTCTCAACTACTTTCCTCAATCTCTTATTGTAGCACCGGTAGGCATTACTTTTAGTAGAATAACCAAGAAAGATTCCTTCATCACTCCTAGCATCAAACTTTCCTATATCTTCATCTCTGTTGATAAAGCATTTACTTCCAAAGATTTTGAAGTATCTAACAGTAGGCTTATGACCATACCATAACTCATAGGATTCTTACCGGTATCACCTTTGACTTGTACTCCATTGAGAGTGTAAATAGCATTACTCACAGCTTCTCTCCAGTAGATATGAGGAACATTTCCTTTCAACATCATAGTCCTAGTAGCTTCTTCAATTGTCTTGTTCTTCCTTTCCACAACTCCATTTTGCTGAGGGTTCCACGAGGCAGATAATTGTCTCTTTATCCCATGCTCTTCAGAAAAAGAATTAAACTCACCGGAAGTGAATTCACCACCTTTATCTAATCTCGAACATTTAATTTTTAGACCTATCTTTGTCTCAACCATAGCCTTAAAAATTTTGAATTTCTCCAGAGCTTTAGATTTTTCCCTTAAGAAAGTAACCCACATCATTTTAGAATAATCATCAATGAGTAACATGAAATACCTATATCCTTGTAAACTTCTGACTCGAGAAGGACCACACAAGTCAGTATGCACAAGATCCAACACTTCATTAGAACAAGGTTGTTTGCTTCAAAATGAAACTCTAGTTTTCTTCCCGAACTGACATTCCTTGTATATAGTTGTTACCCATTTTTCACTCATAGGTTCAAAAGGGTAGAGTTTATTTTAAACTGAGGAAAATAAGGTACATTTTGTTAAAATTCTTCATTACATTCAGATGTATAGATGGAAAAGTTCCCATGTTTCTCTGAAGTATCAAGTTCTACAACTTGATAAGGGTGCAACTTTATGAGATAACAATTTTGGCACGCCTGGTGGGACTATGAGCTGATTCTCAGTTCATTCTAGTCCTTATGTTACTGCTATTTGGTGTGTATAGCAGTAATTCCATCCTTTTTGAGGTGGTTTCTTCACACATCTAGCGACTCCAAGTGCAAATTTTTTGGTTTCAACAGTTCAAGTGCTGATATGTTTCAAGCTTTTTCAACAAAAAAACTATGCTTTATTTCATTTTTCCTTTTTCAAATGAATAGAAATGTCTATGTTTCATGTGGATATGTCTTATAACCCTCCATTTCAAAGTGTTCAACAATTTCAGCATACTTCCTACCCACCCACCCCTGCACAGTCATCTTGGCAACCTTATTTTAATCAGATCCAAAGTAATGAGCAAACTGAGTTTGCAAACATCAAGAGTGTTTTGCTTGACTGGACCAAGAAATTGGCTGAGATGGAGAAGCACCAGGAGGAGTTGGCTTACAATGCCCATTTTCATGAACAACAGTTGTTGGTACAAAAACAACAATATGAGGTGGAGGCACAGAGAGGGTCCTATTTGGAGCAAGAGAATATAGTATTTGAGAAAAGTCAATCCAAATTTCCTGAAGAACAGTTTTCCCAAGTGCCCCAATCAACTACTACCTTTCCAAATCCTTTCTTTGAGGAAGGGCTTCACTTTCTGAGGTTCAATGTTCTAATTTTTGAACATAATGAATTTTCTGTTGAAAATAAGGTAGAGCCCATTGATCTAGACAACTTACTCCTTTGGGAAAAGATTAAAGAGGAAAATAATTTACATCTAGCTATAAGGTGTTATCAATTGCAGCAACAAAGGATTGAACAACAAGAAGACATCAAACAATGTGGTGAGTTGCTGACCAATGGTCATCAACAAGACAATCGAGCATTAGACTTGGAAGAACAACATAAAACTGAACTTGATATCTTAATCCAAGATATGAGCTTTGATGTTTTTGAGCATGCTATGGATGAGAAGACTAGTGTAGAGATTTTTGAAGATGTATGCATAGATATAATTGAGAATTTTTGTTCAAAGTTGGATGGAAAAGAATCAAAAGAGGTTGATAGTCATGATGATCTAGAACAACAACTTGTTGAGGTGCTGAAGCAATAGGAGGAGCCTCATGAACCTAATTTGAAAGGTCTTAGCTAGTTGGAAGAGCTAGAAGTTGATATACTAGTTGAAAGGTTGTTTCTGGAGGATACTTCATTGTTTGAACATCTGCTCGCCTTCATTGAAGAAGAAAATCCTGATTTAGAGTGTACCTCTTTGAATTATAATGAAGATCTAAAACTTGTACCAACTGTTTCCAAGAGCTTTACAAGAACCGATAGCTTTGATGAGCTGTTGGTCACCCTAGTAGAAGAGGAGAGCTCACTCACCATGGAGGAGGAGTCAATATGGCAGATTATTATGCAAGGAGAGGATAATGCTACCGTTTCTAAGCATTTAGATTGTTTTCTTTATGGTCCAACGAGTGGAACAACAGTGAATGTGCAATCAAACAACAATGAAAGCTCAAGATTTTCCCTTACCAAAGGTTGTCCAATCAAATACTTAGCCAGTATGGAGCCCAAACAAGCACAAATAACTACACATGAAGCTTTAGTTGAAGATGACACTGTGGATGCATTGACAACTAAACAAGAGTATGTTCAATTCACTTATCCTCCCTTGAATAACATTACATATGATCAGTTTAGGGAGGTAAGTGAATTTGTTTATCTCTTTCAAGAATTGGTGTATCAGCTTGTGGAACATTTCTCAGTATTTCATATGTTCTTAGCTACCATCATGCATGCAAATCATTGCATATTGAAAAGAAAGGGCAGATATTTCAGCCTTCCAGTAAATGGTTTTATTTAAGTAATTTTGTCTTGCTTTAGTATAGGGTAGGTTTAGCTAGAGGTTTCATTTCCCTAAGTATTGTTCCAACACAATTAAGTAGTTTCCATTCTGCAGTTTTCCTATTTTCAATAAGTTTCCAAGTGACATGAGTTACAAATGAGTTACAGTCATGTACAAGACTACTCTAGGTCTATTTCTGAGTTTTCCTAATGACTCCATGCCCAATGGAAAAGCCTAGGCAACTGGTTTTCATGTTTAGCAGGAAAACATACAACAAAGGTTGCCAAAAATGTTACCCATTTTTCACTCATAGGTTCAAAAGGGTAGAGTTTATTTTAAACTGAGGAAAATAAGGTACATTTTGTTAACCTTCTTCATTACATTCAGATGTATAGATGGAAAAGTTCCCATGTTTCTCTGAAGTATCAAGTTCTACAACTTGATAAGGGTGCAACTTTATGAGATAACAATAGTATTAGTAGGTTTTATCAACTTAGGAAGATCTATCACAACCTAAGTAGAACTTATCTTGATAATATTGTCAAAGTTTAAATGACACATCATCCTATGCCACAACCAACTTTCATCAACTTGAGCAATCAAACAACTTTTACTAGAAGCACTCAGGTGAAAGATATTACCTTTTTTTTTTGTACCTAATGTAATCACATTTCTGGAACTTCCCAATATTCTACACTTTCCATCCTTGAATTGAAGATTGTATCCCTTGTCAACCATCTGTCATGAATTACACCAGCTTTTTCATCACCAAATATTACAACATCACCATCATACTTTTCCAAGCTCACAAATTTACTTTTATCACCTATCATGTGATGAGAGCATCCACTCTCAATCACCCATTCATCTTTTTCTTCAATTCTGGCTTCCAGAGATTTCTCAGCATTTGTGCATTTAGCAGATTCAGTAGGGGCTAGATCATTTTCCTTGAAAGCAGTAAATACCCATTCGTCCTCACTTACATTCCCTTTATCATATTCATCATCTGTCACACCTTCATCAACAACATTATAACACTTTCTTTGGAATCTAGGCTTGTTAGTTACTAGCTTAGGAACTCTTTCTAGACATCTTGATGCAAAATGACCTATCTTATTGCAAGAAAAAAATTTGATAGGAAACTTCCCTTTATACTTACCTTCTCCTCTGGCTTCCCTCTTGACAATAAGTGCTTCAAGCTCATCTTGTTTTCTCTCTTCTTCTTCAATCTCTCTCATTTACTCCTCGTACTTGAAAGTTTTTCTAGAAGAACTTTCTCCCATATCATATCTTTGCTTATCCTTTCCAGAAATAGTAGCTTTGAATGCAGATTTTGTCTTAGGAAGAGAATCACCAAATTCAATTAACTCAAAAGCAGTAAGCTTACCAATCAACATGTCTCTGGTTACATTTGTCAGAGTCTAGATCTCCTCAATAGCTGTAGCTTTGGCTTTGTATGCAACAGGCAAGGATCTAAGAACTTTAGCAACAATCTCTGATTCTTCCAATGTTCCACCAACACATCTGATACTACACACAAGTTCATTCACTCTCTACATAAAAGAAGTAATATTCTCATCATTTCATATTTCCCTTTCAAACTTTGTAGCTTAGAAATCTTCACATGTGCATCACCTTCATACAAAGTTTCCAACTTTTTCCATATCTCATAAGTAGTCTTTAGATCCATTACATTTGTCATCTCAGAATCAGTTAGAGCACTCAACAATGCTTCCTTAGCCTTGATATTGTACTCGGCATCCTTAATCTCAGTAGCAATAGAAGGACCATTATGTGGGATGATATATCTATTCTTTGTAATGTTCTAGTAGGGTTCACCAATGCATCTCAGATGACACTTCATTCGAGTCTTCCACAGAGAATAATTATTTCCATCAAATCTTAGACTATCCTTCTTATATGTTGCCATCCCGGATCACCTCAAGCTATTAAAATTCTTCCAAGGAACTTGCTCTGATACCACTTGTTGGCAACACAAGGGCAAAAAAATGAGAGGGGGGGTGAATCAATTGTCACAACAATTTAAACTTATTAAACTCATTAACCTTATTCTTAGATCTGATAAATAAACATGAAAGAATAAACCATCAACACATCAGAAACACACATAACACCAAGATTTTTTATGTGGAAACCCTATTAGGGGAAAAACCACTGTGGAGGTTAGTCCACAAGATTATACCCTGTTAAAAGTATAAAGGAATAAATGGGGAATGCACATGCATTTAGGCACATTTCCTAGAGCTCATTGCTCAATTACAACAAGGCTTACTGCCCAAAGGAAGACACACTGTCTTACAAAAACATTCAGATTACATCTGCAAGATTTTGAACTGAGAAAATAGCATCTGCTAATTCCTTATTATAGTTCCAGTTAAGCACATGAACACTTCTTCACACTCTACTTCTACCTTCAAATGATTAGGACATTATTTTCACATCTCACGCATTCAAATGGAATAAACAATCGCTCATATATATCTGCAACCAAGAATAACATCATCTCCATGTCGGCTTCAACAAAATATAAAATGTATACAAACTGTCAGACCAAATCAATAAACAATTATTAATGTGAATCAACTTATGTCAGACACAACATAGTGAAGACCCAAAACAACATCCTCGAACACGAAACACCTCGAACAATTATTCCTTGAAGATCCACAACACACTACAATCACCCTGTCAGCCATGAACATGAAAAACATGAACACGCAAAAGAAAATCATCAATCACGAGCACAACGATCAATGTGGACGTGCAACACAGATAGAGCACGATTTAGAAACATCCATGAGCATCATGAATCACCACAGAAGCATCTGCAACAACTCAAGTTACTAGAATCGCATCATCCTCTATCAGGAACACCAATTGAAGCAACAAGACGACTGTTAGAACACAAATACTCATAACTCGACCAAATCTTCATGCAGATCTCTGAAACTTAACATGGATAAACTAGACATACTCGACAAAAAACCCTTTAATCCACAACCTCTAATCATCAATACAATAAGCTCGCAAACATACTGAACTTCACTACATCACTGACAACCTGCAACTTATTTTATTACAATTTTCTCAATATCCTCAACATATACAACCTCTAATGTCCTTAAGGCCAATAGTGTTGACATCAATGACAACCACATATCAGCAACATCCAACACCTACAACATTCCCAAACCTTCCTTGAAGTATGAGAGGCTAAAAAATGCTTTAAATAACCAAACCCAACACCTACACCTAACTTTCCAACTACCTGACTATTCATATTCCTCCATTTTACAATTTGTTGCATTTTTGCAATACTATCATGACAAAAATTTGTCAAAATTTTGCAACTTTTACATTATGTATCCAATGACCCAAAAATGATTAACTATGACCTAAAAAAAACTCAAAATGGTCTATTAGACCTTATTACAACATGAAATCAACTATGCTAAATCAAAACCCAAAGATTGCCTCATGGAGGCATGTATTTGCAAGGGTGCTCCTGCACCAAGCTCATACTCAAATCACCACACTTGATCAAATTTTCATCTCACACTTCCTTCCACACATCTCCAAAAATTCACCTTTCACTTATACCATCTGTGACCTAAACAATCTCACTTAGGTCAGCCTAAATGAAATGTATGCACCTCAAATGTGCAACACCAAATAGGTCAACACCAAACACTTCCACAGTGGAAAAAAGTGAAGTTAGACCATGTCAAGGGTTAACTAGGACCAAAATATGCATCACCACGCTACTCAACACATCCACAATCCATGAGGCACCTCCACAAATAGTGCTAGCACACTAGGTTGGACAAACCTGAACTAACACTACAAACCACCACATACATGCTTCTCCAAGTCCAAAAAACAACATTCAAACCAGAAATAAACATTTCACAACATTCGCACAACATCCCAAAATATTCTAGCATCAACATATTATACTATAAAACTACCACAACCACCTGAAACAAAGATTACTTTCATCTTGTGCATTAGGATGAACTACCACTAAACTCCAACATGAGAAGTGAAATTGCAGAGCAACTCAACACCAAAACTCCAAAGGAAAATAAATGCAGACTATATAAGCATGTTACCAAATCCTCAAGATAGGAAACAAGAACACGAAGAAATGCACAAAGCAATTCTATTTCTCTTAGAAAACCTTATTCACAGGAAAACACACTATCAAACACATCTTCCACTTCAACACGATCCAAAACTTAATTTTTTTGATATAGAATATATGAACACTTTTGATTGTCATATCCAAACTACACAAGCATATCTTTAGTCATGAATAAATGCAAAGCACAATATTGAACACACCTCTATCACACTACACACTTTTTTATTCAAATTTTCTCAAAAGCACTTGGAAACCAATTGAACCAGTTGCATTAACAACACTACAAGCATATCTTCAATACATCCACAATATCTACAACACCATAATTATTTCTCATGCAACACTCTTCAACAACTCCAACAATCTCCATACACTTTCCACACTGTTGAAATTAATGACCAACTATTGACATTCATGACCAACTGTTGACATCAATGACAACACCTGTAACATAATTGCAAAAATCTCCCCCTTTTTCATTGATGGCAACACTAGCTCTAAAAAACCATCAACAACAAAAACAACTCTATATTAAGTGAAAATCCCCCTTACTGGTGTACATTTGACTCTCTCTCTTTACCTCCGTTCTTCAGAAACCATTCTCTCCCCTTTCTTGAGGATTTCTTCAAATATTACTCTCCCCTTGTGTTTTTTAGATCATACTCTCCCCCTTTGACATCGATGGCAAAGGGAAACATCTTTCCTATTAACAACACTTGCATAAAATTTTTCTTTTCTGCTCTCCCCCTTTGACATCTGCATACATCAATTTGAAACCACTTGTCCACTTCTCTTTAGGAAACACCAACAAGCAACTACTCTCTCTCCACTACTCTTCTCCAATGTACAACTCTCAGAACTATCCATTTTGCACTACTCATTCTTCACTGCTCTCTCTACTACTTGCTATTTTCTGCATACTCCCCTTAGGGACACAAGATATGTTCCACTTGACTGCACCAATAAAAAACACTACTACCTACTCCCTATGAGAGGTAGCCTTCAACATCAGTCTAGGACCAAGGATGTATCTTGAAATGGTTTCTAGAAAAATGCATTTACTCATGCATCTAGTTGAAAAGAGGGGCAATAACCACTAACTTCTATCAGAGATACTGAAAAGTATCTTTTGGAAGAGCCTTTGTAAAAATGTCTACAACTTGATCCTTTGTAAGCATATACTCTAGATGCACTTCATTCTCTGCAACCTTCTCTCTTAGAAAGTGATACCAAATAGAGATATGGTTTGTTCTTGAATGCATTACCAAGTTCTTTGAAATATTGTTAGCACTTATATTATCACACAAGAAACCAATCTACTTCCAAGAAAGAAAGCACCCCACTTGTACAACCTACCCAATCTACATCTGTATATGCACTCAAGGAGAAATTAGTATCCCTAGGATACCATAAACCAAATTCCAATGTGTCCTTCAAGTATCTAAATATTCTTTTAACTACTGCAATATGTGACTCTCTAGGATCTTCTTGAAATCTTGCCACAAGATAAATTGAATGCATGATATATTGTTTGGTAGGAGTTAGGTATAGTAGTCCACCAATCATTGATCTATACTTTCTCTAATCTATCTTAGGAGATTCCTATTTTTTGGGTTTAGAATCCTCCATTCCAAACTTCAACATTTCCTTAACATACTTTGACTGAGAAATGAAAATACCTTTTTTTGGTTGACTAATTTGTAGCCCAAGGAAGAAATCCACCTACCCACACATTGGCATCTCAAACTCTTTTTTCATCTCATCTCTAAACTTCTTGCACATGCATTCATTTCCTCCAAAGATAATGTCATCAAAATACACTACCATAATCATGATTTGTTCTCCCTCAACTTTGAAGTAAAGGTTGTTATCTAGAGTACCTTTTTTGAATCCTTGCTACAACAAGTACTTATCCAACCTTGCATACCAAGCTATAGGAGATTTTTTGAGTCCATACAATGCCTTCTTCAACTTGAAGACCATATCAACATCATCTAATAATTGAAAACTTTATGGTTTTTCAATGTATACTTATTCTTCTAACTCACCATTCAAAAATGCAGACTTGTCATCCATCTGATATACCTTAAAGTCTTTCTATGCTAGAAAAGCCAAAAACATTCTAATGGATTCCATCCTTGCCACCAAATAAAAAGTCTCTTCAAAATATATTCCTTCCACTTGTGAGTAGCCCTTACACACAAGTCTAGCCTTATTTCTAACAAATTTTCCATCATCATTCAACTTGTTCCTAAAAACCCACTTAGTTCCTATCACATTCTTATTTACTGGTCTTGGGACCAATTCCCAACTTTGATTCTTCTCAATTTGTTCCAACTCTTATTTCATAGCCTTGATCCAATTCTCATCTTTACATACCTCAATTATAGTTTTAGGTTCTACTTCTTAAAGTAAACAAAATCTTATCTATTCCTTTGTCATAACAACTCTTCTTCTTTTCAACATTCCTTTTCTCTTATCTCCAATAATTTGATCTTCATAATGATTCTTCTGCACATACTTAGGAGTCTTAGGGATATTTTTTGGAGCTTCTTCCTCTTAAACTACCTTCTCTTCATCCTTTTCTTCTTCACTGCAAGGGGGTTCATCAAATTCACATCCTTCTATCAACACTGAACACTGCAGTGGTTCTTCATCCACCTTGACACTTGCACTCTCAATAATTTTCTTCAGTATTTTATTGTAGCACTGGTAAGATTTTCTCCTTGTAGAGTATCCAAGGAAGATTCCTTCATCAGATGTTACATCAAACTTTCCTAAGTTTTCTTTGTCTCTTCTAATATAGAATTTACTTCCAAAAACTCTAAAATATTGTTGAAAGGCACAAGACAACTGAGAGGTGGGGGGTGAATCAGTTGTCACCAAACACAATCACAAACCTTAAATACTTATCAAACTCACATCCACTTTATTCTATTATTGAGTATGAACATGAAATGCAAATAATAGAAAGCAATATCAACATAAGAGACACCGAATTTATGTGGAAAACCCAATAAGGTAAAAGGTGAGTATTAACTCACAATATAAAGTAATTCCAAAACCGATTACAAGAGGTTCACTACCCAAGAAGGACTCACTGTTTGGATACAAGGCTCACTACCTATAGATAGGACTCACTATCCAACAAGGAGGCTCACTATCTACAGATACAAAAGATAATAGAAAAATACACCACAAAAAATTACACACATCCACAACCTTAATTAGAATATTGAATACTCTATTAGCTCACTGCATTAAGGAGTCTAACACATTAAAGTACCGGTGCCTACATTCACTTTCACACACTCTTGCTTCTCAAACTTGTGACATTCTTGATACATCAATTTGTAACATCTCGACTTGTATTTATACCATCTTCAACCTTAGAAACTTTCCCCAAGGTCAGCTACACATTCTTCATTTTACAAATTCAAATTAGGTTGGCAACTCAACATTCCCATGGTGGAAGAGAATGAGAGTGGACCAAACCAACACTTAACCAAGACCCAAAATAGTGTCTCGGATCAATCACATGCTTCCTCAATTGATGCTTATCCGTCGCATGATGTGTAGACACCAGGTCAGCCAAACCTAATGAAAACACAAATGAAATTTGAAGTACATGCTTCCGAAATGAGAAGATAACATGAAAACCACATAAAACACTTCACCAAACATTGGAACACATCTCAGATGCCTTCAGATTCATCCACAAAAAATGCAACAACTTCCATACACAAAACACCTTCCATCAGTCCATCCAGACTGCACAGACACACACAACTACTCTGAAACTTGTCTTTCGGAGGGAAAAACCACAAACACCTTTGATGGGATACAAATAACACCATTACAAGCATTCTTCTAAATACGCAAGACCATAAAAAAACCAGTGGAGGACTACGGAGTAGAAACATTTCTCCCAGTCCACAGACAAACAACTCTTCCAAACCACTTCACACACCAGTGAACACAACTTTCACTCTACATCAAACCAAAAGCTAAAATCCAAGATAATCACTAACAGATGCCCATAAACAACACTTCAGATCCACACAAGCATATGATCAATACAAAAGAAATGTGGAGCACATATCAGAGCACATTTTGAACACACACACAACTCTATCTTCACTATTTCTCAAAAGCACATGATAACTCATCATACCAGCATACCTACAACACCATAGAGATAGCTCCATGTACTCACAACATCTCAATAGTATCTCAACTATACATGCACAACCTGCAATCACTTGTTTCCTTTCTCTACAACAACTTGTATTGTGTTGACATCAATGACAACACTACCATACTCATTCATACTTGCAACAATCTCCCCCTTTTTCATTGATGGCAACACATTATGTGAAAAACCATCAAAGACAACATCCATTCCATTCCTGTACTCTCCTTTATTTTTTAGATTAGACAACCTACAAAGCATTTCCCACACTCTCTTTTCCTTGCAATATTCTCTCTTTCTTTTTCTTTCACTATTTTTCACATGGCTCTCTCTCCCCCTTTGACATCAATGGAAAAGAACAAAAGGTTTGCATTTTCTTTAGCCATATGTAGCTTTGATTACTCCCCCTTAGGATTGCACCCATTCACCTCATACTGCAACAATGACACTTCCTACTCCCCCTGAGGAGTAGACCTCAGTCATCAGTTCAAACAAATGAAGAATCTGTAGATCCACTAGATTGATGCACCTCCATGTGCACCTAGTTCAAAGAAGGAGGGGAAATAACCCCCAAATTCTCCCTGAGATACTCAAAAGTATCATTTGGAAGAGCCTTAGTAAATATATCAGCAATTTGATCCTTTGTAGGCACATATTCCAGTCTGACTTCATTCTTCAATACCTTCTCTCTTAAGAAATGATATCTAATAGATATATTCTTTGTTCTTGAATGCATTAAGAAATTCTTTGAGATGTTTATAACACTTGTATCATCACAAAAGATAGGTATAGGCTCATCACATATCACTCCTATATCCTTCAATGTTTGCTTCATCCACAAAACCTGTGTGCAACAAGATGTTGTGGCAATGTACTCAGCTTTTCCAATGGATAAAGAAACTGAATCCTATTTCTTGCTTAGCCATGAAACCAATCTTCCTCCAAGAAATAATGCACCACCACTTGTACTCTTTTGGTCATCCACACAACCAACCCAATCTGCATCAGTGTAAGCACTTAAAGTGAAATCAATATCCTTAGGATACCACAAGCCATAATTCAGAGTGACTTTTAGATATCTGAATATCCTCTTCACAACTGTAACAAGTGCTTCTTTAGATTTTGCTTGAAATCTCGCAACCAAACACACTGCATGCATGATATCCGATCTAGTAGCAGTAAGATACAATAGTCCACCAATCATAGATCTTTACATGCTCTGATAAACTTTAGGAGATTCTTCATCTTTACTCAGCTTGCATCTAGTCACCATAGGGGTACAAACTGGTTTAGAGTCATCCATTCCAAACTTCTTCAACAAATCTTTGGCATACTTTGATTGTGAAATGAATATTCCCTTATCATTTTGATTCACTTGAAGTCCAAGGAAGAAATTCAACTCACCAATCATAAACATTTCAAACTCTTTTTGTATCTCCTCTGCAAATCTCTTGCACATACCTTCATTTCCTCCAAAGATGATATCATCAACATACACAACCACTATCAACATTTTTTTTCCTTCCACCTTGAAATAGAGATTACTATCTACAGATCCTTTGTTGAATCTTTGTTGTGTCAAATACCGGTCCAACCTTGCATACCATGCTCTGGGAGCCTATTTAAGTCCATATAATTCCTTTTTCAACTTGCATGCCATATCCGGTTTATCTGATAATTGAAATCCCTCTGGTTGTTCTATGTACACCTCTTCTTCTAATTCTCCATTTAGGAATGTAGACTTAACATCCATCTGATATACCTTAAAATCTTTGTGAGCAGAAAATGCCAAAAACATTTGAATGGCCTCCATTCTTTCCATTGGGGAAAATGTCTACTCAAAATCTATTCCCTCAACTTGTGAATAACCTTTGCATACAAGCCTTGCTTTGTTTCTTACAACTTCACCATTCTCATTCAGATTATTCCTAAACACCCATTTTGAACCAATTACATTCTTGTTTACAGGTCTAGGAACCAATTCCCACGTCTGACTCTTCTATATTTTCTGCAATTCCTCTTTCATTGCTCTAACCCAACTTTCATCTTGGCATGCTTCACACACTATTTTAGGTTCTATCTTTGAAAGTAGACACATATTTACCTCAGTTGCTACCACTTTGCTTCTTGTTTTTACACCTTCACTCTTATATCCAATTATTTATTCTTCGGGATGATTCTTCTATACATACTTTGGAGTCTTAGGAGTAGGTTACAAAGCTTCTTCTTCTTCTTCCTTATTCTCTTATGGTACTTTTCCGTAGATAGGCTCATCCGGTTCAACTTCACTTATTTCAACTAGTTTGTGCATATCTTCATCAACTTTCACATTTGTACTCTCAAAAATCTTCCTCAATCTTTTATTGAAGCGTCTATAAGCTTTGATATTAGTTGAATATCCAAGGAAAATACCTTCATCACATCTAACATCAAACTTTCCAAGGTTCTCATCATCTCTTTTAATGTAACATCTGCTCCCAAACACCTTAAAGTACTTCACAGTAGGAATTTTTCCAGTCCATAACTCATAAGGAGTCTTTGTGTTGTTACCTCTAATCTGAACTCTGTTAAGAATATAAACAACAGTGTGGATTGCCTCTTTCATTATAGTTCTTGCAACCTCTTGAATAGTATGGTTCTTCCTCTCAACAACTCCATTCTGCTGAGGAGTTCTAGGAGTAGAAAAATGTCTCTTTATGCCATGCTCTTCACAAAATGTATTAAACTCATTGGAAGTGAATTATCCACCTCTGTCTACCCTTTCCTTGAACACTTTGAATCTATCCATAACTTGAGCTTTCTCCCTAATAAATGTAACCCATGTCATTCTATAATAATCATCAATAAGGAGCATGAAACACCTATCACCATTAAGACTTCCTATTATTGTGGGACCACAAGGGTCTGTATGAACCAATTCTAGCATTCTAGTAGTTGATTGATATTTTCCTTTAAAATCGCATCTTGTTTTCTTTCCCAACTAACAACTCCTGCAAACAACATTGGTAGGCTTTGTGATTTTAGGTAGATCCCAGATAACATCTCTTTAACTAATCCTGATTAGATTATCAAAGTTTGCATTTCCCATCCTCTAGTGTAATAACCAACTTTCATTAATTTAAGATACAAGGCACTGACCATGAACACCCTTAAGCTGATAAATGTTTCCATATGTTCTTCTTCCTACAACAACCACAATTCTGGATCCTTTTTTGATCTCACAAGTATTATCCTTAAAAAAAAGCTCAAATCCCTTGCTACACATTTTTCCAACACTCAAAAGATTATGCCTTAAGCCCTTAACATAATAGACATCATCAGTAGTATGTTTTCCATCAAAACTAATTGTTCCTTTTCCAACAATCTTAGCACCAAAATCATCTCCAAACATGACTAATCCACCATCATACTTTTCAAGTTTAGTAAACTTACTCTTGTCTCCGGTCATAGATTTAAATAACCACTGCCAATCACCCAATAGTCTTCATCTTGTCTAGCATGAAAGGCAGTAACCAAAGTACCTTCCATCTCTTCCTTCTTGCTCTCCAGACCACTTTCCCTTGCACATCTTCCAAAGTTAGTAGATACTAATTTATTCTCTAAGGCTAAAAAAATAATTCATCATTATCTCCCTCAAAATCAGATTCATCATTAGAAATTCCAACATCTCTAACATAATACAGTCTCTTGAACTTCTAATCCTTTTTGTCTTTATTGTCTTTGTTCTTCTTGTGTACAACTCTGTCTGGACATCTTGAAGCATAGTGACCAATATTTTAAAAGGAAACATACCTTTGTACTTACCAGTACCTTTCTTCAACTTCCTTGTAAATTTTGCTTCCAACTCCTTTGAACCTTCACTATCCGGATCATCTTCTTTCTTAGTGGCTTTAAAGGTGGATTTTGTCTTCTCATTTTCCTTTCCTTTGTACTAAAACATTTAAAAGGAAACATACCTTTGTACTTACCAGTACCTTTCTTCAACTTCCTTGTAAATTTTGCTTCCAACTCCTTTGAACCTTCACTATCCGGATCATCTTCTTTCTTAGCAGCTTTAAAGGTGGATTATGTCTTCTCATTTTCCTTTCCAAATTTTTTCATCTCAAATGCAATCAAGGTGCCAAATAGTCGTTCTTTAGTGAACTTCTTAGGATCATACACTTCCTCAATAGCAGAGACCTTATCACTGTAACTCTCTGGTAGAGTCATCAAAATCTTCTCCATTACATCTTCATCTGTCAGAGTACCACCTTGATTTTTAACTTCATTCACTGCAATATCAACCCTTTGAAAATAGCTTGCAATATCTTCAAATTCTTCCATTTTCAAGTTCTCATATCTGCACTTAGTTGTTAGCTTCTTTGAAAATTTCACTCTATCATTTCCTTCATAGATATCTTCCAACTTTCTCCAAACTTCATAAGCAATGCCTAAAGAAATAACTTTTGTCCGCTCCGTCTTAGAAAAAGCACTATAGATTGCATACCTTGCTTTTTCATTTTCCTCATAGGCATAAATCTCATCTGCAAAAGAAGGACCACTTTCTGGTGCAACATATTTTGTCTCAACAACTTTCCAAGTCTTGTAGCCAAGAGAGATCAAGTAACCTCTCTTCTACACTTGTCACTATAGTTAGATCCATCAAACATGGGGATTGCCAATTTGTGCACCATCGGATCTATCTCAAGAGGTTAAGTTATTCTCCAAGGAACCAAAGCTCTGATACCAATTGTTGAAAGGCACAAGACAACTGAGAGGGGGGGTGAATGAGTTGTCACCAAACACAATAAAAAACCTTAAACACTTCTCAACTTCACATCCACTTTATTCTATTATTAAGTATGAACATGAAATGCAAATAACAAAAAGCAATATCAACACAAGAGACACCAGATTTACGTGGAAAACCCAATAAGAGAAAAACCATGGTGACGATTAACTCACAATATAAAGTAATTCCAAAACCAATTACAAGAGGCTCACTGCCAAAGGGCTCACTGCCATGAAAGACTCATTGTCTGGATACAAGGATCATTGTCAAAAGATAGGAATCAATGTCCAACAAGGAGGCTCACTGCCTACAGATACAAAAGATAATAGAAAAATCCACCACAACAAATTACACACATCTGCAACCTTAATCAGAAGATTGCAGACACCATTAGCTAACTGCATTCAGGATTCTAACACATTAAAGTACTGTTGCATTAGTTCACTTTCATACACTCTTGCTTCTCAAACTTGTGACATTCTTGATAGATCAATTTGTAACATCTCGACTTGTATTTATACCATCTTCAACCTTAGAAAATTTCTCCAAGGTCAACTACACATTCTTCATTTTACAAATTCAAATTAGGTCGGAAACTAAACATTCTATGGTGGAAGAGAATGAGAGCAGACCAAACCAACACTTAACCAAGACCCAAAACAATGTCTCAGATCAATCACACGCTTCCTCAATTGATGCTTATCCTTCACATGATGTGTAGACACCAAGTTGACCAAACCTAATGAAAAAACAAATGAACTTTGAATTAAATGCTTCCGCAATGAGAAGATAACATTTAAACCACATAACACACTTCACCAAACACTAGAACACATCTCAGATGCCTTCAGATTCATCTGTAATAAATGAAACAACTTCCATACACAAAACACCTTCCATCAGTCCATCCAGACTGCATAGACACACACAAAAATAATGAAACTCGTCTTCTAGATCACCAAAACACAAACACCTTTGATGGGATACATATAACATCATTATAAGCCTTCTTCCAGATTTGCAAGACCAAAAAAAAACTAGCAGAGGATTGCGGAGCAGAAACATTTCTCCCAGTCCATAGATGGAAAACTCTGCCTGACCAGTTCACACACCGGTGAACACAACTTTAACTCTTCATCAAAACAGAGGCTACAATCTAGGATATATCACCAATAGATTCCCATAAAACACTTCAGATCTGCACAAGCATAGGATCAACACAGAAGAAATGCGAAGCACATACCAGAGCACATTTTGAACACACACACAACTCTGTCTTCACTATTTCTCAAAATCACTTGATAACTCATCATATCAACATACTTGCAACACCATAAAGATAGCTCCATGTACTCACAACATCTCAACAATATCTCAACTATGCATGCACAACCTACAATCAATTGTTTCCTTTCTTTGTTACAACCTATACTGTGTTGAAATCAATGACAACATTAATGAAAACACCACCATACTCATTCATACTTGCAACAAATATTTCACAAACTGAGGTTTTCCATACCATAACTTGTAGGGAGTGTTTGAATTATTCACTCTTTCTTGATTATTGCTCCCCTTTAGGCATTGCCTGAATTAATTTTTGACAGGAGTGTCTACATCGGAGGATGACACAGAAATGATTGATGATTTTGACTCACTTTTCTTAGATTCTCCTTCCTTTCTCCAAATTCTTTTCATTTCCTTTCCCACTTCTTCTAGATCCATGATCTTTTCACGTCTCTTTACCAGATAGTTACTTTTCATCCTTCTATTTCTACAGTCTCTAGAAAAATGTTCCAAATTGTTGCAATCATAGCAAACAACATTCTTCCTTCCATATTTTATTTTATTCAATCTATATTCACATTGATTAGCCTTGTGTCCAAATAAGTTTTAGTGATAACAATATCCATTAAATGAATAAAATTTCTTGTTCAACTTCTTAATTCTACATTCCATAACCTTATGTCCAATCTTTTTGCACTCAAAACATTGACCAGAGAATAATAAAGTATCATTCATCCTACTATTGCAGTCTTTTGACCTATGTCCAAATTTATTGAAAAAATAATAGAAACCATTAAAAGATAAATACCTTTGAGAATTTGGTTGTATGATGGGAATTCTTTTGATATTTCTCATTAGATTCTTGAATTGTCCACCATCGCTTTGAATCTTCATGTCAAGAGATTGGTTCACCTTTGAACACTGTCCTTTTTTGAATCCCATACCACTTTTATCCATTGCAGGTCTTTGAAGGTTAATCAAATCATCACGCATTATAGTGCTTGCCTTGAATTTATCCTCATGTCCTTTTTCCTTTTCTAGATATGATTTCAAAGTTACCACTTCTTGCTCAAGCTTTGCACATTCATCCGTCTTACTTTGAATTTCAATTTTTTGATAATCTTCAATCTTTCTCTTTTCTTCCAATTGTTCTTTCAATTCGGTGATGTCTTTGTCTACTTTCTTTAATTGATCACTGGCTTCTCCATGTATTTCCCTCATATTCTTGATACACTCATTTTCTTTCTTCATCTTATTCTTCAGATCTTCATTTTCTTCTAAATCTCTGGAAAAGATCACTTCCGGAAGAGTAAGAATTTTTTTTATCTTCCATATATTCGAATTTCAGGACCTTCCCCAAGTTGTTAGGATTTTTCAAAGGAACCAAGCTCTGATACCAATTGTTGAACATCCAAAATACTAAGAGGGGGGGTGAATCGGTATTCTATAAAACCATTCACATAAAATCCATCTAATCATTATCACAAATCTGACTGAATCAACAAGAGGAAACATTGAATCAAGACTATGCATCAACACACATGAACACCAATATTTTTACATGAAAAATCCAAAATGGGAAAAACCAAGGTGAGGATTAGCTCACAATATAATATATCTAGATATAGAATATTACAAGGGCTCACTGCTAGGACTCACTATACGTGAAAGGCTCACTGCCAAGATACAAAATTATGTGGCTCACTTCCAAAAGCATGAACTGATGAAAATGCACCTTCCTTGTGTTGGGGTTCATTTTCGGTTAAGCACAATACATAGAAAACACTCCTATCTACACATCTATACAATTTCACACATATCCATCTACATCTCTATCTTCATGTATCTGTCACACTCTCCTTGATCCGGTGGACATTTTTCAGTGAAAATTGAAGTGTCTCATTTTTCTCCAGAATCTGCACCATCAGAAAGAGCTTAGCGTCCTGATTCCAACGCAACTCGAACGGAGTGAAAAGGAGTCCGTTTGCATAAGTTATGGCCAGTCAAACCTTCGGTCAAACTGGGAACAGAGGGCGTCCAAGAAGCGAAAAAAATGATTGTTTCATAAATCAACCAAAGCAGTGTCAAGTTGAAGAGCTCATCGAGATGATTCCGACGATGTTCGTTTCGTCAAAATCCGACATCGTAGGCTCAAGATACAGCTGGTCAAAGTTTTGGGTTTGACTTGTGGACTGAAGGTACAGTGATGACGTCATCATCCGTACAGATGACGTCAGCAAGTGGTACAGAATCTGATGTGGACAAATCAGAGTGTGACATGCGGCATTTGTACGGACCAATCATAGAGTGACACATGGCAGTCCGTACGCACAGCCAGCAGGTCTAGTCAGCATGCCACGTCATCACCCGAGTTGGCAGTCCACTCATCATCCATGTCATCAGCTTGCACAATCAGCGTCGCAGTCACTGTCCACGTCAGTAGGCCACGTCTGTTCCACGTCATCTAAGTCAGCGCTGCGTCATCATCCACATCAGCGTTGAGTTAGAGTCCACATCATCGGCGTGGGCGAATTAGTCTTCGCCACGTGGCAGTTGCTAGGCATGCCACATGGACTCATCGTTTCTCTCCTCCCCAGACGGTTTTTGAATTTGTTTCAAAATGTTGTTGGGGGATTCAATCCCCCAACGTTTGTCCACTAAATTTGGCTCATGGCCGTTCCACCAAATCTTCCGGCTATCAAATAGGTGCGAGCGGTTTCTTTTGTTAAATGCCTTTTTCAAAGTTTGTTTTAAAACTGCCGCGGCCGGGAGTGGAACCCGGAACCGCCGGGTTCCCAAAAGGCATGTGCACCACTAGGTCATCGAGCCTTTCTGAGTTATAGTTGGCATCAGTTTCTTTTGATAACTGTTGGAAACTGAATGCCTTATTAAAATTAAAACAAACTCCTAAATTTGAATTTCAAACAAACAAATAATCTTTCTAAGGATTAACCCCAAAACAATAAAAGCCCGATGGGAATAAAATGAAGGGCTTAAATTTATTTTATAAAGTGGGGGTTATTTTTAAAAGGTTATTATGTAAAATAGGGAGATTTAGTGATTTGAGATATGTAAAAATGGGAGATTGTTAAAGATTTTATGTATTTTGGAGAGATAAGGTGGATTTGGGAAATATTTTGTAAATCAATTGGTTAGTAACCAAATTGAGAAAATTTTATGTATTTAAAGGGGTGTGAGGTGAGAGTGGAATACAAGTTTTCTTTCAGGTGACGAAGTCTTGAAGCTGTGGAGATAATCGAAAGAGAGGTCTTGTAGAGATTCCATTCTTGCACGTCAGAGCGTCGTTATGCTGCCGAAGTGCTTGGAGAATGATTGTGGTGCTTTGTAATCGATTTTGGAGTTAATCGGATCGGTCTCTCTATTGGAGTGGACCTGAAGACGTAGTCACTTTCGTGACAAACTCCGTTATCAAACGTTGTTTGCACTTTTCTTCTTCTCTCTCTTTCTGTCTCTCATTTCCTTCCTTTCTGTTAAATCACCTTGTTATTACTTTCATTCTGTTATTTCCTTAAGTTAATTTTGATTTAATTAACTTGAAATAATCATTGTAAAAGCATTGTAAAAGTTAAGCATTTAAATACTGCAATCTAGTCTAGATCCTACATAGATCAAGTTGGTATCAGAGCTTAGTTGACTATTGTTGCAGTTATTTGTTTTTGAATGCTAACGAGATCCAGGATTCAGAAGGGTGAAGGCAAGCTCGAAGACTTTGATCCTGAGATCGGGAAGCGTAGAACTTTTCTGAAGATGTCAGTTTCTGGAATGGAGGTTCCTGAAGAAATTAGTGAGTAGGAGTTTCGAAGAGCATTCCTCGAGATGAAGGCAAAGGTGGACATTCTTTTTCAGGAGAGACAAGAACGGAAGGTACGTGAAGAAGGTTCGTCGAAGCAAGAAGATAGCAAAGACAAGAAAGAGAAGCAACATGGAGATGGTGGCAAGCAAACAGATCATCCCTTTTCTTCTTCTCCTCCCTCTTCTCCTTCTCCTTCTTCTCCATCTTCTCCTCATTCTATTTCTTCTAATCCTTTCAAGAGTGGGTATAAACCTAAAATCAAACTGGATGTAAAATTTGATTTGCCTAAATATTGTGGTGAACTTAATGCTGAAAACTTGGATGATTGGATTCAACAAATAGAGGTCTACTGTAGAGTCCAAAACCTAATAGATGATGTTGATAGGATCCAATTAGCTACTCTTCGTTTAGGCGGTACAGCTTTAACTTGGTGGGAGAGTAAGTCTAAGGCAGAAGTTTCACAACATGGTAGAGTCAGTTTAACTTGGGCAGAATTTATTAATGCTTTAAGAAGCAGTTTTATCCCTTAGGACATATGCAGCAGTTAATGATGGATTGGCAAATGTTTAGGCAAGGGAAAGGTCAAACTGTCCAAGAGTACACCCATGAATTCAGGAAAAGGGCCATTGCTTTGAATGTTCCTTTGTATACCCAGGACACTTTGTTGAAGTACATAGGAGGTCTGCATTCCTACCTTAGGCATTCTATTTTGGTATTGAACCCTTGTAATTTGGATGAAGTGTCTATTCAAGCTACACACTTAGAGTCAAGGGGTAAAGGATCTTTTATTGATAATGATGTAAAGAAATCTTCTAAGAATGCAGAGACAGGGAAAGGGAAGAAGACAGCTACAGTTAAGAAGGATGAGAAACTTTCTTGCACTCATTGTGACAATGAAGGTCATGATGAAGATCACTGTTGGAAGTTACATCCCGAACTGAAGCCTAAGTGGGCTCAAAGACGTAATCAGAAACAGAAGGGTAAGGACAAATCCACAAATGTTGTTATGGATCTTGGTTCAGATTCAGATGATGAGACTAAGATAACAGCGATGGGTCTAAAAGGTAAAACCCCTATTTCTGGTGTTTTTGTTGGTAGTTGTGATTCTACTTCTAAAGTTAATGATTTCTCCGAAGATGTGAAAAGGAATGAGCTATTTCATTTAAGGGTTGTTGCTAAGAATAGTAAAATTGATGCACTCATAGATAGTGGATCTCAGGTTAATTTAATTTCAGAAAGTATTGTAAGGAACTTGGGATTAAAAACTACACAACTTAAAAAACCTTATCCACTAGGCTGGATTTGTGAAAATGATAAGTTGCAAGTAACAAGACAATGCACCTTAAGGTTCACAATCACTAGTAAGTTTGTGGATGAAGTGCAGTTTGATGTAGTTCCACTGGATATCTGTGGGATAGTGCTTGGAAGCCCTTATTTATATGACAGGAAAGCTATATTCTACAGGGAACAGAATCATTAGCACTTGTTTAAAGATGGCATTTAGTATATTGTACATTCTCACAGGGTTAAGACTGATCGTTCTTTTGCAAATATAGGGCAGTTAAAAAGGGTAATTAATGCAAGTAAAGAGTTAACTCTTATGTCTGTTAGTACAAGTGGTTCTACACTTGAACTTGGAGTAGCTAACCAGGGTCAGATGTTGCAGGATGCACTTGCAGTACAGCATGAGAAAATGATTATTGAAAGCATTGATGGATCCTTGGGTAATAATGTTTCTGTTGTGAAGGATCGATATATTGTTGACTTATTCTCTTTCATTACTGCATTATTGTTCAGCTTGATGCTAGTCAATTTTTGTTGGTTAGTGGCTACGGCAATTGATGTAGATGCTTATGGAAGTGACAGAATAATGTTTATGTTCAACAATCTTGTTGCAGTCTTCATTGTTCTTGTGAGCCAGGTATTCAGATGTATAGAGGATACAGGACAAGTGGGGAGGCCAAGTCCTCACTTAATGTCAAAGTAAATGTCACTTTTGGAGGTCCAAAAGGTCTTCAGTGGGGAGGCCTGATCCGGTGGACATTTTTTAGTGAAAATTGAAGTGTCTCATTTTTCTCCAGAATCTACACCATCAGAAAGAGCTCAGCGTCCTGATTCCAACGCAACTCAAACGGAGTGAAAAGGAGTCCGTTTGCATAAGTTATGTCCAGTCAAACCTTCAGTCAAACTGGGAACAGAGGGCGTCCAAGAAGCGAAAAAAATGATTGTTTCATAAATCAACCAAAGCAGCGTCAAGTCGAAGATCTCATCGAGATGATTCCGACGACGTTCGTTTCGTCGAAATCCGACATCGGAGGCTCAAGATATAGTTGGTCAAAGTTTCAGGTTTGACTTGTGGACTGAAGGTACAGTGATGACGTCATCATCCGTACAGATGATGTCAGCACATGGTACAGAATCTGATGTGGACAAATCAGAGTGTGACATGTGGCATTTGTACGGACCAATCATAGAGTGACACGTGGCAGTCCGTACGCACAGCCAACAGGTCTAGTCAGCATGCCACGTCATCACCCGAGTTGGCAGTCCACTCATCATCCACGTCATCAGTTTGCACAGTCAGCGTCGCAGTCACTGTCCACATCAGCAGGCCACATCTGTTCCACATCATCCGAGTCAGCGCTGCGTCATCATCCACATCAGCGTTGAGTCAGAGTCCACATCATCGGCGTGGGCGAATTAGTCTTCGCCACGTGGCAGTTGCTAGGCATGCCACGTGGACTCATCGTTTCTCTCCTCCCCAGACGGTTTTTGAATTTGTTTCAAAATGGTGTTGGGGGATTCGATCCCCCAACGTTTGTCCACTAAATTTGGCTCATGGCCGTTCCACCAAATCTTCCGGCTATCAAATAGGTGCGAGCGGTTTCTTTTGTTAAATGCCTTTTTCAAAGTTTGTTTTAAAACTGCCGCGGCCGGGAGTGGAACCCGGAACCACCAGGTTCCCAAAAGGCATGTGCACCGCTAGGTCATCGAGCCTTTCTGAGTTATAGTTGGCATCGGTTTCTTTTGATAACTGTTAGAAACCGAATGCCTTATTAAAATTAAAACAAACTCCTAAATTTGAATTTCAAACAAACAAATAATCTTTCTAAGGATTAACCCCAAAACAATAAAAGCCCGATGGGAATAAAATGAAGGGCTTAAATTTATTTTATAAAGTGGGGGTTATTTTTAAAAGGTTATTATGTAAAATAGGGAGATTTAGTGATTTGAGATATGTAAAAATGGGAGATTGTTAAAGATTTTATGTATTTTGGAGAGATAAGGTGGATTTGGGAAATATTTTGTATATCAATTGGTTAGTAACCAAATTGGGAAAATTTTATGTATTTAAAGGGGTGTGAGGTGAGAGTGGAATACAAGTTTTCTTTCAGGTGACGAAGTCTTGAAGCTGTGGAGATAATCGAAAGAGAGGTCTTGTAGAGATTCCATTCTTGCACGTCAGAGCGCTGTTATGCTGCCGAAGTGCTTGGAGAATGATTGTGGTGCTTTGTAATCGATTTTGGAGTTAATCGGATCGGTCTCTCTATTGGAGTGGACCTGGAGACGTAGTCACTTTCATGACGAACTCCGTTATCAAACGTTGTATGCACTTTTCTTCTTCTCTCTTTCTGTCTCTCATTTCCTTCCTTTCTATTAAATCACCTTGTTATTACTTTCATTCTGTTATTTCCTTAAGTTAATTTTGATTTAATTAACTTGAAATAATCATTGTAAAAGCATTGTAAAAGTTAAGCATTTAAATACTGCAATCTAGTCTAGATCCTACATAGATCACTCCTTGTCTACCTTGCTACACTATTTTTGAAAATGTATTAGATATATACATATATATATATATATCCATGTTTACTAATTAGGTCAACCTAATCAATTATGTTAGCATTGTCCTAAAAAAATATTCATCTTTTCACATAAGTAGTCGACTTGGACACAAGATAGATCTTAGTATCATTCGCACATTAAAAACTTCTCAATATTAATACATAATTAGGTCGGCTAGATTTAGCCCAAAAACTCCAAATATACATGCAATCCATCAAACATGTACAACACAAAAACTTGTTAGCATATTGAATTCTTCCTTAGATGACATCGAGCTACTTATCTTCAACACCACACAATAAGGTAATCAAATATGAGAAAATGCAGGATCTCCCACATCAGTGCACTGTATGAAAACTCATTGTAGACTACTGAACAAAATACTACCATTCATATCTTCCAAATGCCTTCACATCTCATTATGAAACTCCAAAGTAAAATGCATCTTGTAGTCTCAAACTTGTGTACAAAGTCCTACAATGATATCTTTTTCTAAGATAGAATCCAAACCAAAAAATTGACGTACAGAGCTAGTGTATGAGTATGACACTATTTCCAAAACAACTAGTAGCTGTACCTTTCCAACCATACAACCTATTCAGCAAAAATCATGTCAGTGGATGCAACTGATATCAAGATGAAACATATTATCAGCTTCTGAGCAAATCTTACACAAAGGGACAATCCGGATCAAAATACTGAATCGACAAACTTTCATTACCGGAGCAACTGAAAACTAATAAACATCAAAATTCCATTGAGGTAATTATCCAAATTCCATTTTTTGACATCAATGATAATCTCTCAATTTCCAACAATCTACCCCTTTTTCATTGATGCCAACACACGATGTGAAAACCATCAAAAAAATACTTCTTCCTAATTTTCAGTTTTCTCCCCCAAAAACTATTCACATGATACCTTTCTCTTCCAAAATTATTTTAATTTTTTTTCTTGTTTTCACATGATACCTCTTTCTTTCTCTCTCCCCCTTTGACATCAATGGCAAAGGAAAAATAATTTTAATGTTTTAACATATCCTTTGCATACCTGAATACTCCCCCTAAGGAGTATATCCCAAACAAAGATGATAACCAGAGGTTGTTGTCCCTTGAAGCTTGCTAAGAATCTCAGTCCATGAGGATCACCCTTCATCCCAAAGCCTTTTTTCCTCTAACAATGCACTACATAGATAATTGAGATCACTTAAGATGTCCTTTCCTTCAACCACAGTTCTCGGGGTAACATTAGATTTTAGAATCCTATCATCTACCGAAAGAGCATAATAGACAGGTGTACACTTGATCTTGATTAAATCTCTAAGCTTCCCATAGTGTACAACCATCTCTCCTTTTCCTTTATGTGATACAAGGTGTTTGTCATGTAGTTTTGTCAATCCATATCAAGTATGATCATCCAAATCAAGAGCAGGATGAAATGAGCTAGATGCAAACTTGTTTTGTGTTTTAATTGTGCTCTCAACATCCTTAAATTTCTGAATTGCATAAGGCCAAGTCCAACAGAATGTGAATAAACTCTTGACCTCTTTCTCACACTCTTGAATGTCTTTGAGTTTTTCAAGTGCAAAGTTGTGAGTAGACTTGCATTTCTCAAAAATTTCCAAAAATCCTTTATCTTCAACCCAAGTGACCATGTCACTTACTACTCTACTCTTTAATTCATCAAATCTATTAGTTAATGAGTTTGTGCTTACCATCATGGAATGTGATGAACTGGTGATGACAATAGGAACTATTTGAAACTGTGCTCTTCTCCTGGCTAATTGCTTAAGTCTTCTTGAAGCAGGTTTAACTTGAGCTACTAGTGTTATGCCTTGCATACATGCCCCAAATTTTTGCTTGGAAAAGTTGGGGACCCCTTTGTTTTCTTTCGTTATGTTTTGTGCTTTATTGTTCTCATTTTGTCTTTTCCCTCTTTGCTTGTTTCAGTTGTTTTCGTTGTCTCGTTTGTTTGTCTTCGTCCTCGTCTCCTCATGTCATTTTCGTGTCGTCCATCCTGTTTTTGGAATCTCAAAAATCAAAAAAAAGTATAAAATATCAAAATACAAAAAAAAATCACAAAACTTAGAAAAATACAAAAAAATTATTAATTAAATTAAAGGTTTAAAATAATAAGTTAATCCTTTAAATTTAATTAATTTATAAACCCTTTTAAAAAAAAATGAAATATTTTTTTTAAATCAAATTGATTTTGAAATTTAAATAAATAAAGATTTCAAATTTCAAATTTTAAATAAATACTTTTAAATTTGAAAGATTTTGAAAAATCTTAAAATCTTAAAACAAATTAAAAATTAGAAAACTTTAAAATGAATAAAAAAATTTAAAATTAAAAAAATCATTAAGAGTTAAAAGTTGGGGTTTTAGGTGAAAACCCGACCCGAAAGGAAAATTTAAAAAACTTGAATGAATGAATGAATGAATGATTTAAATGACGTCCACAAGACTAAACAGTCTATGGGACCAAGACCCAGCTTAATTTTCTTTCATGCTCTTTTCTAAATCAGATCTCCTACTATTGATTTTGACTAGAAGGCTGGCCGTCTGGTTGATCTTATCCTCCTCGAATAATTGCTGCATATCGTCCATACCCAAACTATTTGCATAATGTTTACGGATGTCTTCATAAACTATGCATTCCATGAGGAAGTGTCGCTCTGTCTCAACCACCCCCTTATTGCAGAATATGCAGGTTCTTTCTTCCCACGTTTCCTTAGGAGACTTCCATCTACCGGTCTCGCACCTAAGATGATGTGATCCTGTCCTCATCTGTGCTATTAACACCCTCGCTTTCCCTTTAATAGCAGCCCCTAAATACGTTTTTTCACCATGATCCTTTGTCGGGTTAAACTCTTTGATGTAGTATGCTTTTTTTCGCCCAATCTGATTTGACCACATGGCAGTCCTAAATTTTTCCTTCACGTAATCTTTTATTTCACTATTGGTGTTGGGACACTCCTGCAATTTGATGTCCCACTTGTTCAGCCACTTGTTGTTCTGCTTCATCCAAGTTTTCTTTCTACGGTTTAGCACCTCCTCCATAACCGCTTTGGGCCAACGGTGGTTGTCCATGTTTTCAATCTTCTTTAGATAACTTATCAACCGAGTTATCGCCGACGCCTCCAAGGGAAAAGCCCCCGCTTCAGCTAAAAGAATTTCATATGGGACCGTGGCCTTAACTTTGAGATTGCTTGTTATTAGGTGTTTTTGGATTCTTTCAATTTGTCTCCAGCTGCAATTTGACATACTGCTTCCCCACACTTCACACCCATAAAGTACAACTGGCGTGACAAGTAAACCAAAAAGAGTTTTCTTGGTTTTCCAATCCCAAAGTTCAGCTTTCCTACATCTGTTTTGCAGCAGGAAAGAGGCTTTCCACCCTCCCTGTATCCTTTTCGTGCGACAGGTCTCCCAGCTGAGCTTATGGTGAAAATCAATCCCAAGATACTTGTATTCTTTCACTATATCGAGTGGACTACCTTCAAAAGGAAAGATATGTTGTTTTTCTTTTCTATTCAAAGAGAAAATCATGATTTTGGTTTTGGTGGTGTTCACTTGCATCCCCACTTCCTGACAGAAGTGTTCTAAAGCTTTCAAATGTTCTCTTAACCCATGAGCTATTTTTGAAATCAAAATAAGATCGTCAGCATAAAGAAGTAATTTCACTACGTAACCTGCTAATTGGATACCGTCACCTCCATCCTTGCTTAACCAAGCTTCCAACTTATCAATGTAGAGCCCAAAAAGCGTGGGAGATAAAGGGCAGCCTTGCTTAACCCCAATGTCACTACCAAAACATTCTGACATACCCTCACTTGTTCTGATTTTAGCATTAAGCTTTTCATATAACCTATGAACAGCTGCTCTAAACACATTTGGAATGCCTAATTCTTCCATCCTATTCCACAGTTTGTCCCTAAGCACCGTGTCAAAAGCTTTCTTGAAGTCAACGAAACAGCAATAAGCTTCCTCACCTTGGCAGTCCCAAATCTTCTCAATCAAGTGCCTAAGGGTGATGCAGTGATCAATGGTAGAGTGCCTAGATCTGAAGCATGCCTGCCCCATTGCCCTTTTGCCCTCATTTTCTGCCCAGTTGCTGATCCTACGCTCAACCATGCTACCAAAGAGCTTGCCAAAGATAGGATTAACCATAATTGTGCGGTAGTTAGATGGGTTATTGATATCACCACTTTTAAACAAAGGAATGACCACACTGGTAGTCCACTCCACAGGAAAGCCTTCCTGATTGACATTGTTGAAAATTCTTGTTATGTACGGAGCGAGAGTTTCAATCCCCCACTTTAGAAATTCAGCCTGAATCCCATCTATGTCCTGTGCTTTCCCACTTGCTAACTTCTTTATTCCCTGTTTAATATCATCCACGGTGAATAGTTCCATTGATGTGTTAACAACTGGAGGGATGCCTTTCTCGTGGACCCGCTCATAAAGGAGCCTAGCATACTCTAACCATTGGGCATCCGTGATATTGTTCTCCACCTTCTTTTTCTTTTGCTGCAGTTCCCTCCAAAAGCCTTTAGGATTCTGCTTCCCAAGTGAGATTAGCTCCTTCCTTCTTTCATTAACGTATTCCATTTTTTTGGATTGCACTAATTTTACATACTTGTTCTTGTATTCTTTGTCCATATCACACTCCTTTAGCGATCTCTTGGCTGCCTTACACTCATCATCATACCATGGATTTGCCGGAAATGTGTTTGCAGCCCTCACCTTGGGAAAAGACCTTTTGCATGCATTTAATGCTTTGTGGATTATCGGAATCAGCAAGCTACTGTGAATATGGGCATCAGCCTCTTTAACAGAGTTAATCACTCCCTCATTCTTCAAATCATGGAACTGCTGCTTAAGAACAGCATTAAATATTTCTTTATTTTCCTGATTTATGAGGATTTTGCCCTTGGGAAGGTCTATTTTTTGCATGTGTTGAACTTGCTTGTTGTGTTGATTGATAGGAGAAACACGAAGCTTAACCCGAAGAGGTAAGTGGTCAGATTTCATCTCAATAGGACAGTCCTCTATGTCAAACTCCAGCAGCCTAGAACCAAAACTTTGAGAGCAAACCACGTAGTCAACCACAGTTTGACCGTTGTAGGTCTTGCACGTGACACCCCCAGATGTTGGCCAATCTCTCACCCTGTTGCAAATAACCATGCCAAACAAACTACAAAGCCCAAGTAATTCAGTCCCAAACGAATTCACCGTGCCATTACCCAACCCTTCGAAGAAATGCAATCATATTAAATGTTAAAAAACTCTTAACAAGTTGAAACCCCAACCCCGCTACTCACTGAAGGGAAATATTTGAAGTAATAAAATAAAATGAGGCATGGAAGTCGGGTTCGGGACTCAAACAAAAATTAGCACCAAAGTTGAAAGGTTCTAGGTGACGGGATTTTCCCGATCCCCGATCCTGTACAACAAGCCCCGTCAGATTTTGGGACTCGAAGGGAACCGTAACCATATACAATGTAATGTGCAAGTGCAGGTACCAAACCCGATCCTGATACCGGAATGAGTAAAATTGCTGAAAAAGCTTTAGAAACATTCAAGCAAAATGCAATTAGTAGCTCTAAAGTCGAAGATCATGACCTTTACCAGCACCCTTCACCTATGACAGGAAGGCAAGACAGGGCACATGAAAGTTTGAGTGAGTGCCTCAAAGGGAAGTCTTCCCATGGCATGAAATTGTAGATATTTATGAAGTAGATTCAATTGAGGCTTCACAAAATTTTAAGCAGATGCAACTGCTTTGCAAGACATGAATGTAAGGTGGAGAAACCTTCAAGCAAATGCCAGTGGCATATAGAAAACCAGCTCTCTGCCTGTGCCAAATGTGGATGTTGCAATTGCTCAGTAAACAGGTGCGCGAAATGTGGAGGCATCAAGAGCTTTGAAGAAAATGTAGTGAGCATGTGAAAGACCTGAATCTCACCTTAAACAACATTCCTCCACATGCCTGCCATAGATGCAAAATATGGAATCATGGGGGCGGCATGTAAACCTTGTTTGACAAAATGCCATGCTTGGCGAATATGCACAAAATGGAAGTGATGAAAAGTTCAAGAAACCCTCGAGCAAAATGCATAGACAAGGCACGGGACGTGTTTGACAGATCACCTCAATGCCACTGCATGGAATGTGGTGAGTGCAATCGTAAGGCAAGGCGTATGTGAACTGTTTGACAAATTGCTTCGAAGAAATGCAATCATATTAAATGTCAATGATCACAGAATGGGCACAAAAATGTGGAGGCCAAGACAATGTGCATGAAGTTTTTTACAGAATGCCTCAGGATTAAAATCAGATCCAACAACCTTTACCAGCATCACACTGGCTGTATGCATAAAGAATCTCAAAGAGATGTCATTGTATAAAGTGAGATATCTATAGAAAAATGGCACGGTGGGTTATGTCGTTTGACATAATGCCCGAAGGAAATATAGAATTTGTCGAGTAATGCAAAAATGGACTTGATCAAAAGGCTTTGGAAACTTTTAAACAAATGCAATTTTCAGATGTATAGCTAAATGTCATGCATTTTACTGGTAGACCTCGCGTGACATAGTGGGAGCATGGGCGTATCATGAGAAAGGTTTAGCAAATTGCCTCAAATTGATGGCATCTCATCAAATGCAATGAGTGTAGGATTGTGGGATGGGCATTGAATGAATTTGTGTGGAGGTTTTAGAAATTTCAAAGCAAAACGTAATCGGTGTAAGCCTCAATACCTCAAACCCTGCTAGTGTCGTTTCGGGCCAGAATGGGAACATGGTACATGATTTAAACATCCATCGAAGCCTAGACATGGATGCAGGCCACAAAAACCTTCAAGCAAGTGCAATTGGTAGTTAAATCTTCCCTGGTAAAATTAGTTCAAGATGTGGAAGCATTGGCATTTGGATGTCATATCTGGCTAAAATTCAAGCATAGTGGTGTTCAATCAATTTGCAGTGAGAGATGAGAGCCGATTTTCTGCATGGTGTGTAGTTCCTCAAATTGTATTATTTTTTGCCCTATCATTTTAGTATCAAACGAGTTGTAGTGGATCCTTTTCAATCATCTTACAATTTTGAGCCCCTTTATTCTCATTTCCCAAAATGAATGTTTTGGACAAGTTCATAATGAGTATACACATTAGGATATAAAGGGTCAATGTGTCGAATCTTCTATTGATCAAGATAATGGGAATAAACAAATGAAAGAGATCAGATATAGGGATTTTGGACCTCTGAAAGAAATATCAAACTCATTTTTGGATAATAAAATTGCATATCAAAGCAATTATTTTGAAATCAATAATGTGGACAGAATAAATGGTTGGGACGTGGTCACACAACATCAGGATTACAAATGCAAACGTGACATTATTTTAATGTTATTTTGTTTAGAGTAACATTAAATTCAAAGAAAGGATTTTTTTATTGTTTCAATTATGGAATTTGAAAGTTCATTATAATTAATCTTAATTGAAATAATTTGATATTGATTAATTTTGGGAATTCATTAATTTCATGAATTAATTAATGCATGTTCATATTTTGCAGCTGCTTTTCGAGAGTTGGAATAGATTTTTAAGAAGATTGGCAAAGATGTGCAAAGGAAAGATTTGCTGAAAGAATCAATCGACTGGGAGTAAACTAAAGACATGGCGGGACCGCTTAACTTGATTTTTGGAAAAGGGATATTGCTTTACATCTTGCAAGGAAAGTGCAAAAGGAGAACTCTGAGTTGAGTTGGAAGTTGCAACTTTGAACTAAAGCTCACTAAAGTCAACATGATCCAAACTGGAGAGTGGAGTTTCAAACTAAAATCAGCTGAGGTCAAACATGAGATGAAACATAAAGTTGGCTTGGTGAATTAATTGCATACATGTGAAAGCTGCAACTTTTGTATCTCATTTTTGGAGGGAATTATGTAATTGTTGAGCTATTAATTGTCAAAATCTGTTCACTTTGAAGGGGTTAGAGTTTTAGGAAAAAGGAGTTGGGAATTTTGCTTAGAGCTGATTAGAGTTTAGTAGTAGAGTAGACAATGGAGTTTTTTGCATTTTTAGTTAATCAAGTCAATTTGAAGACATTGGTTTCTGTACACTAGTGAAGTTTTCTAGAAGTGTAAATGATGCTTATCTGTTTCATTGCATAGAAGCAATCAGACTAAAACCTTCTTTAAGTTGTATTCTAGAGTGATGCTTGTTCTGTTAATCATTTGATTTGAAACTTTCAAGGAAGTAAAGTTTGTCTTTTCTTTTTTTCAAAGTGTGATTTGAAATCTGTTATTAATATTTGCACTGTGAATGAATGACTTTGTATTAATTACAAGTTGATTTATTCCATATTTCAGTTTAGGAATTCCTTAGAGAGTAATAGGTTTGGTTAACTGAATGAATCAACATTCTTTTTCTTTCTTGCATTCCTGATCTATCTTTTTCCCTTTTTTTATACACCCCAGTTAGAGTAGATTTAGATGGGAGTTTGATCTTGTAGCAACCAAGAAGCTCAATAACCAGTAGGCCCCTTGAACATTACAACCTCATTGACCACTCAACAAAACAACAACGTTGTGACCCAACATCCAAGACCTTGGAAGGTGATTGATTTGACGATCGTTTTTCTTTTTCAGGAGAGGTAAGGTGATTACATCTTGCCTGCATGTTGCTGTGTCAATTTGGCCATCAACAACTAGTACATGAAATTATGTGACTCTTCTCTTTTCTCTAGAGGAAGACATTGATTTTTCAGAGGATAATTCAGTCTCCTCAAGAACTTTAGCTAATTTAGTGTAGGTTCCAAATTGAGGTTTGTTGGGGTCCTGGGGCCTATGAATCAACAATTCAATACAACCAACAACATAATCCTTCTCAATCTCGTATCCAAACTTAGGTAGCCATGAATTCCTTGGTTCAACTACCTTAATTATGCAACTATCAGTGGTTACCAAAAAGGTTATATCATTCTTATATTTTGTAACCAATTCTCTAGGAACTCTCCTTATGTTCATTTTTCTCTGAAACTTACCAAAGAATGCAACAAGAGCATCTCCTTGTGCATCCAAATCCCCATTGTTTCTCATAAGTTCCTCAATTTGATGAGAGACTAGTCTGGTGTTCTCCCAACTAACCTCACCTATTCCAAGAATCTCCTTCATAAAATGGAAAATTAGACATAAAACCAATGTACCATATCTAAATGTACAATTCTTCTTCTTGATATCTCTCAAATTTTCCAACAACTAAATTGTCAAAGCAGCTCAAAGAGGTCATATACCATTATTTTCTCAACCATATCCAATGCAAGATCAATTGCAATAGTGGATAAATTGTTGTCACCAAATATCATCTGTGAAATAACTATGCTTGCATACTAAACTATTGGGTTAGTGATTCCAACACGTGTTCTTGATTAAACCTTTTCCTCTATCACGATTGCACTAAGGAGTCGGTCTGGAGGATAATAAACCAATTACTTCCCTGATTACATCTTTGGTTATAGCATGTGATTTTTCAAGCCACACATATTCACTATGAATTTTGCTAAGAGCCATTTTGATACATCTTTCTTCATTACTAAACTTCAAAAAATCGTTCCATACGTCCAATTTCATTTTCGTAAGTACATTATCTTCTGGTTTTGGGGTAAAATAATCTCCAATTAATTCTTCAACCCACAATATGTGAGATTTTCCGTAGGAGGATTCTCCAATTTTTGGTGAATGTATGTTCCAACGTCTTCAATAGGTATAACACCAAAAGGAATTTCTAAAAATGCACCCAAAAGATAAAGTTCCAAGGTTTTAACACGCTACATTTTAAGTTGTGGTTCCGACTTCACTGAATTATCTATGATTCAAGGTACATCCATTGCATTCAACAAGACTCATTAAATGATTTAGTGTATAGCAACTTACCTCTTTCACCGTTTTCCAAAGCCAAACATTGAATTTTTACTGTATGAGATTGCTCTGGTTTCTTCAAGCTTCTTCTACATTCTTCTCTTTCTTCACAAATGCTTTTCGTCGAATGAACTTTCATTAACTTATTTGAATTTATGGTCTCTTCAAGCTCCTTCTTCATGCTTCTCCTTCTTTCCAATTGTCTCTACAATAAATGTTTTAGATCATAAGTAGATCACCTCAAAAATCATGTATACTTCTATCCTTTTAAATTTTGTGAAATTCATTCTTCACACATGTGTGTCTGCAACTTCCTTTCACATGAAATCTTATTTTTTTATCCTAATAAATTCATTCATGACATCATATATTGAAAGAGGGGTCATTAAATATTCTGATTATTGCTCCCCTTAGGCATTGCCTCAATTAATTTTTGACGAGAATTTTTGCATCGGAGGACGGCACAAAAATGACTGATGATTTTGATTCACTTTGCTTCTAAGATTCTCCTTCCTTTCTCACTTCTTTTGGATCCATGATTGGTTCATGTCTCCTTATCGGATAGTTACTTTTCATCCTTTTGTTTCTACAGTCTCTACAAAAATGTTTTGGATTACTGCAGTCATAGCAAACAACATTCTTCCTATTATGATATTACTATCGGGATTCAACCGTGTAGTTTTCGAGTCAAACTCATTGACCCATGTTTCATGAATAGTGGTTCACAAGAACCCATCTCTCATGATAATGAATAGTCCACTTAGCACTCATTGCATCTAGGTGATGCTCACAGAGGTGAAGCACTGGGCCGTCCTGGGAGGTCACCTATCCCAGTATTGCTCCAGCTCAAGCACGCTTAACCACAAAGTTTTTCTCCAAGGTTAAGCCCACTTAGCTTGCAACCCCATTTGCAAAACCTTCAGCAAGTGTTGTTCCTTATGAACCATTCATTATAGAGCTCCTTTAGCTCATCAATTGATAAGTAGCAGGTTTTTTCCACAGCGTGTCAAATTATGATATTGCTATCAAGATTCAACCGTGCAGTTTTCGAGTCAAACTCATTGACCCATGTTTCATGAGTAGTGGTTCACAAGAACCCATCTCTCATGATAATGAATAGTCCACTTAGCACTCATTGCATCTAGGTGATGCTCACAGAGGTGAAGCACTGGGCCGTCCCGGGAGGTCACCCATCCCAGTATTGCTCCAGCTCAAGCGTGCTTAACCACAGAGTTTTTCTCCAAGGTTAAGCCCACTTAGCTTGCAACCCCATTTGCAAAACCTTCAGCAAGTGTTGTGCCTTATGAACCATTCATTATAGAGCCCCTTTAGCTCATCAATTGATAAGTAGGAGGTTTTTTCCACAGCATGTCAAATTATGATATTGCTATCAGGATTCAACCATGTAGTTTTCGAGTCAAACTCATTGACCCATGTTTCATGAGTAGTGGTTCACAAGAACCCATCTCTCATGATAATGAATAGTCCACTTAGCACTCATTGCATCTAGGTGATGCTCACAGAGGTGAAGCACTGGGCCGTCCCGGAGGTCACCCATCCCAGTATTGCTCCAGCTCAGTGCTTAACCAATCACGAGTTTTTCTCCAAGGTTAAGCCCACTTAGCTTGCAAACCCATTTGCAAAAAACCTTCATCAAGTGTTGTGCCTTATGAACCATTCATTATAGAGCCCCTTTAGCTCATCAATTGATAAGTGGAGGTTTTTTCCATTGCGTGTCAAATTATGATATTTCTATCAGGATTCAACCGTGTAGTCTGATTCAAACTCATTGACCCATGTTTCATGAGTAGTGTTTCACAAGAACCCATCTCTCATGATAATGAATGGTCCACTTAGCACTCATTGCATCTAGGTGATGCTCACAGAGGTGAAGCATTGGGCCATCCCGGAGAGGTCACCCATCCCAGATATTGCTAGTCAAGCCGCTTAACCAGAAGTTTCTCAGGTTAAGCCTACTTAGCTAAACCCCCATTTGCAAAACCTTCAGTATGTTGTGCCTTATGAACCATTCATTATAGATCCCTTTAGCTCATCAATTGATAAGTAGGATATTTTTTCCACAACGGTCAAATTATGATATTGCTATCCGATTCAACCGTGTAGTTTCGTCAAACTCATTGACCCATGTTTTCATGGTAGTGGTTCACAGAACCCATCTCTCATGATAATGAAGTTCCACTTTAGCACTCATTGCATCAAAGATGATGTAGAGGTGAAGGATCCAGGAGGTCACCGTCCCGGTAGCTCAAGCGAACTTAACTAGTGAGTTTTCTCCTGGTTTCCCCTAGCTTTGCAACCCCATTTTGCAAAACCTTCAGCAAGTGTTGTGCCTTATGAACCATTCATTATAGAGCCCTTTAGCTCATCAATTGATAAGTAGGAGGTATTTTTTACGTGTCAAATTATGATATTGCTATCGAGGATTCAACCATGTTGGTTTTGAGTCAAACTCATTGACCCATGTTTCATGAGTAGTGGTTCACAAGAACCCATCTCTCATGATAATGAATAGTCCCACTTAGCTCATTGCATCTAGGTGATGCTCTCACAGAGGAAGCACTGGAGCCGGAGCTCACCCATCCCAGTATCTAACTCAGGCGCTTACCCGAAGTTTTTCTCCACCCACTTAGCTTGCAACCCCATTTGCAAAACCTTTAAAGTGTTGTGCCTTATGAACCATTCATTATAGAGCCCTTTAGCTCATCAATTGATAAGTAGGGAGGTTTTTTCCACATGTCAAATTATGATATTGCTATAAGGATTCAACCGTGTAGTTTTCGAGTCAAACTCATTGACCCATGTTTCATGAGTAGTGGTTCACAAGAACCCATCTCTCATGATAATGAATAGTCCACTTAGCACTCATTGCATCTGGTGATGCTCACGAGGTGAAGCATGGGTCGCCCCGAGAGGTCACCCATCTCAATCTGCTGCTGCCGCTTAACCATAGAGTTTTTCTATGTTAAGTTTATTCGAAAACTCATGGACGATTGTTTATGAGTAGGAACAGCAGAACCATCTCTCATGATAATGAATAGTCCACTTAGCACTCATTGCATCTAGGTGATGCTCACAGAGGTGAAGCACTGGGCCGTCCTGGGAGGTCACCCATCCCAAGATTGCTCCGACTCAAGCTTTAAGCCCAATTTGATGAGCAATATCATAATTTGACACGCTATGGAAAAACCCTCCTACTTATCAATTATTGAGCTAAAGGGGCTCTATAATGAATGGTTCATAAGGCACAACACTTGCTGAAGGTTTTGCAAATGGGGTTGCAAGCTAAGTGGGCTTAACCTTGGAGAAAAACTCTGTGGTTAAGCACGCTTGGAGCAATACTGGGATGGGTGACCTCCCGGGACGGCCCAGTGCTTCACCTCTGTGAGCATCACCTAGATGCAATGAGTGCTAAGTGGACTATTCATTATCATGAGAGATGGGTTCTTGTGAACCACTACTCATGAAACATGGGTCAATGAGTTTGACTCGAAAACTACACGGTTGAATCCTAATAGCAATATCATAATTTGACACGCTATGGAAAAAACTTCCTACTTATCAACATTCTTCCTTCCATATTTTCTTATATTTAATCTATATTCACACTGATTAGCCTTGTGTCCAAATAAGTTGTAGTGATAATAGTATTCATTAAATGAATAAAATTCCTTGTTCAACTTCTTACTTCTACATTCCATAACCTTATTTCCAATATTTTTGCACTCAAAACATTGACTGGAGAATGATAAAGTATCATTCATCCTACTATTGCAATCTTTTGACCTATTTCCAAATTTATGTCAAAAATAATAGACACCATTAAAAGATAAATATCTTTGAACATTTGGTTATCTGATGGAAATTCTTTTGATATTTCTCCTTAGATCCTTGAATTGTCCACCATCACTTTGAATCTTCATGTCAAGAGATTGGTTTACCTTTGAACATTGCCCTTTTTTGAATCTCAGACCACTTTTATCCATAGCAAGTCTCTTAAGATTAATCAACTCATTAAGCATTGCAGTGCTTGCTTTGAATTTATCCTCATGTCCTTTTTCCTTTTCCAGATCTGATTTCAGAGTTACTACTTCTTGCTCAAGCTTTGCACATTCATCCATCTGACTTTGAATTTCAATTTTTTGATAATCTTCAATCTTTCTCTTTTCTTCCAATTGTTCTTTTAGTCCGGTGATTTCTTCGTCTGCTTTCTTTAATTGATCATTGGATTCTCCATAGATCTTTCCCTCAGATTCTTGATACACTCATTTTCTTCCTTCAACTTATTCTTTAGATCTTCATTTTCTTCTAAATGTTTAGTAGAGATCGCTTCTGGAGGAGTAAGAATTTTTTCATCTTCCATATATTCAAATTTTAGGACCTTCCCCAAACTGTTAGGATTTTTCAGAGGAACCAAGCTTTGATACCAATTGTTGAACATCCAAAATAGTGAGAGGGGGGATGAATCAGTATTCTATAAAACCATTCACATAAAATCCATCTAATCATTATCACAAATCTGACCAAATCAACAAGAGAAAACATGGAATCAAGACTATGCATCAACACACATGAACACCAATATTTTTACGTGAAAAACCCAAAATGGAAAAACCATGGTGAGGATTAGCTCACAATATAATATATCTAGATATAGAATATTACAAGGGCTCACTGTCCTTGAAAGGCTCACATCCTAAAGTAGATTCAGAAGATCTGGCTCACTACCAAAAGCATGAACTAAAGAAAATGCACCTTCCTTGTGCTAGGGTTCAGTTCCGATGAAGCACAATACATAGAAAACACTACTATCTACACATCTATACAATTTCGTGCATATCCATTCACATCTCTATCTTCATGTATCTTTCACACACTCTCCTTCTCTGCCTCACTACACTATTTTCAAAATGTCTTACATATATACATATATATATCCATGTTTACTAATTAGGTCAACCTAATCAATTCATCTTCAGCATTATCCTCAAAACATATTCATCTTCACATATAAGTAGTCGAAATGGACCTAAGATAGATCCCATTATCATTCGCACATAAAAAACTTCTCAATATTAATACATAATTAGTCGGCTAGAGTTAGACCAAAAACTCCAAATATACATGCAATCCATCAAATGTGTAACCCAAAAACTTGTTAGCATATTGAATTCTTCCTTAGACAACATCGAGCTACTTATCTTCAACACTGCACGATAAGGTAATCTATTATGATAAAATGTGGAATCTCCCATATCAATGTAGTATATGAAAACTCACTGTAGACTACTGAACAAAATACTATCATTCATATCTTCCAAATGCCTTCACATCTCATTAGGAAACTCCAAATTAAAATGCATCTTGTAGTCTCGAACCTGTGTACAAAGTACTATAATGATATCTTTTTCTAAGATAGAATCTGGACCAAAAAATTGAGGTACAAAGCTAGCATATGAGTATGACACTATTTCCAAAATAACTAGTAACTGTACCTTTCCAACCATACAACCTAGTCAACTGAAACCATGCCAATGGATGCAACTGATATCAAGATGAAACATATTATCAACCTCTAAGTAGATTTTACACAAAGGGATAATCTAGATCAAAATATCGGATCAACAAACTTTCATTACCAAAGCAACTGAAAACTGATAAACATCAAAATTCCATTGAGGTAATTATCCAAATTCCATTTGTTGACATCAATGAAAAACTCTCAATTTCCAACATAATTTACCTCTATATTCTCCAATTCCCATTTCTAGTATCCTTACAAAATTTCCTTCCAGCTCATCAAAGATCATATGGATCTGATTCATCATCCTTCGTTGCCTTGCTGACTTTAAATTTAGTTTCTTTCTTTGTATCATCTTGACCAAACACTCTTAATTCATAAGAAATTAAAGCACCAAACATTTGATCTCTAGAATATTGATCTAAATTTTGAGCTTCCTCAATAGTAGAAACTTTAGAACTATAAGATCTAGGAAGAGTTCTTAGTACCTTTTTCACAACTTCACTTTCTTCCATCTTACCACCAAGACCATTTATGGCATTAACAACTACATCCACTCTGAGCATGTAGGTTGTAATATGTTCATCTTTAGGCATCCTTAGGATTTCAAAATTGTCTTTGTAATTTTGCATCTTCACTTGCTTGACTTTAGCATCTCCTTCATAAATACTCTCCAACTTTGTCCAAATCTCTTTTGTAGTTTTTAGACTTATCTCATTTCCAAGTTCATAATCAAAGAGACCACTTAGGATAGCATTTATTGCTTTTCCATTGTTCTCATAATCCTTGATCTCATCATCACATATTTGACCATTAGTAGGCATAGTGTATCCTTTTTCAACTGATTTCCAGACTCCAAATCCAAGAGAGACAAGAAAGGATTCCATCTTGGCTTTCTATTAAGTATAATTTGTTCCATCAAACATAGGAGCTTTAACACCCTTCTTGTGCACCAAATGGATCTACCTCAAGCGGTTAAGCTTTCTCCAAGGAGTGCAACTTTGATACTAATTTACAAATGCACACAACAACTGAGAAGGGGGGTGAATTAGTTATACATTAAAAAATTTAATCCCTCATTAACTTTCAAACCCTTATCAAACTTTAAACCCTCATTAAGCATTAGCATAATGTAAATATGTGAAACAACAATGTAAACACAACTATACGCAAGAGAACACTAGATTTATGTGGAAAGCCCTAATTAGGGAAAAAATCACAGTGAGGATTAGCTCACATATATATGAATAACAACACCGAATACAATTAGGCTCATTGCCTAGAAAAGAAGAAAGGCTCAGAATCGGGTTGCACACTGCCTAGAAGAAAGAAGAATAGAAGAAACTATTACAAAGAGATTCACTATATCAGAGAAAAAGAAAGAATCCACCACTACAACTCTATACCATCCACAACCTTTGGCTCACTACCTCAAGTGACTTTAACCACAATGAAAATGTAGACGCCTTCTTCTCATTGCATTTGAAGTAAAAGGAAATTAAGCTCCCACTTAGATCACTACACTTGATCAAATTCACATCTCACACTTCCTTACACACATATCCAACAATTCACCTTTCATTTATACCATATATGACCTAAACAATCTCAATTAGGTCATCCTAATTATGCACCTTAAATGTGCAACACCAAATAGGTCACACTAAACACTTTAATGATGGAAAGAAGTGAAGGCAGACCATTCCAAGGGTTAATTGGGACCAAAATCTACATCGCCATTCTACTCAACACATCCACAATCCATAAGGTACCTCCGCAAATAGCATTAGCATGCTAGGTTGGAAAAACCTAAACTAACACTACAAGTAACCACATACACACTTCTCCAAGTCTGAAAACAACATGTGAACCATAAAGAAACACTTCACAACATCCACACAACATCCCAAAATATTCCAACATCTACATACTACACTACAACACTACCACAACCACCTAAAACAAAGATTACTTTCATCTTGTTCGTCAGGATGCACTACCACTGAACTCCAACATAGGAAGTGAACTTGCAAAGAAACTCAACACTAGAAACTTCAAGGGAAGATAAATACAAACAATATAAGCACGTTCCCAAATTATAAATACAAGAAACAACAACACGGATAAATGTGGAACAATTCCATTTCTCCCAGACAAGTTTCTTCATAAGAAAACACACTATCAAACACATCTTCTACTACGACACGATCCAAAACCTGAAACTATGGATATAGAACCTTTGAACAATTTGTATTATCATATCCAAACTATACAAGCATATCTTTAGTCATGAAGAAATTTGGAGCACAACACTGAACACACCTCTATCACACTACACACTCTTTTATTCAAATTTTCTCAAAAGCACTTGGAAACCAAGTGAACTGGCTACATTAGCAACACTACAAACATCTCTTCAATACATCCACAGTATTTGCAACACCATAATTCTTTCTCATACAACACTCTTCAACAACTCCAACAATCTCCATACATTTTCCACACTGTGGACATCAATGACAACACTTGTAGCATACTTTCAATAGTATACATCCACATCTAGAAAATAAATGAAGTCAATGTAGAAATGATATAGAAGGTCCCTTTGCAATGAGAAATGTATATTTCTTTTGGAAGAAAGAAACTCTAAGATGTTGCATTGATAAATTTCCACTCAAATGGTAGAGGGAAGGAAAGAATTAGGTTTATGGATCTAGAAGCTTATCATGTGGCTTAATGTTCATATTGAAGTATGACTATAATTGGTCAATGAGATCAAGTACTATGTAATATTTCGGAATAAATGAATGGCTCTCACTATGAGAAATTGTTGGAGTAGCTGATTGAACACCATAGCTCCAAAAAATTAATTGTAAGCAATTATCTTATCACAAAGAGAGATCAACGAAAGATAAATTTTCTCAAAAAATTGAGAAATTGTATTTGATGCAATAACCTAAAAATAATTACAACGTGAAAGGTGAATCCTTATGAAAAGAAAAAAAAACCCTAGATGAAGATTTTGATTAGATTGTGATAAGTGTCATTATCCTATGCAATGAGACAACATGAATTATAATTAGCCCAATCTAATAATAAAAATAAATTCCTAAGGTTAGCTTAAGTAATTAAAGTAAAAGAGACCTAATAATTAATTAATGATAATTAGTTATTAGGTAATTACCTGTTTACTCCAACACATCCCCAAGTTAAGATTAACTAGAATGCAATGATAGAAGCATGAATGGGTCCTAGATATAAGGCCTAATGAGGAACCCATGTACAAACAAATGAAATATATCATAACCAAAAAAAAGGAGAAAACTACATGAAAAAATCCTCTCGAAAAGAGAGAAAATCAAATAACTACACTAGTGAAAGGATAGAGTGGACTCAATCTGACCCCTCAAAGATTAATTTTGTCACAAATTTACAATAGATGTCCCCCCAATATGAGAGATAAAATAAGGATATGAATCCCCCATAAAGAAACAGATCTTGTGTTAATCATGAAATCCTAAAGACAAAAAATGATTGAGTGCTTGCAAACAACATTTATCCTCTTAGGAAGAAATATATCCAATGGTTATTGGAGAAGCCATTCCAAAAAGATGGAAGAATATGGAATCCAAATCCAAATGATTTGTGTCTTTGATAATTTCTCAATTGTCCACATGTCAAAATGAGATAATTTCAATCTAATATCTTGTGAAGACTAATGTGAACAAGTTCCACAAATGATGATTATGGTGAGAAAATAGAAATGATGTGGCTATCATGAAAGAGGAATTGAATTTTCTTTAAATAATCCTCCAGATATACAATTTGAGACTCCACAAAATAAGGATTATATGTCTACATGATACAAATCCAAAGCAGTTATTTCTAGAAGATGATGGATGTCTTGTTGTAACATGCCAACCCTTCAATGCCGTAAAAATTTCTAAATTTACACCTTGCGAGTAAATAAGTTATGTAACAAGCCATTGCAATAATTTTTTTCTTTTTTTATTGAGAATATATGAACAAGATGCCTTATCAAGTTACAATAAAGATTCCATTTCATTAAAATAACTTCACAAGTTACAACAATACAAGTATACATACACTTACATACATAGCTCCAATGAGCTTTAGAACAAATAGTTGTAAGACGTTCTAGGATCCTTCCTTTCAAATTTTGGTTCTTCTATCACCTATTGCGGAGGAGAAGCATCACTCGGGTACTTTTTCGCCAACCACAGACTCATAATGCAGCCCCCCACATATCTATCATTTGATAGATGGCTCTTCACTTTGACGAAGAGTTGGGTAGCATAACTGATAACGACAACCAACTGAGCATAGTGTTGTGTCTTACATAACTAGAACTTGTAATCCCACAATCTCTATCTAGCATGCAATATTGGATCACAGTGAACTGACAGTGGAGCCAAATGTCATCACACTACTTTGGCCAAAGTGTTTCATTCAATATGTTCTACTGAGGGTCATCTATCACATACAGTACTCAGGTCCAATTTGACTTAGGCTATCTTAAGCTACACATAGGTATTTCCTTCAATGGATAGTCCATCGTCCTAGATAACCTATCACAATAATAATCTACTTGGAATAAACCTCCTTAACTAGTAAGTACACAAGCTAGGTATATCCTTCAATGGATAGTCCATCATCCCAGATAATTTATCACCATAACAATCTACTTGGATTAAACCTACTTAACTAGTAAGTACACAAGATAGGTATATCCTTCAATGTATAGTCCATCATCCTAGATAACCTATCATCATAAAATTCTACTTGGATTAAACCTAATTAACTAGTAAGTACACAAGCTAGGTATATCCTTCAATGGATAGTCCATCATCCTAGAGGTAACCTACATACTTAGATTAACCCTACTTACACGTAAGTACTTAAACTCCCTCCCATACTAGATTATGTATCCTAGGAGTAAACACAAGCTTTCCTAGTTAAATCAATAACTTAGCTAAGTATACCATATTTGCTTTTCATGTTCAATCATACCTAGTATATAATACTTATGATAAACACCCATCTCCTACTATGGATTACTTTTAAAAAAACACATTATGAAAATAGCATAAAGCTCCAATTTCCTTTTCAAAGACACTCAATTATCTCAATGCACATACTGGAAAAGACATTTCAACCATGCATGCAAGACACATCGTTCAAAAGTAAAATAATAAAGAATAAGAGATCCTCGTGCCTATTATCACTTATCCAAAATTAAACACAATGATGCAACCCTCTCCAAAAACAATTAGCTTGATAATCAGCTTCTCAAGAATGACAAAAATAGCTCTATCTCACTTGTTGATAGCTTACTTCTCTCAAAATATAACTTCCTCTCAAACTATATGAACTCACTTCCTTTCTCTCTCTTAATGCAAAGAAAAGTATGGCTGGGAAAATACAAAATTGTAAATTGTAAAAGATGTGTAATCTCTTGAAAGGAATGTGTCCCTTCCAAATGAAATGGTTCAGCTATTTATAGAGCAACCAAGTAGCCTCAAAGCCTACAGTTTAGGCATGTTAATGGATAGCAAGATCCATGCAAAGAAACACATGAAACTTATCAGAAAGATGGTGAATTCTTAAGCTAATACTCAGCTTAATCACCTACAGGTTGACATGTTTAATGACAACAATCTAAATACTTATTCAAACAACATATGCTTAATTCAAATTGCCACAAAGAGAAGACATCTACAACAACTTAGATTCAAAGGTGGTGCCATTTCTATTTCCATTTCCTTCATATTGGCATAGTTAAACTACCAAAGAATCAGTCAACTTCCATTTTATGACAACAAGTTTTCATCGATCCATTAAGTGGATGAATTGACTTGAGTAGTTAATTATGTTGGAAAAATTCAAGGTTGGTCTCACTTATGGCGTCAACCAAGTCAAGCATATCATAGACAACAATATCAAATGCAATACCATGTCATAAATCATGTGTCATTTGAATGATAATCGGTTTACACTTAACAACCATTAACTATTAAATCAACCTCATTTGACATAGTCAATAATGACTATAATCGACCTCCATTTCATAGTCTTTATCAACTATAAACAACCTTTAATAAAAAAAAAATTAATAAGATTTAGTCAATTTTCAAATAACATATATAATATGTTAAATATATATTATTATATATATCATTGTAAGAGAGGGAAAAAAAGCAAATCAAGGCTCTAGGTCACAGAGAGCCGAGTGTGGAGGGATGCCCTAACTTACCTCACTCTAAAGGATGTCTTGGGGTGCGGATCGAGAATGAAGAGCACTATATAGTACTTTTGTCACTCTATAGACCTAGAGTTTAGGTTTAGGCTAGGTGAGCCAGTTTTTGGATTTGGTACTGCACCTCAAACAACACTTTATCTAAGGACGGTAGCGCAGTTATGGGATGACAGTGCATCGTGTTGGCATCTCTTGGGCACGCTAGCATCCACACGACTAGAAAACACCAAATACAGTACAAACTACCTAAAAACTAACTAACAACCTAGCTAGTTGATTATGATGTGAAAAATGGAATAAGAAAGTACGAGAAATAGAGACGAAGGTGATAAAGCTAATAAATAAAAGCTAAGGAGATGAAGATAATATCACAAAAGAGCATGTTCACCAGCTAGCTCCACACACACGTTCACCTACACACAAGAAAGAGGGAAAATTGTTGGGGTTGTATAGGGGTTGCCTCAGTCAAACCCTCATTTTGGTGTTTCCACCTCCACGAATAGCCAAAAAGCAATGGAGTAGAATATGAGATAAATAAAGTAGAAAGAAAGAATGATTACAATGAACACTACAAAACAATAATATGATACTCTATCAAATCACAAAGGAGAGGAGTGAAGTGTTACCACCTCCACCCAAAAGCTCACTAGCTAATGAAGGACAATGCAAGGTATGGACTTGGAAAAGTCACCATAGCCACAGCGGTGATGAAGGAAGGTCTCACAAGACTCCAAGATCGCAACTTCTATGGCTTGCCTCACACTTGCAATGTGGATTTGATGGAGCTTCAACGCTGATGCAATGCTCACAATGGAATGTTGGAATGTTGCTTGAGAGTGAAGAAGTGAAAAATGCTAAGAGATTGAATGTGAATGTCTAGAGAGTGAAATGAAGTGAGAATGAGTCTTTTTGAACATGGGATGAGAAGGAATAAGGCATTTTCGGATCAGTTGGTTGAAGAGGGACGTTACAATTTGACCCCAATCGGGCGTGTAATGCCTTTTACGACTTCAGACTTAGGAGTCCATCAGGGATGATATCTCGACACAAAGACATTCGCACATCATGCATTCATCCCCAACAAATATTCTCTCACTAACGCACGAGACAAATGCTAGGTGGATAGAAAGTAGGTGGGTGATGTGGAATTTCACCTTCGGATTTAATTTTCTAAGGTGAGGGTATGTGAAAGGGGAATTTTCTTAAGGGGTGCAAATTCTCTCCTATACATTTTCCCCCCACTTTAGTGAGAGCACATATTGATGAACATTTGGTAAAGTAGATCGAAGAGTTAGTAAAGTTAGAAATGTATACCTGAACCATCAAGGAAGCAGACCGCGATCTAGAAAACTTGAAAGTGTAGGGCAGGAAAAGGACCCCACAGGTACTCTCCCTGGGGAGTTTTGAACAAAAGGACTCCATAGCCCCACATAACTATGAAGTTGCAAAAATTACATTGAAGGCCCTTAGACCAACAATGGACAAATCTCGCAAGATGAAAGCGTCTCACAGGCCCACAGACTTGTGAGAAGGCAACCCCCAAGTTCTCTCTCATGAAGGAAGCCCAGTGAAGTAAGTGCCTTACAGGCTCACAGACCTACAAGAAGGAAACTCCCAAGTTCTCTCTCATAAAGGAAGCCCAAATGTAAGGGGACTCTGCAAAGTCGAACTAGAAAGTGGCTTCACAGGCACACCTACAAAGTAACATGTTAATCTACAGATAAAACATGCCAAGAAACAAAAAGTAGCCACATAGGCAAACAAGCAAACAGTCACATAGAAAGTCAACAAATGGAAAGGATTTCAGAGGGGTCCTCAGGAACCCTTCAAAAGAAAAGGGGTCCACTCAAGGGATGCACTGTTTGAAAGTGTAAAAGAGACGTTTTTTTCTCAAATCAATTCATCATCAAGGAATCCTTTCGAAAGATGTTCAATTCATCAAGGAATTTGAAGGGAATGAAATCCCCCCTCATGAGGGGAAGCTCAAGGCTTTTCCCATAGGAAAAGGCCGCTCCCACCTCAGAGGAAAGTTCTCAAGTTCTTTCTTTGCAAATCCATGATGAAGGAGACACATTCCGTTAGGGGTCCAAGTTGAGAATGCGATCTTTGAAAAATCTTGCAGGGATTTTAAAAAAAAAAGATTTGTTGGTAATGAATGCATTTTCTAAAAATAAAAACATTGTGAAAATAAGGTTGTCACACATACGAGGGATAAATCAAGCAAAAAAGAGAGAAAGATAAAAGAGCGAAAGAGAACTAGCACAAACAAGAGACATAGGGGTGATCTGATATTTTGGGGTCAGAGTTGCTCATGAATATATATAAGTATAGTAATAGTATATTAATGAACTATCATCAACCCCCTACTATATTATACCATGTGAAGAATGCACAAGAAGACAAAGTGAAAATAAAAATTTGGGTCAACATGGAAGGGAAGCCTAAATTCCCCCAATGCTTTGCATCGTCCCCAATTTGCAGAAATTTGAAATACATAACATAGGAAGAATGATGATACAAATGGAAGAAGGTTTACGACAAAAAATCACTCTTGTATCCAAGCACCAACAAGGGTGACAAGGGTCATCTAGGAACACATAACAAAAGCACAGGGGAAAACATCACAACACACACACTTCTAATCTAAAGATAAAGAAGGGGCCTCACCCTAACACTCATCGACCAAGAGGTCATCTGCTTCCCAATCTAGATCATTATAAGGGGAAGGAGGATGAGTCTGCAATGGTGGAATATTAAGAGGAGGAGCTTCCAACCCTCCCAAAATAAGGGATAATGAAGAAGGCCCTGCAAGGTCTTCTCCGCTAGGCTCTTGTGGAGCTATGGTCAACAATTTTACGAAGATCGTTGACAAGGCTAGAAATTCATCCAAAGAGTTGAACATGCAGTTTCTAGAAGTGCCATGTCATACCTCAATGGATGGGGAGGACGAAACCCAAGATTCACTGCTTGGCTCACTGAGTGACTCGAGAGTGGTGAAAAACTCAGGGGAGGCCGAAACTTTCTTCATCACTGGTATGGAACAAGCTAACACTAGACCATCTTTTGGAGAAAGTGGGCTCCTCTTATTCCCTCCATTGCTAGAAGTGCTAACCTCTATCTTTGGCTTCGTGAGAGGGTGTCAAATCCTCATAGACGAGGCAAGAGGCATAGAGGAGGAGGAGAAAATTGTGACGAACACCACTGAGGTATTTGGCATGTCCATGGGTTTAGGGAATAGCAAGATGTCTGGAAGGGACATCAATAGGGGAAGTTCAACTGAAGGAGTGATAAACACCTGCACCTTTTTAGTGTCAGGTGCACTTAGACTCACAGCAGGAGTCAGAAGTGAGATTGAATTTGATTGAATGGAAGCAAAGGGGAGGAGAGAGGAGGATGCATCAAGAGGCCCTAAAGCAAGTGTGATTGCATCCTCTTCCTTTTTCTGTAAAGTGGCCTGCTTAGCTACCAAAGCCTTTCGCCCACACTTGCACTCACGTGCAAGGCAATTTCTATGACTCTTTGAGCTAGAGGACAAGAGTTGTGAAGGGATAGAAGGCTCCTACTCATCCATAGGGGTGTCCATCACAACTGTCTCTAATGGAGGGACAAACCCCTGAATGGGAGCAAGAGGAAGGGGTTGAGAAACAACGGAGGGAGTTGGCTCTAGCACCTCAACGGTGGGCCTCTTCCCATTCACTGCTTTAGGAGCAAGAGTGATGGGAGGCCGCAAAGGCTGAGACATAGAGGATTCCCCATGGGGACCTTTCCTTCTACCGTATCAAATGGGCCTAGGCTCAGTGGATAGAACAGGAAGTTCCAATGTAGGACACTTGGGATTTCGCCAAGCGAGCACCATAGGGTTCTCCTGTAAGCATGGAGCAGAATCTGATGATGCCACAACAAGGTGAGAGGAAGTGGCAAGATGGATAGTGGAAGAGGAAGAGGTGGAACCTCCAGAGCGCTTCTCTTCTTCTCCTCTGCAGGCCTTGGAGGCATCACTATAAGCTTTTAGGCATGCCCTATGTGAAACAACATAAGGTGGTGGAGGGTACCTCACTCTAGATGTAAAGCACCCTTTCTTATACTTCTGATAAGTCTAGTACAAGAAGTCCTTCCTAGGTGGGAGGGGGCCAATAGGTGTAGGCCAAAAGTGATCTAAAAAATAGCTACCATGTGCAACAAGTGGTCTATAACTGATGTCATGGATCACATGCACTGAACCTTCATGAATAAACTTTAAACATTTATATGCACAGCCAGGGGAACTGAGTTCATAGCTACTAACCAGGGGATACCCAACTTCACTTTGAAGAGTTCAAACCCCGGGATTATGTCAAATGGAAAGTTTACAGGCTTAGGTCCAACAAGGATTGACAAAATGATACTTCCAAGGGGAGGTACGGAAAGTCTGTTATGTGTACGAATGGTGCTCACAAGTCCGTCACACCCATCTTTATGCAGGAATTTAATTAACATAATCTCCTTAGTTATAATGTTCACCTGAGATGTTTGGTCAACAAGAACACC